>OU975432.1:11123453-12323453 GCA_918857605.2 Philereme vetulata
TGGTAGTTGTTTTTTTTGTAAAGTTACTGTAAACGCTGAGTGGTGGCGCTAGGATTCCTTTCCGGCCACCTCTCGAGGACAGAGTTGATTGCTGGGCACTTCACTTTCTTGTGTGTGTTTCTTGGAGCGCCGGTACGAAAACACCTCCTTCACTGAGCATCGAAACTGTCACGTTCACCGTATCTACCTAGCTATCAAGAACATTGTACCTGCCTGCCAAGCTGAAGCCCTAATAAAAGCAAGCTTACCTACTGGATTTTACGGGTTTGCCTGAGTACCCTGCACCTGCACCATGGACTTCATACCCCAGGTCGGCAATGAGCCACCTTCCAACACAACGCCCACGTTCCAGCCAGCATATAAACAATTTATTTGTTACTAATATCTTTAAAAATCCTTACATACATCAATCTTTATATACACCAATAAATAAACCAATCTTTTATCGTTATTTATTTTTTATGAATACCGTCTTGTATAACGGTGTACAATATAGAGTTTTCTTCATAAACTAATTTAAAATTCAACAGAACTTAAATGATAATGACACTGATAAAACGGTACGTGATAAATCCCGTATTTATAATAATGTCAACTTAATCTTGCTACCACAAACAAGTTGAACAAATATTTAACGCGTGTTTAAAAAAATCCTTAGTAATTTTTGTATAAGATTTTTTAAAACACGTGTTTTTTTGTGGTATGACCCTAAATGTTTTAGGGAGACTTGCGCAACGGTGCATAATCGTATGCAGTGCCGAAATATGATTTATAAAGTTGGCAAATCATACAAATACGTCAAGTTTAAACATGTTTAGTCGCTAATTACGTTTATGGATCAAAGCCAATGATATCAGAATTTGGGTCACTGTAGATATTTATAACACTGGCGAAATTAATTCTAGATGACGTGTCCTCTAGTATAGGCGATTTCAGTATCTGTATATGTACATGTACAAGCAACCCCATTCATAATAGCTTACGACCCTCTCGGGGGGACATACCTATCTGAGTTTCCACGAATGGTTTTCCAATGTTATTATCTAGCTGATAACTACGGGCATTTATTATAGAATGTATTGTGTCATGTAATTGGGCCATTTTTATTTACATCGGACAATTCTGCATTCAAAAATCGTCAGAGAGAAATATTATGAGATTATCTTTATTGAATCGCTGAACTGTGAATTGTGTGACACTCTTTCATGACTTTTTTATCTAGCCTGTGCTGTCCCACTGCTGGGAAAAGGTCCTCCATCTCTCCACTTTTCTCGATCTTGTACTAAATCTCGCCAGTCCCTATAAAAAGCGTCCAAATCATCACGCCACCGCTTCCTAGGCCTTCAACGGTGTCGCTTTCCATCCACAGGGATCCATCCAGTTACGACCTTAGCCCACCTATTTGGTTGTATGCGGGAGACAGGACCCGCCCAATCCCACTCCCACTCTTTCATGTCCTGATGAAAAATATTTTTATAACGAATTCTGGTAAACAGTGCTAGTAAAGTAAATAAATAAGTATTATTAATTTACTATTAATTACTATAGAAAAAACTCTACGAATCGTTATTGAAACCTATAAGAAGTATAGAGACCAGTTATTCTTGAAAATAGTTTTTAATCCAACCTACAATTCCATTAAAACTATTTATTTATACGTATTATTATGATATATAAGGCCTGAAGATGTAATAATAAAACTTATGAAAATTACACAAAAAAACAAACAACCTAAGTCGTAGCACTCTTGGCAGAGTGGTCGTGGTCGTCATGTCAGGGTTGTGGCGCGCTTAACTACCCTTCACCACTCTTCTCGCACCGCTGCTCTTCTGGCACATTCGTTCAAAGGAACATCTATGGCAGCCTTTATTTGATCCGTCCATCCCATAGGATGGTACCGTGGAAAAGAGACGCTGCTTGATCCCGAGTTCTTGAAGTATGGACTGATTGGTACGGAATTCTGTCCATGATACCCCAAGCATTCTTCTCCAGCACCACGTCTCGAGAGCGTCTACCTTCTTTTTCTCACTTTCCCGGAGAGTCCACGAGAACCTAAGTATACCAGTTTAAATACAATTAGAGTGTTCTGCAAACCTATTTCTTAATTACAAGTCGTTGCGCGCGGAAAACAATACAACTCATCAACAACGCAAACACGGTATTACACCGAGGTAACGTGATTGAATCGAGGTGAGTAATCATCGAAATAGGATTGTCGTTTTCCAATTAGTGACGCGTCGATCGAAACCTCTCTCGATGACAGCCAACAACCCCTCGTCGGATCATTCCAATGACACTAACTCAAAAAAGATATGTTAAATATGTCTTTAAATAGGAAAGACCGTCATTAACTACATTTTGGTAATTAAATTGATACTAAGTTTGTTCGATTTTTTTTTCAGTATACAATGAATTGTATATTCATTTAAGGTCATAAATTATTTTTCACCTTGTGGAACCACTCATCCAGTTTGCTATCTATCCATTTGTCTTATATTTAAATATTTTTAGGTTAGAAAGGAAAACCTTTCAATTTAATATTTCCTCAACATAATATTTATCAAACTTTCGCAATCACTGTACATAATTATTGATTAAAACGAGTATTTATCGCGTATGTACCCTTTTTTATTTGTTTTCCCGACGTTTCGGCTGTGTTGCAATAGTCGTGGTCACGGGAGTACTTAGAGCTGCTGTCGAGAAGTGATGGCAGCTGCAGCAACTACCCTCACTTGGTCTTCAGAATTAGAAATGTCCTCGTTTATATTACGACGCACTACACTAACCGTATCTACGCACTGAGACGACCGATCACGACGCGCACACCTAGCAATCACCGGGTTCCAGGACGCTGAGAGTCGCGGAAATTTCTTGATTTCAATCGCTTCACGAACCATTCTCTTGTAATAATGGTGTTCATTATAGAGAACCTTAGGATCATGAAGTTCCATCAAATGATTCGGTCCTGTGTCTACCAGATGCTCAGCTATCGCTGACTTGTTTTCCTGGCGATTTTTGACATCTGCGATATGCTCTTTGACACTCCTCAATATCCTACAAAAAGTTTTCAGTATCTAATAACATTTTTTTGTACAATTCTGGGTTTTGTTTAGCTATCGTAAAAAACAGAATAGATTATATCAGCTGTTTTAAGTCACTAAATCAAACATCTTGTACTTTTAAGAACTATGGAAGGAACACGGTTATAAAAAATGGTAGCCCTTACAACGATATAAATTTTTTCTGATAAAAATCGTTAATATATTGTTTTTATTTTTATGAATTCTAAAGTAGAGCCTTGTAAAAATAATAGAAAGACCATACAACTGATACCAATATTTACAGAATATAGACAAAAACAAAACTGAAAGTTGAGCTTGTTTCTACATACAATGGTGTTATGTTCCCCTTTGTACCTAGGGGGCAGAAATGATATTATTGCTCACGTAGGTAGGGCAATTATAAAGTTACTTGCTCCGATATTTCAAGCATAGGAAAATATTTTCCCAACAAAACATAAACAAACATCGATTCGAGATATGTTACCGACTAAAGTATTGAGAAGTATCAATTGTTTTTAATATCTATACTAATATTATGAAGAGGAAAGATTTGTAATTTTGTATGTTAGTGACGAATAAACTCAAAAACTACTGGTCCGATTTCAAAAATTTTTTCACCATTACAATGCTACATTATTTAGGAGTAACATTGGCTACTTTTTTTCAAACTGCGCAGAAGGAGGGTAATGTTTTTATTGTAAAACTACTCGTGCGAAGCTGCGGTTTGGTCAGCTAGTACTAGATATTGTAATAATTATTTCAGGCAACACATACACATGTTTTCATCTAATATTATATATATGTTTATCACACTAATATTATAAATGCCAAAGTTTGGATGTTTGTTTATTTATTCGTTTGTTGCTTACTCAATACGTAGTAACGGCTGAATGGATTTCGATGAAATTTGGTATGTACGTAGATTATAACCTAGATTAATACATAGGATACTTTTTATCGACAAACCACGCGTGCGAAACCGCGGGCGTAAGCTAGTATCTTATAATCTATACTAATATTATAAATAGGAAAGATTTGTTTGTTTGTATTGAATAGGCTCCAAAACTACTAGACCGATTTAAAAAATCATTTATTGTTGGAAAGCTACACTCCCCGGGTGACATAGGCTACTTTTTACTCAACTGCGCAGAAGGAGGGTAATGTTTTTATTGAAAAACTACGCATGCGAAGCTGCGGATTGGTCAGCTAGTCTAATATAAAAATAAAAGCTATACACCGAAATAATTAAAAATAAAGAAATAAAATAAAATACATTTATTTCAAGCAATTATGTACCTCATATAGGAAAGCGCACAACACAATAAGTAAACTAATGTTTATACAGGGTTTTCGAGAGCATGCCTGTGACAGCAATGTCTGGTGTACAGGCAGTCTACTCTGCCGGCAATCATTGCCAAGACGGTGTTGGCGCTGGCCCATTAAGGGCAGCTGAAAGAGTGGTCACTAATGATAAAAGCGCTGTCAGAATTTTATATAATTCTTGTCACAAAATTATCAGCGTTTGTTTTAAACAAAAAATACCGCACATTTTTTTGGTAATTACAATATATTCGTAGTAACTATTTTATAATATTCAAAATCAAAATATAACCCTCGTTAATCTGCAACTTGTTACGAAGAGGCTTATTTGTTGCTCTAAGAAACCTACATACATTATTATAATCGTCATCATTAGCTTTTTATCCTTTTCCCCCATTACGTAGAGTCGGCACAACATGTCTTTTTCTTCCACACCTCTTTATCAGCTGACAACTCAGTTGTCACCTCTTTCTTACCCATATCATTCTTCACAGAGTCCAACCATCTCTTATTCGGCCTTCCTGTACTTCTATATCCATTCGTATCATATCTAACACTCTTTTAGACACATGATTTGCATCCCTCCGCCTAACATATTCATACCACGCCAGCTTATATTAATCCTCAACTTTTCAATGAGATTATAAAACAACTATCGTAATTTGTATCTCATTTAGATTAGATAATTTATTTATTGCACGCCATTAAAAAATAAAACAAACAAAAGAGAATACACAATTAAATCAAAGTTATTAATGCTATATAAATTATGCACTAGAAATAAATACGGGCAAGTGCGATAAAATTTCATCTGGATCTCTGTTATCCTGTTATTTCGACGTTCTGTCACATCCTATTTTTCTCGCAAGAAACAAAAGAAAGCCGATGTTCTAGTAACAGTCTTTTTATAATACCCCCTACTCGTAGCTTTCTTAATTTTACATATAAAGTATTTTTTTCTGAAATGAAAGCGTGATGTTTATTCTAAGTAAGTTTGTCAGTTGATCTGGTGTTCGAATTGTATGCATTCTAAATGCCTTTGAGCTTAGTAATTTTTTTTACGGAGGGAGTTAAGATTTGAACCCTTAACGCTCTCCGAAATACAGAAACGCTCAATTGAATGACACTAGCGCTCAGCAATCTAAGTGCTTGTGAACTTGTGCACGTGGAACGTTCATCTGATGTTTAGAACAACTAAACAACGTGCAGTTACGTGCGGGTACGTGCACCTCTAGCTGATACTAAAAATAATAATATAGATTTTATTGTAGGCATCATAAAATGTACAGATACAATGTTATTTAACTTTATACTTACTTATCATATAAATGATACGACATGGCACGCTTCAAGAGAAATGTAAAGAGGTTTCTACAGTGTAGGGAACGCATCGACAATACCCCCGAGTGTTGCCGGTGTCAATAGGCGACGGTGACCGCTTACCATCAGATGTACCGTAAGCCTGTTTCCTCACAGATAACATAAAAAAAGATAAACAGCTAAACATATGACGAAGATAACTATAACGATAAGATGACGACTAAAGATAACTGTATTTATACATATATATATATATATATATATATATATATATATACCTAGTCAGGTCATAAGTATTGTCACACAGTAAAAACTTTTCTTTTAGAATGCTGGCCACAAAAAAGTTTATAGAATTCGAATTCCGAATTGTTCATGAATATAAAAATGTATACTTTTTAGAATTTTACTCATTTTTAAATATGGAGTGGACGTTTAAAGAAGACCGTGTTGCAGTTATTGCGTTGCATCGTTGCGGTTACGCGCCAATTCAAATTTTTGTCATACTGAATAATTTGAATATAACCAAAAGATTCGTTTATCGCACCATCAAACGATACAATGAAGACTCTAGTGTAGATGACAGGTCAAGAAGTGGTCGCCCTCGGTCTGTTAGGACACCAGCAGTGATAAAAGCTGTGAAGGCGCGAATTCAGAAAAATCCCAAACGTAAGCAGAAACTGTTGGCCCTTCAGATAGGGTTAAGCAGAACCACGGTGAAAAGGGTGTTAAATGAAGACTTAGGGCTTCGGGCATATCGAAGAAAAACAGGACATCGTTTGAATGCTCATCTAATGGACCTGAGACTGAAGAGATGCCGCGCTTTGTTGAAGCGGTACGCGGGAAAAAAATATCGGGAAATTCTTTTTTCGGATGAAAAAAAATTTACCGTGGAAGAGAGCTACAACAAACAAAATGATAAGGTGTACGCACACAGTAGTGAAGAAGCGAGCAACCGTATTCCGCGTGTCCAACGAGGTCATTTTCCATCCTCGCTCATGGTATGGTTGGGAGTTTCTTATTGGGGCTTAACAGAGGTACATTTTTATGAGAAAGGTGTAAAAACGAATGCAGTTGTGTATCAAAATACAGTCCTGACAAACCTTGTGGAACCTGTTTCTCATACCATGCTCAATAACAGGCACTGGATATTCCAACAAGATTCGGCGCCAGCTCATAGAGCGAAGAGCACACAAGACTGGCTGGCGGCGCGTGAAATCGACTTCATCCGGCACGAAGACTGGCCCTCCTCCAGTCCAGATTTGAATCCGTTAGATTATAAGATATGGCAACACTTGGAGGAAAAGGCGTGCTCAAAGCCTCATCCCAATTTGGAGTCACTCAAGACATCCTTGATTAAGGCAGCCGCCGATATTGTCATGGATCTCGTTCGTGCTGCGATAGACGACTGGCTGCGCAGATTGAAGGCCGGTATTCAAAATCACAGAGGTCATTTTGAATAAACTTTAGTGTCATAAGTATCTATGTTTTGTTAAGTTAATTTTGGTATATAAATGGTTACATAATGAATAAACTTGTTTCAATTATTTTATATTAAACATGTGACAGAGTTTATGACCTGACTAGGTATATATATAGATAAGATAACTATAACGATAAGATGACGACAAAAGATAACTGTATTTTTATATATACATATATATTATAGTTATCTTCGTCATCTGTTTAGCTGTTTATCCTTTTTATGTTATCTGTGAGGAAACAGGCTTACGGTACATCTGATGGTAAGCGGTCACCGTCGCCTATTGACACCGGCAACACTCGGGGGTATTGTCGATGCGTTCCCTACACTGTAGAAACCTCTTTACATTTCTCTTGAAGCGTGCCATGTCGTATCATTTATATGATAAGTAAGTATAAAGTTAAATAACATTGTATCTGTACATTTAATGATGCCTACAATAAAATCTATATTATTATTTTTAGTATCAGCTAGAGGTGCACATACCTGCACGTAAGTGTACGTTGTTTATATATATATATATATATATAAGTATAAATACGGTTATCTTTTATCGTCATCTTATCGTTATAATGAATTATATTGTATTAATTATAATTATTATGTTCATATTTAGTCATTTAGAGTCTGTATTTAATAATAGTTTTGAAATACCTTTTTTCCTGTGTCACGCCTTACCTTCTTTTAGCACAACCAAGATGACTGGTAGATAATGCTGTTAGCATTAAGTCCTCCTAACACTATTTTGTTTCTTGTGAAAGTATTAAATAAAGAAATAAAAAAATGACGGACAGCCGATTTAGTTATTTCACTTCTGAAGTACGGAACCCTAATAAGAACCTAATATAAACCGCGCATTAATAATACAAATGACAATAATTCCCCGATAATAATCGAATTACTTAGTGCAAATGGAAATAATTCACCGCTAATACTCAGACTGAAAACCAGGAAATCCGTTAACGAGTTATCTTTAAGCTGCTTTGTACACGCCTTGTACATCCAGCGGATATTAATACTGGTAAGTAATATACATAGAATAGAATTATTTGATACACAAAGAAACACAGAACGGACAATAAACGAAATAAGTAAACAAACAGGAAAAAATAACAACAGAAGAATGACACAATTATTATTACAGTTAAGTGCTAGGTGTTCTCATGTGTATTCTGACTGTCCTAACATATGGTGCCCAGTCTTGGTCACTGACTGAATCTCATGGATGGAGCGCAGCATTTTAGGTGTCAAGAGAATAAAAAGGATTCAGAACACCTCGCTGCGCTCAAGGACCGGCATCGCTGACGTCGGTATCAAGGCTGCCAAGTTAAAGTGGGATTGGTGGGGTCTCATTTCTCCCGCATGCAACCAAACAGGTGGGCTAAGGTCGTAGGTGGATCCCTGTGGATGGAAAGCGACACCGTGGAAGGCCTAAGAAGCGTTGGCGCGATGATTTGGACGCTTTTTATAGGGACTGACGGAATTTGGTACAGGATCGAGATAAGTGGAGAGATGAGGGGGAGGCCTTTGGCCAGCAGTGGGACAGCATAGGCTAGATAAAAAAAGTGCTGGGTACTGCTCAACCAGTAGGTAGGTAGGTAGGTACTAGCCAGTCCGTGGCTAAACAGGTCTTGTCTCATCTTCATGCTATTTAGCAATAAGTCATGCAAGTAATATTTATATGAATCATCGAATAAATAAAATACCGTGTTTTAAAAAAAGGAATGAAAACAAGTTTATTGACACACAGACAGAGTACATAGGATAACAAAAAAAAAACAAGGTACACATAAGAAGAGAAAGAATAAGTAGGTAAGAAATAATGGAAGTAGGTGAGTCGTCTGTGCTGTGTGGAGCCAACACGCCCTGTCTCAGCGAATTGCCGCCAACCATCCATTTTCCATTAGAAAAACCAGCCAAGTGCGAGTCGGACTCGCGCACGAAGGATTCCGTATCATTATCTATAAAAACGGGGATAAAATCACATTTGTTGTATGGGAGCCCCCTTTAAATATTAGTTTTATTTTTAATTAGTTATTTATTTTGAAAATGAATATTATAACTCAATATTCTGTGAATATTTCAAGCGTTTATCTGTTGCCGTTATCAATATCGAGCTACAACGAGCAAAAAAATCACGTTTTGTATGGGATACCCCCTGAACTATTTATTTTATTCTGTTTTTAGTATTTGTTGTCATAGCGGCAACAGAAATACATCATCTGTGATAATTTCAACTGTCTAACTATCACGGTTCATGAGATACAGCCTGGTGACAGGCGAGGTCTTCTTTAGTTTATTTTAACCTCGTTTTTAGTTTTTGTTTAATCTTTGTAGTTTTTGAGTTATTAGCCATAATAAAAACAAAACTTTGACAAAATTCACAGGGTACACCAGTGACCCCACAGTGCTGAAATTTGGTATGCGTGTTGATTTAGTGACACAAATATAGGCAAAAGTCTGAAATCCAGAATAACTGCAACTTTTACCCCAAAAAAGAGTAACCAAAATATATGAACTCCCGTTACCTGTAATTTGAAAGAAACTGAGAGACAGTAGGTCAAGTTATTTGGATGTTTATTTCGTGGCACTATTTTATTAGTCAAAGATCCCTAAACATATTTAGCGACTGCGACGAAATGTTTAAGTTTTACGTGTTTGTATGATTTGACAACTCCTTAAACTATATTTAGCCACTAAATACGTTTAGGCATCGTTGCGCGAGCCGCCCTAAGAATATATGTTTTTTTGTGTTTTGGTAGACTCGCGAGATTTCAGTTCGGGGCGAACCACTAGTTAGTACTAAGTTTTATTGGCTTTTGTTTTAATGACTAAGTTTTATAGATTAGTTAGTTTTATTATAGCTGAATCTGTTCGTGTAGCCCTTTAGACTTCATCTCAACATTCCCCTTGTATAGAGAGGTTGCGTTGTAGAGGCCTGTGAAGGGGTGCGAGTGAGCCGCGGGCGTCGGTCGCTGCCTAATTTCAATCAGTAATAACCGCTCTCGTGCGAACATCACATACAGAATCTTTGTGGGAACTATGCGTACCCCGTCAGAATAGTGAGGGCTGCCACAACGCAATCCTACTTATATTAGAACTAGCTAGCTAGCTTCCACTCGTGGCTTCGCACGTGTGGTTTGTCAATAAAAAGTAGCCTGTCTCAATCCAGGTCGTAATCTATTGACATACCAATTTTCATCGAAATTGGTTCAGCCAGTATGACATTATTAAGTAACAAACAAACAAATATCCAAACTTTCATACATATAATATTAGTGGGATTTGTTAATTTATAGGCTCAAATCAAATCAAATCAAAATATTTTATTCCATAAAGATACATTGTTTGTACACTTGGAAAGATTATATTTTTTACAGAATATAATCATACATACAAAAATTCACATTAAATCTTTTAAGGCCAAGTACATAAGTACAATCAGAAACACATGTCATAACAAAACAATTAAGGGTTCATTAATACAGTCACAATTACATAGTACTAAAGTGATCAGCAAGAGCTTCGTCAAGGGTATAGTAGGAGTTTTCCATCAACAACCTTCTGACTTTATTGCTGAAGTCTGCAGTGTCAGCATTTCGTACATCATGTGTAAGTTTGTTGGACAATTTAATGCTTATGCATAAGTAACTGTTGCCTATTTTGGCAAGTCTATGTGGAGGAACGACTATACACGGTGAATTTTAGAAAAACAGTGGTTAGACCATGGTCTGCTAGCGATTTATAGCATCAAATAAAAAATACTTTAAGATATACCACAAGAAGATAGCAGCATTTACGTGACAGATTATACGCCCATCGCTGCATCAAAGCGTGAGTATGTCTCGATGTTGATAATGATTTTTAAAAGTTAAAGATGGCAACCTAGAACATAGTATAAGCAGTTTAAGAATAACGGCAAACGAAAATATGATCACCAAATTATTCAAACAAGCCATTGAAATAAATTCTAGAAGCCTATTTATTAGGACTGGGCTTGATGATATGTGCCATCTGCCGGGAAATTGTTGGTTGAAAATCAAACTAAGAACTACTTCACAGGCAGCATTTAAACAATCCCCACATAGCTTGTAATACATTTATTTGTCCTTGAATAAAACAGGGGTGAGATCTCATGTATCTCGCCCCTTTATTTTAAAATCTAGGCCTTGAGCCGACCTAAGCAACTCAAATTATGTCATTGAACAGAATATAAATTTAAATTATCTCTCTTTTTAGTAATATCTGAATACCAAACGATGTAAATGTTGAAGTATGTTGAAATAAGTTTTTTGTTGAATAATTACTTTTTCAAAACAAACTTTTATAAAATTCATAATCGGAACCGCAAGCAGATTCAAATGAGCCCAAACACTAGTAGCCTACTATAATCCATTCAGAAGTTCCGTTGTCTAGCATCCGTCACCATCATGAGACCACCTCCATGGTACCATATTATTACATTGTCACCGAAGATATGTGTTCCAAATTTCAGCTCAATCGGTTGAGGGGAATGGGTTTAAAATTCAATTGCAAGATTCCACCCGGACAAACATACATACATTGCAAGTTAATAATAAGCTTACTTATTAAGCGTACTTGGTACTGCCGAAGTTATGTTATCAAATAATTGCAACCTAGTAAATTTTTATCAGCAAATCAAAATCCATTAATCAACTCAGCTTCAAAATGTGAAAATAATTGTCATAAGAGATGAGCTATTTTAGACATTGAAATGTAGTTTTGTCCGACGTCAAAAGAAGAGGTTTTCTGTAACACGTATTTTCTTATTAATGAATAACTACTAATTACGTATAACTTTTAACTGAGTAAACCAATAAAATTGTGATAGATAGACACATGAAACAAAAGTAACTTCATAGAGTTGACGACAATATTATCGAAGAATGATAAACGTTTCAAAAATAACATCTGCCAGTCATATAACCTCAAAGTTAATACTTAAATATTATTTTCTTGCAAAGCGACAACCCTACCCGTTTATGAATAGAAGGATGTTTGTTATTGTAGTGCGAACCTAAAATCAATGACAATGGATCGACGTTGACGAGAGATTGCTAGTTGAAGTTCAATTTCGAGCTTTGGGTGCTTTGGGGCTAGACAAATACATAAGCTTGGCTAGGCAACAACGATTTGCTATCCATTTTAATCAAGATAGTGGGCATGCTTAGATAATCACGAAATCACAATGATGGAACATAACAAAGGAGTGGAAAATTCCCATAAGTATTATTTAGGACATGTCAACACTTGATGTGGTTTGATACCGCCAGTCAGTTAAAAGAGATATGTTTTTTAATGGAATCAAAATGTGCCCTTCGCGTTTTCCAAATTATTTTTAGGCTTCTAATCTAAGCAACGTGTGATCCGAGAGTGCTAATCTGGGCCAACGTATAAGCATTGCAATTCAGTGGCAATGCAGCCCGTGTCTGGGGGTAACTTCAACCTGGTAGTGATGTGGTGCAGACTTATGTATATTTATCTGAAAAAATATACAATTATTTACAATAAAATACAGAAGAAACATTTGAATCATCTAAAGACCGTTGCAAACGAGCTCAACTACTCCAGATCAGTACCAGGCGGAAGTGTCCCCAAGAAACTAGTTGCATTGCCCTGATGAATTGCAATGCTTATGCGTCGACCCTAATAAACGCCAGCTCTCGGATCACACATGACTTCGACCAGACGCCCAGAAAAATATTTGAATACGCGATGGGCCCCGGTACCCCATGGACCCAGGGTCTTGACCCCAAATGGCTCAAATACGTAAGCTCTGTCTTATTTGCGCCGTTTGAGATCTTCGGCTGAATTTGCCGCTGCACCGGCCCCAACTGCTATACCAGACATGAGGTGGCGTAAGGGTATCGACGCACGTGGCGTCCCCCACCAGAGGCATATCCTTCTTCCAAGGTGCAAGAGTCATACCGCCAGGCCACTTACCATCGTCCCGTATCAGACCGTTCGTTTCGAGAACGGCTGGAACGTTGACGCTGCAAAAAGCCCGGCGTATGATATCATTTATCGGTCTTAGATAGAACAATAGTAGGGCATAGACTTAATACTTACAGCACTAACCATAATAGACACACATTATAGAAATAGATATATCAAACCAAATTTAACACTAAAAACATAATTAGATAACAATTAACTTTACTAGAAATTAACACATGATATTCATTTAAATAGAAAAATAATTTAAATTTAATTTCACTTGCCAAACACTGCACTACCTTGATTAACCTTTTTTTTTGTATTTGATCTCTACAATACAGGGAATCCTAGTGTGGAAGTCAAAGTTAATGCATAATATTGTTAGGTATATAATTATTAGTTAAGCTGATTTGTATAATTTTTAAATGTTTAAGCATACATAAAAATTATAACTAGTACCTATATGTAAACTAGCACCTATGTTTAAAATTGTTCATGACATCTTTTCTGGTTCCAATAATTTTTTTTTTAATATATATGTATATAATTCAATAGTGCAAGTTTATTTTGTATTTTGAAAGGTGCAAGTGCTGTTATATCCGTATCCACTTCACACATTTCATCTCTATTGGTCACATAGAACATCTATTCTGTCATGGTTTATTATTATATCTCTATAAAAAATTAATCCTGGTACCATTAAACAATTTATTGATGAATTTCATTATCATTGTCATTGTCAGACCGTGTCAAGTAATCCGTGCATGGTCTTTTTCTACGTCATTTATTAATGCCACTCGTTCGATCCTATGTACACACGGCTACACACCAAGCTATACATTACCAGTATAAGCTGACCTCGCATTGTGTAGGCTTTTCGTAGAATGGGAGGTCAGCTTATACTGGAAATGTATAGCTTGATGTGTAGCCGTGTGTACATGTGTGTCATGTGTAATCACGTACCTACTACGCAATATATTTAAGGATTGAACAACATTTGCTCATTTTTTATATGGAATGGACAATAGTAGAAAAATGTGTATATGTCTGAAAGAAGGAAAACTGATAGCTTTGACACTAATAGTTCCAAATTGAATTCCCATACATATTATTTCAAACACATATTAACTATATTTAACAATAAGTCTATGTAGTATATAATATTATAACGATATTTATTAGTTTGTGAATTGTATTACTAGGCTTTATATATACTTAAATATTATAAAGTAGGTATATTGAAATACCATGTGTTTGTATAGGATTAGATAAAATTTATTTCTTTTATATCGATGTGTCTTGGAATTTAAATTAAACCTCTCCCTCTACCAAATATGCACTACCTATAATAACTGTTTGTCCGCATTAAAGGTTAACTGGAAGAAAATACTATCTAGCATTAAGTTCGCCTATGTACAGATTATTTTTATTTTGTGCAATAAAGAATTTTTCATTCATTCATTATATTTCAAGTCCTGACATTCTAAGAGGCCCGATTTGACGTTGTCAAAATACTGAAAGTAGAGATGGGCATTATCTAGCAACCGACTTTTTATTTCTTCTCTACTTAATAGTTAGAAATAAAAAGTCGGTTCCTAGAAAAACCGATACTTAAGACATCTAGATTAATTGTACTAAGAATTTGTATTCGTTTAGTTTAACTTAGCTTAAACTTATATCCAACTAGCTTAGTTATATATACATAATTTGTATCGTTTTTCATTCAAGACAATATTGACTAAAATGATAAGTAGATTAGATTAGAAAATTATTTATTGCACTGATAAAATAATGATGAAAACCCCTCATTGTGGATGCATCAACATCTATAATCGATTCTTAAGTATAAACCATAAAAAAAATACGTTTCTGTTTTTATTAATCTAAAGTTTAGTAATAGTTTAAATTTATCGTAATATTCGATTTTGTTTGGTTCTAAAGTGGTTAAAACGATCGCAACTCTACGGCGTTGATTCAAATTATACAACATTGGAATAGCGTCGAATATCATAATAATATTGGCATTACATGGTTGATTTTTCGACTTCTTGTGTAGACGTTGGTTCAAAGTTATCACAGCGAGAAAAATGACAGACGTCAAATCGGGCCTGTAATAACGTCGCGAGTTTAATTTTAATAAATTAACATATTTAATTTGATGCACATATTCGAATTTTAAGTAATTTACTTAAACAATATTATTAGGACATCATAAATTCTGATCTTTAGTACACCGCACTCCGTTATAGCTTCACTAATTTGTATTCCATCCAAAGGTTGACTAAAAGAGATTATTGTTCTGCCTTTTTGGTTTTAGTTTAGTGTAATATTGTTTCTGTGTGGTATTTATAATAATGAGTTATTTTATCTTATTATTTCCAATAACTTTGTATATAAAATCTAGCTTCCATCCCGCAGTTGATTCTTTCCGGTTCCCCTTTCTCAGCGTCGGTCGGTTGCCTGGCAACGGTGTGCCCTTCTAACCTACTAAATATCAGGGTCACG
The DNA here is from genome assembly GCA_918857605.2 of Philereme vetulata. Classification (NCBI taxonomy): domain Eukaryota; kingdom Metazoa; phylum Arthropoda; class Insecta; order Lepidoptera; family Geometridae; genus Philereme; species Philereme vetulata. The sequence goes on from OU975432.1 coordinate 11,139,099, forward strand.
GTGTTGGGACGCTCACTGAAGACTGTATGTCATTTGTAAACTTAGATTGGTTCGTGATTGATCTAGGCAAAAAATTATCTTTATTAAATGTAGATTAAAATAAACGAAAAATGCATAAACATTTTAATTAAAACCGTATGTACCTTTTAAATTTCGTGGCCTTACTGTTAAAAGCAATATTTTCTAGGTAACGTTGGATGAACAAGATCTGTGTAAACGAATGATACTTTTTTTCTGGTTTTTTTATAGTAACCCATAAGTTTCTTAATGTGTAAAGCCGTAAAATATTGCATACGGCTTAAGTTCTTTGCCAATATAATTACTTAATGATTAATAATTTTTTTTATACACAAACAGGATGTGCTACGTCTTCTTTGTGCCAAAAACTGAATGTATGAGACTTGAGTCCTTTTTATTTCAATAAATAATCGATTTATAGTTTGACCGAAACCGCTGTACCGCGCCTGAGGTATACGCGCGGCGAGACGGGGAGAAGTATCGGCCGCTCCGATCCATCGTCAGACGCACATGAGATAAATATCCAAAGATGGGTCGAGCGCTATCTCGTGATGTCAAGGCCGTCATCACGTCCAAAAAAATTAAAACAATTACTGGGATCGGGATAGTAGAGATGTAGTATTATTATCGATCCATTAATAAAAAATTTGCAGAACGACTCCGATTCAAGTTCCGATAGCGATACGGAAGATGAAGTCGAAGCAGAATCTATGTCAGAATATCTGTAGACAATTTTGTTACATATAAAAGTATAAACATATCGTTATATAATATAAACATATCGTTTACGATATCGTAAGATCTATCCGACAAATATCGATCTCATGTGTACCTACTTTTGCTATTTTTTCCTCGGCCCCCACCTCGCCGCAATTTCTTAAGGAGCGGTACAGCGGTATCGATCGAACTATACTAAAACTCTCCAAAACGCGTCGGTGCATCCGTCACTAGATAGCTATCAAGGCCTCCATATGACAAAGTGTGCTTTGAAAAATTACCCTCAACGTTTTAGCATACCTCATTAGTATCAATTTAGTTTGTAGCCTCAGTTTTGTTTATTTGTAACATTGATATAGAACTAAGAATAGTACGCCGTACAAAACACTGAAAAAAGTGGCATGCCAGTTTAATAACTGCATTCGCATAAGGCTATTAACATATAACAAATAGCGACTTTATGCTAAAAGTCGCTATTTGTTATACGTTAATAACTGCATTCGCATAAGGCTATTAACATATAACAAATAGCGACTTTATGCTAAAAGTCGCTATTTGTTATACGTTAATAACTGAATTCGCATAAGGCTATTAACATATAACAAATAGCGACTTTATGCTAAAAGTCTAAGTAAAGTTTAAGTAAAGTAAAAGCGAGTTCACAAAGTGGTTCAGTGACATAATAAATTGCATGTAGACCATGAAGCAAGATGCCATCATCTCTCGTTTCCTATGCAAGCATGTTCTTAATTTTGTACGTATTCTGTCGTAAGATCGGTCGGTTCACGCGCCGTCGATTTTCTTCATGGAAATTATTCCTTACGACGTAAGTATTGCCTAGCCATAGAGCTAGGAGGATATCATAATGCGCTGATATAAAAGCAAAAATAATACACAACTATTAACATCACTATAGAATACTTAAGAAACAATTGAAAACGAAATAACCACAATCATCATCATCATTATCATATCAGCCGTAGGACGTCCACTGCTGGACAAAGGCCTCCCTCATTGATCTCCAGGAACTGCGGTTGGAAGCGGCCTGCATCCAACGCCGACCTGCGGTTCTTACCAAGTCGTCTGCCCATCTTGTAGGTGGACGTCCTACGCTGCGCTTGCCGGTCCGTGGCCTCCATTCGAGAACTTTCCGGCCCCATCGGTCATCTGTTCTGCGCGCTATATGGCCTGCCCATTGCCACTTCAACGTGCTAATCCGTCGGGCTATGTCGGTGACTTGAGTTCTCCTACGTATCTCCTCATTTCTGATTCGATCCCGTAGAGAAACCCCGAGCATAGCTCTCAACCACAATATCAGATTATTAATAATAATATAACGGTTATTTCAGGCAACAATGCACATCACACTAATAAAATAAATGCGAAAGTTTGGATGTTTGTTTATTTATTTGTTTGTTACTCAATCACGCCGTAACAGCTGAACCGATTTCGATGAAATTTGTCTATACGTAGATAATAACCTAGATCACCATTCTGATATTGTGGTTATAATATAGGCTACCATTTATCCTATAAATCAGTACCAATGGGATAAAAATGGGGTGTCAAGTCAAGTTGCAACAGCGAGTTTAGCTTTATTTCTAGGTTATCTACATATTTAGTAGTGTAACGCGTATGAAGTCGCAGGCAACAGCTTGTATAAAATATAATTACAAGGCCCATATCTATAAAAACCTTACAGACTAACATACATAAAAAAGTACACTTAAAAACTAACACTTTCATTTATTTGGGGGATTTTGCTTCTTAGCCGTAGCCTTATTACCTAAGCCCAATTACTGTCGCTTCGCTATCGCTAGTCAGGCCATTCCTTTCACACGTGAGGTTTGTACTGTACGTGTGAAAGGGATGGCCTGACAAGCGATAGCGACACGAAAGCAATTTGGCTTAGGTAATAAGGAGGCGGATTCTCTGTAGCGCCTGTAAACGATACTGACTGGCCAGAAATCCAAATCAAATAGCCCATCCTTATACTTCGCCAGAATCTGGATTTACGAACTTAATAATTATTACATACTAGATGTTGTCCGCGACTTCGTACGCGTAATACCACTAAATGTGTAGGTAACCTAGAAATAAAGCTAAACTCGCCGTTGCAACTTGACTTGACACCCCATTTTTATATCATGCCTGCCTACTAGACTTCAAGACTTAATGCTCAGATAAGCCATCAAAGAAAAACTAACAGATGTGGCTTTCCACAATATGGTGGTAAGGTTATAAACTATGTATAGACCAAATTTCATCGAAATCGGTTCAGCCGTTACGACGTGATTCAGTAATAAACAAATAAATAAACAAACATCCAAGCTTTCACATTTATAATATTAGTGTGATAACTAATTTCTAGCAAACCAAAAGAAGGAGAAAGAAACGCTACAAACGATCTCACAAACACCTATAAATAAAATGTAATTCGCTCATTCCAGCCATTTTGGAACTCGAACAAACACGAATACACAATATTGTAAAACTGAAAACTCCCCTTTTTGGCAGCAAAGGTTAACAAAACTTTCATAAAAAATGGCAAAATTTAAATCTATTTATAGATATAAAGATACAAATCTTTTATTTGTATATTTGTGTGTATGTTTGTAATGAATAAACTCAAAAACTACTGGTCCGATTTCAAAAATTCTTTCATCATTGGAAAAATACATTCACCTTGAGTAGCATAGGATACTTTTTATCCAACTGCGCAGAGGGAAGGTATTGTTTTTATAGAAAAATTATTCGTGCGAAGCTGCGGATTGGTCAGCTAATATCTATACTTATAAAACAAAGTCGGGTTAGTTACACCATTTAAAATTCAAGTACGGGGGGACCATTTTGATGATCTTTGATTTGTTGGATTTGTCTCCGCCCCGAATAGCAGAATAATTATTAAAATATTGAAAAAATTTACGGTAAAAAAAATATGACGAAAATTCATTTTCTGATATACATAGATTTAATGATGGTCAATGGATAAAACATTGCCAGCCCACATCATATCCATGTCAAGGCGATACGAAGTACGCCGGTCTTCCAAAACTATATTATCCCTTGTGTTCTCCCCTTTCATAGCGCTTCTATGTAAATATATTAATGTAAATAAAATAAAACTGTAAATATGTTGACCTACTAATTCTATGTTTATATGTTCTGTATTTTATATACATATTTATTTGTGTTTTGTATGTCCCTAATTGTGTTGTCTCTGCTTTTTAGGTATAAATAAATCACCTTGCAGTCTAAATTCTGATTGAGTCTCCCTCTGTAAACACAGGCCAACCATTTCAGTACTCGGAACTCCATCGTTTTACCGTTTTTAACCTGTAAACTTGACATTGGCATAATTGTGGCAACAACTAGCCACAGAGGCCATACAACCAGTAGTGAATAGTGAAGTTCGCCGGGCAACTAGTACTTGCTGGGAGCTGTTGGATGCAGACCGCGCAAGATCCGTAGTTCTGGTAATCTATGGAGGAAGCCTAAATTCAGCAGCGGACCTGTAATGGCTATATATATAGAAAACCATCCAAACCAGAAACAACTATCTAACAGTGGAAATCCGCAAGACCGCCTCTATGGGAATCTTCAAATCCAAACTCTTTAAACACTTCATCTCTCTTCAAGATACCCAACAAAATTGAGCACTTGATGTAGATATATTTGTGTATTTCGTTTATGTATGTGTATTATTATTATTTTTAATTTTTGTAAGTTTATTACTAAGCTAAAGTTTGATTAAATTTCCATTTTCTGGCACTACCACTTCTCCACACTACACAAAGGTTAGCTGGAAGAAAATGCTAATTAGCATTAAGTTCGCCTATGTATTATTTTTTAGTGCAATAAAGAATTTTCTAATCTAATCTAATCTAACTATCTGTAAATAATACAAACATTTGTATGTCGTGTCTTATAGATTCTGACGACCTACTTCTGATATACTAACTAATGCTTTACTCTGTGAGACCTTCCAAGGTGAATGTATTTATTCTTTGAGATAAAATTATCTAGGACAAAATATAGATGTGGGTGATTTATCAACGGTTCAATTTACTAGTTAGTTGCTACGCAAAAATCTAGTAGCCAGGTAGTTTGCTTGTTAGCTACGCAATTTTATCAAATAAAAGTTGGAAAGCACAGTTAAAACAACACGCTAACTAACTAATTTGTTTAGATATTTGGGTTCATTTTATTAAAGTACGAGGGCGATCTAATTGGCAATAAATAAATGATAAAAACCATTATCAATAATCAAGCAGGTCAACTCTTACTTAACAAAAACTGGAGCTCAAATTCCAAGTGCTTGAAATCCATGAAAACGATAAGGCGAATGAACGAAGCAGTCTTTTTTGGACAACGCAAACCTAGTAGTATGACCTAAAAGTGACATAAAAGCACTCTTTCAGATAGTTTATGTCAGTGGGTTCATCAGCATTATATTAGGTTGGGGAAAAAGTTTCTTAGCATTTTTTAAGAAAATTCAAAACATTTTTAATATAGTCTATTTACATTTAACTAAAGTATGTAGGTACCATTTTGTTCGATAAATTTTCGCCATCTTGTAGGAAGGGACATGATCCCATTGCTATAGAAATTTTGGGGCTTCTGATCAAAATACCGCGACAAGTAGTTTTGGCAGTCCTCTCGTGATGTTAACCTGACACTGCCTAAAGAATTCTGAAGAGACCAAAACAGGTGGAAATCTGAAGGTGCAAGGTCAGGACTATACGGCGGATGCATTAACACCTCCCAGCCAAACTCTCTTAATTTTTGCTGAGTGGCTAAAGGTGTGTGAGATCTAGCGTTATCATGATGAAAAACCACACCCCTTCTGTTGATTAATTCCGGCCGCTTTTTCTCAACTTCTTGCTTTAATCTCATCAGTTGTTCGCAGTAGAGTTTAGAATCGATGGTCCTGCCTGGTGGTAACAGCTCATAATGAATAATGCCCTTCCAATCCCACCACACACACAGCATCACCTTGTTGCGAGTTAACCCGGGTTTCGCCACAGTCTTTGAAGCCTGACCGGCCTTTGACCAATACCTTTTTCGCACGTTCTTGTCGTACGTGATCCACTTTTCATCACCAGTTATCAGCTTCTTCAAAAATGTTTCGGTTTCATTACGTCGTAATAAAGAATCACAAATGAGTACACGGTTTATTAGGTTTCTTTCAGTGAGCTCATGGGGTACCCAAATATCGAGCTTTTTTGTGTACCCAGTTTTTTTAAAATGCGCCAAAACTGTTTTGTGGTCAATTCACAGTTCTTAAGCTACGTCGTTATTACTGATATGCCGATCTTGCTCCACTTTTTCAAAAATGGCATCTATTTTATCCGTAATAGGGCGACCAGAGCGACGTGCATCTTTGACATCAAAATTTCCGGATTGAAAACGCTTAAACTAAATTTGTGCTACTCTCACAGACACTGCACTAGGTCCATAAATATTGCAAAATTTTTTCGCGGCTTGTGTTGCATTTTTACCTTTTTTGTATTAAAATTTTAAAATGTATCGAATTTCTTCATTAGATTCACTCATCTTTACAGTACGAAAAACAAATAAAAATCACACATTTTCCTAATTTGAATTTGGAATTATCTTCTTTAAAATTAAAACTTTGAATGATACCAAAACCAGCCAGATACAAATAGTATAGCCAAAAAGAATTTATTACAAGTTCATACATACTATAATGCGAAAAGACTTTTTCCCCAACCTATTATAAGCCAACTGACGTCCACAGTTGAACATAGGCCTCCCCCATAGATTTCCAGAGTGATCGATCTTGTGCTGCCTGCACCCAACGGCTCCCAGCAACCTTTATCAGGTCTTTTTTCTATCCAGTACGTGTGGGGGGAGGGGCGGCTACGCTGCGCTTTCCAGTGCGTGGTACTCGAGTCTCAACGGCCGTCAGTTCTTCGAGCTAAGTGCCCTTCAGCTTGCGATCCTCTAAAAACCTCCTTCTCAAAACCCCAATGCATAGGACACGTTTCTATGCAAACTCCTTTTCCGTTCAAGCTGTCCGATTATGGAACGCCTTGTCGGTCTCCATTAGACAATCCCTCTCACCTTCTGTATATAAAGCTAGACTGAAAAACTTTTATCTCCACGAAGAATCGTAATTCATTCATCTGATCTATACCTAATGTTATTAATATGTATGTATGTAGATATCTATTTATTTTATAAATAATATTTATTTATTTACAATTATTTATGTACCTAATATGTATGTATTTAAGGTTAAGTAATTTTTATTTTTCTATTATTAAGTTTATTCATTTTACACCTCGGCCAATCTCGACCTTTGACAACCTCCGTGGTGCAGTGGGCGAATAGCCGGCTGAGACGCAGGAGGTAGCGAGTTCGATTCCCGCCGCGGAACAAATGTTTGCATGAACTACAGATATTTGTTCCCAGTCTGCTTGTTTCTTTATATATTATAAGTATGTATTTACAAAAAAAATGTACTGTAATTAGTATTCTATCAGTTATCTGGTTCCCATAGTACAAGCTCTGTTTAGTTTGGGGCTAGATAGCACTGCGTGAAATGTCCAGCAATATTTATTTATTTATTTATCTTCCATTAAGCAATGATCCTCCCCATCCAAAGGTTGTGTGGAAGAGATCGCTGTGTTAAGCGATAAGACCACCCATTATGTTAGCATTTATTTGTTTTATTTTGAAATCTGTTGTGTCTAGCTTGTGAGGTACGAGTATATTAAAGAATTTTCATTCATTCATTCATTCTTTGTGCTATGTCGCAATGGGATCAACTTAATCAAAGTCTGGTATGAACAGTAGGTAAAATAATAAGAATGGAAACATATATACAAATACCCAATTTGATAAGGTTTTTGCATTTCGCAGAATTTAAATTCTGCATTTCAAATTTAACTTTACAGTTTTGTACAATTTAAAAACACTGTAATTTTTGGATTATTTTGTTGTTGTTTACCGGATCCGGTAGTATAAGACATTTACATTCATGAGCTCTATTAGGGCTAAACTTTAGAGGTAAACAGTTTACATACCCACATTTTTATGTAAAAATAGTATCCGATTTTAATTACAAAAGCTTTTATTCAACATTCTCAACACTATCTTTACAAAATTATTTAATCTATGGCATCAGCAATGAGACGATTGTTTGCTTTTCAGCATAGGCCTCTTCCAGACTTTTCCAAAGCACGCGATCGTGAGCCTTCCTTCTCCATAGCGCTCCATAGCTGTTTCATTTTAAAATCTAATTCCCATCTTTAGAATGGTTATACTCTAGTAAAAATTTTAAGTATGAACTTATTCGATCGCTGTGAATGAATGAATGAAAATACTTTATTGTACACTTAAAAAAAAAATAACATAAAAATAAAAATTCAACATGCAACAAGTACCATGGGCGGTCTGATGGACTTTTGGATGGAGAGGACTTTGAATGGTACATTTGAAACACTTTCCATGCCCCTACTAATGTAAATGACAAATATCCAGTACATACTACGATAATGTTTACGATAATAATGATTACGTTCTCGCAGGGATGTAGCACTGCTGTGAGCGCTGAGTGATTATATTGTTTTGTTGGTTACATTTACATAAGCAATGTTTTATTATTAAAAGGACGACTTCCGTGGCACAGTGGGTGAATAGCCGACTGAGACGCAGAAGGTAGTGGGTTCGATTTCCGCCGCGGAACAAATGTTTGCATGATCTACAGATATTTGTTACGGGTCTGGATATTTTTCTATATATAATAAGTATGTATTTACAAAAAAAATGTATATAAGTATTCTATCAGTTATCTGGTCCCCATAATACAAGCTCTGCTTAGTTTGGGGCTAGATAGCGCTGTGTGAAATGTCCAGCAATATTTATTATTTATTAAATAACTTTTGATATAAAATAAGTAATTATAGTTCCGTACCTCAAAAGGTAAAAAAGGAACCCTTATAAGATCACTCTCTTGTCCATCTGTCCGTCTGTCCGTGTGTCACCACCGATTTTCTCAGGAACGGGTGAACCTGACAAGTTGAAATTTATACCAAATACTGAGGTCTACAGTCACTATTAGGTATATAAAAATCAAGGTCCTGAGTCAACACGATAAAATTATATGGGCAAATTTAGACTTTCACGAAAACTTGTGAGTACCAAAATTTACCTTAATTTGTAACTTTTTTACCTTGCTTTTAACCAAAATTGACAACTCTAGTTCAACCGGAAGTACCCTATAGGTTTTGGGTCAAAAACCTATATGGTAGTTCCCGTTGGCCTAGAAAGACGAAATTTGTCAAAAAGCAAGGTAAAAAAAACCAGCTCAAGTAAAGGAAAAACTCCAAAATATAAAAAATGTTGAAAATTAAAGAGTGTCTCCCATACATACATAGTTGTTGCCAATTAAGATATTTCTCCGAGTTGTATGGGCGCTCATACAAATTATAGGACTAGCTTAATCAGCACCAACCTCAAATAAGGTAAATAAATAAAATTGTGCTATTGATTAAAATAAATATTTAAGTCGGGCTCCCATGCAACAGACATGATTTTTTGGCCGTTTTTATAGATCCGAGTCCGACTTGGCCGGTTTTTTTTTGTTTAAAACTACAATGATTTTTAAGGCAGAATAGCAAAGGCAGCCTGGAAGAGATCGCTTTTAGCGATAGAGTCGCAACGTGATAGGACGGTAGATTTAAAACTATATTTGTTTTTGTTTGTTTCTAATGACGTGCAATGCAATATAGGTAATCTAATCTAATTTCATAGTAGTTTTTTAGTGCTCCGTTCCTTAAAAGGAAAAAAGGAACCCTTATAGGATCACTTTGTCGTCTGTCTGTCTGTCTGTCTATCAAAATACTTTTTCTCAGGAACGCGCGCGAAAATTTATCTTCTAAGGGCGGGTTCCTATATCCGTCGGTAACCAGCTACGACTCGTTTCTCTTTGAAAACCTGTCAAAAGTTTGACAGTAGTTTGACACTTTTTCAAGGAGATACAAGGCATGATCGGTTACCGACGGATATAAGAACCCGTCATTAGTCAACGCAATCAAAAATTACGCCCATTTATGTCGCATATTTTGACACTCGCAAATAAATCAAACCTTTAAAAAACGTACCCGTTGATCTAGAATCATGAAATTTGTCAAGAAACAAGGTTGCACAGCACAAGTAAAGGAAAAAAAAAATAGTGGGACACTCCGGGAGTGCCGACAGAAGTGAAAACTTGTAGAGTTATGAGATACTTATGTATATAAGTATCTCATAACTCTACAAGTTGTAACGGTAAGGTGTCGGTAACGGTTTTTCCCATCTCAAAAAATGCCCAACGCGCCTAAACAAGTTTTCACTTCAGAAATCCGAAAATAGTTAATTTGTAGTTACGTCACATAAAAAAATTTACCGAACCCTCGGTACGCGAGTCCAGTTCAGTCACACTTGTCCAGTTTTATTTAATACTAGCTGACCAATCCGCAGCTTCGCACGCGTAGTTTTTCAATACAAACATTACCCTCCTTGTGCAAAGTTGGGTAAAAAGTTGCCTATGTTGCCCGGGGATAGTGTAGCTTCCCAACGGTGAAAGATTTTTTTAAATCGGTCCAGTAGTTTCGGAGCATATTCAATGCAACCAATTAAATAATCAAATCTTTCCTCTTTATAATATTGGTAAAGATACCATATCTTACGTCTTTATATACGTCTTTTCATCCAACATACCTCAGTGCCTTAAGACGAAAGTCTTCAATCAGTGTGTGTTACCAGTGATGACATATGGAACCGAGACGTGGTCCTTCACTATTGGCCTTATGAATAAGCTCAGAGTCGCTCAACGAGCTATGCTCGGAGTTTCTCTACGGGATCGAATCAGAAATGAGGAGATACGTAGGAGAACTCAAGTCACCGACATAGCCCGACGGATTAGCACGTTGAAGTGGCAATGGGCAGGCCATATATCGCGCAGAACAGATGGCCGATGGGGCCGAAAGGTTCTCGAGTGGAGGCCACGGACCGGCAAGCGCAGCGTAGGACGTCCACCCACAAGATGGGCAGACGACTTGGTAAGAACCGCAGGTCGGCGTTGGATGCAGGCCGCTTCCAACCGCAGTTCCTGGAGATCAATGAGGGAGGCCTTTGTCCAGCAGTGGACGTCCTACGGCTGATATGATGATGATGATGATGGAAAGATACCATAGATTCAAAAAATCTACTATTCTTAACGAATGTGTGGTCAAACTATATGAATATAGTTTGTATAAGAAGTCCACGAGTCCAACAAAATAAAATGTTTCTTTGTGTTTCTGCTAAAACAGCATGTATTGTATTTTCCTTAGTCAATGATCTTAAATATTGATAAAAAATCTTAGGTTTCACTCAGTGCAATGAAATTTTCAAGAAGCAAAGTAAACTTACGTAGTTATATTTTATATCCCTAAGTGGGGTATCCAATACTGTAACTTTGCTTAAAAGTTTGTAGTCAACTGTCCAGATTCTAAGTAAAATACACACCCTGGCATATCTTGAAGGTTTTAGCATTATTTAACTTATGAATGTTAAATGCCATTTATAAATAAAAAAACTGCTTGTACCTAAACTTTTCCCGTGGACGACCAAAAAAGTTCTGATGTGATAACAAACGTTTTTATAGGGGTTGGCAAGATTTAGCATATGATAAGAAGAGAAGGATGCTTATTCCAGCAATGCGATCATTCCTTCATTATAAAAAAACATATATTTATCTTTTTCTTTCCTTGTTTTATTTGAACAAAATATAACTAACTTTATCAAAAACACCTAAATTCAGCTTGACGTAACACTCATATCGTTTGCCAGCAACACAGAATAGATAAAACCCCAGAAAAAGTGAACGCGCCTAATACTAAAATGTCAACATGTACTCCAAGCAGAATACGCCGCCATTAGTCATCACGCGTGACGTGTTTTGCAGTGTTCAATTTAATTGGATGATACCTTCTTGTGGCGTCCTTTAAAAATTCAGCTGGGCTCAAAAAAAAACAAGATGGGATCACATTTCATTCGTAAGTAGCGCATTTTGATGTTGTGTTATTTGATTATTGAATACAAAGTAAGATTTATAATTGTCTTAAATAACGATCCTCCATTTTGCTGGTGTTGCCAAATATCGAGAGTTATTATTTTCCCTACTCTAGAATACTGAGATGGGAAACTTTTATTAATTGTACTTTTAAATTATACTAGTGGTTCGCCCCGAACTGAGATCTCACGAATCTCCCAAAAAACAATAAAAATATTATTCTTAGGGCAATTTGCGCAGCCATGCCTAAACGTATTTAGTGGCTAAATATAATTTAAAAAAATTCTCAAATCATACAAATATGTTAAATTTAAACATGTTTAGTCTCTAAATACGTTTAAGGGTCTTTGTGCTTAATCTTAAGGCCTTAATCTTTGACTAATAAAATAGTGCCATGAAATGTACTTGACCAACAGTTTCATGCAAATCAAAAGTAACGGGAGTTCATGTAAGATGATCATCCATTTTAGGGGTAAAAATTGCAGTTATTTATAATTTCAAACTTTTCCTACATTTGTGTCGCTAAAGCCACACAAATACCAAATTTCATCACTCTGGGTTTACTGGTGTACCATGTGAATTTAGTCAAAGTTTAATTTTTATGATGGCTCATAACTCAAAAACTACGAGGACTAAACTAAAAATAAAAGCGAGCTTAACATTTACTAATAAAGACCTTTCAGTAAGCGTCCTATTTGACTGAATATTTGATTTTTTTACCCCTCTTGAACCACCCTAATATCTCAACAACCAGGTAATTATTATAATATTTTTGTATGTCAATCCTATCCTATAGTTACGCAGATATAAAATATACCTGTGTACTATTAGATAATTTAGATTTCATTAGTTGTATCTTACCTAAAACATTAACCCCAAAATGGGTAAATAATGACTAAGCTAGCAACATTACGCAGGTGGAAGTGAAGTGGGCGCGGGACACGGGTTTCGTTTTATGAACACAACGCACGGTTTGCAATCGCAGCTGAATGCGTGTTCTGGTGTTTTATTAATTCTGTGGCCAGCAATATTTCCAGCGAGCATGTTTTATCGAGATTACAATTGCCGATATGTTACGGTCACTGAAAATTTACCAAAAACTTGATTGGCTTAACTTCGTGAAACGTATAAGGATAATAGTGGCATGCACTAGACGTAGATCCCGATAATAATGCAAATGATTCGATGAGACCTAATACCTAATAACTGCCTTTGACTAATATTTCTTTACCTGTTTTCAAATTTGTTGTCAGGTAATATCTTTTTTTGTATCTTGAACGCCACCCGATGATCAACGTTTGATCAAAGTTTATCAACTGCCTAAAGTTACTATTTATACATGTCACATGAGTGACAATAGTCATTTTCAAAAAAAAAATAGGGACGCAGTACTCCCGTAGTATTATTAATTATACAAGAAGTTTAACGTTTTTTTTAATTTTAACTAGATTTTTCCTACAATTTTACTTGCAAATTTTTTAGCATATCGACTTTCGTAGCGGTGCTACGCCGTAGCGTAGTTATCTACGAGAATACACTTACGTTCGTAATGAGCCAATATTGAAATATTTTATTTTCAGTATAATCTGTGAATCGGTTAAGTTGTTATAAGAGAGAGAGACGCGAGGTGCGCGTCGGCGGGCGGTCACCGTGGCGACTGGCTCGTAGGCGGGCCCGCCCAGCACCAGCCAAACGCGATTATCTTGTAAGGAGCCGATACATAAACAAATTATCATGATTTTTAGCTTCAGTTATAAACGAGCTCTTCATAACGACGCTTATCTTAGATCTGAAACAAAAACTATAAACGAGAACAAAATATAACAAAAGGTTCTAAAATCAGTGGATAAATAAACTTCAAGAGTTTAATCAGGTATGTAATTAGTCGATATAGATGTAAGTTTCAGAAGTTAACAGAAACACTTAGGGCGGGAAAGTGAGGCACTTGGCAAATGGGCGGGCGCTGCAGTCTCGCTTGCACAGCATGCACCACCCCCAACGGCAAGCGAGGCGATGCAGTCCGCGTCGTCGAGCCGTGGCCGCAGCTAGTCCCGTGCGCCCGCTCCGTCTCCTTGTGACATTACGCGACCTGTAACATTTTACCAGGTTACCAGCATCGCAGAGGAGGTGAGCCCTTACAATATATATCCCCCGCCTTCTCGCACTCCGGTGTGATCCTTATCTCCCTCTCGCTCGTTGAGCCGCTCAAAGTTGAAATGGTTTTCCCTTTTATCGTTGGAATGTAGGAAAGCGGGTTTCGGTGCCCCAACTCTCTCTTTCAATTTGTAAGCGCTTCATCATTATTATTGTAAGGTGACGCGTAAAGCTCGACTGAAGCGCTATTTTCTGGGTGCGATTTGTTTAAACTGCTGTTTGACTAGCAGAGATCTATCTAGGTTTTTCTCAGATGTTGTGTTATTTTCTGATGAATCGACTATTTAAAGGTAATTTATATTTCTAAGAACTTCAATCACGGTAATGTTAATTTTATTTTATCGAAATATATAAGTACTTAAACAAAATAGTTAATTTATTAACCATTTTGGAAACAGTTTAGTGGAATTATTATTTTCCGTAGCTATCATAGACGCTTTGTAACTAAAAATATCTCAGTTTTTGCTAATCAGCGTTATTTATAATTTATTCGTTATTTATATTCATTGCTAATATATTATATAAAGTGGTCAAGAACTGGTACATGGTTATATTATTACCTCATATTCCAACAACTTACATAAAGTATTACATAACGAAGTTTCCGAATAAGCGCATATTTTTTGTTGATACGGTATCTGTTGCCAGCGGATTCATGTAATTTTTTCTGGCGCCAAAATTCTCTATTTTTAATCAATCTTACCTTCCGTATATGTAATCAGTTAGTTTAATACTTTCAAAAGTCTTTCTCAAGTTCTAATATAACTTTGTCGAGTCTAGTTGGAGACAGGATTCATTTGCAATTTACATTGATAAAGGTTGGACAAGAAGATTGCTATTAAATTTAAACCAACTAGTCTGGACTATTTATTTTTCCTTAAACGGTCGGACGCTGTAAAAGATAAAATAGGAAATTCGGAGCGTAATATTACACGAAAATTGTCCTTCAAATTGTCGGCCGTCTCCCCTAAGACAATGCCAAGTAGTACCAGGCGAGCAGAAGTCGCGAGGAGGTTGTGTTACAGGGTCGGGTGTTGAGGCGCCCCCTCACGCACGCCGCGCCGCCGTCGGCAGGCGGCCGGGGCCCAGTGCCTCCTGACCGCGAACACAAACCCCAATGAAAATCAGTTTTTCTCTCACCCGTCGATAGTTTAAAATTAAACGTCATTCTGGCTGCGGTTAGCACTTAATTTGTGCCATGCATAATGTTATTACTTCACAATTCAATTTATAAATCCCTGATGCGATTGTTGTGATAATAATCGGGGCTCTTAATGAAATTAATATCCGATGATATTGGGGAAAAACGAAACACTTTTGGTTTGATGGATTTAATTGGTGTTTCGATAATGAGAGTAGATGGGTAATGAATTAACCCACCCTATTGCTACGAAATCGGGTTCCATTCGATAAATTCATTTTTAAGTTAAAGTAGAATTGAAACAGTAAAACTTGTGAATCATTAAATATAAGGGCGCGTATTCCTGACGCGCAGGACGATTTGGCTCAGACTCAAGTCTATCCATGCACATGAGACAAAACCGTTATAATTTTTTTTTTTAAATTTAAGAAAAGTTCATTTGGCCACTCAACAAATGAACCTATCTTTTTTCAAACATTCGTCGCATTTACAACTATCAATAATAATAAGAAAAATAATTATATTATACTTATGTTGGTACTAGGTATTTGTTGTTTATTGGTTTTTACAGCGAGATTAAATAATTTGTAGAAAAAATCTATATTTGAAAACATAGATGACTCAACCCGGAAATAGCTCACGTCGATCGGAAAAGTTCCGACGGCAGACTGACGAAAGTTTGGAATAAGGAACTCTACTAGTAGGCCGAATTTAAAAGTTATTTCTAACGAAAATTCAAACGTAACGATAAGGTAACACTATATAATATCGTTATAACATATTAAGAACCATGCTAATGTGCCCTTTGTGCCCGAACATCTGCACAATAGTAGACTTAAAAATGGCTTCTCCTGACGCCATCAATGTAGCCAAGTCAAGATCTAACACAATATAAGTAGAACTATTGACACGCTAAGAAGAAGATAAAGAAAAACATATTAAGCAAACTTTTGATACAATTTGATACGCAATTTTTCTACAATTTAATAATTTGATAAAACAATATGTATAAAATACTAGCTTCCGCCCGCGGCTTCGCACGCGTGGTTTGTAAATAAAAAGTAGCCTATGTGTTATACCAGATTATAATCTACGTGCATACCGAATTTAATCGAAATCGGTTAAGCCGTTACGACGTGATTGAGTAACAAGCAAATAAATAAACAAACATCAAAACTTTCGCATTTAATGAATGAATGAATGAAAACACTTAATTGTACACGGTATAAACAAAAAAAAAATACAAAAAAAAAATAGAAAATATAAAGCAAATAGTACAATGGGCGGTCTTATCGCTTAGAAGCGATCTCTTCCAGACAACCTTAATATGTGTGATTGATTTATACTTTTTATGCCATCGCTACTATACGCTATTTATACAGGTTTATAATCTTTTTGACTACATATCGTAATTGAGTAGATCTTCTTGGAAGATATATTAAAGTTATTATCTTGAAGACATTTTTGAAATAACTCTTTTATAATAACTGTTAGATCGATGTACTTGTAGTAAAGCGTTTTATTACATTTTTTCTCGAAACCATTTAAGGGTGTTTAAGCGGCAGCTAAATGAGTCTTAACATTATTTGTCATGAACCCGATAAAGAGAAGTTTGTTTTTATTTGATATAGGTTCATCAGGTTGTGGTTAACCTTTGACAATAACCTCATCTGATGATAAGCAATTGAGTGGTCAAAGATGAAACTCTCTTCCCTATGATAATATTAATGAATTGTGATTTCAGGTAGGCAACATAATTATGACAATATAACTTGTTTGTTTATTTGTAAATAAGCGGTTCGGTTATTTAACAAAATCTATAACGTTAAAGAATAAAATGGACGTGGGCTACCAAGTCGGTTGATAGTATTTTGTAGGTTTTTGATAAAACAAGAGGTATGTTGTATATATTACGTGTTTGTTTTAATTATTGTTTATAAGTTTTTTCTTCTGATTCTCAGTTATATGTCGATTCATTTTAATTATGTACCAGTAGTTGTGTTCTTAAACATGCTTTTCCTTTTGTTTCCTCGATGAGTATATTTCTGTTTTTCTGTGCGCACATAAGTCACGTTTCAAGCCAGATAAAATTGTTATTTTAGTAAAGTTATATTTTTATTGCTTGTAATGGATAATGTATGCCGTATAAAATAATAAAAAAAAGAATACCATTATCTCTTTTAGCAAGTCACGACGGTAAAACTTGCATGGTTAATGCCGGATTTATATCACATTTCTGACAGGATCAGTCAAGTACGAGTATGGCTCGCGCACCGAATGCTCCGAACCTAGATAGGTTCACTTATGTGTAAGCAGCGCCATCTAGTTATGTGACCGGTACAGTATGGCCCGGCTGCGGATTGATGAATATTTTTTCGAGCTTTGGTTCAAATAGAGCTTTGGTTAAGGCGCTAACCGTAGCCGATGACCTTGAGCGAATGGGCGTAGCTATTGTTTCGGCCCCGCACCTTCCACCACACGCATCTAACCGACCAGAAAATAGTTGAGCGCGAGGCAGATTAGCACAACCCTTCCGTACGACAGTCAGCGGTACACTGATGCCCGTCGCCCGCGCAACCACCTTCTAAGGATACGCCCGCTAATTATTCGGAAAAATTTAAAATAATTAATTGCCACATGAAAAACCGTCGCAGCACAGCATCATATGTTCAACTGGAAGGTATAGTCTTTGCCCACATTTAAGTAAAAGGAAAATTACAAAATTTTACGTCGTTTAGAGGTTGAATCAAATTGAAGGTCGAAAACAGCTACATTATGTTACTTTTTTTCTCATCGTAAATAAACAGGTAGAACTTTTTTGTATGTTCACTTTGCAGATAGGTCAATAAATGACATATATTTTTTTGAGCACATAAAACTGATTCCTCACTGAGGAGAAAGCCTCAAAATACGACCAATCAGCTACTATATTCGCCTTAAAGACTTTTACAAAACAGCGTGGGTGTGTGTCTCGATATATAATGCAAGGTTGTCTGCTGGCTCATCTTAGTCAAAACAAGTTGCGATTACAAAACGTACATATAGGTGAGTTCTTTTGTTATGCTAAAAATTCAGCGTCTTTGTATTTTACTAAGAAAACTTTCGTGATTCATTTCTATCATTATTACAAATACTACCTTGATGAAGGTTCACGGATTGAACCGAAACATTGTCGGTGGAAACACCGATAAAACGGTAAGCAGTGGCGTAGCTACCGGAGGGCTAGATGGGGCAGTGCCCCGAGGCCTGCAAACTCGGGGGGCCCCTAGGACTTACAAACTATAAATTGAACTTGTGAAAATTTTTACCACATTCGGAATATAAACGTATAGTCGCTCAAGAAAGTGGTGTCAAAGAAAGTTTGTGTAAATCTCTACTTAATTAAGATTCCGTACCCAAATGGCGCTCAACGGGGCCCTATTAACGTGCCTCCGCTGTCTGTGTGTCTGTCACAAACAACGCTAGCAGGTAGATATTTTCTTTTATTTTCATAAAATAATTTTAATTTGTTCATTAAAATAAGTTACAATTTGTATTTGGTTTTTAATTTTATTAGGAGTCGACCGTATTACGACAAATCTGGAGTACATGAATCTGAAGTACTACGATTCTGAAGTACGTCGAATACGGAACAAAGGATTTGAAATAGTTTAGTTGGGCCTAGTTTATTTTTTGCCCCAGGGCCTTTGGTTACCTAGCTACGCCACTGACGGTAAGTGATAATTTCCGTATTTAGGTATAATAATGATCTATGTATTTATTACAAATGTGTTTTAAGATTCAATGTACCGGCACCCGTATTACCTAAACCATGTTGCTGTCGTGTCGCTATCGCTAGTCAGGCCATCCCTTTCACACGTACAGTACGTACCTCGCGTGTGAAAGGGATGGCCTGACTAGTGATAGCGACACGACAGCAATTTGACTTAGGTAATAAGGCTACCGATGTATGTTATGGATGTACGTGAAGGTAACGAGACAGTGATGAAGAATTAGTTTTTACCAAAATCTATCAATTATAATAAGTGTTTGCATTTATACTTATGCAAATCATGTTAAGAAAAAACGGGTCGTTCCGCGCACATATTTATA
The DNA here is from genome assembly GCA_918857605.2 of Philereme vetulata. NCBI lineage: Eukaryota > Metazoa > Arthropoda > Insecta > Lepidoptera > Geometridae > Philereme > Philereme vetulata. The sequence goes on from OU975432.1 coordinate 11,158,286, forward strand.
ACAAAATCATAATTTTGATTAACCTCGACGTTTCGGCCAAGTTACATCGGCCGTGGTCACGAGAGATTCAATATAAACTTTTGTTAAATATAAACTTTTAGACTTTTGATATAAATCTGTGTGCGAAAAGACCCGTTTTGTCTTAAAAACATGACGTATATTTCGCGAAAATTTAAAAAAACTTATGCAAATGTACTTTTATTTAAGTACAGTGGGTTTTTGGTGTTAGTGGTTTCACAAGTTTTTTTATCCGAACACAATATAATGGAATAACAAAAAATAAAATAAATGAAAAATAGGTTCCTACTCGTATATCATTTTAAGTGTCTCAAGTTTTTCTGTTAATATTTTTATCAATTGTTTTTAAAAACGTTTAGTACGTTGTAGTTTTAAGAAATAGTATCTTAAAACTTGATTGAATAATCCTGAAGATCGAATGTCTTTATGTGCTTATGCACTAAAGGGATCCACGCTGGAAATATTCAAAATAATTTAACATCAATTAGTTGATTGTATTTTGTAAGAAAAGTAACTTAACTTTCTAGCCAATTGCAACTCATTTTTATCGCGCAAGTAAGCCTGCCTTTAAGATTTAGCTTGAGACACTTCCTTACATTAATAAGTAATGGAAGTGCAAAATATCATAATGTAAGTGACTACCTGGCTCTATGCTATGGTACCCTTGGGGGCGAAGATCTTATGACTGAACATAGCTATAATTTCATTGTCCTTCTTTTCGCTTATCAAGCTATGGTCTTGGCTGAAAAACGACTCTTATCTGTCTCTGTCTGACTGTTATCTGCCTAATATTAATTAAAAAACCCATGGGGACGTTATTTGTAAGTCAATAAAAACTTATAAGAAGAAAACTAACTTACACTTCAAACAAAGCAAATCACAGCTCGACATTTTTTAAGTCTTTTTTTAAGAATATATTTACTATATTGTTAAAACTAAAATTTGAATGGATCTACTTCTATTGCCTACACTCCAATAAAATAACCAGAGAAATCAGACTAGTCAATAGAGAATAATCATTGTCAGTACATATATGTATACTAGAACAGAGGTTTCCAATTTTATTTGGCCATGGAACCTTAATTGATCATACATTTTTTGGCGGAACCCTAGCTAGCTATTTTGATAACTAAAGAGTTTACCTTGTAGTTTTAATATATTCATGTTGGACTCGAAAAATGAACAAATTAATAATGAACCTAGGTTATAATTTATTGTGAAGGATGATTTTTTTCACATTTTTTCTTATAATAGCCGTAAAATTAGGCTTTATGTCTGACAATTGAACGCAAACCAGTCTCGCATCGATAAATCTTCACCAACTGAATGAAAACCAGAACAGCTTTCTCGGCGATTGCCAGGTATTCATCTTTAAGTACAATTCAACTTTAACTCTCGGACAGACCGCGGAACCCCTGTGACCCATCCACGGAACCCCAGGGTTCCGCGGACCACCTTTTAGGAATCACTGTACTAGAAAACTGCCTGTATAATGGGGAATGTTCTGAGGAGCTATTTGATCTCATCCCGTCGTCGAGATTTTACGTAATAAAGCTCATCCGCATATTATCGACAATTGGGTATCGCGCACCACACGCTTCACGCGATTTTTTCTACCCCATACTTGCAAGATGTGGACTGAGCTACCATCTGATGTTTTTCCATTAGGCTACGACATGGCACGCTTCAAGAGAAATGTAAAGAGGTTTCTACAGTGTAGGGAACGCATCGACAATACCCCGGGTGTTGCCGGTGTCAATAGGCGACGGTGACCGCTTACCATCGGGTGGGCCGTAAGCCTGTTTTCCCACAAATAACATAAAAAAAAACCTAGGCCCCTAACCGATAACTACCCCTTTTATCGAAAACTTCAAAAGTGATTTAGATAAATTTGAACAAATGAGTTTTTGTAAAAAAATAAGATAACTACTCTACAAGACTTTTCTTTGAAACTGTCTATTTACTAATACTGACAGATTAGCTATATAGCTATTTTTGACAATTTAGAATTTTAAAATTTTTTATTTGTTTTGTCAACTATTCAGATTTACCGATTAGCCATGTACTAGCTTATTATCAATCATGGAAACCATCCAATTGCCCATATCGCTTATATCAAATTAAATTGAAGCTTATATGTTAATCTCATCAATTAATTGCGAAAATTGGGTTTCTCTTAATTTGCCAATAGCTTTTAAGTAATCTTCTTAATGAGTAGTGTTAATACAACTTTGATAGTGTGATAATTCATACACTATGATTAATTAATATTTTGCTAAACACTTACATTATTAATCCTTGAGTGGTTCAAAATCATCTAAGGAAACTATGTCAGTATAAGATTTCAGATAGATCTTACCTTACAAGTAAGTACCTCAATAGTAAGATATATCAAAGCAGTTGTTACCTATGAAGTAATTTTCATATCGTCTTATTTCGACTTCGTTTTAATACTTTTAAATGTTATTGGCGATGTTTACTCATCATCAGGTGGGCCGTAAGTTTGTTTCATCTGCATGCAGTATATAAAAAACGCATATCGCATTATTTGGAAGAAAAATGTTTGAAATAATAATAAATATTGCCGGACATTTCACACAGCACTATCTAGCCTCAAACTAAGCAGAGTTTGTATTATGGGAACCAGATAGGATAGGATACTGATATACTTTTTTTTGTAAATACATTCATATAATAAATAGAAAAACATCCGGACGCGGAACAAATATCTGTAGATCATGCAAACATTTGTCCCGCGGAGAGAATCAAACCCGCAAACTTTACCACCTGATGGTAAGCGATGATGTGGTCTAAGATGTAGCACGAAGATGAAACCTATTCACTCTTACCTTAAAGAGGCCCGGGGCTCGTATTTATTAGGAAAAATAGACGGTAAAGTGTTCCATACCTTATCTGTATGCATCAAGAACGTGGAACCTCAACGGTGTGTGCGAATGGGTGGTATATCAACTAGGTACGGATGGTACTGAGCCGTGCGCCTGCTTGTCCTTTGATCACCCTTTGATGGAAGGGGGATGGCGGGATCAGATCGTTGCTGGGCACATTCCCCAAAATGTTTTCTGTAAAAGATCGATAGGCTTGCAACTTTACGGCGGTGTTCGAGCTCCTGCGTCTCAGCCGGCTATTCTCCCACTGCACGAGGAATAATTTTAACTCCTCTTTTATCTATATTCACGTAGTCTGGTTGGGTGTTATGATGATAAAGAGTAATTGATTACAAACATTTCCTTTGTTAACCTGAATAGAAGTATTTATACAAATATAATAAAAATGTAATCGTATGAAAAAAACCACTTCGTATAAAAATAGAGTCCATATTCAACAATTTATTACAAGCTTTTTATTAATTTGCAATGAATGTATGTTTCGGTGGAATCTTGCAACTGGATTTTAAACCCGTTCCCCTCAACCGATTGAGCTGAAATTTGGAATACATATGTAACTCCGGTGACAATACAATATTGTACTATGGAGGTGGTTTCATGATGGAGACGGATGGAACGGAACTTCTGAATGGATTATAGTAGGCTACTAGTGTATGGGCTCAACCGAATCTGCATGCGGTTCCAATTACGAATTTTATAAAAGCTTGTTTTGAAAAAGTATTTTTTCAACAAAAAACTTACCTATTTTAAATAAAAAGAATATTTCTAAACTCCACACACCTTATAACCCGCTGATTTTGAACCATCTTTTTTAACGTGACAAGGTGAGATAAAAACAGAGATAGAATATAGGGTTCGGCCGTTCGAGTTTAGACTTCAAGTATTGCTCCCCGTTTGTCAGTTGGGGAAACTAATTAAATGAACCCAAATAATAATAATAAAAGGCCTTTATTTACACACATACATATTATGCTAACAGAAGTAGGTAGGTACAATAAGTACTAAATAAAGCTAGGTAGGTATAACAATAGGCTTAATTCTAAGAAACATTAGTACATTAATGTAGGTAGCACCACGGTAGATGGTAAATAGGTCGAGGGCTCATCTACGCTGGTTTTCAGCCTCGCCTTGGTAGAACATCTGCAGCTGCCGCCGCCACAGATATGGTTCTCGGGAACTGTCAGTTTGATGCACTGTATAGCGATCGACACTATTCAAAAAGTGGACGATGATACCGTTAAAAGTATATTTGCGTGCATTCGCTGCAGTTGCAATATTACAGAGTTTATCAGGATTTACATATTAGATTGTTTCGTGAATTTTGTAAGCGCTCCTTTGCGCCAGTCTGACGCCACTTAAAGTTAGGGCTGCCAAAAAACGCTACCAATTTATTTACATGAAAAACAGATGAAAATGTTTTTATTGCTGAAAACGATTCAATAAAAACCACATCTAGATTTTTTGCGCTCAGCGTTGTTTTATTAAATCAAATCAAATCAAAATTATTTATTGCGAATATGAGTTAGTAACAGGTGGTTAGTGATACAGTTTGAGTCTTACAAGTAGTTACTTAGAAACGATCAAATAATGATTAAATTATTTGCAATATTCAACATGTCAGCTCATATCTTAAAAGAGAAAATTAATAATAAAATGTCAGATTTAATAAAATTATCCAAGGAATTTATCGCTAAGAAACTCATTTATGTTATAGTATGCCTTTTTTATTAATATTAGTTTTAGTGTAATATTATTACAGATGATGTTGTTTTATTATAAAAGTTCATATCCTGAATTAACCGTTTACCATTAAAGCACAGAGATATAATAATATACGTACAAGTAATAGTTATTTTTATCTAATAAAGTAACTCTCAATAATTTTGCACTGGACGAGGAGTGAGCCTGTAGCGAAGTAAGTGTCGCTTCCCCATATAAAGGGAAAGGTTACGGGTAGAAGTCCCGTCTAGTTCCTAATTACTGGGATGATTATAAAAAAATCTTATAACACCTTGATCCGGTGTGATCGATCCGCTTCGCATTCCTCGCACTGAACTAACAGTTTATTTTGAAACAATTGTCTAGCATTTATTTAACAGCATTAAACTAGTGGTTTGCCCTGAACTGAGATCTCGCGAGTCTACCATAAAAATAAAAAAAAAAATATTATTCGTAATCTTTGACTTATATCAAAATAGTGCCACGAGATACAGACCAAATTATTTGACCTACAGTTTCGTTCCAACTACAGGTAACCGGAGTTCATGCATTTGGTTTTATTTTGTGTAAAAGTTACAGTTATTCTAGATTTCAGATTTTTGCCTATACTTGCGATACTTATGCTACACGCATACCAAATTACAGCACTGTATGGTCACTGGTGTACCCTGCGAATTTTGTCAAAATTTAGTTTATGTTATACTCAAAAACTACAAAAACTTTACTAAAAATAAAAACAAGGTCAAAATGTACTAATAAAGACCTTTCATTTGACGTCTCACTTGACCTAATAGTCTCATTTTCATTTATTTACCCCTCTTGAACCCCAATATCTGAACAACCCCACAACATTTTTACCTCATTTAGTCACATCAAAATTGTGTCATCACTACTTATCAATATATTAAACTTCACGATGATCGGATCAACGCTTCGAAAGTTATCCTCGGCCAAACAAACATACATACAACGCCGATTTGCCCAAGTTGACATAGAGATTTCGCTTCGCTCGATCAAAAAGTTTAAATATTCCAAGCTAAATTGTAAGCCACTGGCTTCTACTTAAAGTTTATTTATAGTTGGACATTGTAAAAGGATCCCTATGATCGTAATAAATAAAGATTGCTTAGCTTAGATGTTACAATATGCAGTGGGGGATTTGCAGTGTTGACCGCCCTAGGTCCCGGCCATGTTGTAAGTACAAGCCGGCCCTGTTTCTTCTCGATATTCTAGTATATAAAGTACTCAACTAACTCCAGAATTGAAATTAATAATATTTGATTACTGAATCGTTCATCATTGATTATTTTATTATTAACCCGAGTGAAAAATCACTGATTATTTTATTTTTTAATATATACGCATGTTGTAACAGATTCAGAATACATATAATGTTATTCTTCTTGCTTTTAACTATTATATCTAAAAATGAGTAAAACTATCCAAATTAATATTATTTTGTCATACTGTTACCTGTTTTTGACTTAAATTAAGCCAAAACCAAGTCAAGTTTAGACTTGAACATGACTTTTTTGTCTTAAATCGATTCTAACTAAGCAAATAAAGTCCAAATCAAGTCAAATGTTATGGCAATCATAAATTTCTAAAAAAAGCTAAGTTTGACTTTATTTTGTCTTAATTTGGTTACATAAAATCGGTATAATTTTGACTAAAATTTTAAGACAAAATTATTTTTTATTTTCGGCCCAGGATGTACGAAAGTGACTTAGGAAGATTATTGTTATTTGACGCGGTGTAGTGCGGCCCACCTTAATGTGCGCGAGCCTTTACAATATTCAGGTACTTTGAGTTATTTCTTTTTATCAACAGTGAATTTTTTGTCACCCTGACCGCCCTAGACCCGGGCCTACTGGGCCTTACGGCAAATCCGCCACTGACAATATACGCTATTAAGGACTCCCTGCTTGGAAGTTACATTACACTTAATTATACTAAGCATGTTTAAAATCAAAGCGGACTTTGTGTCTAAAATATCGAGGTTGTTTACAAATGGCACTACTTTTTTGGCAACCCTAGATAATTCCCATCCGGCCTTATCGTCCAGGGTTCACGACCACAGATCAAAGTTTCACAGGCCAAAACTTTGCTTCGATTAAATGGATCGCCTTCGCGGAACAGTCAGAGGATTTTTCTTAGAGTTTCAACAATTTTTCTGTGTAACGATCGCGATATATCAATGGATCAGAGCTCTTTGTCGACCAAATGAACTGTCTTATCGTTAGGCATATTAGGGCACGGGAATAAGTAATGCTATCAATTCACCAAGATATTCAGTTTGTTTGATTTCTTGATTAAAACGAACAAGAACGAAGAAAAGCATGCTTGTATACAATACTCTATACAACGGTTGTCTGGAAGAGATCGCTATTATAATGATAAGATTAGGTACATTTCTTAGAATTTTATTTAATTTTGTTGCAAATAGGCAGACGTACAGTAAAGTATTTTTATTTTATTGTATTTATTACATTCTAGAATAGAATACCACTTTATTGTACCCGGGAATACTTATCTATACTCTATACTAATATTATAAAGAGGAAAGATTTGTTTGTTTGTTTGTATTGAATAGGCTCCGAAACTACTGGACCGATTTAAAAAATTCTTTCACTGTTGGGAAGCTACACTATCCCCGGGTGGCATAGGTTACTTTTTACCCAACTGCGCAGAAGGAGAGTAATGTTTTATTGAAAAACTACGCGTGTGAAGCTGCGGATTGGTCAGCTAGTATAACAATAAGTTTTTACCAAATATAGTACAATGGCCGGCTGAAAGTAATTTCTCCCTTTCCTGGCTTTGTCGCGAAGGAACAGGCAGTAAAATTGACGTTTCAAAGTGATCCTTGTGATTTTAATGAATAAAAGATTTTGACTTTGACTTTGACTTTTCCTGGCGACCATTGAATGTATACCATCATATCAGCCATAGGAACTCCATTGCTGTACATAGGTCTTCCTCAGAGAGTAACAGAGCGACCGTTCATGTTCGGCCTGAATCCAATGGCTCATAGCAACCTTTAACAGGTCGTATTTTTATCTAGTGGGCGGCGTCCTACACCGCGCTTTCCAGTGCATGGTCTCCACTCGATAATCTTTTTGCCCCAACGGCCATCGAGCTATGCCCATTGCCACTTCAGCTTGTTAATTCTTTGTGTTATGTACCTCCTAAATTTTGATTTTATCTCGTAGAGAAACACCAAACGTAGCCCATTTCATAGCACACTGAGCGACTGTCTCCAACGTAATGGGCATGATAAAATGGGATATTATTTATAGAGGATATAAATATGGTAATAGTTTTTAAATTTGTGTAAAAAAAACTGTAATAAAAGCTACAAGACTGAAACCTTGCCCTATTTGCGTACCTTCAATAATGTACCGTTTCTACGTAAACCGATAGTAGGCCACCTCAAACGGTTGTAAATGTCTTTGGTATTGATTGGTACTTATAAATATCTCTCGCGAGTAACACGTGACTCTAGCGTAGAGTGATGTGTTTGAATATGGGACTAGAAATATCCGCGGTAAAATCCCTTTCAAAGTTTAATCTTAAGCTAAGTTTGTTTTTTCCTTTCCCGTTTAAAATTTAATGAATCATATGAATTGATTTTATAATAATTACATTACAGTATCACTACAAAGTCGCTTTCCGCTGTCTGTCCCTATGTATGCTTAGATCTTCAAAATTACGCAACGGATTTTGATGTGAATTTTTTTAGTAGATAGTGTGATTAAAGAGGAAGGTTGATATGTATAATTTTACCCCAATGCGCAAAAGCAGGGTAATGTTTTAATTGAAATACTAAACCAATTATCTTCTTACACATGTATCAAAAAAAAGGTACATGGTTTTCAGATATGCATTATTTGCATGGATGAGCCCTTTATAAATATTTTCTACCACATCCTTAAATTGTTATGGTCTGCAATTGTATATTTTCTGTAGAATATATTCACTGCACACAATACAGTTACATATTAAGACAGAGAAAAGACAAAGACAATGAAATCATATAACCGTAAACATATTATCTGTTTTGGCAATTTAGTTGTTTTAAACCTAAATAATTATTTGTGTAATGAGAGTAACTAACTCGAGATTAATTTGAAAATTTTCATAAAAATAACATCCATAGTTTAACAAATTCAAGATTTTTGCAAATCAATAGAAGTTCGCATAGTCACTTGGTATGTTGGTTGAGACTAAGGTGCTACGTTCTATAGCAGGGAAAACTTACAGCCGGTGTCTATATTCCGAACAGACGGTACATTTCGCAAAACACAGTCAGGTAACTCCTACAATATAGAGAAAATACTCTAAGAGAGAAATGTAGTCAGTGTGTAATCGGCTTTACTTGCCTCTCACCTCCCGTGGTCACCTCTAGATGCTTCTGTTTACGGCTCCTCAACAAAACAGAAGTTCTTTTATTTCTTTCAATCGAAAAGCAATTCTAGGTAAAATGACATAGTGGCTTCATATGCCATTTACAATGCAATTTTTATCCGCGAGAACTTTCGACCTGTATTAATAGTTACTACAATACATTCCTGTTCGAATAAATTTTAGTATTAACTAGAAAGCTTAAAACTTTTGATTAAAAAATCCATTTCCTGTCATTTTAATGTACTTTACTAAACTTGTCATAACTGAATGCATCCTGAAAACCATATCGGACAGATTTGCCTCTCCGATATGGAAGTGCTTCGTGTTGAGAGTGATCAAACCAACCTAGGTTGGTCACTCTCAGCGCGAAGACCCTTTGTCCTGTTGTTTTATTTTATTCCAATTGTGTGTGTGCCTACTAATCTAGTATTTAAGTAACATACTTGTACTAACAATTTATGGATTTATGTAATCTAAAATAAAATATTTTTATTTTATTTATTTATGTATACAGAAAATAAATTAGTAATTTATAGAATAGTCTTACAAATAAATCACACTATAATATTATAAATGCGAATGTTTGGATGTTTTTAATTTATTTGTTTGTTTGTTTGATACTCAATCACGTCGTAACGGCTAAACCGATTTCGATGAAATTTAGTGTGTTGATAGATTATGACCTGGATTCAAACATAGGCTACTTTTTGTTGACAAAAAACTCTGGCGGAAGCTAGTAGAAAATATTTTACTGTGGGTATCTACTTAATCGAACCAATTTTTCAATGTCGTATTGAGTTTCATAGGCTGATAGGTACGTCAAATTTTCAGACCGAAGTTGGTTTACAGAGGCTTACAGTAGGTCGATCGGGTACCAGGCAGGCATAGGCGTCGGGAGGTGGACGGGATGGGAAGAGGGACGCGCGGTGACCCTGGCTTACACGCGCCGCTCTACACAGCTGCAGGCAGAGTGCATATAGTTACACTGCACCAGCGAAGGTTGAACTTTACACGAGTCGTGTATGCGCGCACTCTAGGAATCACAGCTTTGAGGTTTTACGTAATATTACGGGATTGGATTACGTAATGCCGACTTTTTAATAACTGGTTCGAGGTTTTCGTATTTTTTGATTTGCAATCAAAATGAGGTTAGATTTTTTAAAAGTGGAAGGCGATATGATGGCGGTCTGCGGGAAAAGCGTTGGCAGGACGATCTCGACAGAGGATTTTGTAAAATATCAAAATAGGGATGGTTGTAAGGACTTGGGAGAGAATTTTGCCCAGCAGTAGGTTAAACAAAAAATATTTTCTCGTTTTACTAAGTTCGATCAGTTTAAACCACTGAAAAAGTAAGTCAATGAATATTAAAATGTAAAGATTTATCAATATGCATCTCAATATCTTTGATTTAACGCTACGCTACATTCTCCGCGCAAACAGATGGTTAAAATATGCAGGCTAGTATAGGAAACTTGAATTGGAATATGTCACAATTCTATTTGTGGTTACACATGATACGTTAGCCTCGTTTCAACAGCCCCGTCCAGACATCATTAACCATTTAGGATCCAAACCCACCTGAAACCTGAGGCTTTTAAAATGAATTCGAACTAATTAGCCAGCTGCATAACTTATTCATCTTGAGTTTTGTGATAAACTAACTTTATATATCACCTATGCTTTAAACATAGCTGCAAGGATAGATTAGAAAACTCTTTTATCAACACCAAAATTAATCAGACAACTATATAGAGTGATATTTATATAAAACACAGAACAACATAATAAGTTTCTTGTTTAAAAATTACTTTTTCAAAACAAGCTTTTATACAATTTATACAAACCAGAAAACATCCTCCGCCATCTTGGAGGTCCCGCCATATTAGATTTATAGTATAAATCTTGGATGGTCACCCATATTTTGGATTTAATGTGACGTTGTATTAGTTTTCGTGTTCTCCTCAGAAAGCCCTTTTATGTGATACCCATACTGTGGTAGTGCAGAAAAAATAACTAGTCCGCAATCTTGGATAATCCGCCATATTGGAATTAGAATGACGTCATATAGCTAAGCATGCATAATCATCCAAAATAAGTGTGTATACCATATTTCAGCTCAATCGGCTAAAGATAACTGATTTAAAATTCAATTGCAAGGTTCAACCCGGACAAACATATATACATTGCTTGTAATTACTTATTTCGGTCTGAATAAATAATTTCAAAATCATCTTTCCTTAAATTCTATCGTCAAAATTGCCAATCTATTTGTTTGCAAGTACATTTATTTATTATTTTCGTAGAAAAGTGATATAAACGCTTTGTGAAGCGCAGAGAAAACTTGCTTGGAGTTTATGAAGTTACAGTTTGAACTTGTTTCGTAGGCGCTCCGGAGCCGTCGTCGATACCCGTGGTTAAATGTTACTAGTCGATCAATTATTTGTTTTTTAACAGGCACTTACTTCATTTGGCCCTTGTTTTATTCGATTATTTCATTTTTGATTTTGAGAACTCAAGTCACCGACATAGCCCGACGGATTAGCACGTTGAAGTGGCAATGGGCAGGCCATATAGCGCGCAGAACAGATGGCCGATGGGGCCGAAAGGTTCTCGAGTGGAGAACCAGCGTAGGACGTCCACCCACAAGATGGGCAGACGACTTGGTAAGAACCGCAGGTCGGTGTTGGATGCAGGCCGCTTCCAACCGCATTTCCTGGAGATCAATGAGGGAGGCCTTTGTCTAGCAGTGGACGTCCTACGGCTGATATGATGATGATGATGATTTTTGTTCCTTTTTATCGGGGTTTACTTTACAACTTGGTGGCAATTACTTCGTTTAACTGATTTTCTTTGATTATATTTCTTATTTAATGTAAAGCTACATTAATCTATACTAATATTATAGAGAGGAACGATTTGATTGTTTGTTTGTTTGCATTGAATAGGCTCCGAAACAACTGGACCGATTTAAAAATTTCTTACACCGTTGGGAAGCTAGCTCCCCGGGTGACGTAGGCTACTTTTTACCCAACTGCGTAGAAGGAGGGTAATGTTTTTATTTGAAAAACTACGCGAGCGAAGCTGCGGATTGGTCAGCTAGTAGTAGTTTGTAGTCCTTACAACATTACCCAGTTTCTATCACTTAACGTTTACTTCGATCGCGCGGTTACCCACGCGTAGAAAGGGTGCTAGGTTATATGGAAAATAAAATTTTCACGGAATTAATTCAATACATTTTTCCATAATTTTCCAATAAGACCTATAAATAATTCAGTTACGTATATTCTAACGTGGCAGTAAAACAGTAATCGGTCCCACGTGACCAAGTAATGAAATAATAACATAATGATAGACCGACACTAGCTATAATTTATCAGTTTATGAATCGGTGATGAAATGCACATGGCGAAACCGCGATTATGAACTATGATGTGTTGTGGTAGATTTGCTAATTAGATGTGAATACAAGGTGGTCCAAATAATAACTGTAAAAAAATAATTTCCTACAACCAGTTGTATCTAAATAAGTTTATTGGATTGAACTTCATGATCCTAAGGTTCTCTCTAGTGAACGCCGTTATTATAAGAGCGTTCGTGAAGCGATTGAAATCAAGAAATTTCCAAATTTCAATCGGGAAGATGGCTATAGACTCTCAGCGTCTTGGAACCCGGTGATTGCTAGGTGTGCGCGTCGTAATCAGTCGACTCAGTGCGTAGATACGGTTAGTGTAGTGTGTCGTAATATGAACGAGGACATTTCTAACTCTGAAGACCAAGTGAGGGTAGATGCTGCAGCTACCCACACTTCCCGACGGTAGCTCAAAGTACTCCAGTCAGCCCGAGACCATGACTGTTGCAACACAGCCGAAACGTCGGGATAACAAATAAAAAAGGTACATACGCGATAAATACCCGTTTTAATCAATAATTATGTACAGTGATCGCGAAAGTTTGAAAAATACTAATAAATTTTTTGTTGAAATTAGGTATTTTTTTTTTAGGATTTAGGCAAGATAACTGTATATATAATTATTATGGTAGGCATTTATAATTATTTTCTCATTTCGTTATTTAGGGTATGTGTTTATAGTTTCTATATGTCTGTATTTTTCTTTTTTTTTTGTAGCTTTGAAATACCTTTTTTCTTGTGTCACGTCTTACCTTCTTTTAGCACGACCAGGATGACTGGTAGATAATGCTATTAGCATTAAGTCCTCCTAGTACTATTCTGTTTTGTTTGAAAGTATTAAATTAATAATAAAATAAAAATTACTTTTTCAAAACAAGCTGCCATAAAATTCATAATCAGAACGGCAAGCAGATTCAAATGAGCCCAAACACTAGTATATGTAGCCTACTATAATCCATTCAGAAGTTCCGTTGTCTAGCATCCGTCTCCATCATGAGACCACCTCCATGGTACCGTATTATTGCATTGTCACCGAAGTTACATACATATGTATTCCAAATTTAAGCTCAATCGGTTGACGGGAACAGGTTTAAAATTCAGTTGCAAGATTCCACCCGGACAAACATACATACATTGCAAGTTAATAAAAAGCTTGTAAAATACACATGTACGAGTATGCACCTCGACTTTTTAGATTCATTTTAGTTATGATTTTATGAGAATTTCTTGTCATGAATAATTTCTAACACGTTCCCAACATTTACAGAATGATCGAAACAATGAAGTCCTATTATTGTTGAATTTAAGGGCCATCGCAAACTGAGCGACTTGTAGCCGCGTCTGGTCGCCGCAACAAGACTCGGGGTTGTCGTTTGCATCTGGCGTCTTGTCGCCGCGACTAGACGCGGAGTTGTCGCTTGCGTTGGCGACAGACGTCGTGCAGGAAGCGATCATTAGTAATGGAGTATTCGAGAGAGACTGCCGTGTTGTTTATCTTGTGAGTGAATATGGAGCCTCTAGTTGCATGTTGAGATTCTCAATAAAATAAACACGTGCACCTCCCTCAGTGCTCACAGCAAGACTGACGCTGCGCTGTCGCGCGACTGTCGTCGTGTGTGCGCGTGCACAGCGCAATAAGACGCGGCGACAAGTAGCGAGCGCGCGCGACTCTCCTAGCTTGTCGTCGCGACTCCGTGACTCTGACGCCAAGTGTGCGGAGCTTTGAACAAAATATTTGAAAATTTATACGCAGCGATAGGCTGCGGCCGAAAATTTTCATATATTTTGTTCGTCGCGTCTAGTCGCCGAACTGTCGCTGTCGAGTGTCGCCTAGTGTGCGCCTACACTTTGACATCAAATTAAAAATTGATTATATTATTTTTTTTAGACCGCACCTTAAATATACAAGAATATCTCGTAATAGAAATTAATTAGCCAAAATTCGTTAAATATTCTCATACGTGGAATGCATTGGATAGGTTTTATTACCATTCTGATTTTTTTAAAGCCTTTTCTCTATTTAGCAGTCATAAAATGTTGAAATCGTGATTTTAAAACATAACTCGTTTCGAAATTATATATATAAATATTAAATATAAATATTCAAAACGAGGGGTTAATAAACTTTCAGCCTAAAAATATTTGAAAACCAAGCTGGAAGCTCTTTTCTCAGCTATTTACTGAATTGATTTAGGGAGCGACCGGGCGAGAAATAGGATAAATATACACAGCAAGTGAGGGACGGACACTTGTTGCTACATTACATTATTACCGCGAAAGTGTTTTTATTCAAAGCAAACTTCTATGAAATCAGGATCACTTGATCAAAATAAGCACGTACGTGCATCCAATCTAAGAAGGAAAATGTACCTCAACCCAAAATGGGGGTGATTCTATCCTTAAAACTAAACAAGTTTTTATTGATCGAACGAAGCGAGATTTCCAAATCAACTTAGGCAAATTGGCGTTGTATGTATGTATGTTTGTTTGTCCGAAGATAATTTTCAGAGTGTTAATTCGATCATCGTGAAATTTGGTATGTTTGGAAAATAGGTATTGATGGAAAAAAAATATTGGGATTGTTTCTTGAAATATTGGTGTGCAAGAGGGGCAAAATAAAACAAAATTAGACTATCCGGTCAAGAGGCACGTTTAATGAAAGGTTATTTTATCAATACATTTCAACCTTGTTTTTTATTTTAGCTTAAACCTTGTAGTTTTTAAGTTATTAGCCATAATACCTACTGAAATTTGATGAAACTCAAAGGATACACCAAGGACCTATAAAACAGTGCTGAAATTAGTATCTATAAAAACTGTTCTAGATAGAGACTTCGTTATAATTTTCCTGTAACCTTTGCATATACAGAGTGTTTTTTTAACTGGGGTTTTTTTCATCCAATGCAATAAAATGATCCTTACAAAGGACTGCATCGATCGGCATCAAAAAAAATTACCAGCTTGATTCAGTTTAAGGCGCTACTCACGCTTGACCAAAAAAGTTTTAATGCTTATATATTTTTCTTCAAAAACGAGCTGATGTTTTAAAAGAAACTGCACCTGTATCTCCTCTGGTTATGGGTGCTGCCGTACTGTCCCAGTTAAAAAAACACACTATATCCATAAATCATAATAGTTTTAGATTTTTCACTTTTTAAACTTCGGAGATAAGGGAATGCTAATTTTGTCGACATTTTTCATCAAAACTCTAAATCTGTTTAAAAAAAATTGGCTTAGAATAAATAAATCATTCTCTTTGATATAATACCTCACTTGACCTGGTAACCCTATATTGAAATTTTACCTCCAACATTTTGGCTCATTTGGCCATCAAACTGAAAATATTTTTAAAAAGTATTATTTATAACTTACTACGTTCCGTTTTTCGTCGTTTTTCTACAGCCATGAGGTCTTTAAAAAAACAAAAAAGGTAATTCTACGGTTTTCGATAACGTAACAAAAAATGCCAGCCAGACACTTGAAGATTCAATTGTGGTATTTTCTCGTAATATACTGGCATTACGACACTACATAATGGTGCAAATAGTCTAATTATACTACGAAATTCAACCCTGTTCATTAGTTGCTGAGAAAATTAGCTGTGACAGACGGAAAGACGGACGAATGGCCAAAGTCGCACCATAAAGCTCGGACTATACGGCGTCCGGGTCTCCCCGATCCGAGAAAAACCAAATTCGGTGTGCTACGAGTATCGACTAAACAAGGTCCGGTTGAATCAGGAGAAAAAATCCCTCAGTCGACCGCTAGCACTTGCGTTGGACAGACGTCCCGATGATGCCTATTTTTTTAGAATGGTTTGCAAGATTTACAAGGTAGCTGGTAAAAACTCTATTTACTCAAAAACTAAAGGGAGAAGCGAAAATTTGACCCGTATATAAAACGTTTTGGTCAAGGGCCGTTAAAAAACGCCCGGACGCCATATAGTACGAGCCTAAGCGTTCCGTTTTTACCATTTTGGCCTGGAGCCCTAAAAACATGTTTCATGAACTTTGTTATTCTGCTTTCAAATCAGGTGCTACTTAGATCGTATATTTTAATGACATTAATGACCCACTTTTGGGTTACACTATGTACTTCAAAGCACGGCAAACTTATGTCTTATACTTTATGTCACACTTGAGACGTCATTGCATAAGAACATTAAAGGTAAAAAAAATACTGTTGGCAGCATTTTGTTTTTATTTATTTATTTGTTTAATTTATTGGAAAATCAACAGCTATTTTATCTTATATAGAATACAGTACTAATTGCAGAAAGCTAATTACAGATTTTTAACAATAATGTGAACCTAATAAGACAGTGTTACATCAATAAAACATTATGAGACAATTATCCTGTTTATTTAGACTTTGTGCAATATCTAGCCACAATAATACTAAAAATAATAATAATACAAAGAATCCAATTAAGCCCCGAACTAAGTATCTATCTAATTTTTCCTGGTCTTTGGCTCTGTCCACCCACGCTTCCAAAACCCGAATGGCCTCAAGTCCACGACCGAACTCCTTCGACCAAACTGTTTAATTGCAAATTTCGTATAAAATACTTTTTAGATAACGTCTAAACTCCTTGGAAGAGTTTGTTAGAAACATGATTCATTTCAAATTTCCTATAAAATACTTATTAGATATAAATTCAAACATAATTATTTCATTACTTATACATTTTCGATTATAAATATCTTAAATTAACTAACAATAAGTACACAAAAGCTCACTTGACAATAACACAGAGTCATGTATGTACGTAAAGTTAATATAGGTTTTACCTCACAGAAAATAGCACTACTGTATACCTATCTTGTTTGTTTCTCCAAAGGCTTTATAACATGGTAGGCTATTCTCCCCATTGATTGTGCCCGGTGTCTCCCATTCCCGGCTGATGGCTTCTAATGGACGTTACATGTGCTCCACTGACCCGTACTATGCCCGTACTTGGTAACCATGTTAATGTTACGTTAACATACGGCCAACTGTGCAGTGCAACTCCAGTAGGCCTATAGCTGTAACGTTGTACGTATTTACGGGCCGACTTCAGCGTTATCTAAGTTACGTGACAGTCCACTTTTTCTCTTTTTATGTTTGCAAGTCAAAAAGAAAGAAGGCAATGCAGGATAAAAATAATTGGTTTTAACTTATGTGTTTAAATAATTTATTTATTTTTTTAATAACCTACATTTTATCTGTCATTTAGTTAAAAAGTTAAATATGGAGATGGTAAACACACACATACATTATGATTATTATTATTTTTCCACTTGACATGATTCATCATCATCATCCACAGCCTGACTTCACCCATTGTTGGGTATAGGCCTCCCCAAGTTCGTGCCATCCACCACGATCCTGCGCTAGTCTCACCCACTGACGACCCACGACCTTTACGATGTCATCCAGCCATCTCGTTGCTGGAATCCTACCCTTCTATACGCGCTCCTCGGCCACCATCTCTAGGAATCTCAGGAGATCTCTAAAAGGATCCAATTGGGATGGGCTGCATTCGGCAAGTTAGACGACATCCTTAGGTCGCCTAAAACTCCACAGTGTCTGAAGACCCGTTTATTCAACCAATGTGTTCTGCCCACCATAACCTACGGTGCCGAGACATGAACGCTCACGCAGGAGGCTGTGTGCAGGTTAAGAGCTACACAGAGAGCCATGGAGCGTACCATGCTCGGCATCAGACTGCCTGTATTGTGTAGGTATGTAGGTACCTAGGCACTTGCTTGCCTGCATAATATAGGTTCATCTATATATTTATCATGGCCTCATGACCAAGCTCAAGGTCGCTCAACGAGCTATGGAGAGGGCTATGCTCGGGGTTTCTTTGCGTGACAAAATCCGCAATGAGGAAATCCGCAGAAGAACTAAAGTTGCCGACATAGCTCTCAAAATTAGCAAGTTGAAGTGGCAATGGGCAGGCCACATCGCTCGTAGAATCGATAACCGTTGGGGAAGAAAGGTTCTCGAGTGGAGACCACGGACTGGAAGACGCAGCGTAGGCCGGCCCCCCACAAGGTGGACCGACGATCTAGTAAGAATCGCGGGGAGCCGTTGGGCGTAAACGGCTACCAACCGCTCGTTGTGGCGATCTAAGAGGGAGGCCTATGTTCAGCAGTGGACGTCTACCGGCTGATGATGATGATGATATATTTATATTTTTTGTATGTATTTGTATACACTCATGCCCACCATCTGTCTAACGTAATCTGTGGACAACGGTGCTGGTTATGCCTGTAGTAAGACATCTAGTAATAATTATTAAGTCTAGTATTATTTAGGCATAATTGTTTATTGTCTCAAATAAATAAAAATAAAATAGATGGGAGTTCTAAGCGTCGAGATCCGTATCCGAGACGAACGAAGGTCCATGACGTTGGGATTCGAGTTATGGAGCTCAAATGGTCTTGGGCGGGACACTTGGTTAAACGTGGTGATGACAGACGGAGCAGGACAGTGACGCACATGATTAATAATAAATAAATAATAAATATTGCTGGACATTTCACACAGCGCTATCTAGCCCCAAACTAGCAGAACTTGTATTATGGGAACCAGATATCTGATAGAATACTTATATACTTTTTTTTTGTAAATACATACATATAACATATAGAAAAACATCCAGACCCGGAACAAATATCTGTAGATCATGCAAACGTTTGTTCCGCGGCGGGAATCGAACCTGCGACCTCCTGCGTCTCAGCCGGCTATTCACTCACTACGCCACGGATAGCTTGACATACCTTATCCTTATATTGTAATTATTCGAAATATTATGTCGCATGAATAAATTTTAACTTATTTCATTGGACACAATTATTTTATGTCTATTTGTTAAATTGTTTAACTGATTGTACTTTTCCAAACGGCTCTTACCCAGCTTGCAGTGCATGTACAGAGTACATGTACTTACTTTCTAAGCTACTTACTATATAAGCTGTAAAAATGTGTATGAACATGTAGCCAAAATAAGTAAAAATGAAATAAAAGCTTGCCAGCTTATGTTACATTTCTATTTTATCCAAGGCTTCAGAGCTTATTCATGAAAATCGACGAAGGTATTTGTTTCGGAAGGATTATTTATAAGTACATTGTTTTCAAATCCGGTGTAATGCAAGTAGAAGATTGCGCGTATACGAATTTCTATTTATAATATCACAAGCAACTTTTGATTGATATAATATTTTCTAGAACTTACATAGGTGTACTTCATGCTAATTAGCAATCTCTATCAGATAACCTATGTGTTTTGTGGATTGCTGTGTCGGTAATATTTGTTCTATTTTATTAAAAACAGTGCAGCGCTTATTATTATAAATACGGAATTTATCACGTACCGTCTTATCGAATAACGTCTCGCCTCGCACAGGTGCGCGGCTAGACGTTAGACGGAGCGGATCGCACTCACCCTGAAAAGGTTGCCTGGAAGAAATCGCTTTAAGCGATAAGGCCGCCCATTCTACTATTTAACATCAATTAATTTTATTTTAAGTATTCCTGGTGTACAATAAAGAATTATTCTATTCTATTCTATTCCTGATGAAGGTTCACGAATTGAACCGAAACATTGTCGGTCGAAACACCGATAAGACGGTACTTGATAAATCCCATATTTATAATAATGATTGAAATCAATCACGAAAGTTTTCTAAGTAAAAGTGCAGCGCTTATGTAGCCTGAACCAAAACTTTGATGATGGTTTCAACAGTCACGAGACTCCAAAATATTGATAGATAATATAGTTAAGTAACCTCTAACAATGTTCCTCTTGCAAACTTTGTCTCAAGTTCGTAAGAATGTGGCCGGGAACATTGAAGAGTTTGACAGCTGCGTCCATACGCAAGTCTTGTGGTACGCAACAAACTTGTTCGCTGGTAACTTGCGGAGTACGCAAGTTAACCTGCGGTGTCAAGCTACACTCACAAACCAATAATGTTGGCTATTGCTGACATTCTTACAAAGTTGTGAAGCCGACTTCATAAGTAGGTATGACTTTGATCTTAGTTGTTGTAATGTTTTATATTGTGTTACGTGATAGCATGTTGTGTGAGTCTAGACAAAACTAGTGGTTCGCCCCGAACTGAGATCTCGCGAGTCTCCGATTAAAACAAAAAAATTGTAATCTTTTACTATCAAAATAGTGCCACGAAATAATTTAATCAACGAACTTGACCTACAGTTTTATTCAAATTACAGGTAACGGGAGATGATGTTATTGGTAACACTTTTAAGGGGTACAAATTGCAGTTATTCTGGATTTCAGACTTTTGCCTATATTTGTGTCACTTAAGGTACACGCATTCGCAACTGCATTCGTTTTTACACCTTTCTCACAAAAATTGTACCTCTGTTAAGCCCCAATAAGAAACTCCCAACCATACCATGAGCGAGGATGGAAAATGACCTCGTTGGACACGCGGAATACGGTTGCTCGCTTCTTCACTACTGTGTGCGTACACCTTATCATTTTGTTTGTTGTAGCTCTCTTCAACGGTAAAAATTTTTTCATCCGAAAAAAGAACTTCTCGATATTTTTTTCCCGCGTACCGCTTCAACAAAGCGCGGCATCTCTTCAGTCTCAGGTCCATTAGACGAGCATTCAAACGATGTCCTGTTTTTCTTCGATATGCCCGAAGCCCTAAGTCTTCCTTAAACACCCTTTTCACCGTGGTTCTGCTTAACCCCATCTGAAGGGCCAACAGTTTCTGCTTACGTTTGGGATTTCTTTGAATTCGCGCCTTCACAGCTTTTATCACTGCTGGAGTCCTAACAGACCGAGGGCGACCACTTCTTGACCTGTCATCTACACTAGAGTCTTCATTGTATCGTTTGATGGTGCGATAAACGAATCTTTTGGTTATATTAAAATTTATCAGTATGTCAAAAATTTGAATTGGCGCGTAACCGCAACGATGCAACGCAATAACTGCAACACGGTCTTCTTTAAGCGTCCACTCCATATTTAAAAATGAGTCAAATTCTAAAAAGTATACATTTTTATTTTCATGAACAATTCGAAATTCGAATTCTATAAACTTTTTTGTGGCCAGCATTCTAAAAGAAAAGTTTTTACTGTATGACAATACTTATGACCTGAAGTATAAGTAGATAGTGATGTCACAATTTTCGTGTGATTAAATAAGCTAAAAATATTCAGGGGTTGTTGAGATATTGGGGTTCAAGAGGGGTAAAAAAAATGAAAATGAGACTAATAAGTTAAATAGGACGTCAAATGAAAGGTATTCATTATTACATTTAGACTCCGTTTTTATTTTTCGTTTTTAAATTATTAGCCATAATAAAAACTAAACTTTGACAAAATTCACAGGGTACACCAGTGACTCCACAGTGCTGTAATTTAGGATTCGTGTAGTGACATAAATATAGGGAAAAGTGTAAAATCTAGAATAATTGCAATTTGTACAAAAAAAAAAACAAATTACATGAACTCCCGTTACCTGTAATTTGAATGAAACTGAAGGTCAAGTAATTTGGTTATGCATTTCGTGGCACTATTTTATTAGTCAAAGAGAGGCCAGCTTGCACAACGATCCCTAAACCTATTTAGCGACTAAACATATTTAAATTTTACGTATTTGTATGATTTGACAACTCCTTAAATTATATTTAATCACTAAATACGTTTAGGCCTCGTTGCGGGAGTCGCCCTAAGAATATTTTTTTTGTGTTTTGTGAGACTCGCGAGTTCGGGCTGTAGGCAAATAAATGTGATAATTATGCTTAACTATGTAAACCTTAGTTATTACAAAATAATTTTAGTTGTTTTTAGGGCTTCGTGCCCAGAGTATAAAATGGGACCCTATTACTAAGTTGTCCTTACTCCGTTGTCTGTTTGTCCGTCTGTCACCAAGCTGTATCTCATGAACCGTGATAGTTAGAAAATTGAAATTTTCACAGATGATATATGTCTGTTGCCGCTAAAACAACAAATACTAAAAACAGAATAATAATAATATTTAAGGGGGCTCCATTACAACAATCGTGATTTTTTTGCTCGTTTTTGCTCCATATTGATAACGGTAACAGGTAGACGCTTGAAATATTTACAGAATATTATGTTATATATATTTGCTTTAACAATAAATAATTAAATTAAAATAAAACAAACATTTAAGGGGTACAACAACCAACAAACCTCCCATACAACAAACGTGATTTTTTTTGCTCGTTTTTATAGATACGGTGCCGGAACCCTTCGTGTGCGAGTCCGTCTTGCACTTGGCCGGTTTTTTTTGTTGGGTTTTCCATTTTACTAGTAGTTATATAATTCAGTGGAAGATGAGTAAATAGTAAATAAATATTCATGGACATTTCAAATAGCACTATCTAGCCCCAAACTAAGCAGAGCTTGTACTATAGGAACCAGATAACTGATAGAATACTTATATACTTTTTTTGTTAAATGCATACTTATAATATATAGAAAAACATCCTAAACCGGAAAAAATATTTGTAGATCATGCAAATATTTGTTGAATCGAACCCACTACTTCCTGCGTCTCAGCCGGCTATACGCCCACTGCGCAACGGAGGTTGTCTTAATATACTAATTTTTTTATTTTTAAAAGCGAGCATTTATGGTTATTATTATATTTCTAAAAAACTCATAATATTGTATCAAAACATTCGAGCATATTATACTCTCGCTATGTCTCAGACAGGTATCTGTACCAAGTACCTACACAGTTTATTAAGTTTTTGTAAAAGGGATATTGCTGCAACTGCCTATTTTTCAATAGGTACGCTTATTACTGGTTTTCCGTAAAAGCTGTATTTTTAATTAACCTGATTACCCACATCCTAGCAAACAGTAAGTAGAGTTTGTGTAAGTATAGGTGGTTTGTCGATTCTCGACCTAAAAAGTTAAACTCCTGAATCATGTCGAGTCGACAGCGCTTATTACGTTGTACGAAGTTTTGTGAAGGGCTATTACAGCTAAACTGGTCTATAGCGTACGAACGAATATATTTTATTGTAAACAAAATACATCAAGCGTCTATTTTAACGTGTAAATATTACTTAGTTAATGGCAAAGGTAAGCAGAACAACACTAACTACGAAACGGTTACAGATCGTAAAATTACAGTATTATTTTTTACACTGATTTCAAAAATGGAGGAGGTTCTCAATCCGACTGTATTTTTTTTAATGTTTATTACATCAGAGCTTTCGACTGGGTGAACTGATTTTGATGATTCTTTTTTTATTTGAATGGTGCTTTCCGTGTGGTCCCATTTCCATTTGGTCCAGTTCTGACAATGGAATCCATTAGAAAACCATATAAGTCTTAAATTTGTTTCATTTGTATGTTATGTTAGGTTTGCTAGCTCAGAACTCCGTTATATATCAAACGATTTAAAAAGTTAGTTGAATATTTGAAAGGATATACTTTTAGATTGATCCCGTGGAAATTTTATCAAAATTAGTTAAGTAGTTTTGTTATTACTGTTATCTGAAGACGGCTATATTTTTGTTAAAATGTTACTTGTTGCATGGACAGACAATTTTAAATTCAATCGAAACAACATTCCTATGTTTTTACACACATAAAACACTCGCTCCGTATAACTAAGGGTAGTCCAAAGATTGAATATCATTTGTTCATCTTGGAGTTCATTTAGAGTGAAGATTGACTTCGTGGCTAATATAGATTATCCACATCACTCGGGCAAAATTAACAATTTTATTATATACGTCAATAGAACTATAAAAGTATGTGTAAGTGCGTACATCACACAAATAAACTTCATCTGGCAAAAAGTAGTTTTTGAATGATGAATCTGAAAACGATACTACTACAAATTATACAGCTGAAGATTCAAATGTAGCTATGAGGCTATTTTTTCACCATTTTTTTCGCCTTACAGAAACAATCGAGTTATAAAATACTGAGCTACACTAAAGATCAATACAATTTGTGGTCTCAACGCTGAGAGCTATTTCTTCCAAATAACCTTTAGAACCGAATCATGACCGGAATAACATTCCTTTAACAAAGGTTATGACTTATCATAACCTTATCATCTCAATCATATACATCCACTGCTGAACATAGGTCTCCCTTCAGATTTTCTGAGCGACCGATCCTGTGGCCGTTGTCTCTCTATATATTTGGACAGATATCGAAATGTATTGTGTACCTTAATTAAAATTAAGTTTATTTACAAGTGCCTTTATAGAGCTTAGATAAAAGGGAACTCTTCTAACACTGGTTTTAAACTTAAAAGAAGAGCTCCCAAGCCTTGTTTTTAACATATTTATATAAATAGAATAGCTACGAAAAATAGCATTAAAGAAGTTATTACAAATCCCGCATTTCTTTCCTCACCGTTCAAAAGGTTTTTATTATTATAAGTGAATTGTTTCTCACGTGGTCAGTTCTACGTGTTCGTTACTTGGCAGCACCTAATTGTCGGCCGACATTATCACGTAGCAGTAGCTAACCACCTAGCCAAATACATGGCAGCTTCTTTAACGTTGTTTGCTGCGTAGGGATTTTCCAATTGGATGTTTATTTTTACTGAAACTTGAAAATAAATCATTACTTACATCATTGTAAGAGTTTAGAAATACTGGTTTGATTTCTAAGAGGTTGTCATAAACTAAGCCTTTTGCAAGGTACACACGGCTACACATTAAGCTACACTATCCCAGTATAAGCTGACCTCGCATTGTGTAGGCTTTTCGTAGAATGAGAGGTCAGCTTATACTGGAAATTTATAGCTTGATGTGTAGCCGTGTGTAATTGAAATTTGTAAAATAACCTGAAAAGTGTACATTCTCCTTGGTCGAGCAATGTTTGTACAACGATTATGTTTTGTATTTTAATTAAAGCTAAAATTGAACTAGATAAATCCAAGAACCAGCAGATTTGAAGACTGCTTATAGTCATTTTTCCGGATGTTTTTTTTGCTTTTCTTCATTGTATGTAGAAAACGAATTTCACTTCGGTAAATATACTTTTCATACATGCTCCTATGCACCGCTGATTGAGCCGGGCATTGATTATAACTAAAGATATATCACGTCGATAAAAGCATTGCAAAAAAAATGCATGATGCTAGATTACATTTACTGATTTCGCTTATGGCTATTAAAACGAATAGCGACACAATACGTTAAGATGAACTTTTCAATGCATGAGTGACGGATGAATCGACGCGTTTTGAAGATTGTTAGTTGAGCCACGGCCGGTGGTTGGTGCGAAATCCATAGTTATACGAGTAAATCGCGTGCTCATTTTAAAAACCAAATCATAGTTTACATTCACGTGAGATTGAGGTCAAATGAATATCTATCCACGTTAAAGGAAAGAAAGACTGATTGAACTGACTATGAATAGGTTAATTTGATCGGAATCAGATTAGATCAAAGAGGTTTGACAGAATGTAATGGGCAATTTGGCGCAGTATCTTTTGAAATGGACACAGCGCGCTCAAATGCAACTTGCTTAGTTTAACCCAATGGTGGATAGATCAAAATATTATCGGAATACCTATGAATCGCTGATCTTTGTAATTTTTTTTCGTTTAAACTAAATTGACGTCTTTTACGGTGTGGTGGACGAGTAGCAGCTTGAGACGGAAGAGGATAAGGGTTCGGTTCTTTTTGCGTGACATTATGTTTACACAATTTCCAAATATTAGCCTTCGGTCTGGATTTTGACAGTAGTTTCTATTATAGTTTGACCGAAACCGCTGTACCGCTTCAGAGGTATGCGCGCGGCGAGACGGGGGGGACGTGTCGGCCGCTCCGATCTATCA
This sequence comes from Philereme vetulata, assembly GCA_918857605.2. Classification (NCBI taxonomy): domain Eukaryota; kingdom Metazoa; phylum Arthropoda; class Insecta; order Lepidoptera; family Geometridae; genus Philereme; species Philereme vetulata. The sequence continues at coordinate 11,184,550 of OU975432.1, forward strand.
GTCTGCCGTCAACGCTCACGGCGGTAGGTAGCTTTTGTACCGGACGGTATATGTCAGACGCACACTGTAACTTTTAAAATAAAAGAATGATAAAACTAAAAAAAAATTATGATAGATAGATAATTTCTATATTGCACACCATTAAATATAAACAGAAAACACACGTTTAAATCATAGGTACAATGGGCGGCCTTATCGCTAAAAGCGATCTCTTTCATGCAACCTTTGGATGGACAGGATCTATGTGAACAAATAAGGACGGCGGCGTAAATCATGCAAACTTCCACCGAAAATTGGTTTGAACTAGATCTAGTAAGTAGTTTTTTTCAATACATCATAAAACCGAAATTTACCTTTCATTCAATCAACTCAAATGTAAAAAAGTTACAACCAACTACAAGAACTTTTATACTATGTTACTTGCTGCTACGGAACCCTTCATGGGCGAGTCCGACTCGCACTTGGCCGCTTTTTTATACTTATAGTTCTTCTTTTGAACACAATCTCACCTGGTGGTAAGCGATGATGTGGTCTAAGATGAAGCACGAGGATCTAGAAGAAACATATTCACTCTAACCTTAAAGAGGCCCTGATTGTATTCTTTAGGAAAAACAGACGACGGCAAAGTGTTCCATACCTTACCTGTAAGAACGTAGAACTTAAACGGTGTGTGCGAATTGGTGGTATATCAACTAGGTACGGATGGTACTGAGCCGTGCGCCGGCTTGTCTTTTGATGGAAAGGAGATGGTGGATTCAGATCGTAAAGTTCCTGGGCACATTCCCCAAAATGTGTTATGTAAAAGATCGAATCGGTGTAAGCGGGCTGCTGAAGGCAAAGCGTAAAGTAAATAAGAGACCAGAGTCATTCGCAAACTTTTAAAGATCGAATCCGTGTAAGCGGGCTGCTGAAGGCAAAACGTAAAGTAAATAAGAGACCAGAGTCATTCGCAAACTTTTAAAGATCGAATCCGTGTAAGCGGGCTGCTGAAGGCAAAGCGTAAAGTAAATAAGAGACCAGAGTCATTCGCAAACTTTTAAAGATCGAATCCGTGTAAGCGGGCTGCTGAAGGCAAAGCGTAAAGTAAATAAGAGACCAGAGTCATTCGCAAACTTTTAAAGATCGAATCCGTGTAAGCGGGCTGCTGAAGGCAAAGCGTAAAGTAAATAAGAGACCAGAGTCATTCGCAAACTTTTAAAGATCGAATCCGTGTAAGCGGGCTGCTGAAGGCAAAGCGTAAAGTAAAAAGAGACCAGAGTTATTCGCAAACTTTTAAAGATCGAATCCGTGTAAGCGGGCTGCTGAAGGCAAAGCGTAAAGTAAATAAGAGACCAGAGTCATTCGCAAACTTTTAAAGATCGAATCCGTGTAAGCGGACTGCTGAAGGCAAAGCGTAAAGTAAATTAGAGACCAGAGTCATTCGCAAACTTTTAAAGATCGAATCCGTGTAAGCGGGCTGCTGAAGGCAAAGCGTAAAGTAAATAAGTGACCAGAGTCATTCGCAAACTTTTAAAGATCGAATCCGTGTAAGCGGGCTGCTGAAGGCAAAGCGTAAAGTAAATAAGTGACCAGAGTCATTCGCAAACTTTTAAAGATCGAATCCGTGTAAGCGGGCTGCTAAAGGCAAAGCGTAAAGTAAATAAGAGACCAGAGTCATTCGCAAACTTTTAAAGATCGAATCCGTGTAAGCGGGCTGCTGAAGGCAAAGCGTAAAGTAAATAAGAGACCAGAGTCATTCGCAAACTTTTAAAGATCGAATCCGTGTAAGCGGGCTGCTGAAGGCAAAGCGTAAAGTAAATAAGAGACCAGAGTCATTCGCAAACTTTTAAAGATCGAATCCGTGTAAGCGGGCTGCTGAAGGCAAAGCGTAAAGTAAATAAGAGACCAGAGTCATTCGCAAACTTTTAAAGATCGAATCCGTGTAAGCGGGCTGCTGAAGGCAAAGCGTAAAGTAAATTAGAGACCAGAGTCATTCGCAAACTTTTAAAGATCGAATCCGTGTAAGCGGGCTGCTGAAGGCAAAGCGTAAAGTAAATAAGAGACCAGAGTCATTCGCAAACTTTTAAAGGATCTTTAACTTATAATTTTTTTATTATATTTAATTGCTTGTGAATTGGAAACCTGGGTTTGAGCATAGATTAATTAATTTTATGTTTCTAATTAGTCTACATAAAATGCATTTTAGAGTATTAAGTAATTCTGTAACGACGAAGTCATCGGCACGATCAAAATAAAAATGAAATAATATTTATTTGTAGCTAAATATACGTAAACGACAAAATAAAAAAAACAAATAACTTAAAATACCTAGATACCTACAATACATGGCTATGTCTGGCACCTTGGTACGGATCTCCTCATTTCTGATTCCATTCCGTAAATAATCAGCAATAATTACCACAGCACGCTAAACGACTTAGCTTTACTTTCATCATCATTATCATCAGATCAGCCAAAGAACGTCCACTGCTGACCATAGGCCACCCCCATAAATTTCCAGAGCGACCGATCTTGTGCGGCCTGCACCCATCGGCTCCCAGCAATCTTTATCAGGTCGTCTTTCCATCTAGTGGGGGACCAACCTACGCTGCGCTTGAGCGTGGTCTCGATAACTTTTCTGTCCCAACGGCCGCCAGCTCTTCGAACTATGTGCGCTGGCTATCGCAACTTCAGCTAGCTAGTCCTTTGTGCTATGTCGGTGACTTTGATTTGTCTACGAATCTCCTCATTTCTGATTCTTACCAAAAGCTTTGCTCTACCAAAGCCGGTATTATTTTTTTTGACTAGTGTCTCTCTCTATGCATCATTTCCTCAATGCAAAGAGTCGTGGCCGCATTGCATGATTTTTTCCCTTATCAATCTTTTTCTATTTGTCGCGATCGCCGGCGTGACGAATAGCGTTGTGTAGTGGTGTGTCGAGAGCGGTTCGGATCTGATCGGTCCAGCGGATGGGGCTGCGTTCCTCGATTTTCCCCGTGATTGTCAGTTTTATGAGGTTGTCAGGGTTGCATCGTATTATGTGTCCTAAATATTCTGAGGTGCGGCTTAGGCAACTGGTTGATAGCCTCCTCGAAATGTTTAGTTCCTTTAGAATGGACACATTTGTTCGTTTAGCAGTCCAAAGTATACGGAGCATCTTTCTCCAGCACCAGCTTTAATTAGTGTATTATACTCGTAATAGATAAATAATTTTATTTGTAAGTGATACGACTCTGTCAAAATACGGCATATTTACTACTAGCTGTGCCAGCGGTTTTGCACCTATGTGTTAATCCAGGTTATGATCTACGTACATACCAAATTTCATCGCAATCGGTTCAGCCGTTCCGGCGTGAAAGAATAACAAACATCCATACATACAAACTTTCGCGTTTATAATATTAGTTGGATAACTTAATTCAGAATAGGTAGAATATATTACTGACCTTTTAAAAATAATAAACTAGGTACGGTAAAATTGGGAATACAATTATGTAATAATAGCGGATGTGAGGCTGGTAAAGCTAAAAAACTCAAAGCAGTAAAAAGCTGGAGAAAGCGCGAGTATAAGTAATGTAGAAATGGTATGAACACTCGCTCACGGTTACTGTACCCGCATTTGAGATGAAATATAATATAACAGGGACAAATTAGTAATTTTAAAGTTATCACTTCTCAATCGTAACGCTCTTGACAGAGCGGTCATGGTCGACATGTTGTATCATTATTTTTGGGGGCAGATGTTACACGCGTCACGATATCTCGTCATTTGTCTCTGTTGACAGACAATCTCGTGCATTCAAGTTATCATACAGGTAAAGTCACAGTAGATCTTATTGAATGCGATTAAACTCAAATACCTAAAAAAGTGTGGTAAAAAATATTTTTTTTTATTCGAAATTATGCTTGAAATGTTAAAGTAGTCAATCGTTATATTGTATTTTAAACAATGAAATTTATATCACTGTTTTTACAGAACAAACGTTGTTCAGACTAGCGATGTCTCGTTGAGGCTTTATCAAATAACGAAACGAAACGTTGAGCGATTACAGACAACGTTGGAATAACTATCTAATTTTTCTATGTACTGCGTTTTAGCCATTTACAAGCAATTAATAGCGAGCTGTCAACTTAGCCAGAGCTGGCAGTGAGCGAGCGAACGGTTGACACGTTGACTCCAACGAAGCATTCATTCACGGACGTTGTGCGATCCGTTGCGATGCCTACTATACTTACGCCGTTTTAGTAGGCCCGATTTGACGTTTGTCATTATCTTGCTGTGATAACTTTGCCTTTTTTTTCCACGCCCTAACAGGGTACATGTCATTTATATTACTACTTAATACTCTAATCTTAAGATGCTTGTATATAATCTATTTCGTGTCACAAATAAAGCAATATGAAATCAACCATAATTAATGCCAAAATTATTATGATATCCGACGCTATTCCAATGTTGTATCATTCAATGCCGTAGAGTTGCATTCGTTTTAACCACTTAATTACTATACATTTATTAAAAAAACTATGTATTTTTATTTTTTTAATGTTTAATACATAATAATTGATTATAGATGTTAATTCACCCACAATGACGGGTTTTCGTCATTATTTTATCAGTGCAATAAAGAATTTTCTAATCTAATCTGTTTATCATTATCAACAATATTTTATTTAATAAAAAAGGTATTTAATTAAATGAAATATGTCGATAATGATAAGCAGATTAGATTAGAAAATTATAAAATTTAACGAAAAACGATACAAATTATGTATACCTATATTATATATACATAATTTGTATCGTTTTTCATTAAATAAAATATTGTCAATAATGATTAGCAGATTATATTAAAAAATATTTATTGCACTGATAAAATAATAAGCTAATAAATAATAATAATAATAAATAATAGCAAAGCTAGTTATATATTATTTTTTACGATGATTTTTTATTTCTACTATAGTTCCAATTTCTACTCTCTGTATTTTGACAACGTCAAATCGGGCCTACTAAAACGGCTCAAGTATAGGTAGAAAATTAGGTGTTCGCTTTACATTGCACGCTATGAGGCGCTGAGTAATTAAAAAGGGTTATTTGTCCGCTAGAAAACGAGCGATTAATGCGAAGCTTGTCAACATATCGTCAACCTAAGTTAATTCGCGCCCATTACCGCACATTACGCGCATTCGGACCATGGTCTACTAGCTTATAGCATCAAATAAAAAACACGCCATTAGTATATGAAAAACTTTAAAAAAATAAGGATATAAAACATTTAACATTAAAACATATACTTATACTGAACTAGCGACCCGCCCCGGCTTCGCACGGGTGCAATGCTGATACTAAATATACTTCAGAATGTCTTTATATACAACGTTTACAGCTTTTTTGTGATTATACAATATAAACACGTTTTCTTTAGAGGTTACTCTTGAAAGAGTATTTTGATAGAGTATTCAGAGTATTTACGACATCACATTAGAAACCTCTAAAATTATCAGTGTTTCTCTACTATATTATGCATGTATTATACATATAAACCTTGTTCTTGAATCACTAGTAGTTTTAAAGATCTAAGCATACATAGGGACAGACAGCGGGAAGCGACTTTGTTTTAAACTATGTAGTGATAGTGATAACACAAGATAAAAAGCTATACTATCCTATGTGCTTTAAACTATATTTTATTTTGATAAGAAATGTTTTGCTTACGTATGTACCTAATCTAAATATTTGTAAATCAAATCAAAAACAAGCGCTCTGCTCGGCGCTGATGAATTCATCTAGTATAATGGTATAGCTATATAAATAAATAAATATCAATAAATATTGCTGGACATTTCACACAGCGCTATCTAGCCCCAAACTAAGCAGAGCTTGTATTAAGGGAACCAGATAACTAATAGAATACTTATATACTTTTTTTTTTGTAAATACTAACTTATAATATATAGAAAAACATCCAGACCCGGAACAAATATCTGTAGTTTATGCAAACATTTGTTCCGCTACCTTCTGCGTCTCAGCCGGCTACCTGTGGTGATCTATACCTTATTATGCCTCTGGTAATAGAAGTCTCTTTGCGTCTGTCGGTCTGACGTAAAAATGAGCTAGTTAGTTGAGTTTACAAACACAGAGGCTTGTTAACTGTAACTCAACTTGTTCATTTTGTTACGGTGCACAGAACAGTTATTGTTTGTCGAGACTCATATTTGAAAATTGTTTGGGATGTATGTGGACATCAAATGAAGCCACTGGCGCGTACTTACTGTGAAGTTTGAAAAGTTAACCATTTTTTGGTGGACACTTCATAATGTCATGATAGATTTCATAATACACTAGTGGGACCCCGCCTAACTTCTTACCGCCTTGACATGCATAAACGCGGGCTGTCAATATACCTCACCCTGGTAGAATTGTCAATTGTTGTCCCCGGCCATCATTATGTATGAGAAAATGAATGACTTCCACAAATAATTCAATACCAAAGTTAGCCAAATTGCACCACCCGTTCTCGAGTTTTAACGAGACTAACGAACAGCAAATCATTTATATATATATAGACAATATATCTTGGGATAACTCCGACCGAAGCATCTGTTTCAAACGATATTCATTTTTTTTACATCCTCTTTGACGATATTTGCAGCACGCATTCTGTCAATTCTATGTCAAACGTCATAAGGTTACATTATAAAAGCGCTAAGGTTAGATTATAAATAATTTTGTATAGTGGTTAAGTATTCTTCAATATTCTAATTTTGCGCGCAATTTTCTTATTTTTTTCTTTCATTAGAACCTTCTTCTGACAATAAGAAATACAACAAAAAAAAAAGAATTAGCGAAATCGGTCCAGCCGTTCACGCGTGATGGCATGACCAAGGGAAATAGGGATTCATTTTTATATATAGATATTAACTAAGCGTTAGACCTCGCACAGTAAGGCTACGTTCAGATGACAAGCGTTCAACGCGCGATTCGATAACGCGCGTTTACAACTACATACTTTTTATTCAGGCCGTACACATGCTAGCGCGCGTTTTAATAAAGCGCGCGTTGACGCTGCGCTAGCGCTCGACTGTTGTCAGCGCGCGTCAACACGCGCTTTGAGATCATTGGTTTTCTATGTTTCCGTTCAGTTGAGCGCGCGCTTTCGACGCGGATATACACATTTTACGGATCAGTTCGTTCAGAAATCGTCCGAAATGGAAACCGAAGCTTTTAATACGGAGTTGTTTATAGATGAAATAGGGAAACGTCCTGCGATATGGGACATGACAAGTCGCGATTATTCAGATAAGAACTTAAAGAGACGGGCTTGGGAAGAACTCGTCCTCGTCGATACAAAATTATGTACTGGCTTTCAGTCAGCCTGTGTGACAAAATTGGGTGGACCCAATATCTCCGTCTTCTGTCACGTCGGTTCAGCCGTCGGTATAAAATCACCGCTTAAACTGTTTCTACGTCCAACTCCGGCAAATGTAGAACTCTACTGAAGTCTGAAATCTATGGCGGCCGCGACAACGCGCGTTCAACGCCTGACAAGCGCGTGTCATGTGAACACTATACAAAAATTTAGCGCGCGTTCAGCGCGCGTTGAACGCTTGTCATCTGAACGTAGCCTAAAAGTTTATGTAGTCAGAACATAAAACTGTTGACCAATTCATATAACTTTTGACATTAACAGACTTATGTGAATTTAATATATCTGCAAATGTATTTTAGAAAACGTAGGAATTAATTAATACGTTCGCTGAAAACCTATTGAATAGAAAACCGTCACCCATTTTGGCCCCCAACCAAAATTACATAGTCCATCCCGTTTTTACATCTGACTAAAAGTTACTAAGATAAGTTTTAAATTGGCTAGAATCCAGTTACATTGATATTTAGTAAGTGTGCCAAAAATGTAAGTTGCTTTGCTGGGTGCAAAATACTATACTGTTCTTTAGTAAAATTTTATTAAAACGGGACCCAGTTTTACGTTCTCGTATTGTTGAAGAAAATATGCACCGGACGCAAAATGTCGGGGCGGAGTATGCAGCCAGGAAACACTAGGTAATGCAATCTTGCAGTTGGCCCATACGTACAATTTGTTTATTTACTGATTTGTATTGTTTATAACAAAAGGCTCATCATGCAAACTAAGAAACTATCAAGAGATCATTTAGCCGCAAAAGTAAACTTCCCTTTAATTATATTTCGCACCGGAATTAAAAATCAATGGAATTCAAACAGAACTTTAGGGTGTCAACATTATCCGACCCTGGGACGGGGTGGCTGCAGCGAATTTTGTTTCTAGGGGTGCGCTGGGGGTGGGTGATGCTATAAAAATGAAAGTTCTAGGGCACGGGCGCAGTTAAACAAACAGAAGAGTCTCCAGCACTTTAGTCGTTAAAGATTGACTTGACAAAACATAATATGATCAATGATTTAATATTCTATTAAATTAATTATGGTCCAGTTTGTTTTAAGCAAATTTGGAAATAGTTACCTATCTGTACTGAGTAACATATCATTACTTATCCATTTTTAGGGTTCCGTACCTCCAAAGGTAAAAAAGTAACCCTTATAAAATCACTCTCTTGTCCGTCTGTCTGTCCGTGTGTCATCACCGATTGTCTCAGGAACGGGTAGACCTAGAAAGTTGAAATTTATACCAGATACCGAGGTTTATAGTCACTATTAGGTGTATAAAAATCAAGATTCTGAGTCAACGCGATAAAAAGATATGGACAAGTTTAGATTTTCGCGTAAACTTGTAAGTACCAAAATTTACCTAGATTTGAAAAAAAAATATTTTTCGGATTGTTTCTTTTACTTGTGCAAGACCTTGCCCTTAACCAAAATTGACAATTCCAGGTCAACCGGAAATACCCAGCACAAATAAAGGAAAAAATCCATAAAATAAAAAAGTTGAAAATTAAAGGATGTCCCCATACATACTTAGTTGACGCCAATTAAGATAGTCCTCTGAGTTGTATGGGCGCTCATACAATTTAAAGGACTACCTTAATCGGCACCAACCTCAAATAAGGTAAATAAATAAAATTGTGCTATTGAATAAAATAAATATTTAAGAGGGGCTCCCATACATCTGACATGATTTTTTTGCTGTTTTATAGATAATGGTAAGGAACCTTTCATGCGCGAATCCGACTCGCACTTGGCCGGGTTTTATGAATGCTTTTATTAACGGTTTATATCCTTAGATAGACTTGTATAAATGTAGGTAATTATTACCTAAATTTTTCTATCGGAATTAAAAACTGTTTCCAATCAAAATCTAATCAACACTGGTGTTAGAAAAACTAAATCACTGCATAGAAGAGTAGTTTCTCAAAAGTTTTCGCTGAAAACGTATTAGTGAGAAAAATAATACGCTTGCTTAGAAAAATAGAAAATAAATCATATAACTAATTGAGTGTCACGCCCCACTGCTTCAGCTTACATTACTTAATAAAGCTAGGAACGAATCTAGAAAGTATTTAACTGCGCTTTAGCTATAGAAAGTCAAGATTTCCTCTTAAAGGTTCACTTCGTGACTCCATTCCCATTCGATGTATACTGTAAATGTTGCCCCACTAGCGGCCACAGAAGTATTTTATCCCAATAAGAAGCCTTCTTAGTAAACAATATCTGAGAGCTTCTTTTTCCACAAACACACGAAAAATTTGCTTACAATGTACCAGCCAATTATAAAAATAAATGCAATGAACTGTCCCTACTTTTCCGACTAAACGCTTTTTCCAGTCTGCCACGTCTATAAATTGTCCATGTAGATTCGATGCCTCAGTACGCCTGTGTGCATGTTGATAGACGCTGTGTGGATACTGCCGTATCATGTATATTAATCTACGCTAGTGTGAATGTTGTGAAAGCTTTCCTAGCTGTGTGAGTGGCGGCACGTGTAAACGCCACCCCCACCTCAATTCTGCACTCCTGGTACTTCGCTCTCTCCGCTGTAAACGATCTAGTTTGCGGGAACTTTGAAGTGGAAAATTTTCTGAAAAGCAAACCTTTACGCAGAGATCAAATCGTTGAGATTTTTGCAATGTTTACTCACTATACGTGTTGCAAAAATCGCAACGGTTTTATACAATTTAATACAATATAGTTGAGAGTACTTTCTAATCCGTGTCAAGAGATCGTCGAAATTAGAAATCGTTCTCTCAGCCGTACTCTATTAAAATGTGTAAAATTTGAATTGACAGTAATTAATTGACATCTCTAAACACTTATCACAGCTTATTATATTAAAGTTGATGTCAACGATAAGATCTTGAAACATCACTAAACACCACATAATCGCTATCTCAAAGTTGTAAAAGCTTTATAAATACCATTTCAAGTGAAATAGCTTGTTTATTTTCACGTATGTACGTGTCAAAGTTAGTTCCGCAATCAAGCCGCTTCACGGATGACCATGACCGCGGTTACACCGAGCTACGAACGCCCTACGCAAACTAGCGGGGACGCTACGAGCTCTCTACGACGCTAACCAAACTATCGAGATAGAGGTGCAAGTAGCGACGGGGTGTATTGATATAATTTTACATTGAAATTTGATAAAATAATCACCATGACAATATTTTTGCCAATGTAAAATTTTTAAATAGAAGTTTAATTAGTTATATTAAATCAGATCGTCTTGGTCAAATAACTAAAATAGAAGTTCAAACAAAAAATCTTGTAAAAAGTAAAATTACTTGTGTACCTATGACCATAAATCGATTGAACAAACTAAAATTGAACTAAACTTCCGTACTTCCATGTGTACATAATAATAATAATAATATAATTTATACAACACGTTTTTTAAGAAATTTAGTAATGAGTTTAATTCAATTTTTACACTTAAATCGATCATGGTCACTAATGGTCAAAAGTTCTGTGACTGGGCAACAGTGGGAATACATAAAAGCAGAAAAAAATTGTACGATCTTTATGCTGAAAAATAATATAATTTTAATGAGGAGTTTAAAGAAAAAGTCAAATTATTTTCAAAGATTTTTAAAATGTTTGTCGTGAAGCAAAAGCGCGTCATTTGAGTTCTAAAATCAAAAATAGTCAAAACAAAGTAAACGCCACTTGAAAAATATTCAACAGCGAGACTGGAAGAGTCGTTTGAAAGTTAGCAATGCCACGATCAATCAGGATGGTGATGTAGCTAATGCGTTCGAAGACTTTTTTACTGATATTCCAATCCTTAAACTCCTCTCCCATAGTCGCAGAATCATTGTTGAAAGAAAACGTAACGGAATGCAAAACACAATTCAAATTTGATTATTTAAATAGGCGTGACATCATAAAAGCTTTCAAACTGATAAATGTTAAGAAAACCACGGACCTCTGGGGTATCTCTGTTAGCGTCGTTAACATTGATTAACATAATTGCTCCCGAACTAACTTTAATATTCAACGAGTGTATTGACTGTGGTGTATTCCCTAATCTAATGAAACACAGTAAAGTAACTCCACTTTTCAAATCAGGCACTAGTTCTGATCCTGGTAATTTAGACCAATCTCAGTACTTCCGACATTTAGTAAAATATTTGAAAAACTAATTTCAAATCAACTATTTAGACATTTCAATTCTCATAATTTACTGCATCATAAACAATTCGGATTTACCAGGGGTCGCTCAACCACTGATGCTGGTATTGAGTTAATATCGCACGCATTTGATGCCTGGGAGAAGTTTCATGATGCTTTAGGTGTTTTTTGTGATTTGTCCAAGGCATTTGATTGCGTAGACCATGACACATTGATTAGGAAACTACACCATTATGGCATTAGGAACGTTGCTCTAGACTTTCTCACTTCTTATTTAAGTGGCAGAGTGCATAGAGTTGACGTGAACGGGAAGCGTTCTCCGGGGTCTCTGGTACAAATGGGTGTACCACAGGGATCAATTCTGGGACCATTTTTGTTTTTAGTGTATATTAATGATCTTCCTTATCTTGTAAGGGACGATCATGAGGTTGTATTGTTTGCAAATGACACGTCACTTTTATTTAAATTAAAGCGACGACAAACCGATTTTGACGATGTAAACAATGCAATCTCTAAGGTCGTAAAATAATTCAATATAAACAATTTACTTCTAAATGAAAAGAAAACAAAGTGTATTAGATTTACACTACCTAATGTTACACAAGTTAAAGCAGATATAAAAATCAAAGACGAGAAGTTGGCTCTTGTGGACACCATCGTATTCTTAGGTATAACCCTAGATAATAAGCTTCAATGGGGCCCTCACATTGATTAGTTGTCGAAGAGACTTAGTTCTGCGGCATACGCAGTCAAAATGATCCGTCTTTTTACAGACGTAGAGACAGCTAGACTAGTTTACTTCAGCTATTTCCACAGCATTATGTCATACGGTATACTGCTGTACTGCTGTGGGAGAGTGCTGCCGATATAAACACCGTTTTTGTGCTGCAGAAGAGGGCTATCCGTGCAATTTATATTAAGGGTCCCAGAGAATCATTACGTAATAAGTTTAAAGAAATAAATATTATGACATTCCCTTGTCTGATGTATGTTCACAAAAATATTAATTTGTTTAAGAAAAATAGCGATAATCATAATTTTAATATTAGAAATAAAGATAAACTCGCTGTTGCCCGTTGTAGACTCCATAAAGTTAGTAAATCGTTTAAAGGGCAAGGTGTCCGCTTTTATAACAAACTCCCAAGTGATGTACAAAAATTGACAATTAACAAATTTAAAAACGCAATTAAACAAAATCTTTATAAAAAAGCCTGCTATAAAATATCGGATTATTTAGATGATAGGGAAGCTTGGGATTAAAATTGCTCCAACTCGTTGAAAATGTTACAATTTAGACGTAATTTGTTTTCTGTATTGTAATGTATTCTAAAGGCATCATTAAAAAAACAACCAGCTATGTTTCTTGCCTTTCTTTTTTGTCTTGGTCGCAAAGGAACAGGCAGTAAAATTGACGTTTCAAAGTGATTCTTGTGATTTTATGGAATAAATGATTTTGACTTTGACCATGAAACATGCGTATAAAGTGTAAAGAGTAGAGTGAGAGTGTGAGAGTGTAAAATGTAGAGTGTAAGTGTAGAGTGTAGCGCGTAGAGTGTATGTGTAAATAGAGGTACTATAATAATATCGTACCCTGGATTTATTTTTTTTTTTATTTTGCATTAACCAATGAAAATAATAAAAACCAACCATTAACTTTGTCGAATAAACAGCAGAACTTTTTAAATTTTCGCGAACTATACCCATGTTTTTAAGACAACACGGGTCTTTTCGCGGACAGATTTATATCAAAGTCATAATTTTGACTAACCTCAACGTTTCGGCCAAGTTACATCGGCCATGGTCACGAGATACTGAGAGACTTGGCCGAAACGTCGAGGTTAATCAAAATTATGATTTTGATATAAATATGTGCGCGAAAAGACCCGTTTTGTCTTAAAAACATTAATAAACAGCAGTTTATGGACAGAACTAAAATATTAATTTGACTGGACTATTCAAGATTGATAACGCAATTAAAAATTCGATCAACGCCTTCTACTACGTATTTGATGCCAGTGTGCAATCTGTTAAATTTATCGATTGATAAATTCTAGGTGGCCTGTCCAACTGTTACGCCGCTATGCCTTGTTATGACCATAGAACAAGTAATAATACTAAGTATAGAAGTGTTACTCCGCAACAATACGAAAATAGCACTGTGAGTTTGCAGCGCTCGATATATTATCACTAGCAATATTTAAACCTAAAGACAACGCGATAAAGCCTAATTCTGTATAGGTAAGCTAAGTTGCACGGACCCCGATATCCGGCTATTTAACGACTCTATTTTCGAGGTTTTGAATGGTAGCATCTATCGGTATATCAATAATATGGTAATAACGACCTCCGTGGTACATTGGGCGAATAGCCGGCTGTGACGCAGGAGGTCGCGGTATCGATTCCCACCGCGGAACAAACGTTTGCATAATCTACAGATATTTGTTCCGGGTCTGGATGTTTTTCTATATATTATAAGTATGTATTTAAAAAAAAGTATCTATGTATTCTATCAGTTATCTGGTTCCCATAATACAAGCTCTGCATAGTTTGGGGCTAGATAGCGCTGTGTGAAATGTCCAGCAATATTTATTTATTTATCAATCTAAACTCATCGCAAGAAAGCTTATTTTGCATTCCAAAACTGACTTGACGTAACAAGCGCCTGCTACGTCTCCACTTTCAGCCTTTAATGTCCTTCTTCTTCTACACTCATTCTACACATACGACTATGTAGCATGTGCATGTGGTCATGGCAAAGTCGATAGAAGAGCTCAGCACGATGCTCGAAGGCCTCAATCGAGTCTCCCAACGGGTAGGACTTAAAATGAACATGGACAAGACGAAAATCATGTCGAATGTCCATGTCGTCCCTGCCCCGGTTATGGTTGAGAACTCGGCTCTTGAAGTTGTCGACGCGTATGTATACCTAAAACAAACAGTCCAATTAGGTAGGTCCAACTTCGAGAAAGAGGTCAATCGTCGAATCCAACTCGGATGTTTCCCACGAAGTTTCCCACGAAACTTCGCAACGTCTTTTCGTCCAACATACCGCAGTGCCTTAAGACGAAAATCTTCAATCAGTGTGTGTTACCAGTGATGACATATGGAACCGAGACGTGGTCCTTCACTATTGGCCTTATGAATAAGCTCAGAGTCGCTCAACGAGCTATGGAAAGGGCTATGCTCGGGGTTTCTCTACGGGATCAAATCAGAAATGAGGAGATACGTAGAACTCAAGTCACCGACATAGCCCGACGGATTAGCACGTTGAAGTGGCAATGGGCAGGCCATATAGCGCGAAGAACAGTTTCCAGTAAATGCTACTAATTAGTAATGAGCACAAATAAAATACTAAATCGCAAGCCGGTCGATTGTCACGCTACCTGTGCTGTATAGCGTGTCTGAACGTGCGTTGCTTATTTGCATGCTAGTACTGAATAGTCGTTGCTACTTTGTTCGTGTTGTTGTTGTCTTGTTGACCTTAAAAATGCGCGCTATACAAAGTGCTCATAGCAACTTTTTAATAAGTACTTCTGTTTGCTACATAAAATAATAAAACTGATTTGCAAAGTATAACTCTCATAAATACTAATTTTATCAAAAGTACTTCTGTTTGCTACATAAAATTAATAAAACTGATTTACAAAGTATAACTCTCATAAATACTAATTCTATCAAAAAACTTATAAATAGCCTGCTGAGTTATTCTAATATAAGATACGAACTATACTAAACTGTGTTTAGTTGTATTACGCTGTTAACATTTATGTTTATTAAAGACCTTTTAAAAACAAAAACAAACAGTCGTTGCTACTAAGCGTTGCTCTGGAAGAGATCACTTTAAGCGATAAGGCCACCCATTGTACTACCGCGTATTAATCTTTAAGTTTTCTAAGTAAAGTAGTTGTAGTTTGGTGTAACAATAAAGAATTATCTTATCTAAGTTATCTATAATATTATACAATTATCTAAGCACGAAATCATTGCTGATATCAAGCGAATGTGAACTCGTCATGAGCATGCTTCAATTGAGCATGCTAATAATAAGCATGCGTTTTAATCTGCTACTTAGTAGCATGCGTATCTACACCACATCTGTTTCCCTTAATTAGTGCGATTCAGTTCCTTAATACGTTGCCATAAGTTATTAATTCGAATGCAAGCTGATTCCGCCGTCGGAATATGGATTTAATTGACATGCTTGATTGGCGTTTCATTTGATTGAAGCTCAGAAAATTAGCGTGATTACATAGGATAACCAATTACATAACTAGTGGTTCGCCCCGAACTGAGATCTCACGAGTCTTCCAAAGCACAAAAAAAAATCTTAGGGCGACTCTCGCAACAATGCCTAAACGTATTTAGTGGCTAAATATTATTTAAGGAGTTGTCAAATCACACAAATACGTAAAATTTAAACATGTTTAGTTGCTAAATACGTATAGGGATCATTGTGCAAGCCGGCCTCAATCTTTGACTAATAAAATAGTGCCACGAAAATTAACCAAAACATTTGACCCACAGTTTCATTCAAATTACAGGTAACGGGAGTTCATGTATATTGGTACTCTTTTTTGGGGTACAAATTGCAGTTATTCTGGTTTTCAGACTTTTGCCTATATTTGTATCACTAAAGCCAGTCAGTGAAAAATCTAGGAATACAGATGGATACCTGTTTAACCTGGGTTCCCTGTATCAATGAAATTAGCCGCAGGGTATTTGCATCATCTGGATCTTTACGGAGACTTCGTAACTTCTTGCCGACTGCTACCAAGGTTACGCTTGCACAGACCCTTTTACTTCCAATCCTGGACTACGCCGACGCCTGCTATCTTGACATCACTGAAGCCCAACTGAGCAAACTTGAGCGCCTTCAAAACCTCTGTATTCGGTTCATATTTGGCTTGCGCAAGTATGACCATATTTCTGATTTTCGCACAAAGCTCAAGTGGCTCTCCATCCGTCTTCGCCGGAATGCACACATACTGTCCCTTTTGTATAACATCCTTTTTAACCCTTCTTCTCCCTTCTATCTTAAGGAGCGTTTTGAGTTTCTCCACCAGGCTAATGATCGCAATTTGCGTTCTTCAGATTCCCTCCAACTTAAAACTCCTGTCCATACGACAGAGTTTTATAGTCGATCCTTCACTGTAACAGACGTACGATTGTGGAACTCTTTGCCCCTCTTTATAAGAACATCCAAGTCTATTAGTAATTTTAAAACAAAAGTGCACACCCATTATCTGTCCTTGTGTTGAAGTTGTAGCTGCTTGTTAATTCATCATAACCACTTTTAGAGTTGCTTATTTAAATTAAATTTGTGTTATTACTGGTAATTTAGGTTTATAGTATGTAGATATGTTTTTAAATTTATATAGATGCACCGCCGTCATGTGTTACATTTTTATCCTGTCCATACAAAGGTTGTCTGGAAGAGATCGCTTTTAGCGATAAGACCGCCCATTGTACTAAATCTATTTGTAAGACTTATGTACTGTATTTTACTTTGGTGTACAATAAAGAGTTATCTTATCTTATCTTATCTTAAAGCTACACGCATACTAAATTTCGGTACTGTGGGGTCACTGGTGTACCCTGTGAATTTTGTCAAAGTTCAGTTATTATTATGGCTAATAACTTAAAAACTACAAAGTTTATGCTAAAAATTAAAAACGTGATTGAAATTTACTCACAAAGACCTTTTATTAAACGTGTTACTTGACTGGATAGTCCCATTTTGTTTTTTTTTATCCCTCTTGAACTTCAATATCTCAACAACCGCCTCAAATTTTTAGCTCATTTAGTCACACAAAAATTGTGCCAACACTACCTACTTTTATACCAAATTTCACGATGATCGGATAAACGCATCGAAAGTTACCCACGGACAAACAAACATACATACATACAACGCCGATTTGCCCAAGTTGATTTAGAGATAAATATTGAACCATGGCTTAGAAATGTCTCTGTCTTTATCGTTGCTTGCTACTAATGATAAACATTTAATGTTTATAATTAAAAGGGCGAGAATAAAATAGAACATCTAATTAAGTGGATATTTTACACAGAGAACTGTGATTTGATGAAAACACCCGTGGCATAGAATAATCTCTGGCTTACGTAGAAGCGTCACTTTCTCTAAAGTCGTAAAACGATTACAAAAAACGCATTATTATCAGATAATTGATACTGGCAACAAAACAAACAAGTTCCCATTGCCCTGCCTTTAAAGGCTGATCTAATCGCGAATTTAAAACAAAATATAAGAAAATCTACAAAGATTCAAACGCCAAAAAAAAAAACTTCACTAGGCCTCTTCGCCGCCACTAGTAAAAATCTTTCTACCCGCAATTTGCGGGCGCACCAAAGGTGTTTACAAGATTAAAGGTTTTACATTTACACCTGTTATTGTAGGTACAGCTTTGTGCTTGTGCCTCTCTCGTTTAACTCTGTGCCTGTTACGTAATTGCCGTTTCCCTTAGGCCGCATACTGAATGTCGTTCTATTTAAAGCTGTTTCACATTAGACAGTAAAAACGAGATACCGCCGTAATAAATGGGGAGGTTTTTACTGGATTTTCAATGGTTTTTGCTCCCTCATTATGGGCTTGCCTTAGAATATTATATTCGTTGACAAATCAATAGGTACACACGGCTACACATCAAGCTATACTTTTCCATTATAAGCTGACCTTTCATTCTACGAAAATCATACACAATGCGAGGTCAGCTTATACTGGAAAAGTGTAGCTTGATTTTTATCCGTGTGCACATAGGCAAACCTAATGTTAAAAAGCATTTTTCTTTAGTTAACCTTTGCCTTGGCGCATCGCTGGGTTATGTAATTATTCATGTGTTCTAATTACCAATGCAAATCTAAGTAAAAATACATTTATTCAATAAAATTACAAGGATCAGTTTGAAACGTCAAACTTACTGCCTGTTCCTCGGTGACCAAGCAAGGAAAGAAAGGCAAGAAACAAGGCTGTACATTCTTTTCAATGATCCTTTTACAAAACAATAGTTACATTTTAAGAAAATATGTTCTCAATTGTAACATTTTTGATCGAGTTGGAGCAACTTTAATCTCAAGATTTGTTAAAGTAGACTTTTTTGTAAAGATTTTGTTTATGGTATATTTAGTACCTATATCACTTGGGAGTTTTTTTTTTAACAGCGTAGACCATGCCCTTGATTTACTTACTATCTTGACGGAGTCTGCAATGTACAACGAACTTTGAGTTTTACAGTTGTCAAAAAAATGAGCGGTAATTGAATTCATGACACTGCTGAAATAAACGGCTTAAAAAACAGAACTCTTGAAATGTCCAGTAAAAGTTTTAGACGTTTTTCTATTTATCTTCTTGGACTAATAAGTTAATATGTTAACTTGTACATGCCTTTGAGTTAGTTGATGGCATTGATGCAATAATTGAGTGTTAGTTTAGTGTTCAGTAACTGTTAGAGAAATTAATCTGTTACGCGAATAGCTAAGCGATTAGCAACCATATTACTGTTAGCTTTACAGCTCATTTTGCATAGTTAGACATATAACAAGTAATCAGCTTCAGAGCCCGACTGTAGTTATATTGGGTCATTTTGGATTATAATATACCTTTTAGAAATCCTCGTATCAAAACTTTCTTTGACTACCATAATTGTGATAGGTTAGGGAAAAGATTAAGGAAAAAAATTAGTTCAGTTAAAATCAAATCTAATTTATGAATTTTTTTTTTTCAACCTACTTCATCCCACAGCTGGGCAAAGGTCTCTCCCACTGTCTTCCAGAAAGAAAAAAAAAGAAAGAAAGAAAATACATTTATTTGACACACACACACAGGACAGACCATTCAGAACAGAACAAATACAAAAAACATACCTACTTACCTAAAGATTATATTAAAAAGAAAAAACTTCCAGGACTTTTCGCTCGCGTGCCAAATCCCACCAATCTGTCTCGAAGGCATCGACATCGTCAAAAAAATATATGTGAAAAATAATATATGTGTAAATAATATATTTTGCTTGAAATATATGTTAAGGTACAAAGATGTCAGAAGTAATTAATAGAATCAATATATTTATTTCTTTCAAGGCATGCAATAATAAAATGTCGCAAAACTATATTGCAATGCAATAAAAAAATTGACGACCTCCGTGGTGCAGTGGGCGAATAGCCGGCTGAGGCGCAGGAGGTAGCGGGTTCGATTCCCGCCGCGGAACAAATGTTTGCATGATCTACAAATATTTGTTCCGGGTCTGGATGTTTCTCTATATATTATAAGTATGTATTTACAAAAAAAAAAAATATATAAGTATTCTATCAGTTATCTGGTTCCTATAGTACAAGCTCTGCTTAGTTTGGGGCTAGGTAGCGCTGTGTGAAATGTCCAGAAATATGTATTTATTTATTTATAATCAAGTGTAGTAGAGTTCCTTGTGAAAGCGCTCGTCCGGGGAAGTATGGTGGTAGCACCAAACCTATTTCTGCTGTGTTTCGGTTTGAAGAGTATGGTAGCCGTTGAAATTACATGCACATGGCTTTATACCTGTATGCCTCAAGTTGATGGACTCTGGGCAGTGCATCGTAGAGCACATTTCTAAATTGCGTTACCTACGGGGCAATTCTCTCTTATAGGCGGATGGTTACCTCTTAACATAAGGTGGGCCATAAGCTTGTTCCGTCTCCATGTAGGTATAAGGTCCAAGTAAATGTAACTTAAATTTTATAAATGGTAGTCAACATTCTATAATGGTAGGTCTATGTGCCTATATGCCTTACCATAATATGCCACATTATGGGACTATGGCGAATGTTCATGATATGTGTATCTATCTATCTTTTTGTGATGAATTATGTATATTTATACAAGCTTCTTATTACCTCCAATGTATGTATGTTTGTCCGGGTGGAATCTTGCAACTGAATTTTAAACCCTTACCCCTCAAACGATTGAGCTGAAATTTGGAATACATATGTAACTTCGGTGACAGTGCAATAATATGGTACCATAGAGGTGATCTCATGATAGTGACGGATGCTAGACAACGGAACTTCTTAATAGATTATAGTAGGCTACTAGTGTTTGGGCTCATTTGAATCTGTTTACGGTTTCAATTATGGATTTTATAAAAACTTGTTTTAAAAAGTAATTTTTCAATAAAAAACTTATATAAAAAAAAAATAATATAATAAATATAAAATTATAATTAGTACGTACAACGCGAAACTTCGCCGAATCTCAATAATTTGGCCAGGTAAGAAAAATGTAGAAAACTATTTAAATTATTTATTTAGTTAAGAAACTAGTGGAATTTCTAGCCCAGACTTTTAGATTACAGCACCGTTATTCATATTAGGGACGTGCTAAATTTAGTTCCTAACAGACGGACTGAGCTGATTTTTTGAATAGGAGCCAAAAAGGCCGATTGTGACTTTACATTTACAGACGTACCTACTGAATTAAATATAAGAGAGTCTACTTCTACTGACTTTCAGGGTATTTTTATTTTAGTACCTTGTTTTGTTGTTTTGAATCTGGAAAGCCAAATTTTGCCTCAATTTTTTTAGATGATTGACCTTTTTCCTTCCTGTCAAATAAATCCGATCAAGATATTAGTTATTGTGGACAAAATCCATACTTATCTCTATATTTAGAAATTAAGAACGTTTTTCTCCTCTTTTTCCACCTGATCGTCCTTCTCGTTCTTCTCAACATCTTTTATTGAAGACGCCTGAGCATAAAACTTCTTTCATCACTAACTTTTTCACTGTGACTGCTATCTGCTTGTGGAACTCTCTTCCAGTGGAAATCCGCAAGGCCGCCTCTATGGGAATCTTCAAATCCAAACTCTTTAAACACTTCATCTCTCTTCAAGATGCCCAACAAAATTGAGCACTTGATGTAGATATATTTGTGTATTTCGTTTATTTATGTGTATTATTATTATTTTGAATTTGTGTAAGTTTATTTCTAAGTTAAGGTTTGATTAAATTTCCATTTTCTGGCACTACCACTTTCTCCACACTACAAAAAGGTTAGCTGGAAGAAAATGCTAATTAGCATTAAGTTCACCTATGTATTATTTTATTAGTGCAATAAAGAATTTTCTAATCTAATCTAATCTAATAATCATTTGAGACATGTATGAAAGATCATCACTTGCAAACGGCTCGACTGATTTGCCTGGTTTTTTTTTGCTATGTCTATAATGTTCAGGACAAGGTTTGTATGAACGAAAATTTTGAAAGAAATACCCGAATAATCTTTCAAAATTTTCTATCGGATTTTTGTATGAATTCAAGACCATTAGTCTATATTTCATTTTTATATCCGTGCGAAGCCGGGGTGGGTCAACTAGTTTTCTATATATATACTAATATTATAAAAAGGAAAAATTTGTTTGTTTGCATTGAATAGGCTCCGAAACTACTGACCGATTTCAAAAATTCTTTCACCATTGGAAAGCTACACTATCGCCGGGTGACATAGGCTACTTTCTACTCAACTGGGCAGAAGGAGGGTAATATTTTAGGCTGCGAAACTTCCTTCCGACTTCCACCAAAATTGCACTTGCACAGACATTGCTGCATCCCATTCTCGATTACGCTGACGCCAGCTATCTTGATTTAACTGAAGACCAACTCAACAAGCTTGAGCGTCTCCAGAATTTCTCTATTAGATTCATATTTGGCTTGCGCAAGTTCGACCACATTTCTGAGTATCGCCACAGACTTAAGTGGTTACCCATCCGCCTTCGCCGGAATGCGCATATCCTTTCCCTCCTTTACAGCATCCTTTTCATCCCTTCTACTCCGTCCTACCTCAAAGAACGCTTTGACTTTCTTCACCTTTCCAACTCTCGATCCTTACGTTCCTCTGAAACCCTTCAATTAAAAACTCCCCACCATACCTCAGTATTTTATAGTACCTCTTTTACTCTGCAGGCTACCAGACTCTGGAATGCCCCACCTGTCTCAATTCGTCATGCAAAATCTCTCCCTATCTTTAAAAACATGGTCAGACAACACTTTCTGTCATCCATTGCTCACTAGGCCATTTATTTATTTATACATTTTTATAATTTATTTATGTAGGTATGACAATATATATATATAAATATATATATATATGTATTTTATGTATCTTAAAATTAATATTTATGTAATTTTATGATTATATTATTTAATATAATTAAGCATTTTATTTTATATTAACTATATTTTTTATAAATTGTAATATATGCTTATTTAAAAAAAAAACTGATTCTAAAAAAATCTTATGCTGCCGTCCTTATTTGTTCATATAGATCCTGTCCATCCAAAGGTTGCCTGGAAGAGATCGCTTTTAGCGATAAGGCCGCCCATTGTACCTATGATTTGAAATTGTATTTTCTTTTATATGTTTGTATTTAATGGTGTGCAATAAAGAAATTATCTATCTATCTATCTATTTTTATTGAAAAACTACGCGTGCGAAGCTGCGGCTTGGTCAGCTAGTACATAATATAGTACTAAAACTATTTGCTGACACGTAAAGTTTGCGAGGTGTGACGCACTTGCGCTGTATCGTGTATCTCGCGAAAACGTCGAAAGAACACACTATTCGGCAAAAACTCTTCCTTTGTAAAGGCCGAAAGATCTGCAGTTGGAACACGCAACACACAATTTGAAATCATTGTGGCGCGATTCCAAGTGTTCGTCCCTAACTGTACATTAGCCTTCTTCTTATCATATTCCTCCACGTCCTTTACCTTCGTGAAATAGTGAAGACGCGACACGTAGAGCATCGAGGTATGGCCGGTATCAATACAATGACGAGTTTTTAAACCCCGACGCAAAAAAACGAGTGTGCTTTAGACCATACGACTGAAGTAAAACTTTCAGTTTAACATTCATTATTTTTCAAAATATTATTATTATTATTAAGAGCCTGTAGTGTCCCACTGCAGGGCAAAATCCTCCCTTCCTTCTTTCCAGTCTTCTCTATTTTGAGCTATTGTGGACCAATCCTGTAAATGGGCATCAATTTCGTCCCTTCATATTCGCCGCGGTCTGCCACGAGGTCGTTTCCCGTTTAGAGGCGTCCACTCTGTGGTGGCTTTAGCCCATAACGCATCTGACATGCGGCAGACGTTGCCCGCCCGATCACTACTAAATGAGTACTAATATAACACAACATATCACATTAATTAATGTGATGATGTTAAATGAGGATGTTTGTTTATTTGTTACTCAATCACGTCGTAGCGGCTGAACCGATTTCTATGAAATTTTATATGTACGTAGATTTTAACCTGAAGTAACTTACTAATTAACCTGCTACTTTTTGTCCCATAAATCAGTTGAAAAAATTGCAGCTACATAAACGTCGCCGAGCCATACAAAATGCTAGCCGTAGTGACCCCAGCACACCCTCTGCTTGTTAGATATAGGCGCAATGATGAGTCATAAAAAAATCTTAGCTGTTAGCAGTGTCTTCGCGCACGTTGTTCTATGGTGTAAATATACATACAGCTAATTTTAAGAGACTCTAGTGAGACTCTACCTAGAAAGAGCAGGCTGAAAAACTCGACAGTAGCTGAAAATTTGTTATCACTCATCATTGCGACCCTATTTACCTTAGGTAGGGGGGTGGGCTGGGAGATGCTGCGCTCGCTCCAATTTTTTTGACTTATCATTCAACCCTATCGTTAGATAGGTTTTTTTTTATACTACTTATATGGCAAACGAGCATGCAGTCCGCCAGATGTTAAGTGGCTACTGCAACCCATGGATATCCACATAGAATTCACTAATTTTTTGACTTATCATTACCCTATTCATCTTAAAATTATTTAAATACCCATTTTAGTTAAAGAGAGAGTGGGCTGGGAGACGTTGCGGTAACTGTTTTTTTTATGACTCAATTTTGCCACTCTATCTAATTTAAGGAAGTGGGCTGGAGGACGCTACGTTTATTGAATTTTTATAGCTATCACTGTGATTCTATTTAACTTGAAGAGTATTGGCTCGGAAAAGCTGCGGTAGCTGTAAATTTATTTTGACTTATCACTGCGACACTAACAAACTTAACGAAAGTGGATTTGTGTGTCGAACGAGAGTGGACGAAAGTGGAGCAGGACGCTACAGTAGCTGTTTTTTTTATTATTCATCCTTGAAACCCTATTTAAAAACTTTTTACACAGCATCCCCCAGCAGCACACAGCGGGGGAGGGGGAGGGTTGCTGCGTTATAAGTTTTTTTATGACTAATCATTGCAACATTATAAATCTTAAAATGATTGGGTTGGAGGATGCTGCAGTAGCTGGATTATTTTTTATGACTTATTGTAGCGGCCCTATTTTCTTGTAGTGAGTTGGTCACTGTGGTAGCTGAAATTATGTATGATTCATCACTGCGACCCTATTTTCATTGAAGAGAGTGTGCTGGCAGATGCTGCGGTAGCTGGATTTTTTATGACTCATCATTGCATCTAAATATATCTGACATGCATCTGCATGTCAGATATATTTAGACTTGGTTATGACAAGGTAGGCTGGAGTGACTACGTTGGCTGAATTTCGTATGCCTCACCATAGCGTCAATATTAAATTTAAAGGGAGTGGGCTGGAGGACCCTTATATAGCTGATTTTTTTATGAATTTACCTATTTATATGGATTTAGGAGAGAAAATCTATCTCTATTTCTACGTTTTCATATCTACACTAACCTTGGCCCGAAGGCGTATCAAAATTATGAAAACTGATTTATGAGATAAAAAGTAACATTTATGTTAATTAAGTAATTAATAAAGTAAACTTTGCATAGTTTGAACTCAATCCGTTCAGTAGTTTTGTCGTGAAGAGGTAACAAACTAACAGCGCTTTAGCCGTTATCTAAATCATATCACTAACTTCGACCCTGACGTGACAGAGCCTGGTAACATAATTGGATAGTGCATCCTCGTATCAAGAGGAAGGTTGTGGGTTTAAATCCCGTCGTTTAAATAGCCTTGACAATTTTTCCGATGGTTTTAAAATCATGGAATTTTCTGTATGTGTTCGAATAACACTATAAAATAAAAATACTGATTAAAATAAGCAATGCGACATCTCTTGTCAATGTACTAAACTGCAACGTTGCCATTGAGCAGGTCAAAAACTGTATAAGTTTTTCTGTAGATAGAGCTAACGGCGCTTTAGTCGTAATCTGAATCATCTCACTAATTTCAACCGTAGTGTGATAGAGACCGGTAGCACAATTGGGTGCATCCTCGTATCAAGAGGAAGGTTGCGGGTTCAAGTTCTAAGCTTGAATTTTTTTTAAATGGTTTTAAAATCTTGCGGTAACAAAGACCAAAATCATTTTTTTGTCACCAAAATCAAACTTTGACATACCATTTTTATTCCATGGGATCTGTCTAAGTTATAATTTACGTACATTTTTTATCAAGATTGGTTCAACTGTTACGACGCTATTGAATAACAAACAAATAAACGAACATCCAAACTTTTACATTTTAAATATTAGTGTGATTCACTACTGGTTTCACGATGAGACCCTGGTACCATCATACATCTCAAACAAATATTTTTAAAAGAACCGAAACATGACCGTTCTATTCTTATTCATTAAGGATTTTGTAGACTCCATTATCCCTGTTCCTCAAAAGAAACATAAAAAAATAACAGAATAATTGTATTTTTGACGATATTTAAAACGACACCACACTCAAGTTTTTCTTATAAGAGTTCTTATTTTGACCTTGGGTTCCTGAAAATATTTAAAATGTAGCACTTACTATTAAATCTAACTTTAACTATTTCAAAATACTTTGAAATCTGACTAAAAAGAAAAATGAGATTTGGTTGGCAAACAAAGTAGTCCTGTGGCATTTTCAGCAAAATTTCTGAAAGCGCTGAAATATCTACGTGTTTATTTTATTAAAAGAATCTATATTTAAAGTTTGATCGGTCTACTACTAACGGTACCTAAAAAATAGACTATTTTTGTTATATTTTAAACTGTTATTTTGGACCCCTTGGGGTACGAATGTCAAAAAATCCTTTCTTAGTCCACCCGCACACCCTAAAAAGAACACACCCTCTATATTTCAAGACTCTAGGATCAGCGGTTTAGGCTGTGCGTTGACTTTCAGTCAGTCTCTCAGTCCCGTAACGATTATTTAATATATTGATGATGATATTGATGGTTAAGAGCGGTCTATTTTCCCGTCTTCAGACGCTGGTAGTCAGTTTTATCGTGAAACGTCTCGCAGAAACATTTTAATAGAACCCACACACGACACCACACATCTACTGTTATCCATTAAAGAGTTCTGTAGATTCCCTCCTGGCTCCATCATCAGACCCTGGTGGTCTTACCATGATAAACTGTTTCATTATTTACCTATAAAAAGTATTTATGCAAAGTTATACGTTCGTAAATGCAAATGACATTACTTTCAACCCTATGGGGTGATTTTCAGGTAGAATTACTATCCCATGTTTCATTATGTACCTAGCTTAGTATTTATGTAAAGTTTTAAGTCTATTAACCCTAGAAATAATGTTTTGCCATACAAAGTTCAACACCCTTTTTCACCCACCCAGGGGATGAATTATGAAAAATAAAAAAATACCATTTCTCTTATTTTTGTTGAAGAATATGTATGCCAAGTTTCAAGCTTATAACCCCAAGAACCACGGTTTTTTTTACAACCGTAAAAACCACTTTTGATCCCCTTAGGGGATGAATTTCCAAAAATCCGTTCTTAGTGTTCAGTTTCACACCACAAAGAACATACCATCCAAATTTCAAGTCTCTAGGACCAGCGGTTTGGGCTGTGCGTTGTCTATATGTCAGTCAGTCAGGACAAAGATTCTTATATATTAAAAAAGAAGATTTTTGTTGATATTGATATGTTCTTTAATATTCTAGAACATACTTTTGTTCTATCATCAATAGTTTCCGCAGCGCATGTGACGAAAGACGTTTTAGGGCATTTTTTTACACCTTGGGTTACGTTACTTAAGTTTTAGTAAGGATCCCTAATCTTTTCTAGCAATAAATATAGCCTATGTCACTCAGGATGAATGTAGCCTTCCAAATGTGTAAAAATTTTTGAAATTAGCGCAGTAGTTTTTGAGTTTATTCATTACAAACATACACACAAAAATACAAATCTTTCCTCTTTATAATAGTATAGTAAAATATAGTATAGAAGTATAGATGTTAGTCACTAAGATAATATGTATTTAAATGGGTCGTAGAATTAAGTTTTAACATACTGCACTTTTCTATTGTTGCCTGAAATAAAGAGTTATTATTATTGATCGAGCGAAGTGAGATCTCTAAATCAACTTGGGCAAATCGGCGTTGTATGTATGTATGTTTGACCGAGGATAACTTTCGAAGCGTGGATCCGATCATCGTGAAATTTAATACTTAAGTAGGTAGCGATGGCACAATTTAGGTGTAACTAAATGAGCTAAAAATGTGGGGGGGTTGTTGAGATATTGAGGTTCAAGAGGGGTAAAAAAATTTAAAATGAGGCTAACTGGTCAAATAGGACGTCAAATGAAAGGTATTCATTAGTACATTTAGACTCCTTCTCCTTTTTATTTTTCGTAAATTCTTTATAGTTTTTGAGTTATTAGCCATAATAAAAACTAAACTTTGACAAATTCACAGGGTACACCAGTGACCATACAGTGCTGTAATTTAGTATGCGTATAGCTAAGTTACACAAATATAGTCAAAAGTCTGAAATCCAGAATAACTGCAATTTGTACCCCAAAAAAAAGTAACCACAATACATGAACTCTCGTTACCTGTAATTTGAATGAAACTGTAGGTCAAGTTACTTGATTATTTATTTCGTGACACTATATTGACAGTCAAAGATTACAAATAATATTTTTTTTTTGTTTTAATCGGAGACTCGCGGGATCTCAGTTCGGGGCGAACCACTAGCTATATAAAAATTAAATTGTCAGTGTTTTAGTAACTCATCCAAATAATAGCAAATTATAAAACCACACAGAAGAAATTTGGTACGACTGAACAAATAGATGTGAGTTGTTACAAACATTGAAAAGCACGTTATTGAAATATAACATTATTTGTGCATAGGTTCAATTATTTTAATGAGTACCTACCCCATTGGTAGCTACTCGTAGCAGTAGAAAATAATAACGGTCTGTTTTTGGCGACGCCACCGTCATTATTATGATCAAATTACTCTCCATTTTGACGGGGAAAACAACCACTGTCATCATTATCCGCCATAGGAAGTCAAGCGCTGAACATAGGCCTCCGTGATTTCTAGAGTGACCATCTTGTGCGGCTTGCACCCAACGGCTCCCAGTTACCTCTAGTAGCCTGTATTTTCAGATCAATGCTATATTTTGTGAAAGAGGAGACAATAACGTTGTATTGAGTTTTCTAGATGCAGCAAGGCAGATTTTGAGACTTTTTTGACGGCAAAATCTATGTTTAGGCCACTATTTTTTTATAGATAGATTACCTATTTACACGTTGAACAAACAATAAGCAATGGACAGTACAACAATCTGTATATTAATCAGTGAGGAGATTCGGCATTGGAGATAGAGAGGCGAATGCTAAATAAAACCAGCCAAGTGCAAGTCGGACTCGCACACGAAGGGTTCCGTACCATTATCTGCCGCCTTCCTTAAATATTTGTTTTATTATGATTTAATTATTTATTTTTAAAGTGATTATATAACTAAATATTCTGTGAATATTTCAAGCGTCTACCTGTTGCCGTTATCAATGCCGAGCAAAAACGAGCAAAATAAATCACGTTTCTTGTATGGGAGCCCAAATATTTGTTTTATTCAGTTTTTAGTATTTGTTGTTATAGCGACAACAGAAATACATCATCTGTGAAAATTTCAACTGTCTAACTATCACGGTTCATGAGATACAGACTGGTGACAGACGGACAGACAGACAGACAGACAGCGGAGTCTTAGTAATAGGGTCCCGTTTTACCCTTTGGGTACGGAACCCTAAAACAAATGAATTCTGTTAAACAAACGTTCTGATTTCTGATTTAGAATATCGACCACTGTGCACTGGCATCTAGTAAAACAGTTTTGGCAGTCTTATCAGTAAAAGCTTGGTATGACATAACAATGTTTGTCATTTTTATTGCCATTTGGCTATCGCAAATCGCAAACCAACTTAGGAACAGGACAGAAACAATATTTCACCCTATAATAGGTGCAGTCAGCGACATAAGTTGATTAACATGTTGAGTTGTACTTTTTGATTTGTGTTTTCTGTTTTGCTAAAGTCTAAGTTATGGATTAAGGCTGTCTATGAGGATGTTACGAGTATAAGTCGCGGCACGTAAGTCTAGCGCTGAACGAAACGCGGAAGGGATGGCTGCGCATGGGTACTGTCGCGCAAGCAATACAATATAGCCAATAGCCACTATTGGCTTAATTGGAGATGTTCCTTATCCTTGCAATTGACTTATTTATAGACTCTGTTGTCCTTTTTTGGATTTTCCCTAAATCGCCATTTAATTAAATTTTTCCCGCCTTAATAATTTCGACAGTTTGTTTTATCTGGCTCAAATTTACAGTACTGCTGTCCGAATGCCTGAGTAAAGTACTTATAGCTTCATCAATCTCACATTTTATTTGTTTCAAAGAATCAATTAATTCATTAGATTTTCCTTGCCTGTCTTTTCAAAACAGTATTTCTTCTAGGCATATTCACTTTAAAGTCACAAACAAACTTAAAAAAACTGAATTTAACAAACAAATTCAAATAACAGCAATAACAATACAATTAAGAACGCGACTGTACGTACACTGGATGTGCGCGGGGTGTCGTATCAGTGCGGGGGACGGAATGCGACTGGAGAGCCAATCGGCGCTACGCACGCCCGCCTTTCATCCCGCTAGCCCCCCTCAGGTACCTTATTTTTTACTTCTGCGCAATAACGGTCAGCGCTAAAGTTTTGTGCCGCTACTTATACCTATAAGTGCTGGGCAAGCATACAGAGGTTACGTTCTTTACTCAGTTACCGCAGCAACATGCCACCAGCAATGGGATTATGTAATTTTGTTATAATCTGTTTCAATCAGTCGCCAGAAAAACGACCAATTAACAAAGAGTTATTGTTGTAGGAAGAGTCTTATAACGTTCTTAACAATTTTATTCAAACGTATTATTGATATTTTAGGCTAGTGTTTGACCATGATCTCGCCTGATGGTAAGCAATGATGCAATCTACGATGGTACTCGCTTGTCTAGAAAAAACCTATTCGCTCGTGACTTGAAGACACCTAGGTTGTAGTTATCAGGAAACACAGACTCAGGCAAGGCGTTCCACTCCTTGGTGGTGCGCATAATAAAGGTGGAAGAGTACCGCTTTGTGCGTATGGGAGGCATGTCTACCATGTAGCGGTGACGTATCGCGAAGCGTCTTACTTTTTATAATTGGATTGAACTTTGTTTGACCACAATCTCACCTGATGGTAAGCGATGATGTGGTCTAAGATGAAGCACGAAGATCTAGAATAAACCTAGTTACTCTTAATCATTATTTTAAATACGGGATTTATCACGTACCGTCTTATCGGTGTTTCGACCGACAATTTTTCGGTTCAATTCGTGAACCTTCATCAGGGTGAGTGCGATCCGAATAACGTCTCGGCTCGCACTGAGCGAGGCGAGACTCCGATACACCGATAAGACGGTACGTGATAAATCCCGTAATTATATTAATGATTGAAATCAATCACGAAAGTTTTCTAAGTAAAATATTTACTCTTACCTTAAAGAAGCCCGGATTGTATTCTTTAGAAAAAAGAGACTACGGTATCCATACTTTAGCTGTAACGTCTGGTTATCAGATTAAAACGGATCGCAACGAAAGTTTCGTCACTATCCCCAGGCGCCATTTTTATAACTCTTGTAATGTCTGTCTATGTCTATATCTAACTAGCAGTTGCATGAAAAAAATTGGCCACTTTGTATCTATTAAAATAGAAGTTTATTATATACCTGTATCATGTTAAAACAATGTCCCTTTATTAACCAACGACGCAAAAAGAGGTTATAAGATTGACGCCTGTGGCTCTGTGTCTATCTATCTGTACGTCTGTCTGTATGTGGCATCGTAACTCCCAAACTGATGAACCGATTCGGACGTGGTTTTTTACAGAAAGCTTGTTTAAGCTAGCTAGGTAGTTCTTAGTTATGTCAGTTTTTAGACCCCGAGGTAAAAAATGAAGTTCGGGTTTTTTTTTTAATTTTGAATTAATTAACCACAGAATAGAGAAAAAAACAGAAGACGCCTTCATCTGTGATTGCAAGCTGTGCGCTGTGTCTATAAAACAAAACCCGCGTCCCGCACCTATCTCACCCGTAAGTTTTTTAAAAGTAGTAAAACAGAAGCTGTTTGTTTTTATGTAGGTACAGAACATGTCCCTAAAAGGATACTAACTGTTTAATGGATGGCCAGTAACCCTGTATAACTTTTTTAAGGTGGTCATTATGTATTTTTATACATCATCATCATCATCCACAGCCTGACTTCACACATTGTTGGGTATAGACCTCCCCAAGTTTGTGCCATCCACCACGATCCTGCGCTAGTCTCACCCACTGACGGCCCACGACCTTTACGATGTCGTCCACCCATCTCGCTGCTGATCGTCCTACCTTTCTATACCCGCTCCTCAGCCACCATTCAGTCACTGTCCTGTCACTCCATCTGTCTTCACCACGTCTAGCCAAGTACCCCGCCTAAGACGTCACGCATGACGACGGTCACAGACTAACTAATGGCGTTCACTCTATTTTACTCTATTTTGGAGTAGATTTTGACGCTTCAGTATTAGGCGCATTCACTTCTGGTGTTTTCTGTATTCTGAGTAATTAACTTGTTATAATTTACTTTGTTACAGTTGAAATTAACCTGCGAGATAATACAATTAGGGGTTTTTAAGGCCATGTTTTTATAACTGCCCACAGGTGGCGTTGTTCTGTCAAACTATCAAATGAAAGTGAATTGACAATGTCAATTGCTGTGACAACATTATTTTTCAAGAACTAGGAAAAAAAATTGAGCTTGTTTAACAAACAAGTGTGATTGTTTTAGAAAAAAAAATTTATATTCTATCTTTGAGATTTTGGCTTAAAAACCATATTTTTTGGCGGCTTATCTCCAGACAATGCCATCAATTACGCTACTTAAAACTAGATTTTTTGAATCGAAACCCCTCCACATCACATAGGCCATAATTTTGCACCGTCATCCTCTAGATAAAAGTGGATAATAAAATTTAAAAACCACAAATTGTTAGTGAACGTCGCCGATTGTACGATGTAACAGCGCTGGTCGTGAGTTCACCCTTATCATTGATGCGAGTCGTCGGCTCGGAGAAGCCAGCCCGTGGGGTGACGGACGGACGTGAAAAATAGTGCGCGTTCTACCGTATAATGTGTCAGGTAGGCGGCGCGGCGGGGTCAACTGTTTGTTAACCTTTTCGAATGATCTAGAAACTTGAAAACAGGTAGTTCTTTATTTATTATTTTATTTGGAACAAAATCCACAGCTCTTAGTATATAACAGATGTATCTGATGTTAAAACTTACAGCCAATAAAGGATTTACATTTTATAATTCAAATACTTATACATTGACGACGTAAATCACTTATCGCAATAAATAGGACCATGATTTAAAATATAAAGAATTACAATAAAAAAAAATCTTAGGATAAGTATAACTTACACAACAACCATAACCACACACGCACACTAAACATTAAATATATACATTCATACATATATATAAGATACACATCCATACATCACCTATACATCTACAAATAAATACACATGCTTAATTTAACGTATAACTAGAACGACTTCCGTATTCTTGTTCGAGTGCCATTGTTGCTATTAGTGAGACTTAGTATTGGGACCAATCCCGATATTATCTCTATTGAAAGTCATTTAGCGAGAATTTACAGTGATTCGACAATTTTTGAGGACATGTGACAGTTCTTAAAAGTGACTTTGAGTAGTAGATAAGTGTTTTAGGAAGCGCGCTCACTGCAAAGTCAGCGCCTGTAGGTACCTGTAGTTTTTATTTATTTTAAAGGGTAGTCTTTGCATCCGGTACAAATTCCGAACTGTAATACCAAAATATCCAGAAACAAAACGTTTAACGTTTTTCAGTACGTCTCGAACCTGATTTATTTAAGTACCACCAATTGAACCTCACATACACAACAGACGTGACTTGATTTTAAAATAATACATAGCTTAGATGCTTCATCAGACAAACCTTCCAATGAAATCAGTAGCTCGAAGTTCCGTGCGCTATCAACTTCTGCAGTTCGTTTGCAATCGGAGGCTGCGACAAAGGAATTCGCAATAGAATTAACAAAGTCCGGATGGTCAGTTGTGTACACTAAAATTATCCTTAGCACAAGTTTGTTGCACACCCGCATCGTCTAGCTATGGCAAAGTTTTAAATTCGCAGGTCAAATATACTTATAACAATCGCATTTAGTTTTAAAAAAACAAAGCATCGCGTCTTCAAATAAGTTGCAAAACACACACAGGAATATGTAAAAAGTATGAATTAACTAGTGGTTCGGCCTCACCCCGAACTGAGATCTCGCGAGTCTCCCAAAACAATAAAATATATTCTTAGGGCGACTCGCGCAACGATGCCTAAACGTATTTAGTGGCTAAATATGATTTGACAATTCGATTTTGACAAATCGTACAAATACGTAAATTTTAAACATGTTTAGTCGCTAAATACGTTTAGGGATCGTTGTGCAAGCCGGCCTTAATCTTTGACTAATAAAATAGTGCCACGAAATGTATCCGAAAAACTTGACCCATAGTTTCATTCAAATTACAAGTTACGGGAGTTAATGTAAATTGGTTACTCTTTTTTGGGGTACAAATTGCAGTTATTATGGATTTCAGACTTGTGCCTATATTTGTGTTACTAAAGCTACACGCAGATCAAATTTCAGCACTGTGGGGTTACTGGTGTGAATTTTGTCAAAGTTTTGTTTTTATCATTCATAATTCATAATTATTTATTGTTCGTGAACCTAGGTACATAATTGGTGGTTGAACATCATGGCTAATAAAACTTTTAGAATTTTCGCAAACTATACAATGACACCCGCTCGCTTCAGTCTCTCGTGACCACGGCCGATGTAACTTGGCCGAAACGTCGAGGTTAGTCAAAATTATAATTTTGATATAAATCTGTGCGCGAAAAGACCCGTTTAGAAATAAGAATTCACAAAAAATAAAAACAAAGCCTATTTAGATTTCATTTACATTTGTACTAATAAATACCTTTCATTTGACGTCACATTTGACCTGATAGCCTCATTTTAATTTTTTTTACCCTTCTTGAAGCCCAATATCTCATCAACTCCCCAACATTTATAGCTCATTTAATCACATCAAAATTGTGCCATCACTAGCTACCTATATATTAAATTTCATGATGATCGGATAAATGTTACGAAAGTTATCCTCGGAGATCTCGCTTTGCTCGATCAAAAATACCTAACTAGTAAGGGGTCGTTCTTTAATCACGTGAGGTTTGAACAGGGCGGGAGGGGGTTAGAATAACATCACGATTGATCAAAATGGAGGGGGATGTTGCATCAATCACTTGTATATTGTCCGTGCTGCCACGTGAAATCCTAAGCGAGTGAATTTATTTCTAGAAAGCAACATAACAATATTTAGCTCTCAGCAGACTGTCCTCCCAAGCGCGACTTTGTGCGGTTTTCAGAATTTTAATTCTATATATATCCTATCCTACTCTCTCTTTTCCCAGCTACATGGTGGTGGGGTTCAGCTTTCCTGGTCGTTCTTCTCCACTTCGCTCTATCCTCGACGTCGTCATCAGAAACTTGGCACTCTCTCATGTCTTTTGACACTACATCTCTCCACCTGGTCTATACCTCTAGATCTTCGACCGGGGATGGAAAGTTGTAGTGCCGAATTCCCTACTTAGTTAGATACGTATCCCATCCTACTAATCTA
The DNA here is from genome assembly GCA_918857605.2 of Philereme vetulata. NCBI lineage: Eukaryota > Metazoa > Arthropoda > Insecta > Lepidoptera > Geometridae > Philereme > Philereme vetulata. The sequence goes on from OU975432.1 coordinate 11,220,158, forward strand.
CTAATAATATAAACGCGAAAGTTTGTATCTATGGATGTTTGTTACTCTTTCACACCGGAACGGCTGAACCGATTGCGATGAAATTTGGTATGTACGTAGATCATAACCTGTATTAACACATAGGCTACTTTTTATTGGCAAACCGCGCGTGCGAAGCCGCGGATTGGTCAGCTAGTATATATACGAGTCTAAGTAAAAGAAAGTCGTGTTAGTTACACTATTTATAACTCAAGAACGTCTGAACCGATTTGGCCGAAAATTGGTGGGGAGGTAGCGGAGAACCAGGAGATGGACATAGAATACTTTTTATCCCATTCAACTGCGTTCCCGTGCGACGTGACATTAAACGTCAAAGAGAATACAAGTCACTATAAAACGTGGTATAACAAAAACGCATCTGACATGAAATAACAAAACGCAAATGACAGCTAAACGTAATGTTTTCTATGGTTAAGTATGGTGGTAAAACCTATTTAGCAGCAGCCAATACTGTCAGTTTTAAAAAACTTAATATTACTGCCTTCTATTGGCTCCACGGAAAGTTTGATTCCACATAACCAAGTTTATAATGAGACCTTGAACTACCCTCATTATAAACTGTGACAAGTATATTCTCACTCTAGCAAAGTTTTAGAGTAAAAAACATTATATGTTGATATGTGTAGCTTTGCTAGAGCGGTGTCGAGTGGATTCAACGCACGAAACTTATGCTATGGGTACAGTATTGCCAGCCGGCTCACGTACCCAGATAGTTACATCAATTTGACCACATCGACTCGTCCACTTCTGTCTGTAGGATTTAATGCTATCACCAAGATTTGCATGACACAGGACGGGGGGTACCCCAAGGCACTATATTACGTAACAGATTGTTTTGTGATGCAATATACCTGGGTAAATTAATTTTCGGATAACACTGGCTGGTAATTGTTAATAGTAATTAATTTCGCTCTCTGCTAACAAGTTAACTTACTCGTTAAATCAACTCTTTGTTAAACGTTTTGTTGAGGTGTTCCAGAACCCTATTAAAAAAATCCAAGATGTACCTATAACCTCCGCTTGTGCGCCTAAACTAAAAACTCCATCAAGATTGATTTTTAAATAGTTGTAGGGAAATAATTGTGAATTCTTTCGGGTTAAAATTTATTTTCGAGGCATCCATTTTCAAGCGAGATCGTGGTCAAACGCTAGCCTATAATTTATATAAAATAAAAGCGGCCAAGTGAGAGTCGGACTCGCTCATGAAGGGTTCCGTAGCAGCAAGTAACATAATATAAAAGTTCTTGTAGTTCATTGTAACTTCTTTTATATTTGAGTTGATTGAATGAAAGGAAAATTGCGGTTTACGATTTATGACGTATTAAAATAAACTACTTACTAGATCTCGTTCAAACCAATTTTCGGTGGAAGTTTGCATGGTAATGTACATCATATATTTTTTTTTAGTTTTATCATTATCTTATTTTAGAAATTACAGGGGGGGGGGGGGCACATTTTACCACTTTGGAAGACCACTAGTTTCTCGCGCAAACTATTCGGTTTAGAAAAAAGTGATATTAGAAACCTCAATATCATTTTTGAAGACCTATCCATAAATACCCCACACGTACGGGTTTGATGGAAAAAAAATTGAGTTTCAGTTCTTAGTCCCCCAAAGTTTATTATTTTGTTTTCTATTTTTGTGTGAAAATCTTAATGCGGTTCACATAATACATCTACTTACCAAGTTTCAACAGTATAGTTCTTATAGTTTCGGAAAAAAGTGGCTGTGACATACGGACGGACAGACAGACAGACATGACGAATCCATAAGGGTTCCGTTATTTGCCATTTGGCTACGGAACCCTAAAACCCCTGTATTTTCATTAAAGTAAAATGTTTCACCTCGTGACTTCCTTTAAATCGGTTCTCGGTTATGATATTATTATGAACTAGGATCACATAACTATTGATCGTTTTTCGTATATTATACATTTATATTGAAACTAGTTGATTCGCCCGCGGCTTCGCACGCGTAGTTTGTCAATAAAAACATTATCCACCTTCTGCTCAAGCGGCTAAAAAATTGCTTGTGTCTCAACTCAACCCCGGTCATAAGCCCCGGCTGGCTTTTTTTTTATACTACTTATATTGCAAACGAGTATGCAGTCCACTAGATGTTAAGTGGCTACTGCAGCCCATGGATATCCACATAGAATTCAAAACAAGCTATTATATTGTCTTGATTTCTATGTGGATACGTTGCCTCTATGTGGACTTAGCTGTTATGCATATGTGCCAGTAATTACAGGAACATACCATTACCATCTAACCGGAACACAGCAGCACAAGTATTGCTATTTGGCGGCAGATAAAGGTAAGGCGGTGGTGCCCACTTCCTCGAGCCCGTTCACAACAGCTCTATTACCAGTATTCAATTTATTTATAAGTATACCAAAGTTCATCTTAATCGGTCGAGCCGTTTTGCCGTGAAAACGTAACAAACACACAGAGAGACAGAAGGACAGAGTTATTTTCGCATTTATTGTACTAGTGTGGATAGACCAATCGTGAGGAAAAACCGGCATGTCATAAAACCAAAGCCACGTGCTGTCGGCTTTTACATATTTTTATAAATGGCATGCGTTTATTAGAAAACGTTTGGATTAATGTTTGGACTTGCCTCTGACTACCACGTATTCACTAGAATTTCATCCCTAACCATGGCACGCATTAAAGTTTGGCGCCAATCACGAATTTTGACTGGAGGGTGAATTGGTACCAGCCTTTGTGATGGTCGTGATAATTGACCATTTAGCGTGTCCCGGGTTACAGGTAGAGCCGTAGCCTGCAGCGATATGCGTGCCATCAACGAGGGACAGATCCACGGATTTGCATAACAAAGACTATCAGTCGGCTCCGCAGCTCGTATGTTTGTGTAACATTGGATTTGTTTCATGAATGCGATAGACTTGTCGGATTGTGGAATAATTGTTCGGTTAACGTGGTGAACACGTTCACAAGTCGGCTCGCTTGAAACACGCTCTCAACTCGCCAGCATAATGAAGCTCACACACGTCAAAGATCTTTTCAAGCATCACACAAGCCTAGATATTTGAACAAATTCATTCCACAGAGGATGGCGGAAAGAAATCGTTGACCTGTGTGGGGCCAATTATTTACTAGTGATTCGCCCCGAACTGAGATCTCGCGAGTCTCCCATAAAAACAAACAAATATTATTTGTAATTTTTACTACCAAAATAGTGGCAAATAATTGAAAATATTTTTGGGGGTAGAAATTGCAGTTATTCTGAATTTCAGACTTTGTGTACCCTGTGAATTTTGACAAAATTCAGTTTTATTAAGGCTAATAACTCAAAAAACGTGAGGACTTTACTCAAAATTAAAAGGGAGTCGAAATGTACTAAAAAAGACTTTTCATTTGGAGTCCCATTTGACCTAATAGTCTCATTTTCATTTTTTCTTACCCCTCTTGAAACCCAATATCTCAACAACCCCCAAACACTTTTAGCTCATTTAGTCACACCAAAATTCTGCCATCATTACCTGTCTATCAAATTCATCACGATGATCGGATCAACGCTTCGAAATCAATCCTCGGACAAACAACATACATACATACAACGCCGATTTGCCCAAGTTAATTTGGAGATCTCGCTTTGCTCGATTAATAACGCACTGAAGAAAAACGCCACCTAATTACGTAAAATAAGCGACAGCCACACGACAGCACCCGGTCGCGATACTTCAAATTTACTATGAAAATAGTTATATCTGTTGCCGTCCCTTTGCTAGTGGCGCTAGTTTATATGTGCAAGTTGACGTTTCGTGCGTAACCAATTGCATTCACGTTAATGTCGCTGATTTTAGGTAATTGCCTCCACGGTATAGTCAAAACTAAGTACTTACTTTCCAAACATAAAAACTTCGTGCTACCTACTTTTGCCGTGCATGTACGAGTACATCAGAGAAATCTGTATTTTGTAAAACAGTTTCCTAGCTATTTTGCAAGACATGAAGCAGTGTTAGCCAGACACACTAGACATAAAAATAGAATTTATCTACCAAAGCACAACTCGGCATTTTTTAACAGTAACGCTCATTGCATGGCAGTAAAAATATTTAATAAATTACCAGACGAATTAAAAGGTTTACCTTTGACTTTATTTAAACGCCGAATTAATAAATGCTTGTCATTAAAATGTTTTTACACTATTGCGGAATATTTAATTATAAGTACTAGACATGACATTATTTTATTTTATTGACATTTTTATATTGTGTAGGAATAATTAATTTTAATTATTTTATTTTATATGTAATATTTGCACACCATGACACTATCTGGTAGAATGTTAAGAGCTTAAATTGTATATTAAGACCAGTGTAAAATTGTACCAACTTACTTTCTGCGAATAAATTATCTTTATCTTCGAGATTATAATGGTCCAGAGAAACACACCGGTAAAGATTATTTTGTCTCATACCGATAGAGTTTTTTTATCGCACTCGGAAGTTCACAGCAACTGTAGATATAGCATGCGACCATCATGCGACTTATTGATTACCTTAACGCGTCTAATATATTTTATTTCATACATGTTGGAAGATATAAGTAGGCGACAAAGGGCATAATTATATCCCACGGCACTTATTACTAGTCAAACGATACGTTCTTGGCGTATTAAAATAAATTAAAAGGGGAGTTGTAACCCTCTTTTTTCTATACGTAAAGACATGGATGCATATGAGTAATACTGTAATCAATGTTCATAAAGCTTTGTTATGATTAAAGTGAGCCGCTTTTCTATGCCATAATAGTGCAATTTTTACAAGTCGATAATAACTAAGCAGTCTCATACAAACGACAGTTACAAACTGCTTCGAAGGGTCGGTTGCTGTCTATATCAACGTTTCGAAAAATTTATCGATGGTCATTTTATGTTTTAGTTAGGTTACAGTCCACACTTTGTACATACTGTTATTAAACATGGTTATTTAATATGTTTTATAACCCATGTACACTGTACAGACAGCGCCGCTAACAGGTAAACCCCGCAGGTTTAAAGATTGAAATAAAAACTTGTATAAGGGTGATTTCCAAAAAGTTTTAATTACACGTGCCGTTTAGATAAAAATTTTATTTTAATATTCAAACTTGAACCGGCATATCCTAGAACCAAAAATTTGAAGGCAGTGCCGTAAGTTCAGGTGGGTCTTATGATTTTGAAAAGAAAACAAAGTATACATACCTATTAGATATATACTACCTAATGTTACACAAGTTAAAGCAGATATAAAAATGAAAGACGAGGAGTTGGCTCTTGTGGACACCATCGTATTCTTATGTATAACCCTAGATAATAAGTTTCAATGGGGCCCTCACATTGATAAGTTGTCAAAGAAACTTCTGCGGCATACGCAGTTAAAAAGATCCGTCTTTTTACAGACGTAGACACAGCTAGACTAGTTTACTTCAGCTACTTCCACAGCATTGTGTTATACGGTATACTGCTGTGGGGGAGTGCTGCAGATATAAACACCGTTTTTGTGCTGCAGCAGAAGGATGTTCGTGCAATTTATAATATGAACCCCAGAGAATCATGACGCCATAAGTTTAAAGAAATTCCCTTGTCAATACATCTATGAAAATCTGATGTATGTTTACAAAAATATTAATTTGTTTGGGAAAAATAGCGATAATCATAATTTTAATACTAGAAATAAAGATAAAGTCGCTGTTGCCCCTTGTAGACTTTATAAATTTAGTAAATCGTTTAAAGGGCAAAATATACGCTTATATAACTAACTCGCAAGTGATGTACAAAAATTGTTTACAATTAACAAATTTAAAAACGTAACTTAATAAAATCTTTATAAAAAAGCCTACTATAAAAATCGGATTATTTTATTGATAGAGAAGCTTGGGATTGAAATTGCTCCAACTCATTTAAAATTGTTACAATTTTGACGTAGGTAATTTATTTTCGTTATTGTTATGTATTCTAAAAGGATCATTAAAAAAACAACCAGCATTGTTTCTTGCCTTTCTTTCCTGGCTTGGTCGCGAAGGAACAGGCAGTAAAATTGATCCTTGTGATTTGAATGAATAAAAGGTTTTGACTTTGATTGTTTGTTATTTATCATAAACACAAAAATGTACTTATCATTGACAACCTGTCATTGGTATCATTGACAACCTGTCATTGGTATCATTGACAACCTGTCATTGGTATCATTGACAACCTGTCATTGGTATCATTTATTTACGCTAGGTATATGGCATGAATTCGAATGTAACGTAACCTACTGAGCTTTTTTATCTGAACTGAGGTGATTTGATTCTTACTGTTTCAAAGAGGCAATTTTTTCAAATAATACTTAGATTTATCAAATAATGCATCATATTGTTCAATATTTACATCTAGTATTTCCGAGAAGCTAGTATTTGAACCACTTCAGTGTAAAACAAAGGAACAGATGATAACGAACACTGAATGTTACCGTAATTTTCTGCAACCGTGCGCTTATCGCCGTGATTATTGGTATAAGACTTTCGTTGAGGTGATTGCCGCTCAAACCTGTAAATATAAATAGTATATAGAAATAGTAATTTTTCCTAGTTTGACCACGATTTCACCTAAAAAAAGTGGCACTCCGGAAGTGCTGACAGAAGTGAAAAGTTGAATAAAAACCGACTACACTACAGATACTTATATACAGAGGTGTCAGTGTCGGTAACAGGGTCGCGAGTTCAATGTTTTTTTCCCATTTCAAAAAATGCTCAACGCGCCTAAAGAAGTTTTCACTTCAATATTGAAATAAACCTAGACATCATAATACCTAATCATCTTAGAATCTTATCATGTTCTAAGTATAAAGGCGAGGGCATATCAGGTCTCCCTCGTCTGCGCCAATTAATTAATATATTTGAAGTTACTAATAAACTTTATTTAATAACAGAAAGAATATACAGTTTACAATAAATAGAATAGAATAGAATAATTCTTTATTGTACACCAGGAATACTTAAAAAAACTAATTTATGTTAAATATAGTACAATGGGCGGCCTTATCGCTGAAAGCGATTTCTTCCAGGCAACCTTTGGATGGAAAGTAAAGAGCGAAGCAGTAATTGGCAGCGGTGCACAGAGTATATTTACAAATGAAAGAAATACTTATAATCCTAAATAAAATAAAATACAGAAGAAACAGTTGAATCATCTAAAGACCGTTGCAAACGATCTATAGAAAGCTCAAGTGCTCCAGATCACTACCAGGCGGAAGTGTCCCCAAGACATTTTCCTCATTGCCCCGCTGAATTGCAATGCTTATGCGTTGATCCAGATAAGCGCCAGCTCTCAGATTACACGTTGCTTCGATCAGACGCTTGAGATCTTTGGCTGAATTTGCCACCGCACCGGCCTCAACTGCTGTACCAGACAGATGAGATGGCGCAAAGGTATCGACGCACGTGGCGTCCCACACCAAAGGCCTACCCTTCTTCCAAGGTATAAGAGTCATACCATGAGACCTCTTACCATCGTCACGTATCAGACTGTTTGGTTCGAGAACAGCTGGTACGTTGACGCTGCAAATAGTCCGGCGTATTAAGGCTAGTGTGACGGGAAATTCTACCCGGCGGCCCTGGAATTGAAGTTACTTAATTAGTAAGAAGTTTATGTTATTAATAATATCTTAAAAAGCGAGATTCATAACAATAGAAGAAATTTATTCCCATAAATATACAGCCCATAATCCCAACTTCTTTACTAACTCGTTTACTGTACGAGCTGTACGATTATGGAATGACTTGCCCGTTTCCATCAGACATGATAAATCTTTAGGTATTTTTAAAAGTGAGGTCTATAAACTGTACTTAGCAGCTTCTTTACAGTAAACATTATATTTCCTTTCAATATATATTGTTAAAGTATGTATATGTATTTTATATGTATTTATGTAAGTACATGTAGGATTTTTTTAGGTTTTGGTATTTATTTGTATTCTACATAAATAGGTATTTACTGTAACATCGCCTCCTTACACGTTTTTCAATCCAGTCCATCCAAAGGTTGCCTGGAAGAGATCGTTTTGAGCGATAAGGTCGCCCATTGTACCACGATGTATTAGTCTAAGTTTTCTAGGTTAAGTTACTGTAATTCAGTGTAACAATAAAGAATTATCTATCGATCTATATTTATTTGTATATAAACACGCTACGATAATCATGCTGTAGGCATAGCTCCACCGTGATTATGGTAGGGTAGGAAAACTATATGCTTTTTTTTATATGCAGAGGCGTTTAGTAGACATTTATAAGTTTTGAGATAATCCTGAAGCTTGTCAATGCAATATTTCAAGTGGATGAATGTAGAGGAGTAGACAGTGGCATAGCGTAGTAGGGGCGGCAAGGGCGGTCCGCCCTGGGCGGCACCTTAAGGGAGCGGCAAAATTCAACAATAAATAAATAAATCTTGTAAATATTTGAACCGTTATATATTATATTTTTGTCACATAAGCACAGACGTGAGAGAAGTATATCAAAATTGAAATTGTTCAAAAACTATTTAAGATCAACATCTAAGGCTAACCAATCTGGCTATCCTGCCAATTGAGCAAGAGGTTTGTGATGATATAGACATTGCTAGTTCAATAAAAGACTTTGCTTTTAAAAAAGTAGACAATAGAACTTTTTAAATTTTCGTGAACTATACTCATGTTTTTAAGACAAAACGGGTCTTTTCGCGCAAAACGAGTCAATAAAATGAGTCTCTTGTGACCACGGCCGATGTAACTTAGCCGAAACGTCGAGGTTAGTCAAAATTATAATTTTCATATAAATCTGTGCGCGAAAAGACCCGTTTTGTCTTAAAAACAAAAGTAGACAATTCAAGTTTTAATTAAAGACAGAAGCTTTCAATTCTAATAGGTATATAAGTTTTCAATAACAATATAAATATTAACAGTATCGTCGTAGTTCTAATTGAAATTTTAATTTGCGTTTTATATTCAATTCGCTAATAACTTAATCTTGATGATCGTGAAGGTACAACCATAAGTGTATAACCTAGGTGTTTAGAATGCTTTATTACCTCATAAGAATTAACAATTCACTTACTGAGATAAACTTATACTAAATATACATTTACTGATGCCAAAAAGCGTAGTGATACAATATAACAATAAAATTCAGACTATATAAACAAATAACTTACGAAAATTACATTAAATTATTAAGAGGGTAGTTGCACAGTAAGCGGTGCAGTCGCTTATCGTTGAGCGCAAAACAAAGAATGTTGACTAAGGCCTGGGAACACAGTGATAGGCGGTAGCGTTTTTATGAGCGGTTCTAGTAATTAATGAAAATAAATAGATTTGTAAACAATTATAAGAATGAGTAACAGAACAGAGGCTATGAAAAGTTCTTCAATATATGTTGCTTTAACAGTTTCTTAAAAATGTTAAAAGATTATTTTTTTTTTTACCTAATATATCAATGTAAGTGGCACATTTGTAAGAATGTATCTAATAAATGTGATTACATATTATATTGTAAAACATGTAGTTTTGAAAACTGTGCAACACAATAATGATGGCCGTTCTTGCCGAAAAGTTCTCTAGAAGTACTGTATATTATAGTCTATTAAATTAAAATACCTAATTAAAAGGGTGGGAAAATTTTCTTCCGCCCCGGGCGGCTGACACCCACGCTACGTCACTGGAAGTAGTATATTACGAGAATTGAGGTAGAGGTTGCACGAGGAAGCCAAGATCCTCGTCAGTCGATGTAACGTTGTTCGATTCGGGTCACGTGCCTTGGCTTACAAAATAGGAACCTTTCTTTCAATGTTGTTACTACGCTTTACAGTTCAGCCAGTGTCATTAAGACCCTTCGGCCTGGTAGTCATCTGGAGCAGTTGAGTTATCTACAGATTGTTTTCAGCGGTCGTTAGATGGCTCAACTGTTTCCTCTTTATATATAAAATTGGATAAATTTCAATTATAAAGAAAGCAAAGCTAAACCGAAAAAAACGAGTGTGCTTTAGATTGACACACGACTGAAATAAAACTTCTTCTTCAAAATATTAATTTATAAAATTGTTCAATTACAAAATTTTCCACACATCTGTAAGTCGATCAGTCTATGTTAATTCTGGACAGACGCAACTCGCATTCGCACATTAACGTTTAAAAATATACGAAACGTAACTCTGTCTCTTTCTATCTTCACTAACTTATATCTCCCTCTCAACTTCCGTTCGCAATTTTCGTAACGCATTCACCAGCTTACTCCCCAAGCCAAGCGTGCGTAAAGAAGTTTTACTTTAATAATAATATTAAACTATATTGTATAAGACAATGCATTGCTTATGCGTTGACCCAGATAAGCGCCAGCTCTCAGACCACCTGCCCCTTCGACCAGACGCCCAAAAATATGTTTTGTATGATCATAAATACGTAAGCTCTGTCGAGACCATATTTGGGCCGCTTCAGAAATAGTTGAGCTAGATGAAAAGTCGTTTGCAACGGTCGCGGTCTTTAGATGATGAATCAACTGTCCATTTTGCATTTGGTTTGACATACGTGTATGTCAATAATTATATATACTTTCTGTTAACAAACTGTACCCATCACAGTACCGACATTGTTAATAGTTAAAAGTATTTACATTCGTCAAAGCTACTATCGTCCGTAGATAGATAGATAGATAGATAATTTCTTTATTGCACACCATTAAATACAAACATATAAAATAAAATACACTTTTAAATCATAGGTACAATGGGCGGCCTTATCGCTAAAAGCGATCTCTTCCATGCAACCTTTGGATAGACAGGATATATATGAACAAATAAGAACGGCGGCGTAAGATATTATTAGAATCCCTAGAACAAGTATATTTTACAATTTATAAAAAATATAGATAATATAAAATAAAATGCTTAATTGTATTATATAATATAATTAAAAAATTACATAATTATTAATATTATATATATATATAAAATATATATTGTCATACTTTGTTTTTTAAATATATATGTATATTGCTGGACATGTCACACAACGCTATCCAGCTCCAAACTAAGCAGAGCTTGTACTATGGAAACCAGATAACTGATAGAATACTTATATACCTTTTTTTTTGTAAATACATACTTATCATATATAGAAAAACATCCAGACCCGGAACAAATATCTGTAGAACATGCAAACATTTGTTCCGCGATGGGAATCGAACCCGCTACCTCCTGCGTCTCAGCCGGCTATTCGCCCATTGCGCCACGGAGGTAGTCATTACATACATATATTATAAAAATGTATTGATATTCCGTATTGATAGGGATTTAGTTTTTACCCGCAAAATACAGCTTAAAATATAAACTTTCATTTGCAATCGTGTTAATTAGGAGTCTGTGGTGTGAATTGTCAATTAAACCACAATAGCAGTGATAGTACTACGTAATGTAAATGTTATTTTAGTCACGTATACGACACGCTAGGCCCTAGCGGCTAGTGGAATATGAGATTGAATTATATATTTTTGTCATTTTAATATACCTTTTATGACAATACCTATAGTAAGCACTGGGCTGGAGGCCATTTTTTTGCAAAATAAACTAAATTTAGGTTTGTCAGCACAATTCGTGACTTTCCTCCTTTCTGATTTTATCTACGAATCAAGTGTGTTTGGTACAAAAACAGTATACTGTCATTCAGTGTGCCTGGTTGGCGTTAGGTTTTTGTTAGATACATACAAATAATAATTATAATTCCAGTGCTGTTAAAACGAAATTTTCAAATCCGAGATTTAGTCATAAAACCTGACGAAATCCAGTGTCAGAGGCCAAGATCCACATAGACATTGGGTCATTGCACAACAGCCGTAAATAGTCTTAAAGTTACTATAGTTTGTGCCAACAGAAATGTCCCTACAGTGGGAACTAATATATCATTTGCATTATTCATAACCACTTCAAATTGGTATGGTTCAAATTTTTTAATCATAATAACAATAATAAAAGGCATTTATTTACACACACGCCTATTAAGCTAACAGAAGTAGGTATTACCCGTGCGCGATAAGTTGGGACCTGAGCGCGGTGACGTCATATTGGCGTGTTTGTACCGCCCGCAAAAAAGCGAACATAACAAGCAGCCGCCCGCGGCTTCGTCTTTGTTTTTTTTAACCTAATTTATTATGTTACTCAGGGAGGACGCTGCTTTTTATCTAATCTTTTTTACACTATTTGAATAAAATAAAAATACAATGTTTAAGTTTATACATTTATTTTATCTATTATTTACATTATCTCATCTTCGTCACTACTTAGTGGATTTATGCCTTCTAGAGGTTGTTCTTCGTCCTCAGTCTCACTATAATCACTTGACGAAGAGATATCCGATAAATTTACCACATTTACTATAACAACAAAAACTACAACAACAAAACAATGACACAAACGAAAACTAAAAGAATTCCAGAGCGCGTCGTTACGTGACGTAGGCCAGTACGAGACTAAAAACCCTAGTAAAAATAGTGATGCGAACGGTACAATACGGGCGCCATCGGGGAAGTGCAGGGGAAGCGGTCGGGGAGTCGCATTCCTAGCAGGTCCCAAGTTATCGCGCACGAGTAATAGGTACAATAAGTACTAAATAAAGCTAGGTAGGTATAACAGTAGGCTTAATTCTAAGTAACATTAGTACGTTATTGTATTTTGTCGTTTGTCTGCCGTTTGGCGAAGAAATGAGAGAAAATGTTAAACCGTAAGTTTAGCAAAGAAAGGGATATATACGTTTTAGAATACCACGTACTATGTTAGTTACTCATTATTATAATACGGGATTTATCACGTACCGTCTTATCGGTGTTTCGACCGATCTTTCGGTTCAATTCGTGAACCTTCATCAGGGTATGTGCGACCTGCTCCGAATAACAGCACGCACGCCTCCCGTATTTATAATAGTGATTGAAATCAATCACGAAAGTTTTCTATGTTAGTTAGGTTTAATAATAATGATTTTTTTTTTATACAAACGAGCATGCAGTCCACCAGATGTTAAGTGGCTACTGCAGCCCATGGATATCCACATAGAATTCAAAACAAGCTATTATATTGTCTTGATTTCTATGTGGATACGTTGCCACTCTATAGGACTTAGCTGTTATACCTATGTGCCAGTAATTACAGGAACATACCATTACCATCTAACCGGAACACAGCAGCACAAATACTGCTATTTGGCGGCAGATAAAGGTAAGGCGGTGGTGCCCACTTCCTCGAGCCCGTTCACAAAAGCTCTACCACCAGTAGTAAAAAGATAACAAAAATAATTCTCAAAAATATAACAATTATCACTTACACATAGAAAAGTTAATGTAATTTGTTCGAATTATGGTAGGTAGGTACGCAAATAACGCATTCGTTAGTTACTATTTCCTAAGTCGTAGGACTTCCCTTAAAAAGTTTTAAACTTATCAATTTTATTTTGTAAGATTCACTAGGTGCGTTAAAAAATTGTATTTTATTTTCTATTATTTAATAAGATACAGTCGTGATCAAAGAATTGGGGTGTAGATCTATTAGAACAATCTGGCCCAATGCTTTAAATTAAGCTTGCAATCGTTTTTTAGCTTTGATTAAATATAGATATTAATACACAACACATCTTTTATCCAATTCATGTATAAACTCAGTTTATCAGTAGTCAGTAAAACGAAAATGACCCGCAATCAGAGATGATGGAAGCAACGCGCTACATTTTTGAATAAATCATATCTTTCCCCAATAAAGTACACTATAAAATTCATAAAAATGAGCTGTGTGTTCACAGTCGAATTACAATTGGTTTGTTTTGTAACAATGGTACAAATTGACCGGGATACGAGTGCGCAGGGGGACAATGGACACAATCATGGATACAGTTTGACAGTTGGACAACGCACCTAAAAATAATGACATTAACAGAAATCAAAGATGGATTAGATTTCACGGTATTTTAGGTCAATAAAGTACTGATGTTTATTTTAAAAATATTGTTGACTAGTGGACCCGCCGAACTTCGTACAGCCTTGACATGCATATAACGCGGGCTGTCAATATATGTCACCTTGGTAGAATTGTCAATTGTTATCCCCGGCCATTATTTTGTATGAGAAAATGAATGACTTCCACAAATAATTCAATACCAAAATTAGCCAAATCGCTCCACCCGTTCTCGAGTTTTAGCGAGACTAACGAACAGCAATTCATTTTTATATATAGGTATATAGACAATATCTCTAGATAACTCCGACCGAAGCATCAGTTTCAAACGAGATTCATTTTTTTCCATCATCTTTGACGATATTTGCAGCACGCATTCTGTCAATTCTATGTCAAACGTCATAAGGTTACATTATAAAAGCGCTAAGGTTAGATTATAAATAATTTTGTATAGTGGTTATGTAATCTTAAATTTTCTAATTTTGCGCGCAATTTCTTAATTTTTTCTTTCATAATAACCTTCTCCTGACAATAAGAAATACAACAAAAAAATAATTAACGAAATCGGTCCAGCCGTTTACGCGTGATGGCGTGACCAAGGGAAATAGGGATTCATTTTTATATATAGAGATCTCTATTCATCTAGAGCTAGAGTTAGTGCTTAGTAGTTAGGTCACTGGATCGGTTTAGAGCTTCATAGAGTCATCGAGTTTTACTCACAACGAGTTTTTGATATCGTTATTTTTAACGTTCCACTGGTGTTAAATTTTACGACTCGATTATTAGTAGCACGGTTAATTATCAGGTAATCTGTGGTTTGTACTTAACGACCTACATTTAAGTACCTTAATTTTTAACCGCAACAATACTATAATCAATATTATCCAACATATCGATGATTTTAATTCTCTGAACTTCACGCTTTCGCATTAGTGAAGGTTCTCCATTTTCTTGTCAAATGAAAACTTATTGCAAACTCTGGCATACATCTTTGTTTTTGTCGAAAAGTTAATAAGTAAACTGTACAATAAATAAGAATTACTGAAACTACCTACTATTTACTGAAACCCAAGAGACCATGTTTCATTAGAAAATGAAGCCAATGGCGGGTAATCCAACCGTGTTGATCGGCTCTTTAATTTTCTATCAGAGTAAGCATTCGGATCTCCATTTATTTTACTTTTCTTTTGATAGGTATGTTCGTAAATATGGGGCTTATATCTGCGAAACCATTTTATACCATTGTTTGCATTCATTTGTAACCCAATGAATGAATTGTATAATTTTAAAACATTGTCGATCGAAACACCGATAAGACAGTACGTGATAAATCCCGTATTTATAATAATAAATTTTAAAACATCATACTTTTAAGGATTAGCACGTTGAAGTGGCAATGGGCAGGCCATATAGCGCGCAGAACAGATGGCCGATGAGACCGAAAGGTTCTCGAGTGGAGGCCACGGACCGGCAAGCGCAGCGTAGGACGTCCACCCACAAGATGGGCAGACGACTTGGTAAGAACCGCAGGTCGGCGTTGGATGCAGGCCGCTTCCAACCGCAGTTCCTGGAGATCAATGAGGGAGACCTTTGTCCAGCAGTGGACGTCCTACGGCTGATATGATGATGATACTTTTAAGCAATTATTTTTACTTTTTAATAATTTAATTCACCAAATATTTGCTAAAACAATCTTTTATTGAATTATAGTTTTATAATAAAACCATTTCTTTCTTTCAGATAACTAACGTGGAAAACTTCGCAGAAAACGTAAGTTGTACTTCCATAAACTAACACTACATTCAAACACACTTGTGATACACAACACTACGAACAGATTTCGTTAACAAAACTACATACTCAAGCATGCGAAACTACTTTTCATTCAGACTATGCGGAAACATGTCAACAAACGCAGAGCGTGGACGTTACGTCAAGGGAAACTGCGGCACGAAAGCTAACTGCACTTGTGTCCGCTGTCTTACATCAAAACTCGCACATCGACGACCCAAAAGCACGTCTATATAACAACACGATTAGTTTTCACACTACCATTCTGCCTATGTGTGCGTAACCGAAACCTCTTCAGCCGGCATGCTTTCCTAGTACTTGGTGTAACGAATAGGTCGCACGAACGAGACAAGAGCGCCACTTGTCTCTATTACGTAAACGCAAACCACACACGCACACATAAGCCCCACACATTCTAATTCATGACCCTTCACCTGTGAGTACCTACTACTGAAATTCGCAGGTTAATCAGCCGCATTCCGAAATTATCTGCGTGTAGTCCGCAATCGGTACTGATTGGCTGCAAACTAAGAGGAACGGATGAATCTAACTACCAAGGGTAAGTCGAACCGCACTTCTATTACGACTGGCTACTTACAGATGCATCCAAACTGTTTATAATACAATGCCAAGCCAAATGTAATATTAGGCTAAGTATACTGCGTTGTTATTATAGATTCAGTTGGCGAACGATAAAATTATTATTTGCTACTAATATATATTTTGAGAGAAAACACTTATGTAAAAAAATTACTAGTACCGTTTGTCTGCAAGTGATTTTCAGAAAAAACTTATAAACCATATCTAAACGTTCTGATTTTATAATTTGATCGTTTGCAAAATTAGATTATGTATTCAATGATAAAAGTTGGAATAGGGTTGGGCACCAAAAAGTCTACGTATAGTCAGTAATCAATTTCAACATTTGCTCTTTTACTGGAAACCATTGAAAATATATGTTATTTATATTTTTTGGGTCCCCATTCCTTCCAACTGATTTAAGGTATGAGCGTGGCCAGGTTGCAATACACTTATTTAAAATAGAGTTACTCCACAGACAACGGAAAAGAAATGCTAAAACAAAATAAAACAATTTCAAGGGATTGAAATGACTAATCAAGTCACACTCTCTCTTAATTGAAATACCAAATGTCTAAATTGCTAAAATAGGTACAATAACTGGAGGAAAAAATTACAAAACAAATCGCTATGAAGACGATGAGATTGGATTGACACTAATGAAGGTGAACAAGAGAAGCATATAGTGTAATCGACGATATAATTGGGATTAACAAATAGATATAGTCAAACTCCAATAAATCTGTAGGATAAGCTACTCATCTGTAGCTAGCAATAGAAAAAAATATGCGATATAAATACTGTGGTTTTTTTTAATTTTATCGTATCACAAACAGAATTTTCCTGTTATTCGCCTGGAAAATTCGATTTTAATAGTTTAAAATTGTTAGTTAGCTCATGTCATTTTGTAAGCTGTATTTTCTGGGAGCCGTTGGGTGATGGCCTCTCAAGATCGGTCGCTTTGGATGTCACGTCATATGATGGCTGATTTGAATATTATGATTAAGCTGTATTTAGAAAGAACTAGTTCTACAGCTGCGTCTGACTCATAATTTCTTCTCACTAGCCCTGATTGGTATTTTCTCTCAAAGGAAGATCAAGGTACTTTTCTAAATACACCTTAATCCTAAGATTACGATGAAGATGTATTTAAAAAAGTCATATCAGCCATCATAGAACGTTCACTGCTGAACATAGGCATTCCCCATAGATTTCCAATTAACACCCTACGGTGGAAAACTAAGACTGGAAACCTGAAGAATCTACAATATAGAGGGTCCTATAAAACGTAAACTACAACAATATTGCAGTTCGTATCATGTCGCTGCTTAGAATATACTTTCTTTGTGTGAAAGAAAGAAAGGAAATATATTTTCAACACACTTGCTCGTAAAGTGAGCCATAGTACATCGTTCTTAGGGCCACAACCCGAACTATAACACACGCGTGCGTAATAATATTACACAGTAGTGCATAATAGAATTATCCCAACAAAGTTAAGTTAGTACCTAACTGCAAATTATATGCGAGTAAACAGAGCATTTTCAATTTAACCGGGTAATACAGTTTTTGTAACAACAAAGAGGTTTTATGCCGCTGAAAATCCTATTACATTTTTGGAATAAATAAATGTATCCCTAATTAAGACGAAAAAACTTTTATTATTATCAAATTACTTATAATTCACAATAATTTGTTATAAAATATTTGCATTTTATCACTAAAATTATAATTTTGAAGTAGGCTGTATGGCTATATGTAATCAACAACCTTACATTTGCGCGTGCAAAAAAAAAACTTGCGCGCCATTTCCCATTTTTTGTTTGTATCGCATTTATTGCTGTGTGGTAAATAATTGTAAAAATGTCAAGCTTTAGTACAGAAGATTTGTTTTTTCCTCGCAAGTGTGTTGAAAAAGTGCGTATGAAACTCGTGAGCAGCTTGCTCACTAGACACTCGGCTGATTTACGCCCTCGGGCTGCAACCGACAGCCTCGTGTATAATGAGCAACTTAGCTCACTGGTATCATAATACACTATTATTTGAACCCACTTGACATTACACACAATAAAAACAAAGGAAAAATCAAGATTCACCCAGACAGACAATGCTGGTGTTGCGTGAGGACAAAATGGTCCCTGTCTCAGCATGCTGTTTCGTATGGCGGATACGATGCAGCGCTGGTTTTCTGACAGGGCCTAGGCAATGCGTGTCATCATTTGAAAATACAATACAAATAGAATAAAATATAATTAAATTATATTGTGTGCGTCTTGCGTTTAATAAGGTTTGTAAAAATACAAAGCAAAGGGCAATAAAAAAATAAAAGATGTTCTACTAAATATAAGTAAATTCTTTTTGGACAATATCCTGGTTACGCTCACTAAAGTCCGTTCCCGCTAAGTCTCCAAAATGGAAAGGTAAATTGTAAATAAATGTTTTTACCGATGTTTTCAACTACCGAAACATCACAAAAAACTCCAACATTACAGTAGAACACCGAATGACAAACGGTTTTGCGTAGATTTACTCAAATAATATTTTGTTACTAGAATTTAATATCTGCTTTAATATTTTTGAGTTCCTACCTAATGTATTTGTATTAGTTATGGAAATATTGATACGTTCTAAAAAAAATATTTTCACTGCTATACAGACTTTCTCAATATAATTATTTCAAAATATACATATGTTTTTTAAGACACCGAACAGAACAGCCCTTTGAAAAATTATCTAATTGCGGTAAAGAGAAGAATGCCTATTTTTAATGTATGTTTTATTTTATTACCTTCTGTTTTGTCTGTGCTCGACATTTTTGTTCTAAATAAATGTTTTTTACTTTACTTTATTAAAGTGTAAGGGGTACGATAAAAGGTAAGCTCAATTTAATAAGGTATATTTTACCGTCACATTAAGTGATAAAAAAAAATAGATGGTGCTTCAGTTGATACGGTGTCTAACTAATAGTCTAATATAAATAAATAATGATGGACCTTTCACATAGCGCTATCTAGCCCCAAACTCACAAATGTTATTCTATATGGGAACCAGATAAACTGATAGAATACTCATACGAGTATACATTTTTTGTTCATGCTTATGTAGGTATATAAAGAACATCCAGACAAATATATAGGTATAAATAATACAAACATTTTATCCGCGACTGGAAACAAACCCGCCACCGCTGCGTTAGCGGTTAGGCTGCTTTTCCACCAGAGATGTGCTATGCTACGTTGCTATGGCTGCGTTTGATATCCACCAATCATAGTCATTGGTCCACATAGCATAGCACTGGTGGAAACGGATTCAACTAAGCTATGTTTTTTATATAGAAGGATGCGTGATATGGATGCATGCTATGAATGGTTGCGAGTGATAGCTATGTGAAGAGCAGAGTACTCAGTAGGCCCGCGTTTGCACATCTTACTCGCTCCGCTACATAGCTTAGTATCAGTGGATACGGATGCGTGCTATGGATGGTCGCGAGTGGTAGCTATGTGAAGAGCAGAGTACTCAGTAGGTCCGCGTTTGCACATCTTACTCGCTCCACTACATAGCTTAGTATCAGTGGAAACGGATGCATGCTATGGATGGTCGCGAGTGGTAGCTATGTGAAGAGCAGAGTACTCAGTAGGTCCGCGTTTGCACATCTTACTCGCTCCACTACATAGCTTAGTATCAGTGGAAACGGATGCATGCTATGGATGGTCGCGAGTGGTAGCTATGTGAAGAGCAGAATACTCAGTAGGTCCACGTTTGCACATCTTACTCGCTCCACTACATAGCTTAGTATCAGTGGAAACGGATGCATGCTATGGATGGTCGCGAGTGGTAGCTATGTGAAGAGCAGAGTACTCAGTAGGTCCACGTTTGCACATCTTACTCGCTCCACTACATAGCTTAGTATCAGTGGAAACGGATGCATGCTATGGATGGTCGCGAGTGGTAGCTATGTGAAGAGCAGAGTACTCAGTAGGCCCGCGTTTGCACATCTTACTCACTCCGCTACATAGCTTAGTATCAGTGGAAACGGATGCGTGCTATGGATGGTCGCGAGTGATAGCTATGTGAAGAGCAGAGTACTCAGTAGGTCCGCGTTTGCACATCTTACTCGCTCCACTACATAGCTTAGTATCAGTGGAAACGGATGCATGCTATGGATGGTCGCGAGTGGTAGCTATGTGAAGAGCAGAGTACTCAGTAGGTCCACGTTTGCACATCTTACTCGCTCCACTACATAGCTTAGTATCAGTGGAAACGGATGCATGCTATGGATGGTCGCGAGTGGTAGCTATGTGAAGAGCAGAGTACTCAGTAGGCCCGCGTTTGCACATCTTACTCACTCCGCTACATAGCTTAGTATCAGTGGAAACGGATGCGTGCTATGGATGGTCGCGAGTGATAGCTATGTGAAGAGCAGAGTACTCAGTAGGTCCGCGTTTGCAAATCTTACTCGCTCCGCTACATAGCTTAGTATCAGTGGAAACGGATGCGTGCTATGGATGGTCGCGAGTGGTAGCTATGTGAAGAGCAGAGTACTCAGTAGGCCCGCGTTTGCACATCTTACTCGCTCCGCTACATAGCTTAGTATCAGTGGATACGGATGCGTGCTATGGATGGTCGCGAGTGGTAGCTATGTGAAGAGCAAAGTACTCAGTAGGTCCGCGTTTGCACATCTTACTCGCTCCGCTACATAGCTTAGTATCAGTGGAAACGGATGCGTGCTATGGATGGTCGCGAGTGGTAGCTATGTGAAGAGCAGAGTACTCAGTAGGTCCGCGTTTGCACATCTTACTCGCTCCGCTACATAGCTTAGTATCAGTGGAAACGGATGCGTGCTATGGATGGTCGCGAGTGGTAGCTATGTGAAGAGCAAAGTACTCAGTAGGTCCGCGTTTGCACATCTTACTCGCTCCGATACATAGCTTAGTATCAGTGGAAACGGATGCGTGCTATGGATGGTCGCGAGTGGTAGCTATGTGAAGAGCAGAGTACTCAGTAGGTCCGCGTTTGCACATCTTACTCGCTCCGCTACATAGCTTAGTATCAGTGGAAACGGATGCGTGCTATAGATGGTCGCGAGTGATAGCTATGTGAAGAGCAGAGTACTCAGTAGGTCTGCGTTTGCAAATCTTACTCGCTCCGCTACATAGCTTAGTATCAGTGGAAACGGATGCGTGCTATGGATGGTCGCGAGTGGTAGCTATGTGAAGAGCAGAGTACTCAGTAGGCCCGCGTTTGCACATCTTACTCACTCCGCTACATAGCTTAGTATCAGTGGAAACGGATGCGTGCTATGGATGGTCGCGAGTGATAGCTATGTGAAGAGCAGAGTACTCAGTAGGTCCGCGTTTGCAAATCTTACTCGCTCCGCTACATAGCTTAGTATCAGTGGAAACGGATGCGTGCTATGGATGGTCGCGAGTGGTAGCTATGTGAAGAGCAGAGTACTCAGTAGGCCCGCGTTTGCACATCTTACTCGCTCCGCTACATAGCTTAGTATCAGTGGATACGGATGCGTGCTATGGGTGGTCGCGAGTGATAGCTATGTGAAGAGCAGCGTACTCAGTAGGTCCGCGTTTGCACATCTTACTCGCTCCGCTACATAGCTTAGTATCAGTGGAAACGGATGCGTGCTATGGATGGTCGCGAATGGTAGCTATGTGAAGAGTAGAGTACTCAGTAGGTCCACGTTTGCACATCTTACTCGCTCCGCTACATAGCTTAGTATCAGTGGAAACGGTCACAGTTTCATAGCTTAGCTTAATTTTACATCCTCGCATCATAGCTGCATAGCACATCTTTGGTGGAAAAGCAGCCTTATTCGCCCACTGAGCCGGCTATTTTACTTGAAAATAAATGAAACCTATTGAGTACTTCCCCTTGACCTAGAATCATTAAATTTGGCAAGAAGCAAGGTCGCACAGCACAAGTAAAAGAGGCATTCCACGAAGAGCATAGATTTATGATCACGTATTTTATATGCACAAATTGTATTCCACGGAGGTCTCAGATTTCTATATTGGGTTTGTGCTCAAATCCGAAAAAAGTTAAATTATAATTATACCATACTAATGGTTCGCCCCGAACTGAGATCTCGCGAGTCTTCCAGAAAAACAAACAAAAATATTATTTGTAATCTTCGACTATCAAAATAGTGCCACGAAATGCATATCCAACTAACATAACCTACAGTTTCATTCAAATTACAGGTAACGGGAGTATGTATATAGTTCTACTTTTTGTGGTAGAAATGGCAGTTATTCTGGTTTCAGACTTTTCCCTATATTTGTGTCACTAAAGCTACACGCATGCCAAATTTTAGTACTGTGGGGTCACTGGTGTACCCTGTGAACTTTGTAAAAGTTCAGTTTTTAGGCTAATTACTCAAAAACTACAAGATTTAAACTAAAACTAAAAACGGGGTCGAAATGTCACAAATACCTTTTATTAGACATTGACATTTGACCGGATAGTCCAATGTTTTTTTACCCCTCTTGAACCCCAATATCTCAACAACCCCAACACATTTTTGCTCATTTAGTCACGCCAAAATTGTGCCAGCACTACTTATGTACCTATCTACCAAATTTTACGACAATCGGATAAACGATTCCAAAGTTATCCTCGGACAAACAAACATACATACATATATACAACGCCGATTTGCCACCAGTACACCAGTGACCCAACAGTGCTGAAATTTGGTATACGTGTAGCTTTAGTAATATAAATATAGGCAAAAGTCTGAAATACAGAATAACTGCAATTTGTACCCCAAAAAAGTATAACCACATTACATGAACTCCCGTTACCTGTAATTTGAATGAAACTGTAGGTCAAGTTACTTGATGATTTATTTCATAACACTATTTTGATAGTCAAAGATTACAAATAATATTTTTTTGTTTTAATCGCAGACTCGCGAGATCTCAGTTCTGGGCGAACCACTAGTTATTATTATTATTAAGAGCCTGTAGTGTCCCACTGCAGGGCAAAGGCCTCCCTTACTTCAGTCTTCTCTATTTTGGGATATTGTGGACCAATCCTGTAAATGAGCATCAATTTCGTCCCTCTATCTTCGCCGCGGTCTGCCACGAAGTCGTTTCCCGTTTAGAGGCGTCCACTCTGTGGTGGCTTTAGCCCATAACGCATCCGATATGCGGCAGACGTGGCCCGCCCAATCCCACTTTAGTTTACCCGCTTGTTGCCCAACATCCGCGGTTTGCGTTTTATAGTTTTTTCGAACCACTAGTTAGTATAACTTTATCTCAGTAAGTGAATTGTAAATTCTTATGAAATAATAAAGCATTCCAAATATCTAAGTGCTAACCAAAAACTCAATTAGTACAATACCGACGATATAGCAACTCAATAGTCTTCGAAACCTAACTGTAAATGGCACCTACCTACACATTAAAGAAACATTCGTAAATGAACATAATTGGCACAGTAGACCAATCAATAACACTTATTGATGAAGACCATTTGTGGTTGATGTCCAATGTAAAATTCATCAGTTGCATGAGGTTACATTTCCAATAGGAATCGACCACGTCAACTACTTACGCTACTGAGTAAACATGAATCACAGCTAAAGGGTGGGTTTTTACGGAACTTTTATTTTGTTTCGAATGATAATCCATAGTTTTATTACATTTTTGAAAGATCTAAAATAACCCTTAAATAAAACATATGGCCGCCACGGGACGCCCGGCAGATAAGAACCATCTAAATTGATGGATATTGAAACAATTTATAATTAACTAGCTGACAAAACCAGCTTCGCACGCGTAGTTTTTCAATAAAGACATTACCCTCCTTCTCCGTAGTTGCGGTAAAAAGTAGCCTATGTCACCCGGGGATAGTGTAGCTTCCCAACAGTAAAGGATATTTTAAATCGGTTCATTAGTTTCGGAGCCTATTCAATACAAACAAACAAATCTTTCCTCTTTATAATATTACTAGCTGACCTGCCTGCAGCTTTGCACGCATGGTTTGTCAATAAAAACATTACCCTCTTCCTGCGCAATCGGATAAAAAGTAGCTTATGTTACTCAGGAATAATGTACTTATCATTCTAATGATGAAAGATTTTTTTTAAATCGGTCCAGGAATTTGAGTTTATTCGTTACAAAAAAACAAATCTTTCCTTTTCATTTATTCCATCTTTTGACAAATCAATTATCATATTATCAAATTATATATATTATAAATCTATAATTTGTAACTTTGACAATATTATAATTTTGGTCGGTATTTCTATCAACTTTTAAAATGTAAAAACTGGTTAATGTGACATAACGATAACAGTTATGTTAGTTAGACATATGGTATTCTAAAGTTTTTGTAGATATTGATATCTTCTTTAATATTGTAGAACATACTTTTGTTCTATCATCAATAGTTTCCGCAGCGCATGCGATGGAAGACGTTTTAGGGCACTTTTTTACACCTTGGGTTACGTTACTTAAGTTTTAGTAAGGATCCCTAATCTTTTCTAATAATAAATATAGCTTTTGTCACTCAGGGTGAATGTAGCTTTTCAATTGTGAAAGAGTTTTTGAAATCGGCACTGTAGTTTTTGAGTTTATTTTACAAACATACACACAAAAATACAAATCCTTCCTCTTTATACTATTAGTATAGAAAAACCCGTTTAAAATCATCCTAATTACGCAATCTAAATATGTGTGACGGTAAACCATTACTTATCCGTATTTTAAACTTCTGATAAGATAAGATAAGATTATTATAAAGATTGATTTCAGAATATATAGATATTCTATCTGTTTCAACTTAACGTCTGCTTGATTTGTAAGTTATATCTCTATCTTCAATGGTTTGCTGGAAGAAAACTCTTATTAGGGTTAAGCTCGCCTTTGTACATGTCTATTTTGTAAGCTATTTGTATCTGTAAATCTATTTGTGTACAATAAAGAATAAAGAATTATATAAGCTGTACGCACATGTGTTTATGTTACAATCCAGAACAAAACAGTATTTTTGTAATCTTCAATTGTAAGTGGTTGTAATGTGTTTTGTGCATTTAACAATTTAAAAAAAAGTTTGCTTCAATTATATATTCTTTCAATAACTATCAATTTGGCGCGCCTATTGCATTCAGTCTTACCCCCAAGGCGCACCAATAGATGTTTCCCATTAAAATCTAAGTACAGAGTTTATACATCATGCCTATTTCCCGGTATTATTTCACATAATTTATGCGGTTATTTTTTTATTATATTGAATCACTAGCTGTGCCCGCGACTTCGTTCGCGTGGAATAGTGTCTTTGGGTAGCACTTTTAATAGTTTAGACTATTTATTTTATAAATAAGACACATACGTATAAATAAATACTTTAATGTCCTATTTGGAGTGGTTCACTGCAAAGAGCTTATTAAATTATTTATACGCTGCACAGCGCTCATTGTGTACGGCGCGGTGCTTAGCAAGTTTCTTACTCGCGGTAACTTCAGTTTCACATTTTGTAATGACTACGTAAATGTTACATCAGAATAGCTTTAATATTTTGTCTCCTGCCGCAGACTTATAAAACATTCACATAAACCTTCCATACAAACTTTCAGCCCCTATTCTCTATTGTTATTTTACACCCTTGAGGGTAAAACTTTTACGAACTTTGAATGTCACATGTTATATCGAATCAACAGCCTAAACATAAGTTTCAAGCTTCTAGCTCTAAAAATTACGATACTTCCATACAAGTTTTCATCCCCCCGTTTCAACCCTTTTTTCGCATTAAAAAGTAGCAATGTCCTTTCTCATGCTCTAGAGTCTAGACTATCTGTGTACCAAAATTCATTTAAATGCGGTTCAGCAGTTTAGGCGTGAAAGCGCGACAGACAGACAGTGTTACTTTCGCATTTATAATATTAGCAAGGATAAGCCACCAGTCCATTGCGGATATGGGATCCTCGTAGATTACCGGAGCGACCGATCTCAATAACTTCTCGATTTTATTGTTACTGACGACAATTCGAATAGAGTCGGTAGATGATATCATCACACTTATGAATGTAGACTAAATGTCTTAGAATGTAAAAAAACTGAAGTGGTGTGATAGATAATAAATGATATTATATCCATTGAAAGAACCTAACATGCTATATATATACAGACTATCTCAACTTACAACTCAAACTATATAAATCTTTATCAAGAGGCCATAGATGCGAACGGTCGATGGATCCACACACATCGCTAATTCGTTACTGCATCTGTTTTGAATAATCGCCTAAATGCCGCAGGATATTTGGACAATGTCCATTCAGCTAAAAGTTCCACCCAGATTCACTTGCATAATATCTCCCTCTCTAAGTACTAACAGGGTCATGCACAGAAGCTAGAATAGGGGGAAATTGTTTATTTTCTAAAGGGCCTGTTTTCACAAATTCTTGATTTGTTTTTGATTTTTGACACAAAAATAATTAACTCTCCATTTGTATCTATACTATATACTAATTTTATGAAGAGGAAAGATTTGTTTGTTTGTTTGTATTGAATAGGCTCTGAAACTACTGAACCGATTTAAAAAATTATTTCACTGTTGGGAAGCTACACTATCCGTGGGTAGCATAGGGTACTTTTTACCCAACTTTGCATAAGGAGGATAATGTTTTTATTGAAAAACTACGCGTGCGAAGTTGCGGATTAGTCAGCTAGTTTAAAAATTAAAACGAAAGATATCGTTAAAGGAGCTATTGTGGAAAAATGAATTCAAGAATTCCGACTTCAAAAGGTAAAGAAGGAACCCTTATAAGATCACTCTCTTGTCCGTCTGTCTGTCCGTGTGTGTCACCACCAATTTTCTCAGGAACGGGTTGACCTAGCAAGTTGAAATGTATACCAGATACTGAGGTCTATAGTCCCTATTAGGTGTATAAAAATCAAGGTCCTGAGTCAACACGATAAAAAGATATGGTCAAAGTTAGATTTTAGCGAAAACTTGTAAGTACCAAAATTTACCTTAATTTTAACGTTTTTTATTTTTCGGAATTTTCCCTTTATTTGTGAGACCTTACTATTAACCAAAATTGACAATTCTAGGTCAACCAGAAGTACCCTATAGGTTTTGGGTCGAAAACCTATATGGTAGTTCCCGTTGACCTAGAATCACGAAATTTGTCAAAAAGCAAGGCACAAATAAAGGAAAAACTCCAAAAAATAAAATCATTGAAAATTAAATGGTGTCCCATACATATTACATAGTTGACGCCAATTAAGATAGTCCTCTGAGTTATATGAGCGCTCATACAATTTAGAGTACTAGCTTAATCGGCACCAACCTCAAATAAGGTAAATAAATAAAATTGTGCTATTAAATAAAATAAATATTTAAGGGGGTCTCCCATACAACAGACATGATTTTTTGCCGTTTTTATAGATACGGAACCCTTCGTGCGCGAGTCCGACACGCACTTGGTCGGTTTTTTTATTGTTTCATTTAATTTTAATTCGTTTAGAGGAACTTCGTTTAACGAAATGCAAACAATAGTATATATAATATAGTAAACTAAAGCAATTTTTTTTATTTCATTTTGCCCATTTTTGAGCTCGGAAAAAGCAAAAAATATATATATGTATATTTGATAGATCAAAAACCATTGAATTAATTGCACCAAAATTAAATGCAGAGTAAAAATGTTCAAAGAGTTTTAACTAAATCAAACTACTTTTTTCATAACCTGATTGGAAAAGTGTAAAAATATTTCCCTCTACGCTCTTTAACAGTTCTTATTAAAATATGACTCATTTCAAATAAAAGTAACTAAACATACTTTAAACATTTAAACGGGGTTAGAGGATTTCTTTATAATGCCACATTTTGGTTCCCGAAATCTCTACCAAAAAATATTAGCCTAAGCGAACAAACCCCAAAAAAATTGCCTAGGTACGTTCACTTTTGTATAAAACTAACTGCTTATTTGAGCTACGAAATGTGATTGTACTATTGAAACACAGCTAGATAGGAGCAATTTTCTGGTGAAGTTATTAACGATCGATGTAACGATGTTACTGATACAAAGTGTTCTATGTAAAATATCTACGAGTATTTGTAGCTGGTAACCTTAATAAGAAAGACCACAGGCTTTTTACATACACATTATTACCCGTACCTATGCAAAACCGTAGAGAATAAATCTATTTTGTATATTTACTCGTAGTAGGGCTGAAAAAAAACATTTTTTTTTAGTGTAAACTTCTTTAGTTGCTTTTGGTATTTTTTGAGAAAAAATCATTGCACTCGCGACACTGTTACCGTTACCGTTACCGACACCTCTGTATATAAGTAGTGAACACTTCTTTAGGCGCGTTGGGCATCTTTTGAGATGGAAAAAAACCATTGAACTCGCGACACTGTTACCGTTACCGATACCTCTGTATATAAGTATCTCGTAATTATTCCAGTTTTCACTTCTGTTGGCACTCTTGGGGTGCTACTTTTTTTATACCACTAAGTTAGCAAACAAGCATACGTCCACCGATGGAAAGCGGTTACCGTAGCCTATGGACGTTTGTAACACCAAAGGTATGACTCGCGCGTTACCGACCCTTTAAATTTTTTATACCACTAAGTTAGCAAACAAGCATACGTCCACCGATGGAAAGCGGTTACCGTAGCCTATGGACGTTTGTAACACCAAAGGTATGACTCGCGCGTTACCGACCCTTTAAATTTTTTATACCACTAAGTTAGCAAACAAGCATACGTCCACCGATGGAAAGCGGTTACCGTAGCCTATGGACGTTTGTAACACCAAAGGTATGACTCGCGCGTTACCGACCCTTTAAATTTTTTATACCACTAAGTTAGCAAACAAGCATACGTCCACCGATGGAAAGCGGTTACCGTAGCCTATGGACGTTTGTAACACCAAAGGTATGACTCGCGCGTTACCGACCCTTTAAATTTTTAAAACGCCCTTATTGAAGAACCCCTTACTGTAGTCCCTGGGAAAAACCTCGGCAGTTAATATCGTATCAGTTTTTTCTTGTATACTTATCTCAAAAGTATTCGTCGCAAGTGAACTCAAACAAGCCCGGGAGAGTTTTTAAATTCGGTGGCAGAGTTTTTTTACAGTAAAGTATTTGGGAAAGTTCTAGATGGAGAAAATAGTAGTAATCCAAAGTTAAAAAAAAACTTCAAATCAACTAAAGTCTGTGTGTTTATTTATATTTATAAGTATACAATTTAAATCTATACTAATATTATAAAGAGGAAAGATTTGTATTTTTATATTTTTGTGTGTATGTTTGCAATGAATAAACTCAAAAACTACTAATCCGATTTCAAAAATTTTTTCACCATTGAAAAGATACATTTACCCTGAGTAACATAGGCTACTTTTTTACCCAACTGCGCAAAGGAGAGTAAGGTTTTTATTGAAAAACTACGCGTGTGAAGCTGCGGATTGGTCAGCTAGTAAAAAATAAGTAAACATTATATCAGTAATCTGGTTCTGATAGTACACACGGCTGCACATCAAGCTATACATATCCAGTATAAGTTGACCTCGCATTGTGTAGGCTTTTTGTAGAATGAGAGATTAGCTTATACTGGAAATGTATAGCTTGATGTGTAGCCGTGTGTACATGCTTGGGTCAGTTTGGGGCTAGATAGCGCTGTGAGAAATGTCCAGCATTATATAATATGTATTACATATCACTCTAATCTTTACTAATACTTTTTTCTTTTTCAGGATATTATCCACGTGCGAGTCACCTAGAGCGATTGCGATTTTCAATAACGAATCACACTAAAAACTGCACACAATCACTGACTGCAAATCATCAAACCATAAACATCTATTAAATAACATGAAATGTCTCAACCATAAGCGTCCGTTTAGACGGGCGTCAAGTACACAAAAAAACGAGTGTGCTGTAGACCACACGACTGAAGTAAAACTTCTTTTTCAAAATATTAATTTATAAAATTGTCCACACGTCTGTAGGTCGATCAGTTTGTTCATTCTGGACAGAAGCAACTCGCATTCGCACATTAACTTTTAAAAATATACGAAACGTAACTCTCTCTCTTTCTATCTTCACTAACTATATAAGTTAGTCCCTCTCAATTTCCGTTCGCACTTTTCGTAACGCATTCACCAGCTTACTCCCCAAGTCAAGCGTAAAGAAGTTTTACTTCAAAAAGCTACAAAATCATGTCGCGAACGTGTGGTCAATAGCGACAACATCGTGGCCACAACGCGACCACAGTGTAACTTCACGCACTTCATAGTTCCCATTCATATTAGCAACTGCTCGGCCATATTTTTGTCTGTGGTGGGATTGTGGCCCGTCTGGACAGACGCTAAGAGCGAGTACACATTAGGCGTTTTGAAGCGCGCGCTATGGTAACGCGCGTTTTAAGAATAAAGAGGACGGTTGAGGTCTACACATTCAAGCGCGCGTCAGACGCGTGCTTTCAGATTTTCGTTCGAACGCGCGTTGCGCGGGCTACACATGCACCGCCGTTTTGCCGTACATTTGATCGCGCGCTTTCGTGTAGGGTGTACGCATCAAAATGGAGGTCGAGCACTTCGATACAGATTTAATTATCGAGGAAATTCAAAAGCGTCCAGCTATAAGGGACATGGAACGTCCTAATTATAAAAAATCAAATATTAAAAAAAGTAATTAGGAGGTGATAGTTGAAATTTTCAGTGATTGTGAAGACAATTTGAAATATTGGATGCACCAAAAGTTCCGTTTGCCTCTTCCGTCGTCTTTTATAGCGACGGTATAGGAGCCACACACAAGCAATCACTTCGACGTCCATTTCCGAACTGAGTGTATGTACCTAGTCAGGTCATAAATTCTGTCACATGTTTAATATAAAATAATTGAAACAAGTTTATTCATTATGTAACCATTTATATAACAAAATGAATTTAACAAAACATAGATTCTTATGACACTAAAGTTTATTCAAAATGACCTCCGTGATTTTGAATACAGGTCTTCAATCTGCGCGGCCAGTCGTCTATCGCAGCACGAACGAGGTCCATGTCAATATCGGCGGCTGCCTTAATCAAGGATGTCTTGAGTGACTCCAAATTGGGATGAGGCTTTGAGCACGCCTTTTCTTCCAAGTGTTGCCATATCTTGTAATCTAACGGATTCAAATCTGGACCGGAGGAGGGCCAGTCTTCGTGCCGGATGAAGTCGATTTCACGCGCCGCCAGCCAGTCTTGTGTGCTCTTCGCTCTATGAGCTGGCGCTGAATCTTGTTGCAATACCCAGTGCCTGTTATTGAATATGGTATGAGAAACAGGTTCCACAAGGTTCGTCAGGACTGTATTTTGATACACAACTGCATTCGTTTTTACACCTTTCTCACAAAAATGTACCTCTGTTAAGCCCCAATAAGAAACTCCCAACCATACCATGAGCGAGGATGGAAAATGACCTCGTTGGACACGCGGAATACGGTTGCTCGCTTCTTCACTACTGTGTGCGTACACCTTATCATTTTGTTTGTTGTAGCTCTCTTCTACGGTAAAATTTTTTTCATTCAAAAAAAGAATTTCCCGATATTTTTTTCCCGCGTACCGCTTCAA
This sequence comes from Philereme vetulata, assembly GCA_918857605.2. Classification (NCBI taxonomy): domain Eukaryota; kingdom Metazoa; phylum Arthropoda; class Insecta; order Lepidoptera; family Geometridae; genus Philereme; species Philereme vetulata. Next base: position 11,252,116 of record OU975432.1, read on the forward strand.
CAAAGCGCGGCATCTCTTCAGTCTCAGGTCCATTAGACGAGCATTCAAACGATGTCCTGTTTTTCTTCGATATGTCCGAAGCCCTAAGTCTTCATTTTCACCCTTTTCACCGTGGTTCTGCTTAACCCCATCTGAAGGACCAACAATTTCTGCTTACGTTTGGGATTTCTCTGAATTCGCGCCTTCACAGCTTTTATCACTGTTGGAGTCCTAACAGACCGAGGGCGACCACTTCTTGACCTGTCATCTACACTAGAGTCTTCATTGTATCGTTTGATGGTGCGATAAACGAATCTTTTGGTTATATTAAAATTTTTCAGTAGTAAATATTTTAATTGGCGCGTAACCGCAACGATGCAACGCAATAACTGCAACACGGTCTTCTTTAAGCGTTCACTTCATATTTAAAAATGAGTAAAATTCTAAAAAGTATACATTTTTTTTTCAACAATTCGAAATTCGAATTCTATAACTTTTTTGTGGCCAGCATTCTAAAAGAAAAGTTTTTACTGTGTGACAATACTTATCACCTGACTAGGTATAGTATGGACACCTTGGTAATGCTCGTTAAACGCCGTGTTAAGCGCGCTGTATGTACGCTACTAACGCGCGCCGAACGCAACACCAAGCGCATAATGTGTACTCGCCTTAAGAGTACCTACATTTGTATTTAAAAAACCAATCAGATAAAACGAGCACTGTAGGTATGATTAAGAGCAAGTACACATTAGGCGTTTTGAAGCGCGCGCTTTGGTAACGCGCGTTTTAAGAATAAAGAGATCGGTTGAAGGTGTACACATGCAAGCTCCCGTTTCTGATCAACCGCGCGTCGAACGCGCGCTTTGAGATATTCGTATATTCGCCTAACGCAACGCCGAGCGCCTAATGTGTACTCGCCCTTAATGTGTACTCGCCTTATAGGTATGCTTAAGCGCTCGGCGTTGCGTTCAGCGCGCGTTAGTAGCGTACATACAGCGCGTTTAGCACTGCGTTTACCAAGGTGTCCATAATACTGGCTCAGTTCGGAAATCGACGTCGAAGTGGTTGTTTGTGTGAGGCTCCTATACCGTCGCTATAAAAGACGACGGCAGACGCAAAGAGAATTTTAGGTGCATCCAATATTCCAAATTGTCTTCACAATCACTGAAAATGTCAACTATCTCCTCCCAATTACTTTTTATCATTTAAATAATTAAATTATATAATTAATTATTAATCAAGACTTTCCATGTCCCATATAAGATAAGATAAGATAACTCTTTATTGTACACCAAAGTAAAATACAAAACATAATTCTTACAAATAGATTTAAGACAATGGGCAGTCTTAGCTGGACATATAGCTGGACGCTTTTGGATTTCGTCAATAGATAAGTCTGTATCGAAGTGTTCGGTCTCCATTTTGGTGAATATACGTCACTCTACATGAAAGCGCGCGTTCAAATGTACAACAAAATGGTGGCTCATGTATCTCGAAGCGCGCGGCTGACGCCCTCCCAACGCGCGTTTGAACGAATATCTCAAAGCGCGCGTTCGACGCGCGGTTGATCAGAAACGCGCGCTTGCATGTGTACACCTTCAACCGACCTATTTATACTTAAAACGCGCGTTACCGAAGCGCGCGCTTTAAAACGCTTAATGTGTACTTGCTCTATGACTTGATAGTTACTTGACAAGAAACCACTCATGTAAAGTTAGGGCATAAATCAAGCAACATATAATTTTTAATATTTATTTTTAATGTCAGCAATCGATTTTCTTTTTTCTTTCGTTGCGTTGTCTTTTGAAACGCTTTTTTTTTAGAAAATATGCTAAGTTTTAACAGAATTCACAAAATACCTGAAAATACAAAATACAAAATGCTGGTGATACCAGCATGGTACCAGCATGATGTTAAGTATTTATTAGAGTAAATCTACGTTAAAGTATGTATGGATTTAAAATTAATATTATTTGTATGTCTTGAAAAAAAGAAAAATAAATAGTTAATTGGATAGGGTTCAGTTAAGAATATTTATTTCTCATTTATAAAACATTTCGTCGCTTACAATGAGAATTTATGAACTAGGTAACATTTTATTTGTTTAGGGTTTATCTCATGACCCTCTTAAATTAAAAAGATTTATTGAAACATCATCTTCCTGCCCTTTTCGCATATCATGTGAGAATTTGATTTATTGAATATTTATTAATTTACGGAACCAACGGTTATTTTTAGATTCCAAAGTCTTTGGAAGGTACTTATTGCATTTCTCATATCTCCTTTCTAAGTAATTTGTTACCTGCGTTACTCGTACAAAGCAAAATTTGATAAACAGAGGGAATATCGATAACAATTTTTATTAATAGCTTTGAACACCATCCATATCTTATATGAATACTAATCTAGACTTTGTGGAGCATAACCGGACCTTAATGACTCGTTATGGTAATCCACAGACTGGACATAATTTATAGCATTTGCTTGATTATTTTGTTAAAATGAAATTAGAAAGTTGGAAGAGCTCCTAGAAACTGAGAAAGTGGTAAGAACCAAATCTTTTGTTAAATAGACAAAGGTACAAAACTTTTTATTAACTTGATCCAACTTAATAACGTCTTCAAACTATAGAAATAAGAAAACAGTTTTTTTGGTCCGATCTCTGCATCAAACTGAAAGACGTACTAGTAAACGTTCACCTCTGTATTAGGGCGCTTGGGAATTTGTATTTAGACCAAAAGAAGGTCTTCACTTACGAGAACAATGTTTATTCTCGTAAGTGTAATGAAAACAAGGTCTTTTTTGAGTCTTAAATTCTAATCAAGTCTTAATTATTATATTTATAGAAAGTGCTGGAAGACAGTGGGAGAGACCTTTGCCCAGCAGTGGGATGACACAGGTTAAATAAGAAAAAAAATATAGAAAACATTATAACTATTTCCTGATAAAAAAAATTTGCAGGGCGATCTCGACAATTTTGAAATAAGATGGTAGGATATATTGACGGATAAGAATGGTTGGAAGGCTTTTGTGGGCAAACGTCTGCCCAGCAGTTGGAATAGATAGGTTAGTTGATTTTTGGCGTCACACGGTTTTGTGCTAAAAAAAAGTTGGAAGTCCTACTTTTTATGACCAAAGTTCTCATTTTCATGGGTACCCATGCCAAAATATAAATGCATATTTTAGAGCACTCTTTAGATAACAGGATGATCTGTCCTGAGCAGCCTCCATGGAACATTGATAGATTGATAATTATTTTATTGTTACACCAAATTACATGAACCTTCATCCCATTCTCATGATAACTAGATCATCTGCAAGTCATATAGAGAACATTATTATTGATAGACTTTGCACTACAATCTGCTAGATTCACGCCATTCACCATAATACAATCACTTTTCATTTATAAATATTTTTCCCATATGACCGTTAAAAAAATGCTTCACAATACATCCTAAAAAACGAATATACACTACAACCTTTTTCGGCTACCTACCATAATTCATCACTTACATCCGTACCAACATAAAGCGATAACAGACTATGAATATGTAATTAATCAGGTACACAGCTCACAAACAAACTGATTACAGACGCCGCCTCGCGAATTGAGTTTCTTCAAATAGGTACTCTACCTATTTATTACGTCTCATAAACGTACCAAGGACGGCCTAGATATGACGGAGACCGCGTCCAAACACCTTTCCCCAAATGCTGAGCTCTGCCTATGCACAAGCCAATGCGAAATGTTTTTAAGTCCTGATACAATGAGACGGTAAGTTCCTTATTTTTAATACTTACTGGAAATGTGGTCTCACTTCATAGCACTAGTTTTTGGGCACTTAAAGTTCTAATACTGGTCCATAATGGGTATAAGTATTTGCTTAATACAATAATAAAATGTGCCATTACTATCGGTAAAGTTAGATCACACTTACGTACCAAATTTAAGTATAACCATTATGTGTAAACTAAACTGCAAACTCAAGGCATCCGAACACCTGAATTGAAGCGCTGTGACATTCTTTATTCAGGCGCATCAAACTGGTATATCTAGTTCGAACTAGAATCCCTAATTTGTGGCTTATATTAGGTACCTTCAGAGTATATTGGCCGCGATAAAAAAATGCGTCGCGTCGCGTAGTCGCGTTCGCCTATTGTACCACGTGCCTGATGAGCACAACTCGGCACAAGTCAGTGTTATTTGCAGCATAATTTACATAGAGATAGATCGGAGTCCCGTGGGCCGCGCACCCGTTGAATTTCTATTGTTTAGATTGGAAAACTAAGTGCGCCGCGACTTTCCACTCACGTCAATAGTAGATTGCAGGTGTTGATGTCGCCACGTGGAAGGAGGATATTGGCACAGTTGGCTAATTCACACAGAGATTTCTACAGGGATTTTATACGACTCAACTAGGTTTGCTCTACTGATACTCTACCGAAGAAATCGATTGTCTTTCTTTTATGGATGCTTGGAGCCTGCTTGCTATTTTTGGTGTATGATAGTTGCTAGCATAAAAAAGATCGCATTGGTGTTATTTTTTTTTTAATTACTCACCAACGAGTATTGTAACAGACCATAAAAATCTCACACGGTAAAACATTGCTTTTTATGCACATTAAATTGTCAATTCGTCGCTGTTCTGACTAAGTGACGTAACCGACATTTTGGCGTAACTGACATTTGTAATATTACTTTTATCTACTTTTAAAGACGAACCGATCTGTCCAATCGGCGTATCTGTATCTTCTAACTATGTGTAAATGTATGTTTGACGTATCTATCTACATATCTTAAAATTATAAATCATTCTAAGTGTCCTAAGTACAGTTACGACTTTAAATATTATTTTCTATAGTGTCGGTTACGTCACTTAGTCAGAACAGTGACGAATTGACCTATCTACAGACTTTAATGTTGATAAGTAAACAAATAAAAATCAATTTTAATCAGAGCAGAGTAAGTAGACAGTCGCGCGAGGGTATTTAATATAAAACATCGATAGGATTGAGAAGGAATCGATTACCTAATGCGTGTGACCACCCGGCCCCGTGGAGATTGACTCATTTGCACTGCATTACATTACCGACTGACACGGACCGCCACTCTCATCATAGTGGTAATGAACAGATTGTTCACAACACGATGCAAAATTCCATTGCGATTGCTATCTGCTCCACTTCACTCCTATCTGGATAATGTACCTTCGGACTGCTGCTATTAGACTGATAATTTGTAAAGGGCAAGTTATTTTGGAACATGTGACTGTGTGCACGTAGAAAACCTTTTGCGAGACGCACACAGCATATTTAGGGATTGCAATCCGGCCTCATTTTTAATCCAACCAGGATAACTTAACTTTCCTTTGTCGTCCCAACATGGACCGGTAATGAAGTGAAAAAAGCGATACGTATACGAAACAACTTTATTATGACTGATTTAAACAAAAAGAAACAATCTAATTCTCAGTGTCAAAACAAATAAAATCTCAAACAAAAATCTCAAAAACAACAGTGTCTTTATCTTTCACGTAGATAACATAACTTGGTGATTCAGTCTTCTTAGTTAGATTTCACAGATAAAGTAGAGAACAATATTAGAAATCAAAATTATAAAATTAAACATTACTTAATAATTAACCCAATAATATCAATAATTATTAAGAATGCTATTCAGCTTGATTCTTATACTAAGTGTTTTGTTATGTACGACATTAATTTAAAACACACATCCGGAATCGTATTAACTGATTTTAGGCGTGGGTTTAATACCGGCACCTTGAATATATATCCAGTAATCGATACAATTCAGATAAACAATTTTTAACGTAAATCAGCGGCGCCTTTGCAATGATGCCGCTTAGTCAGCTTAACAGGTACCTACTTACATGATGAATTAATATTGTTTGCCTACCTATTGTATACATGCTGTTTCATTGATATTTTAGTGCATATATTAAAGTGGTTTGAAAAATTAAGTTTTTTACGGTAATTAATTTGAAAAAAACCCTTTTTACATCAATACCTACTAGCCATCAACCCTACGTTTTAATTTAATGTCGCACATAACAAAACACTAATTATGACAGACTACCAAACCTATCGAATGGCGGCTCAGCGTCAAACGACTCGCACGCACAAGCACCACGCGTTCAAAGTGCAATCACCGGACCCGATCACCGGATCGGTATATTGCTACCGGATCCGGTAAATGTATATTAATACCGGATCCGGTTTTCCAGATATCCCCAAGCATATTACTCAAAGACATTTTTGGGGGCACTTCGACAGAATTCCGTAGTTCTTTAGTTCTTTAGTAATACATTATCTAATCTATCTTCAATTATCGGTCACATATTGAAATCATATGCCAAAGAATAAACTAAATCTATTTAATTAAAACAAACAAGTTTTAGATAGAATCAGGACTTTTTGCTCGTTTATGAATTAATGAACTAAACAGTTTAAGAAGTTACTAAATGGGGGCAAAATGCCAGTAATAATAATATATATTTACATGACTAACTAATATACAGAAGAAACATCTAAAGACGGATGCAAACGATCTATAGATAGATCAGTGCGAGGCGAGACGTTATTCGGAGCGGATCGCACTCACCCTGATGAAGGTTCACGAATTGAACCGAAACATTGTCGGTCGAAACACCGATAAGACGGTACGTGATAAATCCCGTATTTATAATAATGATCTATAGATAGCTCAACTGCTCCAGATCACTACCAGGCGAAAGTGTCCCCAAGACACTGGCTGCATTGCCCCCAGATAAGCGCCAGCTCTCGGATCACACTTCGCTTCGACCAGACGCCAAGAAAGAATTTTGAAAACGCCATGGGCCCCGGTACCCCATGAACTCAGGGTCTCAACCCCGAATGGCTTAAACACGTAAGCTCTGTCGAGACTACGCTGCTTCTATGCGGCGTCTATATACTTTTACGACTACGCAGCGTTTACGGTGCGCCTACGCACGTCTGCGTGGCATCTACGCGGCTTCTACGCAGCTGCTACGCTGCGTCTACGTGGGATCTACGAAATTGTTACGGTGCAAGTTGGCAAAAGTTTGAAGGGGTTTTCGGTGCAGTTAGATAATATCTAAAGTACTTAGGTTTAATAATCATTTACTCTCAAAAAGATAATAATAATATAATACTTAGAAGGAAGATTGCCTAATACTCGTTCCTATAATAAGGTTGTTCACAATAAAACTACTGATAACTACGTACATGATATCACGGTACGAGTTACCTATTGTAATAAGCGATAAGGCCCGCAATTTTACTATATATAGCATGAACTAGTTTTTTTAAGTATTCCTGGTGTACACACGGCTACCAATCAAGCTATACATTTCCAGAATAACCTAACCTCGCGTTGTGTAGGTTTTTCGTAGAATGAGAGGTCAGCTTATACTGAAAATGTATAGCTTGATGTGTAGCCGTTTGTACAATAAAGCATTATTCTATTCTATTCTACAGTAATACACAAACAAAAAAGATAAAGTACCTAATCTATAAAGAATGTAGGAAATTAATTACATTTACATTGCAATTAGAGTAAGTGGTACAGTGGGTGACATAAAATATTATCAAATTTGTTTTTCGAAAATTAGATTTTTTTTTATCTCGATTATTTCCTGAATATTAAATAAGTGTAGCTAGGTTAAATAAGTTTGGTAGAGTACCTGCTGCTATGTATTATACCTACAAGTATTAGCATCTAGTTTCAGATTCCGTACAGGTAAATAGATACCCATCGCTCCTATGTCGAATTGCGTTCAAGGCATCTCAATCGGAGCTCTAGTGTCAAACCAGAGCTCATCTTAATATTACGCTAGTGTAACACTCCTTGGAGACAAAGCGACGTACAAACCTTGGTACAAACACTTAGCCGATGTCCACTTCGCAAATCAAGTACGCTGGTAGAGTAGCAAATTCGTCTTTATAAACATACATGCGTATAGTCACGGTTGGTAATGATTCTGGGTTAACTTAGAGTCGCAATTCATTTGCACGTTGATTGATAAAAAATATTTTACCGGGCCAATGCGTGTCATGTCTATCAAAAGTCAACCTTGAATTTACGGAGTTTTTTGTCAAAATATGAGAACTATTTACAGTTTATGAGTTAATTTAATAGGTATGTGAGGTACTGTTTAGGGTTGCCAACAATACCATAGTGAACAAGACCGGTCAAGTAACAGGATATTTCATATATGATAATTTAGAATTTTATATCTTGCTATGTGACTCGGAAACCGAGAACATCTTAAAAACTGTTCCAGCTATATAACTATAAACATGAAACAATTAATAAATATGAATACAATAGAATATAATAAAAAATGGTCTGGAAAATGTTGGCAGCCCTAGTAGCTAGGGCTGCCAACATTTTCCAAATTAATGAGTGTGACCCAAATTAATCAAATGATTGCTCTCTGAAGCTGTAATAGGTACCTACTAGGTAGGTGAGTATTTGAATACATTGTATTTGTCCTAGTTAAATACTTTGTTAGAAATGGCTGTATACCTAGTTGTAAGACAGTACCTACCTAAGTAGATAATAACCTAGATACCTACTTACATAGAATCAGAAATGATCACTCATAGCAATAACTGCCCATTGAATACTTAAGAGAGGTTTGACGACAATGTTTTTTTAGTTTGTGTGTTTTTTTTTACACATGATAGAACTTCGTTTGACTACAATCTCACCTGATGGTAAGCGATTATGTAGTCTACGATGTAGCACGAAGATTTAGAAGAAACCTATTCGCTCTTACCTTAAAGAGGCCCGGATCGTATTTATTAGGAAAACAGACGACGGTAAAGTGTTCCATACCTCAGCTGTACGCATCAAGAACGTAGAACCAAAACGGTGTGTGCGAATGGGTGGTAGGTATATCAACCAGGTACGGATGGTACTGAGCCGTGCGCCTGCTTGTCCTTTGTTGGAAGGGGGGTAGTGGGATCAGATCGTATAGTTGCTGGGAACATTCTCCAAAATGTATTCTGGAAAAGATCGATAGGCTTGCAACTTTACGGCGGTGTTCGAGACTTTGTGTCTTAGTCTATGCCATATGTTGCTCACCTATAAGCCTAAAAGCCCTACGTTCTATCGAGTCTAAGGTAGCGAGCTGGTATTTGGCCAAACCATCCCAAAGGTGGCAGCAGTACTCCATACCAGACCGGACTTGAGCTTTGTAAAGACTAAGAAGCTGTCCTGGTGTGAAGGATCTCCTGACCTTGTTGAGGATGCCCAGCTTCATGGCAGCTGTTTTAGCCTTAGAGTCGATGTATGAGCTAAAGTTGAGAGTAGGCGTGAGCGAAACCCCTAGGAGCTCGAGGTGACCTTATATTATATACCGGTACATCTCGGAAAATGGGAACTTGGGAAAACTGACACTTTTTCGCCGAGAAGAGACATGCTTGCGTTTTTAAAGCGTTGAATTTGACGAGATTGGCATCGCCCCAGTCAGAGACGGCCTTGAGTGTCAAATTCAAACGCTACAGCATCAAGTCTCTCTGCTTTTGAATTTCAGCTCTGCTGGCTCGAGCATTAGAGGTATACCTTTCCACAACTGTACTGTCGCCTGCGTACCCAATGATACCGGGCATAAGCAGATCATTGATATGCAGCAGAAACAGTGTGGCAGAGAGTACTGACCCCTGAGGTACCCCGGCGTTAATAGCCAATTGATCAGACGAGCGGCCATCAATGACTACCCGAATGGATCGTTCCCTCAGAAAGTTTGCAAGCCAAGAGCAGAACAGTGCTGGAAGTCCGTATGAAGGAAGCTTGCCAATAAGGCTGGCATGCCAAACCCTGTCAAAAGCCTGGACATTTTTGATGATTTTTTGTGTACAGGCATAAGACAACTTTCTTAGTAAATTTTCATTTTTATACGACATCCATCATGATCATTTTTCAAGATCCAAATTTTTTTGACGTGATAACGTCTTATAAATCGATGAACGCCGGCTGCACGCACGAAAATGTGTCACGTTCCGTTTACGTTACCACGTAAAATTATCGTCCGTAAACCGACTTTATAGACAACCAATTTTATTTTTAGGTTGTGGAGGGGCACAAGACAACTTTTTTAGTAAATTTTCATGTTTATGCGACATCCATCATGATCATTCTGCAACATCCAAATTTTTAAAGTGAAAACTTCTATAGGCGCGTTGGGCATTTTTGAGATGGGAGAAAACCATTGAACTCGCGACACTGTTACCGTTACCGACACCTCTGTATATAAGTATAATTTTGTAGTGTAGGCTGCTTTTATTCAAGTTTTCACTTCTGTCAGCACTCCCGGAGTGCCACTATTGTCTTAACTGCCTTGCTAACGCTGCGCTAGTTGGAATTAGTATTTTTTTTAAATGTGTGATAAGCCCTCATTCCATAGGACAATACAAAACTTCATCCTACTAACGATAACGCGGTACTGGTGTTCGACGGACTTGATCCGAGGTCCTCGTACGCGCGCGTCTTCGTGTGTACCTTGGGCTCCTGTTACCGTTGTACTAAGCGTAACTTCTGTACCTATCTATTTTGTGCTATGCAGGTAAGTACTTTGTTACCGTTACCTGCTGGACCTTCATACCTAAGGTTGTCTGCATAAAATCGCTTTAAGCGATAAGACCGCCCATTGTGAATTTCCATTGATTTTAGTTTTACTTAAGTATATTAATTTTCTATGTATCTTTTTAGCAGATTAAAAGAGGTAGTTGGCAACATTCAGCAAGGAATAGGTAGCCTACACCTACCTTCCTACCTACATACATACTTACATACCTGTGTGTAAGTAGGTTCCTACAATACATTACCTAGTGGAAGTATAACGATGACGTAGGCGTTCCTTCAGTCAATCTTCCAACATCGTAGAGAAAAGCCAAAACGAATGATATTCATTTAGAGTTCGATGACTCGTACGTAGCCTCTCATGATCGCAGATGTGTGGACAGGTATGTACGTACAGTCACGGTCATTAATTTGTAGACCGTCATAAACTGTATTATGTACCAGCCAGCCGCGTCTGTAAAGTCGGTTTGATGTATTGATACCCACATAATGTAGGTAGCTTACTTTACATGAACCTGATTCATAAATTGTAATGATAAGTTTAAATTTTATGAATGAAAAGTTTATTGAATATACAAATAAAGTATAAATAGTACATACCTAGGTACTTGTCTCATATTCATGTCAATTTAACTAATCAAACATTCAACCTTAATTACCTATAAACATTAATATAAAAAAACTGTTTTTAACTTTTTAGACTAACTGTATCAGTAAGGGTCAACGATCTTCAAAAAAACTGTTCTTTTGCATTGCGGATACCAGTAGCGCCATCTCTTCAAAACTATATGCAGCATCTAAACGTAAAGTAAATATGTAGGTGGCGCTAGATGTTCTTGAACTGGATGTCAGTCAATTGTCAGGTCAGTGCAAACATGTGCAAAATTTTTGCTAATAATGTCAAGGCCAATGTTATTTAAAAACTCCAGATTGACTATGTATTTAAAATAGTATGTTGTTATCAGCAAGTATTTAATAAATTAAAGTGTTTCAAACTTGTAATTCATTCCAATGGCATTATCTGTTGTACCGACTGCTTGCTTCCGCGTCATAACCTAACATTTGATTTTATTAATTTAGATGTGTAAAACAAGGTAAATTACGCTCTCCAAGTACATTTTGGGCTTCTTATACGTGATTTTAATTAAATAATATTTCATTTCCAAAACAAATATTAAAGAAACGCTGTAAATGGTGGCTAATTCGCAAAAACTATTTTGCAAATCTTGAATTTCGCGCCACAAAAAGTGAGAAACGCATGAAGTTAGCGTTGCGAATCTGGCCGATTGATGTGAAAGATATTCCGAAGGCCGTGAGTGAACACGGAAATCGAGATGTGTGTGTGGTCAAAAAGACAGTGCAAGGTAGGGGTCGGGTGGCGTTTGTGATGGCAAAATTTTTGCAAATGGTGAGTTAGGAAATAATGAATTGTTGTGTCTCGGAATTGAATTGTTTTTGTGATAGTGATTTATTAGTGTGTTTTTAACAAAATAGTGTTTATTGATAGTAAAATTCTTGTAATTCTGTGTGATATGGGGTCGGCAAATGGCGCTACGAATAGCCAAAGTTGACACAAAGCTACGCGTTTAGAAATCCCATACATCTTCAGATGCTAACTCCTAGGCACGCGGCAAGGTCTGTGATACACAACAAATAGTAGTGCATTATAAAAATCTCGATATCACGCGTGTGGACCTAGCAACTGGGACATCCAAGTTGGCGATTATAACGGTGTCAGCATGTTGCGATTTTTTTGGCCAGCGGTACTACTTTTTTAAACTCGTTTATAGAGGCGGCTAGAGGTTTCCGTGTCCCGTAGGGTCGGTGGCCTCGCGATCCGTCTTCTGGAGCTAAATTACATAAGGTATAGGTGTTGTTTGGAGCATGCAACAAGTAGATATGTGTCGGCGGGCTAACTGTCAATGTGGAGTACAGTAAACTCGATGCCCGCGGCCCCCATTAATTCGAACGGCTGATGTCACTTATCTCCGCTCTCCTATCTAGGCCCTATGGCCGCCAATTTTTTGCACATGCCTAGTATCTCAATGTAAATTTGATAACCGGCGCACGTCTCTAATTACCACTTGTTTAAATACTAAGTGCTACAAATTTTGGTTCGTTTTCGGCTAGTGTCCACAATTTTAAATTTTACTACCTTGGGATAGCCTTGAGTTTGCATTTCATGTGTGTTTTTCATAGCGATGGGTTGCTAATTTAACTGTATATTTATGTGACTGTTTTTGCAGCACGGTCACTGACATTAGCTCCTACAATGGACCAGCAATTCTGCTTACGCTGGAACAACCACCCCACAAATTTGACTGATGTTCTTGCAAGCCTGCTACAGAGAGAGGCCCTTTGCGATGTCACACTCGCTTGTGATGGAGAGACTGTTAAGGTAAATAGCTGCTAATATGTCTGATATGCTCATACCTAGTTTGTCAATTGAAATTTTAATAGGTAATATACTCATTGTGGTATTTGACAATTTTTTTTACAAATTCAATGACCAAATATAACTTTCCTTACGTGAAACATTACACATAATTAGGAGAGAATTAATCATTCAAGCTAATAAATATATAAGCCTTTTCTTAGAGAATCATTCATATTATGTTTATCCGATTACGACAATCTGCAGATTGTAAGACTTCATTATTTAAACTATAAATCTTATTACTAATAAAATTTAAAAACTTAAATATGTAAGTGATCAATCATAATTTATATATATACACAAATTTGTTATTGTGTAAATAATAAAATAATAGTTATGTCACATTGTAGGAAGAGTATGTAAATATTGTCATTCAGTTTGCATGAGTGCAAGCGTTTATTGTTATGCCACAACAAATGCATAGTAAACAAACATGAGTAATGCAATTACATAATTACACTTATCAATGGCACACTTTTGAATATGAAAATACTTGTCATTGCTAATGAGTTTGATTCATAAATTTGAGTAGGGGTATCCCACTTTTCATACTATACATATATATGTATTGATGCCAAAAATGGTAATATTTATGATTTGGTAATTGACTTTGTTTAAAATAGGATATATTATATAATTGATATTATGTAGTAGTACTTATATCCTACTAATATTATAAACGCGAATGTTTGTATGTATGGATGTTTGTTACTCTTTCACGCCGGAACGGCTGAACCGATTGCGATGAAATTCGGTATGTACGTAGATCATAACCTGGATTAATACATAGGCTACTTTTTATTGGCAAACCACGCGTGCGAAGCCGCTGGCAACAGCTAGTCTTATATATATATAGATATTATGTACTATTAGATTGTATAATATTTTAAATGATCTAGGAATTTACTAATACATTTGAAATCCATACTAATATTATAAATTCAAATGTAACTGTCTGTTTGTTACGTTTTCAACTAAACGGCTGGACCGATTTAGATGAAATTTGGTAAACAGATACATTATAACCAGGATAGGGGCATAGGATACTTTTCACCCGATTGCGCAAAAGGAGGGTAATGTTTTTATTGAAAAAACACGACTGTGAAGCTGCGGGCGGGTCTAGGTAGTAAAGTACATAGTATTGTTTTGAAACCGTTAATGATTTTTTGCTGTGACTTTATGATACCTGCAAACACAATATTGGTAAAAGCCCTGTTCCCTTGCTTTTGAAAGCAATTTATATCTGAAGACTGGTAATATCAATAAAACCTACATTTTAGTAGATATCAATAAAATTATTTATTATTTTATGTAAACTAAAGCCTGCAAAAACTAGCAGGTCATTTATAAATAAAAATTAATTATTGCAAATGTTTAATTAATTCCAGGGTCAGCTATTAAATCTCATAATTTTGTTGAATAGATAAACGCATTTTTTTTTATGTTTGTTATTACAGGTGGAGCAGTTAGGTACTTTAGGCCATTCAGCCAAGGTAGTATTCAACTGCCAGTCGGTCATTTAAATATTTGCTAGTTTAGAGGTCATTTGTTACTTAAATCGCGATTCTCTTGTAGGTTTTAAACATATTGAAACATAATTAGGTAATTAACCAAGTGAAATGAGTTACAGTTGATATGTAAAAGAATGTGTTTCTAGATTAGACATTGCCTAACATTTGCATGCTTGTCACATTATAAGCCTTTGAAGTTTGTAGCCCTAGTCACTAAATGTTAAAAAAACTAGTTTTTTATGGTAAAACTAAATGTTTAATGTATTCTACAAAAATATTTAACTCTAGCTAAACCCTGGCTTCGCACGGAGTTTTATCAACTACAACTTTTAGACTCTAAAACCTGTCAAACTTTACCTACTTATGATATTAGACGACTTCCGTGGCATAGTGGGCGAATAGCCGGCTGAGACGTAGGAGGTAGTGGGTTCGATTCCCGCCGCGGAACAAATGTTTGCATGCTCTACAGGTATTTGTTCCGGGTCTGGTGGTTTTTCTATATATTATAAGTATGTATTTACAAAAAAAAAACAAAGTATATAAGTATTCTATCAGTTGTCTGGTTCCCATAGTAAAAGCTCTGCTTAGTTTGGGGCTGGATAGCACTGTGTGAAATGTCCAGCAATATTTATTTTATTATTTATTCAACACTAGCTTTCATCCGCGGCTTCGCACGCTTATGTCAATAAAAAGTAGCGTAAGTCAATCCAGTTAATATATCTTCAAAATTTGATTGAAATGGGTCCAGACGTTTAAGACGTAAAAACGTAACAGACAGAGACAGCACTACTTTCGAATTTATAATATAATCATTGTAGCATTAATAGACCCTAATTCCTACTTACTAAATAAGTACTACACCATGTAAGTGATTAACTATTTTTTTGGTAATACCTACATTCCTCATATTCTAAGGTCAATAACACATGCCCATCTACTTCTCAGCCATTTAAATTCAACAATTAACTATGAAAGCCAAAACTTTTATGCTAATAAAATGCAATTTGTTTTGAAGATTGAAAGAAGTCTACAAAGACTGTACATAGCTAACTAACTTTCTAATTTTTATAGCTGCTAAGCTGGTTATAGGGTCTAGATCTTCTACATTAATTTATTATGTCTGAGATAGCTGTTCTTGCGTCCGCATTAAACAGCTATAACTATCTACGCGCCAACCTTGATGCAGACCTTGTTTTGTTTATCTATACCTACTTAATATTACAAAGAGGATAAAATTTGCGAGTTCGGATTTGGTGGTATACGGAACTACTGATCCGATATTTAAAATTCCTTCAGTAATAAGAAGCTGCATTATCACCGAGGGCTATATTTTATCGGGGCGAGTCAGCTAGTGTTTGTAATAAATCAAGATTTTAGTATTTTTATTTTCTGGTTCTCATACATAATGTTTATTTGCTTACTCGAATTTCATTCAGGACTTTATTTTATTTTTACAGAGCCAAATAGTAGCGATTATAGACATTATCATTACGCCCGTCCGATTATAGTACGTTTCTTCTAAGATAGTGATTATGTTTTATTTAAAGAGCCGTATAGCCATAATAATTGGTATTTATTTACACAAATGATAAATAAATCAATGTTAAGAAGCCAATGCGCACGCGCATCTCTACATTTATCTTTTTATACAGTTACCAACTGGATAGTTTATACCTCCCTGATGATCTTTTTTAAAATGATGCCTCGAAAACGCCTAAAATAACGCATGGTTTGTTATTTTCGGGTATTTATGTGACGTTAGAAAAAAGATACGCCACCCTAGTACTTTGTAAATATCGAGTGGGTGGTTATTCTTTGTGGGTCCGTTGTTTACTGGTGCCGTCGCCGCGAGCATTCGTTACCCAGCATTTGAAAACGAGCGTTCGCGTGCTTATGAATGTTATCCCCGAGCCAAACATTCGTTTGCGAATAAAACTTTAGGTGTGCGTAACAAAACTGTAAGCAGTACGCGTGAATCGTAAACTATTCACTCGCACACTAACGAATGCTCGCGCTAACGACGCACCTTACGACCTACGAAAACCTCTTGTCGCAATAATGTAGTCCTTAACTTTTCCCAAGTACCTAGTACTTAATAGTAGTTGTAGAGTTCCTTGTGAAAGGGCTCGCCCGGGGAAGTCCAACCACCACCCATTTCTGCCACAAAGCAGCATTGCTGTATTTTGGTATGAATGGTATGATTTCCGGTGAAATTTCAGGCAAATTCACCTGTTTCCCTCAAGTTGATGGACGCAGGGTAGTGCATTGTAGGGCACGTTACTAAGGTGCGTGACCTACGAGGCAATACTTTGCTATAGGCGATGGTCACCACTTAACATCAGGTGTGCCATATGCTTGTTCCATCTCCGTAAAAAAAAGTATATCAAAGGCAATCTAAGCGCGTTGAAGGAGAATGTTTGAGTGAAAGTTTCTGGCTTTACCTAAAGCTTTTAAAAGAAAGTTGGTTAGGAATGACTTATAAACTATGTTTCTGCATTTGGTTGTGTTATTATCTTGCAATGCGTCTGCATCTATTTGCCCTAGTAAAAGGCTTGTCTGACGTTTTAATTTAAACATCACTTAAATATTCAAATGTATCGGCTCAAACGTAAATGATAAATGTATAAGTAAATCACTAGGTTTTACAAAATAAATGAGTTGGTACATAAAGAACACAATTCTTCCGTCTTTCAAAAACGTAGTCCATTCAAACACGTGTACTAATAAGTAAAAAATAATGGTAGTTAGTCGCAAATTAGTTCCCTAGTCTTAACCTATTTGAATAACAATATCATTGTCAAAATTCTAGAAGCGCTAATTTAACTTAGGTAAGGCAGAATAGAAAAGACCTTCACATAGTTTTTCATAATTTCGTTTGCTAAATACGTACCGTGAAACCACGTGAATCGTATTTAAGCCGTCAAGGATCCCGCCTATTTTATATGGTTAAGGATCCCGCCAATTTTGTATGGTTAAGGTGCCTGACCGTGACTAAGTCCTACACTCTCCAGATTCTGGCGAAGTATAAGTATGTACTACGGATTTTTGGCCACTCGGCATCGTTTACAGGCGCCGCAAAGCTACGAATCAAAATCCCCAAAATAAATGAGTGTTAGGTACTTTTAAGTTTATTGTTTTATGTATGTTAGTCTTTAAGGTATTTATAGATTTGGGCCTCGTAATCATATTTTGTATGTGCACGTTGTTGCCTGAAATAAACGTTAAGTATATTATTATTAAAGGAAAATTAAAGTTTTATGTCAAACTAGCTGTCCAATCCGCAGCTTCGCACGCGTAGTTTTTCAATAAAAAACATTACCCTCCTTCTGTGCAGTTGGGTAAAAAGTAGCATATGTCACACGGGGATAGTGTAGGCTTCCCAACAGTGAAAGAATTTTTTAAATCGGTCCAGTAGTTTCGGAGCCTGTTCAATACAAACAAACAAATCTTTCCTCTTTATAATATTAGTATAGATTATAATATTTTGCGGTATTTGTTTTAGGCACACCAAACGATATTATCAGCGTGCTCACCGTACTTCGAGACTATATTCCTGCAGAACACTCATCCACATCCGATAATATTCTTAAAAGATGTTCGTTATTCAGAGATAAAGTCATTATTGGACTTTATGTATAAGGTACTAACTCATCTTTTTCTTATCTGTATTAGGATCATATTGGTGATTATTCAATGATTCAGCAACATCCTAAACTATGTAGTAAATGTGTGTTAAAATTTCAGGGTGAAGTGAATGTTGGCCAAAATATGCTACCGATGTTCCTAAAAACTGCTGAAAGCTTACAAGTTAGAGGTTTGACAGAAAATAATACATTGAATCCTAAGGTGAGTGTATCTGTTTTATATTTGTTTAATTATTATTATTATTATTAACTCGAATCCAACTCTGATGGGCAGCGTTTGGGAAACTTCGCAACGTCTTTTCGTCCAACATACCTCAGTGCCTTAAGACGAAAGTCTACAATCAGTGTGTGTTACCAGTGATGACATATGGAACCGAGACGTGGTCCTTCACTATTGGCCTTATGAATAAGCTCAGAGTCGCTCAACGAGCTATGGAGAGGGCTATGCTCGGGGTTTCTCTACGGGATCGAATCAGAAATGAGGAGATACGTAGGAGAACTCAAGTCACCGACATAGCCCGACGTATTAGCACGTTGAAGTGGCAATGGGCAGGCCATATAGCGCGCAGAACACATGGCAGATGGGGCCGAAAGGTTCTCGAGTGGAGGCCACGGACCGGCAAGCGCAGCGTAGGACGTCCACCCACAAGATGGGCAGACGACTTGGTAAGGACCGCAGGTCGGCGTTGGATGCAGGCCGCTTCCAACCGCAGTTCCTGGAGATCAATGAGGGAGGCCTTTGTCCAGCAGTGGACGTCCTACGGGGGATATGATGATGATGATTATTAACTCATTTATTTCGGACTAAGAGATCCATAGTTAACACCTAAATATTACATATTAAATTAAATACAAAAATTAAATTATAAATGTTATGATTAAACTATATTATGATTTGATTATTCTTATTATCATTATAAATTCAATTATTTCACACAATAAAAAATAAAATAAAAAGAAATTAAACATATAAAGTAATAAAAATTAAAAATGGTCAAAATTACTAGGTATATAAATGTCAAAAATTTAATAATATTTAGATTTAATTTAATTTAGATTTAGGTGCGCTCTCGTCCAGTGTTCCACGAAGGAACAGTCAAATAATGTACCTATTATAATTTTATCAACGCACATTTATTTGTCATAAAAGTTCTGTAAGTTTTATTAATAGTTCAATAACACTTGAGTGATCTTTGATACGTATTCGTGTTTTGGTGTATATCTCGTGTGACTTTGGTCGAATAACCGCAATATCGCAGGGCCGCTAATTCAAATCCGAAAGCTGCATACTGCAAAAGTAACGGGTTTTCGCATTCACTGTATGAAGAGCGGTCGGACTCCGCCAGTGCACAAGATTATCCCGTTCGTAGCCGATCGCGGTCCTTTTATTACTAAACTGTATAAAAGCAATGCTGTAATTAAATCTAAACTCTTAACATCTGCTTCGTAGTTTTCGGTGTAAAATGTAAACAGGTCAACTGCTATCACACTATTGTAATAAATATTATGAACTAAGTTAATAAAAATTTGAAGATATTTATAATACCTACGTAATAAATAAAATAACCTACGTGCTAAGTACCTACGATAAGTAATATCGTCTCAAAACTGGAAAACGAGTCTGTTAATTTACATAAAGTATCTCATTCATTCGTAGCTTTCGGCATTGTGTTAAAAACCCGAACCAAAGCACCCGTTTTTTTTTACCATGAAGCTATAAATTCAGAAATGTTTTCACTAGGTACACACGGCTACGCATCAAGTTATACATTCCAGTATAAGCTGACCTCGCATTGTGTAGGCTTTTCTTAGAATGAGAGTTCAGCTTATACTGGAAATGTATAGCTTGATGTGTAGCCGTGTGTACAGTCAGATGAAGAGTTAAGTGATAAATAAAAATTTAAAATTGTCTTAGTGGATCGGCAAACTTAGTAGTTCATTCGAATACGAATCTATTTTGATGAAATTGTAAATTGCTGTTTACTGGTTGTTTGTTAGGATAGCTCCTTCAGCCACTTATTTCTTCATTTGACTGGATAATACTAAAATAATATCTGAATATACAGTTTAATAGTAAACCACTCAAAACTCAACCCCTGGTTTGCTTAGAGTTTAGACTCATTGATCGAGCGAAGCGAGATCTTCAATTTTTTTTTTATTTGTATGTATGTTTGTCCGAGGATAACTTTCGAAGCGTAGATCCGATCATCGTGAAATTTGGTATATAGGTAGGTAGTGGGGCACAATCCCGGTGTGACTAAATGAGCTAAAAATGGTTTGAGATGTTGGGGTTCAAGAGGGGTAGAACAAAATCAAAATGAGACTATTAGGTCAAATGAGACAGGTAATGAAAGGTCTTCATTAGTACATTTCGACACCGTTATTATTTTCCTTGTAGTTTTTGAGTTATTAGCCATAGTAGTTATTAACCAGTGACCCCACTGTGTTGAAATTTGGTATTCGTGTAGCTTTAGTGACACAAATACAGGGAAGAGTCTAAAATCCAGAATAACTGCAATTTCTACCCCTAAAAAGAGTACCTATCCATTTAACATGAACTCCTATTACTTGTAACTTGAATGAAACTGTAAGTCAAGTTAGTTGATTGTGCATTTTGTGGCAAAGGTTATGAATAATATTTTTATAGTTTTTGAGACTTGCGAGATCTAAGTTTGGGATTAACCACTATTTTTAAAATAGTATAAGTTCTTAGCCACATTTCACGGAAGAGTAGTTCATAATAATAAGGGTTTATTTTAGACTGGAGATAAATGTAATATAATGTGAGGCAATTATTATTTTTCTATTTAACATAATGCCACTAAAGTGTATTGACATCCACCATAGTGTGAAGAGCGGCCAACACCATCCGTAAGCGCGGAGAACCTTTCCCGTACGGAATCGTTCGCGACGCCCCCCGCCGCGCACTGCCCCCCCGCGCCGCACACGCCGCTCGCGCCGGCGCCGCCGCATCCCTCGCATCCGACGCACCACGCCTTGCCACCCGAGAAGAGACGCAGGAAGAACTCCACAGTGCCTAGAGATGATATAGACTTGTCTTATCGCCATTACGAGGTAAGCAGATATCATTACCAGTCAATGCTCTGTACTGCTAATAACTAACCTGATTTGTGGGGCAAGCTGTAAGATTTCGTTTATGTATGAATAGTGGTCAATCTG
The DNA here is from genome assembly GCA_918857605.2 of Philereme vetulata. Lineage (NCBI taxonomy): Eukaryota > Metazoa > Arthropoda > Insecta > Lepidoptera > Geometridae > Philereme > Philereme vetulata. The sequence goes on from OU975432.1 coordinate 11,273,476, forward strand.
TGTAGCGTTCTCTAAAGTAATTATGACATATAGGTACTTCTTTTTATGCTCATCTATTAGAAAAGAATAGAAAATTTTATGCTCATAAAGTAACAACAAAATGTTAGTTTTAATTGAGTGGAATGTCATAGAATAATATTGCAATTCAGCTTTAGGAAACGTTACACAAACCGGCACCTGTCCATGTGAAATAAGGTCCACTTTCCACCATCTGAAAGTAAACCACTACTTACCTACTTACTCGAAAACAACAATTTAATTTTATGACCTCTTCGAACTTTATTTTTATTGCCCGGCCAACTTTCAATCAATTTTTGCTATCATTTCATATCCGTTCAATGATCTGTCCTACTACGATTTGAGCGTCAGAAGACTACTGCCGAAAGCTTCAGGGGTAAAAGTACTGACTCCCTAAAGTTATCGGTAGGTTAGACCGCCCAGTTATCTTTATTACATCCCACTGCTTCGCAAAGGTCTTCTACTCGTTTCAGTTTTTGGCAGTCAATGCGCCTCGATAGTATCGACGCGCCAGCGCTCTCGCCGTCCGTCAGTTTGTTAATTATTGATTTTACTTTTTGTCCCGGCACTAAAACAGATTCTACTCCAGGGTCACCTAATAAAAGGCGGTCTCAAGGGCGGGTCGACGGGGTCGGGGTCGGAGCCGTCGACGCCGCCGCCTGCGCATGCGCCGCACCGCGCCGCGCGCTCGCCACACACGCCGCTCGTGAAGCAGGAGCCCGACTCGCCCTACCCGCCGCCCGCGCCCGCCTTGCATCCGCCCCCGCACTTCGACCAGGCGCATATACAGGTGACTCTTCTAAACACCAGGGAAACATCACCAAGAAGATGCATATTCTCTTTTTCCTGCTAGATTTGTGGCTTACGAGGTCCCAAAATGCTAGAACAAATCACAAAGTAGGAGCATTCTTCAATCCTCTTTTCTGACTTATGGGTTATACAACGTCTTAAAAAGTATTCTGAAGGATTTTTGCCGGCTTCACTGGTGGCAAACCAGACCAACTGCCCACAATACCGTGATAAGCCAAGCGCTTTCTTAATCTCTCAACTTCCCCCGAGCAGCGAAATCTACAGAAACTCTGGTTTTAAATAAGCATTTGTTATTACTAGGTACAAAATGGGTTAGTCCCTGACCGCGATTCCCGATTTCAGAAGGGTCAAAGTTATTATTGACACGCATTTCTTACGACGGTTACTCTGTGTGCTAGTGTGTAGTAGAATCTCTCGATGTACTCCCTAAATGCGTCTAAAGTATGTCAGGCTATAAAATGGCATATAAACGGCGCGTTCTAAATTCACATCCGCAGTCTTTAATTTCGAAGAGACGCGTTACCGTCAATCAGCTTTCACATCTTGGTCGATCTTTTTCTTCTGTTTATCTTTCGATTTCGTAACTCACGTGTTTGCAAACTTAACCTGTCAGCAGGAAGGAAAGGATCTGCCTCGATAATTAAACATTTGACGACGTTGATGTAAAGCAGATCCTTTCCTACTTTGTTGGCAGAAAATTACATCTCGTGTGATCGACGCTACGCATTCCAATGAAGATTCAACGAACCTCCGCTCGAACTGGCCGCAAGACACCATACTTAGTTCCATCCTTACAACACCGTCAGCGGTGAAACTCCCCGTGAAACTATCTATTACCACCAAAAAGGGAGGGAAATTCCGCTCAAACTGGCTAGAATCCTACCCGTGGCTGAAACATGATGCAACCAGACAAATCATGTTTTGCACGTACTGCAGAAAATGGTCTCATGAACTCTCGACCAACAGATCTTCTTTCGTAGAAGGCAACGCCAACTTTAGATTAGAAATAGTGAACCATCATGATAAGAGCAAATTTCATCAATTTTGTAGAGACCGCGAGCGCGCACAGAATACGGATTACATGACACATATTTAACTAAGAATCTATTCACAGACTAAATCAACTAGATTCACATAAAACTCTGTGTTCGATCAACACTGTACTAAATTTAACAAAAAAAATCTTTATTTATTTGTTGAATTGCTGTGATAAAATAACAATAGACCTCGTTGTGGGCCCAATCGAGATCAAGCAACAATACTATTTTGTTTATTTTATTGAAATAAGACTGATTGTGAATCCGCAATAAAAGATTAGGTAGTTCTTAACAGAATTTGTAAATATTTTTATATTGATGATAGTGAATTTTTCCTGCATTTATTTAAGAAACCTTTTACGACTTACGCGATATAAGTATTACGAGAGTACTACACAAAATATATTATAAAATGATTCTATATGTGTGTATATCAATGTCATAGACGAATTTATTAATATATTTTTCAAATAAAGTAAAAGTGAAATAAATTGCCTTTTATTTGACACAGCAACAGTGTTCAAAATGTGCCTGCATCTAAAATAATAACTACAAACGAAGACTGCTCGTTTATTGATCAAATTACATAGATCATTCAACGTGCGCCGGAGCAGATACAGTTATTGGTGCGGCAATGACCTTGAATAGTCTAAGGAGGGTATGCAAATGTTTCAGGCAATGGGAGTGACAGAAATGGCATCAATGCTAACCCAACACCAGCTAGGCAACGATTGCAACGACGGCGAGCAAATACTGCAGCCGCAACCGGACCAGACAGACACCATAGATGGTGAGTGCTTACCCGTTACTGAACTACCACCAACCTATAATGTTCGCGCCACTCAACCGGAAATCGCTCGCACGAATGCGTTTCTTCGTAATTGCTAAAAAACTCTGAACATAAAATATTAATCTCCTTTACTGTTGAATGTATTATTATTAAGTAAAGATGCACAGACGTGTTTCTTAGCATTCGTGTTATGCAGTCCGATTCCGAAATGGCCTTCAAGGTCCAGAATTTAGCATTTCAAATCAGCATTGAACTCATTCAGTTGGTGGTCGTTGAATTATTTTGTTTCCTACTGTCTGGAGTACTCGTCACTTTTGAGACATGTAAGGTCGAAAGTATTCGATTGTTTTTGTCTGTCTTCTCAAAATTGGCAAATACTTTCCCGTATAAATAGACAATTGGAACAGCCTGTACACATAACTTATGATCGTAACGTGAAGTGATAAATTTCAAACATAAAACACTGATAAAATAATTACTATTACTGTGTACAAGCTGCTTCAAATGATTTTTTATTTAATTTGCATTGCCCCAGATTTTAAACAATATCTAGCAATACGAGTATAGATGTGTCTCACATGGTACTTTACTGTTAATGGTATTGGTTTGGTGTTGCTAGACGTTGTTCCGATCGCCACATAGACGCATGACGTAAGCACAAAGCCGCATGTTGATATTCGCTTATCATTCCACCCTAATTAGCACTAATCATAACCGCTTCTCGATCTTTTATTTACGCTTACTAAGTTTTCTGTTCTGTTTTGATGAAGAATCGGTGTCATAAGATTTCTTATTGGTGATGATTTGGCGCCCCTGAGGGACATAGGTCGTGCATTGTTTTGGTTACCTACTTTAGGTTGATACTCGTAGATAAGATGCGACGTAACATAAGCAACTGTAAATTCGCACTTCCAACGTTATGAGAGTGTTTTCTAGTTGTAAGAGTGCATGTAAGAATTGTTAGCGGTAGGAATGGTGTGATCTCGTGGGTTTGAGTGTCGGTTGGTTAGTTTGAGCTGTAAGGATTGCAAGTTGCAAGGCTACGTTTGGATAGCAGAACTCCGCATGCCATTAACATCGCCGCTGTAAACGAATTGCATATCTTGCAGGTGAAAACGAAGAAAATATAAAACCGCGCTACCCGCTCAGCCAGAAACTAGCCAATGTCGAGAACATAGTTAAGTCTTTCGGTTTAGCGTTCAGTCAGAGATCGAACAGCGTCCCGGAACCGTGTAATATATGCGGGAAACTTGTTAGCAATAAGAAAAAGCACATGAAGTCTCACAATCCGGAACAGCACAAGTGCCCGCTCTGTCCGATCACACTCACTCGGGCTGATAACTTGAAACGACATCTCCGCATGAAGCATTGTTCTGCGTTCATGTCAGATAACTTTGCCAATATTAAGGACAAATTTGAACTGACTTCTGATTAGGTTAGATAGGTTTTTTATACAATTTGAACTTAGGTAAAAGAAGTATGTCTTGCGTTATTTTTCTTTCGTGTAATTTCACTCTGCGTACTAACATGACTAACCTTCTCCATAGAAAAATTAACACGTACTTTTCTAATTGGTTCTAACAATTTTATACTCTAGAATTAAGGTGTGGTGTGATTTTGTTTGTTTTGTTTTAAGTTTTTGTAATTATCAGTTATTAATGTAAAGCGAAAGATTATTACAATTCAATGTTGAATAGTTCATTTTACTTCTATCGTATTTTTAATTAGCGTCCAGCAAGCTTAATATGCGATCTGTAATCACTTCTAAAAGTAATTCCATTCAATAAAAACGAACTTATGAAGTGGTGGCATTTTCAGATCCAGTCATTTACAAAAGCAGAGCTTTATATTGTTACGATGCAAAGAACTTGACCTGATCCTTTTTGAGATTATTGGTCGCATAACCTCTAAAACCCAATTCAAAAAATATGATAACAATAATATGTATGTATTAGTATGAGCTAAAGTTTCATGTTGGTCGCAGTGCCTTAAAATCATGGTAAAATTAAGTTTAATTTCGCTTTTACATTAATAACGGTTTCTCATATATAAACAAAGATTGTGATACATATTAAATTGTTAATGTATTGTTAATATGTACCTGTCGACGAGTTTTGCTGAATATGAGATTACTAGAAGCTATTTAGGGTATAATCATCTCAATTGATACGTATTTAGGTCAAAATCCATGAAATCTTAAATACAATCTTGATTAGTGTACTTATATGTAATAATTTCGGCATAAAATAATATTCATCTGAATGGTATCCACGCTATCAGTTGAGGTGTTTATGAATCTAACTGATCATGTACTAGATCCACAGTATTAACTCATATGATCTCGATTTGTTCCTGGTAGTTGTAAATGGGATCCACAAGAGATGGTTTCCACGACTGATAATAACTTTCCTATGTGATTAGTAATTACCGCTTAACTTTAATTTATTTCTCGTACACATAACATTCGACTTGAAATGAACTCGTGTGTATAAGTTATCGTTACCGTGTTTGTTGCAAATATATACCTTTATTTATACCTACCACTTTTCTTTTCATTTCATCCTTCCATGCTTTATTTATGTATAGCAGACCTATTTCTCTCTATAGATCGCCGTCCGCATACAGGCTTGGTGACAGATTTAACAAAATTTCCTACACGCAAAGAATAACATGAAAAATAACAAACACCATTTCTTCCTTATCATTGATTCATTTGTGCATGAATCTCCATTGAAACTACTATTTTGTTGACAATTAATTATTTCATAATTTTAATTTGAAATATTTTAAATTTTGTATTCGGTAAAAACGCTTATATATAAATAGAGCTAGGAGAGCATAGTTCAGCGTTAACAGTACCCAATATCCAAGCTTTTAATAGTGCTAAAATTGGATTTTGAATTCATAATAAGTTGTATCAGGCTAGTTTGGATACGAGTCGTCGACACCGTCTCGGCCGTCGCCTTGTCGCGACGGAGTGCTGGGTGTCGGCGAGTGAGAGAGCGGGGGTGGTGGAGGAGAGAGTGGTGCCGAGTGTGAGATGGCATGGTTGCGCTGGTTGCAGGCTCGAAGGGCTGGCACATGCGGCTGACGTTCGAGCGCGTGGCGGGCGCGCTGAACCTGCACCGCTGCAAGCTGTGCGGCAAGGTGGTGACGCACATCCGCAACCACTACCACGTGCACTTCCCGGGGCGGTTCGAGTGTCCGCTGTGCCGCGCCACGTACACGCGCTCCGACAACCTGCGCACGCACTGCAAGTTCAAACACCCCGCGTACAACCCGGACACGCGCAAGTTCGAGCCGCCCGCGCCGCCCGCGCCGCCGCTCTTCGCGAACCACCTGGACGCGGCCTACGACTGATCCTCCGTGTACTGGCTCGGCGCCGACGCTCCGTGAGCGCGCCGCCGACGCCAGCGCGCACTCGTCCTTGATGTGTCAAACTTTAACCGACCGTCTCGCGTCGAAACCGCTTCCTATTTAGGATTAAGCTGAAGTGCTATTACTTAACGGGCCTTTGTCGAGCGCGTCGCTCGTTTTAGTATTGTCTCGGTTGTGCGTACGACTTGCCCCAGTGTGATCTTTTATAAGAATTCGCATCAGGATGTACCTATAGTGTCAATGTTACTGAAGTAATGACTCGAAGCGTTTATAGGTAGATAAGCAATTTTTTTTTCTATACCAATCGCTATACGGGAACGGGCAAAAGCAATAATATGAAGTTAATTTAATTATTACCATATTATTTTTTTATATTATATCTTTAGGAATCTTAAGATATTTAAGAAATATACATTTTATTATCGAGTAGCGGTGCGACCGCGAAGTGATGCTGGCTATTAGCGATGGCCCGGTACGGGCTCACATTTTCTTGTTATATTTATTCATTAGATAGGAAATTATGAGTTTCCTGTAGCCAATTGTATTTATGTTATTATGTTAAATCCTATGGTTGGAATGGAATTACATCGGCGAAAGATATCTGGGACTGGCAAGAGATTGTGATCTGTCGTGAGTCAGCGACATATAAATATTGACTGAATCTCAGTGTAGATGCATTTGTAACTCTATGAGGCCTTTGCACGATGGATAATTATTAAGGATTTGTGATGTATTAAAAGGATAGCGCCTAAGGAAACATACGAAAAGATTTTTTATACTAGACTAGTTGATCTATTTACGGAGATTGTTTGTTTTATACTTAGAAATATTATATTTGTCTGATTTCATATACTTTTATATTTATATAACTTTATAATATGTTTTATTCGTGTTGTTTGTTTTGAGTTGATTCTTATAAGTAACATTTGATTTTATAATGAGTTGATTTATATCGAGCGCTGTTGAGGTGTTTTATAATTTTACGTAGGATAGGTGTGCTAGTGATCAGTTGCGTGTATTTGCGTGCGTACGCGCACGGCGCGGCGTCACGCCCGGCGCGGCGGCACGCCGCGCGCCGCGTCTGCCCAATCTCGTGTGATCGGTGCTTGGGGTCGGAGACCTCCTTCAATCTATTCATATATAAGAGTAGGGTGCGATAAAACGTTTCGAGGGTGCGCATTTACTGACTAATATTGGCATTCTACGATTGGGACTAACCTAGCGTTTATGTATGAATTTTTCAATTAAGGTTTAAGATTGTTACATTTTTAGGTAAACTTTTAGAGTGGTACGGTGACCGAAATGTGATAAAATGGAATGGTGCTAGAACCAAGTGTTAACGCGCTACGATTCGACTCCTATTATATATATAAATGTTTAAATGGTTAGTTTGCATTAAACGTAAGGGCACCTCTAGCAGCAACCAGCGGGTCAACGGAACACTTAGCATGGATCGTTAAAGCCTAGAGATTACAGTATCACTCGAGATTTTTATCTTAATTTTTCCGAGATCTAAATTTTACTAATACATTAAATAATTAATAATTACCTATGCGAGACGATGAATATGAATCTGATCCTTGCCTACCAAATATGAGACGTGAGAGCGAGTTGTCGGATAGAGCATCCGATGTGAATCCCAGAGTTTCCCAAACTTTGTCGCGGCGTTAGTGCTGTTTATTAGCTGTGAAATGCAATTCCACTTGTGCAATTTTTGAAAATAGTCATAACTCATACTTAGCTAGATTATACAATTGTCTATTGAATATAGGGGCCCACTTAATTAAACAAACACATGCTCCTACGTCCCTTTAACGATAGTCACCAAACATATTTCTTCCACAAAGATTTTATATTTACTTTAAGACAAAGATTTTTATACTTAATCGTAAAATGTGGGCGCTTATTATTTGATAGCATTTCATACTCAGTGCAATATTACTAGTTATTTAATTACGTAACCAAACTAAAGGATATTTTAAAATATATAATGATAATGAATAATATCACGAAGAGAGTAACTACCTATTTGTATTTACACATAAGTGAAGTACTCGTATATTTTATTTCTACTTAGTGAAATGCAGTCTGTTTGGGTTACGGTGATGTACAGGTTTTATAGCTGGTAATATTATTAAGGTTAGCTTGTTTACCTCTGCCAATCGTAATAGTTATGTACTATTTAATAATTTATTGTCGCGCAAGTTATCGTGTATTGTTGAAATAGATCATAGCTATCCGATACGGGTCCTATAATAAATAACCCACAGTCCGTGCTGTGCGGATTTGCAACTGTCGAGCCGTGAGCCAGTGTTCTATGATAGACTCGACGCTCGGCTGCGTCGCTCGCTTCATCTAATCGTTAATGCATTTTATCATACTATCACTCGAGACCAATTTTAAATATTGAATTTGCTATAGCAAATCGATTTAATAGATCATAGATTATTTTAGATATTTTAGGTTAGGATACTATGATAGTGTCTGGCCAAAATATTTTGGAGTATCACATCGTTTGGCTCAGAAAATATCTACCTTTGATCTCTTTTCAGCTTTCAAAAAGTATGCAACTTAATAATTTTAATAATGGTGACCATTTTGGACTTAATTGAAAGCTAACTTTATGCCATATGGAATTTAAACATAAGGTTAACGAATTTCTAAAATTTAGTCTTATGAAATTGGGGTCTTGTAGACCTAGTCACTAATTTGGCCAATCTATTGAATATTCCAATTTATTGTATAATAAAATTTACAATTGTATCACAAGGATGTGAACGCCACTTGAATCAATGGAGTGCAGGACGAGCTAAGGTTATTTCAGGATAGCGATGGTCTAGTTATGTTTATTTTGTTCTTAATAGCATTAGCCAATTTGTTATAGACGTATATCACAATAGTGTAATACTAATAGAGGGGGTGTCAAATCGCGTACCTATCGTCCGACTTGTCTGTCGGCCCTGTTATATTATTACATGAAATTTTATGAACCATTTGTTGTTTATAAGTATTTTGTTTGGATGTCTTGGTTTGATGCCTCCGTTGAAGTTTAATTTAAATAATTTTGTTTTATGCAAGCGGTTAATGCAATTTTTTTTCACATTGTTTGATGTTATGTAATGCAATCTAAGACGTTGCAAACTCCTGCATTTATCTGTTGTATTTATTACTAATTTTTACATTAAATTGTGGTTACAAATGTGTAGTTTCAGTTTCACCCACCGGCATCTGCCCGATATGATAATGGTATGCACGGTAGGCGTCGTCGCGTCCTTTAGTAGTAAGCGTGTGTGGGGCCGCGTGTTGTTGCAGAGCGCGCGCGGCTCGCGGGGGGCGGGGGCGCGGGCGCGGCTGCGGCGCCGCAGTACTCCTACCACAGCATGTTCGTGGCGGCGGCCGAGAGCGCGGCGCTGTGGCGCTGCAAGTCCTGCGGCAAGGAGGTGTCCAACCGCTGGCACCACTACCACTCGCACACGGCGCAGCGCAGCCTGTGCCCCTACTGCCCGGCCACCTACAGCCGCATCGACACGCTGCGCTCGCATCTGCGCCTCAAGCACGCGCAGATGATGATCAAACATTAAATTATGCCATCACAAACGACACCCGACACGACACCATACGCAACGCACCATAATACCATTGCGTTCTCATACAAAGCAGGATGCTTTATTTTCTCTCGATCAAATGTCAACAAGTGTCAGTTTCAACTCGAAAGGTTGCTGATCATTAAGGATACTTAAAGCATTTTCTGGCATCTGGTGGACATTAAATTTTGTATTCATGTTACTAGCTACCAGCCCGACAGTTTTTGTTTCATAGCTTTTTTTCGCTATTTTGTCGTATTTACCATAAAGCTCGGATACCTTTCCGACACGGATTCAAAGGTTCAACTGAAACTTTTTAAAATAGACCCTCTGATCTGATGCCTGATGATGGAAACGAAATGTTGTCAATGAAACTTCTGTGTGGATAATTAACAGATCACTGCTTAGACAGTTTCTTATTTTGACATTGATGAGTTCACTGTTCGGACTAGGTACTATAGCACACAATCTTTTTCTAAAAAAAATACCGGTACCGGCTTTGTATGAGAATGCATGTCCGGGTAAGGTTTTCTCATGCGCAGATGAACAATGTTCCAAACTAATCTTACGTGCCTCACCGCGTCTACTTGAACATTACAAGGCGTTTTTAAATTATCCTTATGGCTGATTTTAGTGCTCGACCGACCGACGGTGCGTACGCCTCGGTCGCGCTTGTCATTCGTATGAAAATTCACAATTCGTGACAGTGCTCGACCGACCGTACGCACTGCGTACGAGGACCGTCGGTCAAGCGCGTCCGATACAAACTGACGATCGGTTATGCGTATCGTTAGGAACAATGGTACGCATCGACGGTCGGTCGAGCACTAACACCGGCCTAAGATGCATTTAATAGTTTAACATTGCCGTAATGAAATATTGGGACGCGTAATTTCAGGCTGGAACAACTTACCAAAAATATGCCATCAGAAATGCCACTACCTTACCCACACTATTGAGTAATCAACTCATTGTTGCAAAATCATTCCTTTGTAATCGGTCAGGCACCACAACAATACAAAAATGTATTGGTGCGATCGTTCACAGGTTGGTTAATATGGTAATTGGTTACTGTCGCCTTACCATCAAACTCTTGATCGATGGAAACCTATTCAAACTTAAAAAACATTAAAATTTAGTGTCGGTCAAACTAAGTCCGACCTCTACCTTGCACTCGACTACTTTAGTATTTAAACATGTATTTTAAACTTGATGTGCATTTGATGTAGATGTACCATTTTTGCGCACGTTTTTGTGCATATATTATTCTTTTAAGGTATATATACAAGTCATTTACCAGGGTAATTTGAAAAATGTAATGTAATGTATCGCCGCTTTTAATATCATTTTGACGCTAGGCGTTACGTTAGAAAGTGACGTGCTAATTGCGAAAACCCATTAGAACGTTATCTCAGGATATTTTTGGATACCCTGAATAGCGTATGATCTTGTTTTTAATGTGGTTATTTGATGTTACGTTTACGCAAAGCAAACGTGATGAAGTAGTATTTTTGCTTGTATCTTGCAAGTTATGTAAAATTGTCCCGTTGTCCGCATGGGGGTACGTTTATATTAGCTTGAAATTGTATTTAAAATTAGGAGAACGAGACTGAATTGGCAACAGCTTGTGATTGAGGCTAAAAAGGACGGAAAATGGATGTGAATGTTATTAAAGTTTATATGTAGGTATAATTTGGCGTACGATTTTAAAATGTGGTATAAGAAAAATCTGGGACTTAATTACGTGTTCAAAATTCAAATTTAATGAATGGCACGATTAAATACGATTAGCTAATCAGTAGCTTAAACTTTGAAATTAAGTATATTTTTGTATAAAATATTTGTGTGCATAAGCATTGTACTATGTAAATGTTTGTGTATGTGATTTATTGAAAAATATTTAATCCACTTCACTAAACTATGGTGTCGTAAAATGTTGTGTTAGGTAAGTACTATTATACAACCATGTTTAGGCTGGTTATTCAATATCGTCGTCTATAATCGTCGATACCTGTACACTAAATTTGAAAAATGGATAATCAATACTTTACTAACATCTATTCGTATCGTGCTATCTCTCTCGATCTCTGTAAAAACAAATTTTATAATGCACTATTTTCTCATATAACAAAATAACTTTTTCATCCAAAATATTCTTATAATCACTGTCTAGTCGGCTGAGTTTTTGAATACCTCAAATTATTCTCGAATAATTTTCAGATTTATAACTCTTTATGAAGAGATCAGCCAAAATTCACGAATTTAACATGACATTAACTTGAGTTATTAGCATAAACTCAGCTTCTGGTTGACCTACCTAGGGTACCTAGACAGTCCATTTATCATTTACCGTTAATGTAAATACTAGATAAGTTTTAACGTTTCATAATATTGTAACTGCAAATCTATCGTCTTTACGCGAATCTCATTTTATAATCATATTACTCAGTATTAGTAGGTAATAATAGTACTTAGTTTTGTGTACTTTCTGTCTGAATCTGAAAATGTAGTACTTAATGTGATTATCACGTAGCGATTATCGACGCTTTATTTTTGTGCTTAAAAAAACATACTTATAAATATGACGTACTTATCAGTCAAGGTCCGATATATTGCGTTGTACTTTTGTATGTTGTGTCAAACACAGTTTTCGAATCACCTTTGGCTCTATCTATGTTTCCTACTACATCTACAGTTAGTGGAACATTATCAATAGATTTTTAAGAAATTTCAGCCTGTAAATAAATTCACTGTATCAATTAATTACGAGGTTTCATTTTAGCAAGAAAAATAGCACCTAGCTTCAAATAATTTATTGCATGTTATAAGTACCTACGTAAATAATGTTCTAATGACATTTGAATTATTATTACAAAAAACTCATTACCTTGAAAACATTGCACGAATACATAATCACTAGACACATATACAGAGTGTTTGGTAATATACTGACGATATTCAAAAGACGCGTTTCTCTTAACATAAAAAAGACCTCGAAAAAAACTACTAGTTGTATTATCAAATTTTAAAGAAAATCGACTACGTTTAGGTGATTAATTCGATATAAAACTTACTGCCTACTCTTGCAAACGACATCCTAAAATCCACAAAAGCGTAGGTTTGCTACATAAGTCCTCTCTACGCGCTGTCTACTTACAACATCGCTGCGAATGCGATGTAGAAAATAAGACATCGCCGCTTGACCGTTTCTACTAAAGCTGAGCGGAGATGTCGGAATCTCGATATGCTATTATTTTCGCATGGTATTCTCATCTCTGCAAGTCCTAATTTTTGGATGTCGATTGCAAGAGTAGGCAGTAAGTTTTATGTCGAATTAATCTAGGTGATTAAACTTAGTCGATTTTCTTTAAAATTTGATAAATATATCTAGTAGTTAGTTTATGTTTTGAGAAACCGTCACTTGAATGTCGTCAGTATATTACCAAACATTCTATATAACTGGTAGGTATAAATAAAACTTACCTAGGCTTACAAACTATTTTTTATAAAGTCAATTACATTCTCTGTAGTTTATTGAATTAAACATGGCAGAATATGGCAAGTTTAATTCGCAGGCGCACTCTTCACTATCTAAATGATTATTAAGTAAACTTTTATATCTTAGCTACTTACCTAATCCTATGTATAAGCCAATTTTATTGCTTACCCGACCATTCAGAAATATGGAAAAATTCGTTCAAATATGACTTTAACCTTTTAAACATTAAAAAAGTTCTCACACAAATAAACGCTTAAACGATAAACCTATTCGAAAATTAGTCGGCAAAAGGGTTAAATATAAATAATACAATTGAAATTGTTTTGTAAACAGACCTAAATTGAATGTTGAAAGTCCGCTATTCCGAACCTACATAAGCTCGGTTCATATGAACGCGCGGAACTACTACTATCGTAAAAACTAGACGATAAAAACTATTTAGTTTGATCTTGTACCGCGCGGTTAGTAGTTCCGCGTGGTACCGCGCAGTTAGCAGTTCCGCGTGGTACCGCGCAGTTAGTAGTTCCGCGTGGTACCGCGCGTTCATATGAACCGGGCCTTAAGAAGAAAGTTTCGTATGAGAGGATGAATCATCAACTTAAACATTTCCACATCTAATTGATCATACAAAACATCATTCAGATTCAGTTATTAACAACTAGCTGACCCGCCCGCGGCTTCGCACGGGTGGTTTTTCAATAAATGATTACCCTTATTTTGCGCAGTTGGCTAAAAAGTAGCCTATGTCCTTTCCCAAGATATAATTTATCTCCTTGCAAAATTTCATTACGATCCGTACAGCCGTTTAATCGTGTAATGGTAACAAACAAACAGAGTTATGTATGTATTATACATATAAACCTTCCTCTTGAATCACTCTATCTATTGCTGAAAACTACATTAAAATCCGTTGAGTAGTATAAAAGATCTAACTAAGGTAACAGACAGCGGAAGCGACTTCATTTTATACTATGTAAAGATTTAACTTCTTGTAGATCATTCATCGTACTCATTATTTACGAAGTAGCAAACACACAATCGCAATACCAAGTGGAATAAGAACTATCACAGTGTATAATTACAACTATACCTACGTTATTGGCAATATGTGGGATAAGTTTATCCTAAAGACGATTTGTAATTTCATAATTGATATTTTCAACTCTAATTGTTGTTTTGAGGAATGAGCGCAAGGTCTTGTAAGACCAAGTTGCAAAATGCTGTGACACTGGCCAACTCGGAATGCATCAAAACAAACTTGATAGAACACCTGAATTTAACGGCATTCAAGTAATGTACAATACTATTTAGTGTCAACACTTCTATGAGATTTGGAAAACAGGATAATTTCGCCAAAAATAAACGTTTCCATCTAAAAAAAATGTATCGATATAAAAATTTGTGGACTCTACCAACTTTCTAATGTTGCATTCAAAATGCTGTAATGTTAGTCGTCATTTAGTCTCACAACTTTCCCACTATCGCCAGGCGATTCTATAATAACACTGGCTTCACTCACAGTGTTCCTCTGACTTTTAATCGAAGCCTCTTTACTGTTTTCTTGCTCCTCACTTGCTTCATCGTCCTCGTCATCCGAATCTTCTTTCTCCGAAGAGTCTGAATTTTGCTTGCTCTTCTTCTTTTTATTAAATTCTTCTTCCATCTCTTTGAATTTCAGGGTCAGGTATCTGTAACGTAAATTGAAAACGTTTAATCCCGTCACTTATTTAGGTGTCTGTGTATTTTTGAAAGGGTTCAATGTCAAACACATTTAAGTGCTTTATGTGAGTATTACATTTACATTAAATAATTGGTAACCAAGTTTAAAAGGCTATAATATTACAGATAAAAGACATTCACTTCCTAATTCCAAAAGGTTCCGTACCTATTTATGTAAAAGCCTTATTGATTTCTTATGGAAGGTCAATTCATTTTTTTTAGAATTAAGTCATTTAATTACCTCACAAACTAATAATACAAAAAACTATATTATAAAGAAAATATCTGATAGCATTGAAAGCGTAGCTGGGTATCATGGATGAGACTCGCAAGGGACCGGAAAGAATGGCGTAATAAAGAGGAGGCCTATACCCAACAGTGGGTGCAGACGAGCTGAGATGAATGAATGAAAAGAAAATAATTAAGCTACAATAAAACAGTCTTTGGCTCGGCGCAAACAAGCCACCCTGTGTCCAGTGACAAGTAGTTCGCATGCTTAGGCTATTGTAGCGTGTGGCCGCGACCGGCTACTCGTGTGTGGCGAATCCATACAAAATGTATGAAAAAAACGTGTGAACGCTTGTCGCTGGCCCTCGGTAGCTCGTTTGGATCAAGTATTTTGCCTTATGCTGTATTTATCCTTATTCATGATAGATGACTTACTTATCAACCAAGGGCCCACTGTAATCTTCAGGGAACTTAGGAGAATGTGGTAGAATATACTTGTAGAGACTCTCATTGAGCACGTAGAGTTGTGGCGTAGAGGAGCATCTGACGTTGAACCACCAGTCGCAAGTCAAGCCAGCTTGTGAGAAGATCGTCCCGTTGGGGCACAGGAACGAAGCTTGCCCGCCGTTGAGGTCGCAGTAATGCCACACCTTGAAATATGACAGGATTGAGATAAGTAAGTACTCGAATGTTTTGATTTTTCGATTGTTACTGTAATATTATCCTTAGTGAAAATCTACAAAACTATTTTGCTAATTTTGCAGCGCCATTTTGTTATGGGAGCGGTACAAAATAATTGCTATAGGTAGGTACTGCTCTATTTTTTAGGTTGGTCTTAATATAATAACCAACTGTTTTTCTGGGTGAGTATTAATGTAAATGGATAATAAATGATATCGTCAGGTGGTAGCTTTAATTGGTGTGAGGTATTTCCTGATAAGTATTACACTTATCCAGCCGAATCGGTTCAAGTGTGTTATGCGGAGAACTTATCCACATTTTATACGAACGTAAGACCTTACTTCATAGACTTTTTTAACACGATCCACACAGCTGGTTTTGTTATGCATGCAAGAAACAGAAGGAAACCAAAGCAAAACTTGAACATGGTCAATGCCCATCTAGAGATCTACATCCTTTACAGGGTGGTTTCTCAATTACAAATGCAAGTTACACGCCCGTCTGCAGTTTGGTGGCCTACTTTCCCTTTTCATCACAGATATTTTATAATAAGTAATAATTTGTAATTCGAGATTCACCTGGCAACGTGTTTCAGTGTCCGCAAAGAATCCTTTGTAGCGTTGAGACTTGCAATCAAAGCTGGTTGGTGGGATGGTAGAGAAAACCGGATAGTCAACTTCCGGTATCCCTGGGGTACCGCCTTCGTCGTCTGATGTCACCGGGAGCGGGAACTGCTGGCTGGTTACACCACTTATGGGGTGATCTGGAATAAGATACCGTCGTTTGAAGATTCTTGCCGGTAAAATCTTAGAGTATTCAACTCCAGAGAGAACAGGTCAGGCAAGCGTTGGTCCAACTTCGACCACACCATCAGGTGAGGTAGTTTAAACGCTTGACTATCCAAACTAATTGATCGAGCGAAGCGAGATCTTTATATCAACTTGGGAAAATCGGCGTTGTATGTATGTTTGTCTGAGGATAACTTTCGAAGCGTTGATCCGATCATCGTGAAATTTAATACGATGGCACAATTTTGGTGCGACTAAATGAGCTAAACATGTTCGGGGGTTGTTGAGATATTGGGGTTCAAGAGGGTTAAAAAAATGAAAATGAGGCTAACTGGTCAAGTGAGACGTCAAATGAAGGGTATTTTTCATTAGTACATTTAGCCTCCGTTTTTATTTTTCGTAAATTCTATATAGTTTTGAGTTATTAGCCATAATAAAAACTAAACTTTGACAAAATTCACAGGGTACACCAGTGACCCCACAGTACTGTAATTGCATGCGTGTAGCAAATATAGGCAAAAGTTTGAAATCCAGAATAACTGCAATTTATACCCCAAAAAAGAGTTCCCACATCACATGAACCCACATCCCGTTACCTGTAATTTGAATGAAACTGTAGGTCAAGTTAGTTGTTTATTTATTTCGTGGCACTATTTTGACAGTGAAAGATTACGAATAATATTTTTTTGTATTTATGGGAGACTCGCGAGATCTCAGTTCGGGGCGAACCACTAGTACTATAAATTCCAAAATTACTCTGTCTCTCTTTCTATTTGTTAAGTACGTTTTCAAGACTAGATGGATTTCGGCTGGATGGATCTAGATGAAGACATTAAGGCCTGGAATAAGACAGGCGTTCGAATCCGCGCCTGTTTTCAAAATGGTAGGCTATAAGAGTGAGCACTTTGAATATAACAAAGACCGTAGGTACAATGTGAAATTTAATGTCACTTACCGTCTAAATGTTGTGATGGCGTATTCACTTCAGCAAGATAATGATCTTCGTTTAGTTCTGGACCACTTGGTTCTGGGACACTTTCGGCTATCTTCGATAATTCATTCAGTTCGAGTACGACTTTAGGAGCTATGAATGGCTTGGGGTTACTCAGCACTGGTTCTTCCGCTTCATTCGGATGTTCTACGGATTTAAGAACATTCAACACTTGGAGCAAAGTTCTAATAGAAGACGCGACGTTCTCTCTCGTGATCGGTTTGGGAATAGACTTGTTTACTTGCAGGGAGTTCAATAGAGATGCTAAAGTGACTGTGTTCGATGTGGTTTGTTTCGGAGGCTGGTATTGCGGCTGATCCACAACATATTGGTAGTAGTTTGGTTTTGCATTTGATATTGGTGCTGCGGGAACCGGCTCAATGAATTGATGAGGTTGTTTCTCAATCTCAGTTACCTGTTCAGACGAATCTGGTTGAGTAGATGAGTAAATAGAAGCTTCTGTCGTGTATTCTGGAGGAGTGACGATTGGTCTGAATCCGCTTTCGACGAGCGGCTCCACCGTTAAAGATTCAGGTCGCTGCTTCTCGTAGTAGCTCTCTGATACAATAGATGGCTGTTTTCTTACATGCTGAATATTATCACTGTAGATGAGGTGCGGTCGAACCGGTCTCGGTTTTACGTGTAGCTCTTTTGGCACCAAAACTGTTGATACGATTACGGGCTTGCGTACTTCATAAATATTTTCTTTCTGGGGTGCTATTTTAACAGGTGGTGTTTGCTCGTATGGAACCAACTTATATTTTTGAGCCTGCTCTTTTTCAGCGAGATAGTATCGTATGTTTGGGGTTCCTTCATTGTATAAATTCAAAAAAGGTTTTCTAGTAGATGGTGTAAACGGAACACTCGGTGATTTCACAGTGTGTTTTGGAATATGTCTGCCTGAGTCATATTCAGTGTTGTAAGAAACATCAGATTGAAAAGGGTTGATGATTGGAGATACTTTCACTGGACGTTGATGAACGGGAACGCCGTTCTTGTAGAATATTTTTGTTGGATTTGCTGAAGCTATATTATATTGAGTGAGTCTGTTTCCATTAAATCTCGGAATGTTCCATTGTGAAGAGTAAAGTATTTTCTTCGGATGTCTTTGAAACGAATGTTCGATATCTTTCGCTTCTATTATTTGGGCTTTTTCTACCTCGACGTTCCTTGTGCTGTCCGTTGTAGGTATTGCTTTGTCGTTAGCATAATAAAATGTCATGTACGGTATCAGTCTTCTATATCTCTCATTCAAAGCGAGTTTTGTCGAATTGATACTATTGGTTACGTTCCTACTTTTCTCGTAATTACTAACTGTTGTTGTCTCTAATTTGGAGGTCATCGGGACGAATCCTTTCTGGACATCCACCATCATTCCTCCTAACATTTTAACTTTAGGACTGTTCCCATTGGATGATATGGAAATCGATGTTGCAATAGCTGGTAAAACTGCAACAAAAAATGCATTGATTAATGACAGGGTTAGAGTAGGTACGTAAACGGATTATACCTAACAAGCTAGGTTCGTTTAGTAACCGTGGAACAATTTCTCATGTACGGAAAGACAATGCACCACGAGGTCATTGCTTTTCAACTTGACATTGAACTGCTTTATTATTTTTATTGGATCTACCTAGGTTAGTTAAAATTGTATAGGTATCGCGCGCGCTGTAGGTATGATATCGCAGAAGACTGATATAGTGTCTGTCTGATATGGGACCGATTCCAGAAGTTAAAAGTGCCTACCTAAACAAGTTATGTACGATTCAGGTTATTTATCATACTAAGTATTATCACTTTCATATTATTGAGAAACAATTACGTTAGGCTTTGCACCTGCATACGTTTAGAACTATTGGGCCACTTAGGCAGTCCATGTTTATTAGGTAACGGATAGCTTTGACTAATATCGGGGTCCATTTACTTTCACGATCTAAATTCCTGTTAGAAGCACTTGATAAATCTTAAGTAGGTAGTTAGGTACTTGCCTAGAACTGTGTTATGAAATTGTAATTTCCAGTTTTAATACGAAAATCTTAAGACATCAAGCCTTGGTTGGTTCTTGTGGACCGTGTAGATAGGTAGGTATTTACATACAAAATTATTTCTTTATACCTACGCAGGTTGCTTTGGCCGTTTCCTTTAAAGCATATTAATATAATTAGGCTTTATATTCAAATGTTGTTGCCTACCCAGCAAGATATAATAGGACCTCACATAAAGAGAAGGTTAAAGACAAGTAAAAAAACCGGCGAGTAAAAAGTGCAAGTCGGACTAGCGCACGAAACGTTCCGTACTATTATCTATAATCCCCCCCGTAAATATTAATTTTAATATAATTATTTATTTATATAGTGAATAACATATATCAATATTCTGGGAATATTTCAAGCGTCTACCTGTTGCCGTTATCAATTTCGAGCAAAAACGAGCAAATAAATCACGTTTGTTGTATGGGAGCCCCTCTTAAATATTTATTTTATTCCGTTTTTATTTTTGCCGTATTTGCTGTTATAGCGGCAACAAAAATACATCATATGTGAAAATTTCAAAGGTCTAACTATCACGGTTCATGAGATACAGCCTGGTGACAGACAGCGGAGTCTTAGCAATAGGGTCCCGTTTGACCCTTTGAGTACGGAACCCTAAAAAGATACGGTCATCAATTTAATAAATAGTCCCGCATAGAATTTGAATTTATTGTGACTGTCGTGTTATCCAATCACTTCGTGGTATGATTGTAGCCAATAAATTACAGCTTCGTCACGCGCAATATGTCTTCATGCGAACGATCCCGGAGATCACTTGATTTAAACGAGACTAGTCAATGATTTACTTGAGAACTCTACAGACAACATTCTACGCTTGAAGTTGGGCAAGTTTTGATTAAATCACTATCATACACTTCCGTCCCTGTACATATTTGACATGGCATTATTTGTAAGATACAATACCCATCTGTTTCCACGTCAGTCTGACACTGTCATCCGTAACAGACGAGATGACACAAAACTATGTCTGCATCCATCAAAAACTGCGTTACTTTGTAAGAGTGTTGTATGCATGGCCCCAATAATTCTTAATAAACTACCTACCTAAGGATCTTATGGAAATTAATATTAATTTATTCAAGAGAAAATTAAAAAAAATATTGTAACACTACATATACACATAATATTGAGGAGTTTTTAAATGACAAATTTTACATAATCATTTTATTAATTTCTATTGTTTTGATTTAATTTTATATATTATTTTATTGTTGTTGTAGGTATTTGACATTAATTATTTGTAGTAAATAATAATTTGTCCTACGCTGCGCTTGCCGGTCCGTGGCCTCTCCACTCGAGAACCTTTCGGCCCCATCGGCCATCTGTTCTGCGCGCTATATGGCCTGCCCATTGCCACTTCAACGTGCTAATCCGTCGGGCTATGTCGGTGACTTAAGTTCTCCTACGTATCTCCTCATTTCTGATTCGATCCCGTAGAGAAACCCCGAGCATAGCCCTCTCCATAGCTCCGCAGGTCGGCGTTGGATGCAGGCCGCTTCCAACCGCAGTTCCTGGAGATCAATGAGGGAGGCCTTTGTCCAGCAGTGGACGTCCTACGGCTGATATGATGATGATGAATAATTTGTATTTGATTTGTAATGATATGTTTCTTTTGCTATTTAAATCTGTTAAAAGGAAGAAAAAAAAATGTTAAATATGTTCTGGCAAGCCATCTCACTATTTTTGCATGTCACTCTTGATAAAACATGTTGTTACTGCCACTACAATAAGATCCAGCATGCTTATTAATATAGGTATTATGTTAACTGTATGTTAACCCACACATGTTAAGCAAAATAAATATCATTTATCTTTTTATCATACATATAATTATTGGTAGATATACCTACCCAATAGCTTCGGCAGGGCTTACTCAAATACCTACTGTTATAAAAAGTATTCTAGATTTAGGCTCCAAGTTTCACCCAACTCAGTAAATCTGTTACGGTGTAATTGAGCTTCTAATAGTTATTCATCTAATAGTTTTTATAGTTTATAGTAGTATTACTCGTGCGCGATAACTTGGGACCTGCTAGGAATGCGACTCCCCGACCGCTTCCCCTGCACTTCCCCGATGGCGCCCGTATTGTACCGTTCGCATCACTATTTTTTACTAGGGTTTTTAGTCTCGTACTGGCCTACGTCACGTAACGACGCGCTCTGGAATTCTTTTAGTTTTCGTTTGTGTTATTGTTTTGTTGTCTGGAAAAAAGAAGTCAACCACGTGGACAGGCTTCGACAAAAGTATTGGGACGATGACCTCTTACAAGAGACGAATGGATCGCAATTAATTGTAAATTTATCGGATACCTCTTCGTCAAGTGATTATAGTGAGACTGAGGACGAAGAACAACCTCTAGAAGGCATAAATCCATTAAGTAGTGACGAAGATGAGATAATGTAAATAATAGATAAAATAAATGTATAAACTTAAACATTGTATTTTTATTTTATTCAAATAGTGTAAAAAAGATTAGATAAAAAGCAGCGTCCTCCCTGAGTAACATAATAAATTAGGTTAAAAAAAAACAAAGACGAAGCCGCGGGCGGCTGCTTGTTATGTTCGCTTTTTTGCGGGCGGTACAAACACGCCAATATGACGTCACCGCGCTCAGGTCCCAACTTATCGCGCACGGGTAATATACACATTAAAAAAGCATAACAGATTGCAGTTCAATTAATCATCTAATTGCAACCTTGGGTCTATGGATCAGAATGGTATCTAACTATCTCAATGTGATTGCACTATTTCCTCACAATCCGTTTATGGTACGATAACTCAATTATATATATACCACGCCGTTATTTATGAAAGATTAATGATGGGAACTAAAATTATAAGATTTAAAACAAAACATTGGTATCTACCTACATCATACCTACAAAGATTATATTATTACCTATATTGTATTCTAGGGGTATCTATTCAAAATTTAAGCTGGTGAAGATTGTTGTAGATTGGTGAAGAAGTAGGTTGTATTAACTTCACTTCTCGTTAGTGGCTACTGTGACTAGAAGAATACGTTGTATTCTACTCTAATCTAAGTTGGTATGTTTATAAATAATAATGTTTTTTGTTTTAATCCAACTTTATAATATGAGTGTTTGTGCCTTACATTAAGCTAGTTGTCTTCTTACATTTGGTCGAGCAGCATTTTCTCAACTTTCTCGAGATTTTGATTATATAACAAGAACAATTTATAGATACATCTATTTTTTATTTTATGTGAAGAAGACGTCCCTTCAATATAATTATTTATATTGCAACACCATATATAGGACAATGATAATGGTTCAAGTTAACAGTGATGTTTTCTTAGTGTGGACACCCTACTTCATACATTGCATAGAAAATATTAAAATGCAAATAACTTTTTTAAATAGCAATGAATCAGGTATAAAAACATACAGTTTTATAGTTAAACATTTTTACTAAACGTTATAAGGCCCAATATATCTGTATATCTTATAATTGATGACATTTTACCATATAAAGTTTTCCTTTGTGTGGACTGAGAGAGCACAATTAAATATGAATTTTACGAAAATAGCCCAATCTTTTGCCCTTTTTTAACTTTTACAAACACCATTGCAACTTATACTACACATTAGCAGAGAAAATTTACAGTTTTTATGATATAATTAATAAGTCATACGTGATTTATATGTGGTCTCTGAGTGACCATATAAATTAGTTTGTAATTCCATATATCTTAGCCACATTATGTTTTGTTATGTTGTAAATACGTTTATACATATTTTACTAAACATTTGGGTGCCAAACATGCCTGTAAACGATATACGTGCCCAGATTTGGGGCAAGTATGTGAACTGAGAGACCACACATTAGGTAGTATATCTTTTTATTAAATTCTTTACAAACTCCAATATTCCTTTTACAAATGTTTTATAACTTTTACTAAACCTTTTAATTAAAAAAACTACAAAAAATCATGTGGTCACTCCGTCCACACACACATAGATTTTCTATTATGTATCATCTACACTACACAATCTATCTTGGGTATTTTTTTCAGATGTGTAGGTTCCTTACATCTAGCTAGAGATACAGATGTGTATGACATAATAATACGAGTACATACCTAGAATTTTTTTCCATGATTTCTGTTACACGCTGTATAAAAAAAATGGACTCCTAATTGTAAATGTCCCGACGGCGCCTTGGGGATTTATGGCAACCCTAGTATATAATGACTAGCTAGCAACATTACACGGGTGGGAGTGAGGAAGGCGCGGGATGCGGGTTTTGTTTTATGGTCACAGCGCACGGCTTGCAATCACAGCTGATTGCGTCTTCTGGTGTTTTTTCTATTCTGAGTTTTAAAAGCAACCGTTGCATAACCACACTATGTAATAATATTTGTTAATGTAGCATCGTCATGTCAACTAAACAAAATATATTACTGCGTCTGCGATATTTCTTTTGGCAAACTTAGTTTACGAAGGCATTTGTGGCCAACTTTAGTGTCAAAGTTTTGAGTCGCTGGCCGTCCGAAAGGTTCCGACATACCGACACCTTACGAAAGCAGTTAAGGCATGTTAAATGTCAGTAATTAATAAAATTACTCTTGCTCTTCTTGAAATACCTGTATAGATTTAATAAGACAGCACCTGCTACTTACTACTAGTAAATCCGTACGATGGAAATATAAAACAAACTAATTAATTAATAATTACTAACAGGATACCTAAATGCTTCAGACAAAACATATCAGACCAAATGCCAAACAACATATCAAAATGAGTTATAATTTAGAAAGGCTGGATCGTGTGTCGAATATAATAATATAATATAATATAATACAGGCGAAGCCTTGGAGAAGTGACTGGCTCTGATAAAAGATCCGCATCCTGGCTGTTCGGTAAGTACATAGACCTATTAGTTCGTTAGTTTAGAATAATATAGAGCTAGTTATAGAGCGCGATGGGCAGGCCCAAAACCCCTACCTATAAAACTAAGACTGAAGGACTCAACCGCTAGAGTTCTAAAAGTAAACTTAAACATTTTTAAACACTCGATAATCTAAATTGAAGTCACTAACTTCTACCATTTTTTTTCTCTGAGGCCGTTGCAGCTTAGCCGAACTTCTGACGAGGGCAGATGGCGCTCAGCCCTGTAAGTTTTTGATGAGGCAACTAGCGCAAGGGCACCACTTAGGTACGAACCTCGGCTTGTGCTGTTGCCAGGATAGGGATAAAGGAGGAACGCCCGGGTACGTGCTTGTACCTCGTATAGGCGGCGACTGAATGTACTAACTTCCTCCAAACTTATGTTAGCTTATCATTTCACGAAAATCTGCATTGCATGGCTATGATAAATTATTTTGATTATGCTCGTGTAAAGTTTACTGAATAGGTATAACGAAATATTCGGTCAAGAATAAAGTGAGTATTTTTTCTCAAACACAAATATGTAATTCTAGACCACTTTTTTAAATAGTTTGCATATTGATTGATTGATTTCTATGGTCGCCAACAAAGCATTCGAACTCCTTAATCGCAACTAGTCGCGATATCGGACAATATATTCATTGTGAGCAACCGAGTTGCCTAATAAAAAAAGTACTCCCCATGGCAACTAGTTGCCGACAAAGAGTATAAAATCCTCAATCGCAACCGGTTGTGATACTCAGTTGCCATGGCGGCCGAAAAGATTGCTGGAGATACCTACCTACACAAAAGCTTCGAACTTTTTAATCTCTTCATGAGGCTTTTGTTTCTAACCGAAATGTTTATATAACGTTGTGTTGTTCATATCTATCCGTATATTCGGAGTTCATACTTTTCTAAAGGGGTTCCTATATCTTGCATGAAATAATTCTATCGGCTAATCGATCTTGATCCGTTACCAAATTTAAATTACGTAATATACATGTTGTTTGGTAATATACTGACGATATTCAAGTAACGATTTCTATAAACATAAAAAAAAACTTCTCGTAAAAAAAAAAATAATTTTAAAGAAAAACGACTAAGTTTAGGTGATTAATTCGATATAAAACTTACTGCCTACTCTTGCAAACGACATCCAAAAATAAAGGCCGATTTGATAACTCCTTCGAAAATAGCAGCGGGTTTTGGGTTAGAAAGGAACAACAAGAGATATATCGAGACGTCACCAATACAGTATCTGTGGTTAGATGGCAAGCATTATGCAATAGCACAACATAAGTTTAATAAAGTGTCTGTTTTTGCATGCCAAAATAAATTTCACATTTCTATGGTAAACATTTCACAAATTTATTTATTATGCTCATCAAAATAACCCCTTTCATTTTTGTGCGTAAATTAAATATCAAAAACTTTGTTAAATATAAAGATCAATATGCATCGGTTGTTATTTATGCTGTTTGCATTCTTACATTGACATTCTGTGTACTAGTTAGCTTATTTTTCTCACATCAAAATGCATTCGGTGCAGTAATTACTTTATAAGTATAAATAACCAGACACGTATGAGTAACCATCTGGCAAAGAAGCATTTAAAGCCTCTACGACCGTATTATCCTTGACCACATTACAATTCCATATCATCAGTGATTCCAAACAAGTTTATCAATTAATTCAAAACCTCAATTTAAACTTCATTTTGACTTTCGACTTTTAAGGTCCCAAAGGACGTTGAAGAATATGGAACATAAAAAAATACTTTAAAGTATTTCCTGTCTGCCTCAAAGGATTTTTTTTACCTATTCCAAGAGTTTTATGATGAAGAAGCTTATTTAACCTCAAATTTGAATTTGAACAAATAGATTTTTGTTCCAGATATAACATACTTAGGTAGTTATAGGTACAGTTTATATAAATAAAAAGATTTTTGTACACAACAGAATCCAATTAAAATCCAAAAAAATGCCAAGTAGGTTCTCTTCGTTTTCCACAGAAACTAAAGAGGATTCAAGTTACCCTCCATTCATAAATGCCTTGACCCAAGGGTTAAAGCTGCAACGCCCTTTAAAGCCGATCGTGCCATTCAGAAAAACACAACAGTCAACACGACTCCAAAGTTCAACTTAGGTCTGTAGGGCATCGAGATACGTAATAGCTCACCGATTATACTCCCTACCTTTAATAAGGCAAATAATTGATCTAAGTTAGAACTCCCAACGTTTTAAGTTATACCTGGACAAGTAAATGGTACCTACTTATACATTGATTTTTTGAGAATGGTGGTGATGGCCAAGTCCGAAACCACGAGAGTTAGAAAAAAGTCGTGAAAGGAGTTATGCCCTCGATTTATAAGAAAACAATAACTGCATATTTATTTATTTGTTATTCTTTTACTTTTGACAGAAATCGACCAGAATGATTTTTCAAATAAAAAGACATCCTGTATTAATTTTGAACCAATTGATTCTGTTCTTCAAAGAATCAATCATTGCAAAGAAATTAATTAGTATTTTTCAAACTTTCGCGATCACTGTACATAATTATTGATTAAGACGGGTATTTATCGCGTATGTGCCTTTTTTATTTGTTATCCCGACGTTTCGGCTGTGTTGCAACCCGACAACAAATATAAAAGGTACATACGCGATAAATACCCGTTTTAATCAATAAGAAATGTATTACTAAAAATGAAAGGAAATACCAAATTTTCACTTTTTATTATTTTTACACGGAAGAAAACTCACCTCCTATTCAAACTTTTTGGTCTATAGTTATGTGTGAAACTCATTTGTCTTATTAGTGGGATACTGCGGTGATACTAAAAATTTAAAAAAAAATCATGGGGATTTCTTATCTTGGGTTACGTTGACGTAACCCAAGATAAGAAATCCCCATTACGAACTTTGTAAAGTTCGTTCTTGAGTACTAACTTTACAAAGCACATAACGTAGTGATTATATCCTCTTTGAAGCTCGTTATGAAACGGTTGAGAACTTACAAAGCTCATTGCTTGATATTATATCGAGGATAAATCCTGTCATGGTATCAAATGCAGTAAAATCTTTAGAGATACGTATAGGTACACAAGCATTAGAATCAATGGAAACCATTTTGAGCAAATTATTAGTTAGGTAAAATTGAGATAATACAAATAATTTGTAAAAAAAAAATTATTTCTACAATTGGGTTGCTACAGATATTTGGGTCTGGATGTTTCTCTATATATTATAAGTATTTATTTACAAAAAAAAGTATTATAGTATTCTATCAGTTATCTGATTCCCATAGTACAAGCTCGCGCAACGCGTAACAAAGCGGCAACATAAAATTTAGAGGCGATTTCGACTTATTTTTACGTGATTGCAGATCTGCACCGCTGGATCCAGCGCCAGATGCTGGATCCAGCAAACGCCCAAAAATGTGCTGGATTTAGCTGGATTGCTGGATCCAGCATTGCAGTCCCTAAGCGGTTATTTGGTGGTAGAGAACGATCAACAAAAGGATTCACCTTTCAAACGTTTCAAAATGACTCTGCTTACAATAAATAGATAACTGTTGACTTTGACTTTGTATAGTTGTTTCACTGTTGATAAAATCCCTATTACTAACAATTCCCACAGAAGGCAGCATGGTTATTCATAGGATGCCGTAGTCATTTGTATTGCAAATCGAAGTGCGGTGTAAACCACTGAACCAAGATTATCCGGTAGACAATGAACCACGATTTTACCGACAATGCCAATATCGACTGACCTCGTACCGTGAGATCGGTTAACCAGATCATTATTAAAACGTTCCACGCGCAGGGGAATATCTACTTACTAGGTAATAAGAGTATGAACAGTGAGCAATAAAAATCGAACAAGAACTAAGCGTCTCACTTGATAAAAAATTATTAGGCTGTCCAACGCTTAATCCTTTGACGACCTCTGTGACGCAGTGGGCGAATAGCCGGCTGAGACGGAACAAATTCCCGCCACGGAACAAATGTTTGCATGATTTCCAGATATTTGTTCTGGGGTCTGGGTGTTTTTCTATATATTAAAAGTATGTATTTACAAAAAAAAATGTATATAAGTATTCTATCAGTTATCTGGTTCTCATAGTACAAGCTCTACTTAATTTTGGGCTAGATAGCGCTGTGTGAAATGTCCAGCAATATTTATTAATTTAATCTTATAAAGCACTAGCTGACCAATCCGCAGCTTCGCACGCGTAGTCGTTCAATAAAAACATTACCCTCCTTCTGCGCAGTTGGTTAAAAAGTAGCCTATGTCACCCAGGGGTAGTGTAGCTTTCCAACAGTGAAAGAATTTTTTAAATCGGTCTAGTAGTTTCGAAGTATATTCAATACAAACAAACAAATCTTTGTTCTTTATAATATTAGTATAGATTTACACGGTAACTTATTCGCACGTATAGAAATTCCATACATCAAAACCCAACAACCGTTGTTTTTTGCTAATATGGATAACTTTGAAACTTCGAAAATGTCAGTAAAACTTTAATTAGACTCGCTGGAGCGCAATCTAAGACGTGAGTGTTTCTAGCAGACTGAATTGTCTATTATTCGGTACATTATGTAGCTGTGGGCATGCTATACTACAGGAATATATTTCCCCTCAAGTGTCTCGACCGAACCTAATAGTAAGTGTTATTTTTGTGATGTGAATGGCGGAATCAGATCATTTACGTCAATAATTGACATACCCAAGGTCTTTGTTATACCTACTATAAAAATAATTCGATCGGTCATTTAACGATCATATTTCTCGGTTCACTTTTTATGTCATATACACGCGCAAGGACTTAGACCGCAATGAGTCTACTTTGTCTATTAACGGAGCCGCTAATATTGTAGGTAAAAGTTCGTTATGATTGTTTTTCAGGATCTCAGTAGGTATATAAGTGTAGCTTATTTCCAATAGAAAACATATAAGAGCTCAAACTTTCAAAATATATTCAAAATGTCATTTAATATTTCAGCAGAATTCTAGGTGTCAATCATCATGTGATTATTAATTCATTGCCTGCTTTAGGCCTCCACATCCTCCGTCTTTGAACAAACCCATACTCAAAGACCAGGAAATAAGTAGCTTCCATCACGTAACTAGTTTTCACATTCTCACAAAAGACAATACCTAAATAGGTAGTAATATTAGGCAAGTTGTGTCACCCGTTGACACGCCTGGCGGTCACGCGGCGCTTGGTGGGACGCGCACAATGCGTGATGAGCTGAGATCGCAGATTACTAAATAATAGCTAAGTACCTTCTAAGATCACGGAATACAAGAAAACGTGGAAATGACAAGCTTCAGAGAGCCATTGTCTTGAATTATGCCATAGATCTCTAAGTACCTATCTTTTATGATAAATCCTTCACTGTACAAGCTATCCGTTTATGGAACTCTCTTCCTCCACACATTAGAACTTCCAAATCCCTTCCCATATTTAAAACAGTTCTATTTAAACATCTGTCTGCACTACAATGCTGTGATTTCTCATTTTCTCATCTATCGTTACGCTACTCTTGGTTTTTATTTCACCCTTCTATTAAACACCTATATGTACCTACTTATAGTATTTTATATAATATACCTTTTTTATTATTCTTAGTATGGAATATTTATGTATATGCTATATTATTATACACCTTATTTATTGCTGAGTATTACCCGTGCGCGATAAGTTGGGACCTGAGCGCGGTGACGTCATATTGACGTGTTGGTACCGCCCGCAAAAAAGCGAACATAACAAGCAGCCGCCCGCGGCTTCGTCTTTGTTTTTTTAAATTAATTTATTATGTTACTCAGGGAGGACGCTGCTTTTTATCTAATCTTTTATACACTATTTGAATAAAATAAAAATACAATGTTTAAGTTTATACATTTATTTTATCTATTATTTACATTATCTCATCTTCGTCACTACTTAGTGGATTTATGCCTTCTAGAGGTTGTTCTTCGTCCTCAGTCTCACTATAATCACTTGACGAAGAGGTATCCGATAAATTTACAATTAATTGCGATTCATTCGTCTCTTGTAAGAGGTCATCGTCCCAATACTTGTGTCGAAGCCTGTCCACATGGTTGACTTCTTTTTTCCAGACAACAAAACAATAACACAAACGAAAACTAAAAGAATTCCAGAGCGCGTCGTTACGTGACGTAGGCCAGTACGAGACTAAAAACCCTAGTAAAAAATAGTGATGCGAACGGTACAATACGGGCGCCATAGGGGAAGTGCAGGGGAAGCGGTCGGGGAGTCGCATTCCTAGCAGGTCCCAAGTTATCGCGCACGAGTAATACTTATATATTTGTATATATATATTTATTTTGCTTATGTAAGTACACTGTTTATTCAATATTCAATTATTTTTTATAAATATCCACCGTCCTATAACGTTCTCGTGAAAACCAGTCCATCCAAAGGTTATCTGTAAGAGATCGCTTTTAGCGATAAGACCGCCATTTGTATTTCTGCGTGTATTGTTATGTGTTTTTTATATTGTTTTTTATTTTAGGTGTGATTTACAATAAAGCGTTTTCTATCTATCTATCTACCTCATACTTATACCTACCACGTTAGATTTTATGTTAGAATTCTGCTCCAGCGCGCGATCGTAATAAATTGATCGATTATACACTACTAAACTTTCTTTATTTTCTTGAAAACAAGAATCTTTACATAATACACAATGTGAAAATATATAAATAAATTATAAAGTTACTGACCTGTATATCGTTTTGCAACTATCCCAAGTCTATAACATATCCGTTTAAGCATTGCATTAGCCGGGTACACTGCCAAGGTGAAACTATATAGAATAATAACCGGATGCAAAACCAATTTTAATAGATGTGACTCTGGATTACATGCGTTTGTAGATATGATCGGATGGTAAGATAAGATAAAAGGTTAATTACCTACTCATCCGAACCACAGAAACACTGATTCATACTGATGAAGTATCATCACTACTACCAAGAGTGATTTTAGCTTTACAACTAAGCTATAGCAAACCAACCCACAATGGCGGGTTCCTATATCCGTCGGTAATCGACTACGACTCGTATTTCCTTGAAAAAGTTTCAAACCAGTGTCAAACTTTTGACACGTTTTCAAGGAGAAACGAGTCGTAGCTGTTTACCGACAGATATAGGAACTTGCCATAAAAGTATCGTATGCTTGGGATTTTTACTGGCGGATAGCTTAATTCTTCCGCCGTTTTTTGCCTCTAAGGGCCGGTTTTTTGATCCATAGTTAGGGCAACAAATGGTTAAATATTGTAACAAATAGTTAAATTTCTTATAAATTTGTTTTTTGATCCATAGTTAACACAACCAGTGGTTAAATAAGTAACCATTGGTCTTAATAGTAAACCACAGCTCCATCGAGGGATTAGCAAGATGGCGGCTAGTTAACTCTTGGTCCTACAGCTGTTTCGTTCTTGTGATTTTATGCAGTTGAGTGAATTTTCTAGTGTTCATTTTATTTTGCTAGCTTTCCATTTTATTATGAATTTAAATATAACGAGTTACTTTGACATGTCGTCAGAAAGTTCTTCTGATGATGAAATTGCTGCGGAATACGTCCTAATGAAAAGACCTAAGGTATTTAGACCACGCAATCCGCCGCTGGAGCACTAGGACGATACAGATTTTTGCAACTAAGCAAGAGTCGTAAAATTAATCGGTGTATTAATGCATGTGTTCAAATGGCTATCTCATTCATGCAGCCAGGAAACACAAGTACCATTTAATTAATGCTTCTAAAGTTCAATAAATGCTGTTTCGTATTGCATAGTGAACATTGACACCTTGCATAAACCGGAGACAGTTTTTTACTGGCGCAATGACGCGGAGTATTGACAATGCAGAGGTTGCGACAATAGTGTTGCCGATCAATAGTGGACTATCGATAGTCTGTCGATATTCTTGAAAATTCAATAGTATCGATAGGTGTATCGATAGTATCGATACTATCAATAGCGTGATATGAGGCAATAGTATCGATTTCGTCCAATACAATCGATAGTATTAAACGTCAATGGTGACGAAACTATCGATAGTATCGATACTATCGATAGTTGTGTGCTATCGATAGATATAGACTTGTATATAATGACAAATACTATCGAAATATATGCTACTATCGACAGTACAAAACTATCGATAGTATCGATACTAACAATAGTGTCGATAGTTTTATGCAATACTATCGATAGTATCGATACTGTCAATAGTTTCGTCACCATTGACGTTTATTACTATCGATAGTATTGGACAAAATCGATACTATTGGCTCATATCACGCTATTGATAGTATCGATACTATCGATAAAACAATCGATAGTGTAACTGATTTATGAATTCAACTATCGATAGGGAAACTATTGATATTTCGGCAACACTATGCGACAATATTATACGGCATATCACGTCAGACATTAGCATGGCTCTGCCTATAACCCGAGAAAGTATTATTTAAGTGAAAGCGAATCGCGGCCGGAGAACCTACGACAGACGCCGAAACAGTTATTACATAAATCGAGTCTTGTTTACCGATTAAGTGAGATTGTGTGGAACCGCAAGCGGTCAAGCGACCATCTCGGTTCTTTTCCTACTCGAGCAGAACAGTGTACCTATCTGTGTCAAGTATATTGTGTGTCTTTATCACGTAGCAGTCTATTAGAAACTGAACGTGTTCTGATTGATGAAGCTCGGAGTTTTATCAATTGGATATTGTACAATAAATAGAGAAAGATGCAATAAAATACTTGTTACATTATACAAACAAAGGAGTAATTTTACTGAGAAAACTATCGAGATTTATATCAATCATTATTATAAACTAGCTGCGCGCCCCGGCTTCGCACGAATTTCAAAATAAAATCTTGAGATCATTACGGACATTAAAAAAATTAAATCTTTTCCAGCCGTACTAAATTTATGCGCTTACGAACGAATACCATTTCATTTTTATATAGATAAGGGATTTATCACATCCTACCGTTTTCTCGGTGTTACTATACGTACTGTTTTATAAGGATAAATGCAAAACGCACTGCACCCAGTCTCCCTTCATCATCATCGGGTCACCCTGATGAAGGCTAACGAATTGAACCGAAACATTGAAACGGTAGTACATGATAAATCCTGTATTAATAACATTGAAAGGAATAATTTTACCTATACTGTGTAGTAGATTTCATTAACGGTATTAAGCGGGGCAATGTAGCCAGTGTCTTGGGGACACTTCCGCTTTTTAGTGATCTGGATCAGTTGAGCTATCTATAGATCGTTTGCAACGGTATGCAGATAAATAATAGTATATTATTTCTGAAAATAAATATACTAACGTTATCGAACTATCGATCCTGTGCAGCAGTTTCTAAAGGTCACCGAGCGTTGTACTTTGTTGAAACTGAAATGAAACTTTACTTTCAGAAGTCCCGGAATAGTGTAAATTAGATGAGCCTGGACCGATAAGCAACCAACTCTACCTTAGTTGCTGCAGGTTCTGGTGAAATTGGATTTAAATCTGCATTTGCATCTATCCGATAGTTACTTAATAATCCAATTTCGCCGAAACAGCCAGCCGAATTGAAACAACTTCTTTCTATTTTGCCAGTGCACTCGTCCTATTGCATACAAAGCAGTCTTATCTAGCGGAATACCTTGTTATCTCAGCATCTGTTGCTCAGGAAATGTAGGTATACGTAAGCTGATACATATTTGCGTAAATTTTTAGAAAAGATACCAGGTTTTTTCTTATTTCTCGGATTTATGATTTTATTTTGAGCAAGTAGGCAGGACTTGCAGAAAAAAATAATAATTTGTGTCAAACGTAAATAAATAGACGCTCTGTAAGAAAATACAGCTGCATATTCAAAAACTGTGGAAGGCTTGATAGACTTTTTGCAAACTGCATGTTTTTAACGCGTATGGCTAGGGCGGAAATTGATGGCGAAGCTTACGTTTTTGAGGCAGGACCAAAAATTTAATTAAATTTGACCTATCAACATTCAAGAAATTAGAATTTTAATTCATTACGGCAATGACATGTGAGTGTGTGAGAATAGCACCGAGCAAAATGTGTAACTAACTTCAATAGAAAAACATATTGTAAGGAGACGCTAACTTAATTATTGATTAAAACGGGTATTTATCGCGTATATACCTTTTTTATTTGTTATCCCGTGTTGCAACAGCCGTGATCTCGGGTTGACCCTTACTTAGATATAAAACATCTAACAAAGTTAATGTCTACAGGCGACAGAATACAGGTGTAGTGGCTGGTTTGTTACGCGAGACTTTTCTATTTGCAAGAACGAAGCACTATTTGTTTCGATGTGGAAATCCCTGCGCATTTATCAATATGCTAAAATCAATTTCAAATTGCCGCAATAGTAAGCCAATCTAAATCAGAATTAGCTGTGACGAAATAATCTTAGTAAGTACTTAGTCATCCACAATCACTGCCACAAGATATTGTAACAGCAAACTGGGTCAAGAATACCTATCACATATCATCTCCATGCATTGTGTTCTATGTAAACAGGGTACTTTTCATATTGGAATTAATAGCTCCATTATTTGAGTGGTAATAACTGGTCCAGCGTGAGATAGTCTGTTGAAAGCATCAGTCGGGCAGGTGTTTTGCGCATTATCCTTTTTGTTTTTAATTAATAGGTGCAAGTGCCGACAATGTGTAGTCCACTGTTCTTCGGCCTATCTACTCCATTGTTTTTGAATCGTGTCGAAACACTCACAGACGCTTAGTTAGTAGATTACTTTTAAATAGCAATGAATTATGAATAGATCCATCCACCTGTATCTTATTACGATTGTTTTTGTTAAAAGTAATTAAAAACGACAGCCTAAGTTCCGAGTACAGCTTGCGAGTATTAATGCACATATTCATTGAATTGATGGATGGGATAGGTAGGTACGTAAGTTATATAAGAGACCTCCATTTTGTTGCTTTACTTTTATTCTGCATCTTCGTTTTTGTTGTTCGTTTTGTTCAATACCAATTCGTAGTATAAAAGGTTTCTTATGCATAAAATAGCTATTACAGAAAGGTTTACTGAAGTATAAATGGCAAATCTGTTATTTTTAGACGGGAAAATATTTAGCCAGTAATAATTCTCACCAAGGGCCATATCAGACATCGCAGGGTACCGCTAGTACTTCTGTTGCAATCCTGCCATACTCAGCTCGAAGTGGGTCACTACCTGTCACCACTGCATTATCTGCTTCTAAACTTCAAATAGCTTTACCGTTTCGGTAATAGGCGGAAAACTGCTAGGACTTGTCTGGGGAAAGGATGTTTCAAATTTTGAAGCCAATTCCCAGGTAGAGTTTTTTAGTTTAGAAACATGTCAGCCGTTTGAACCCGCTGTATCACTAATCGATTCCTATGACTGTGTAAGCTGAAGTGTAAAAAATTATTGAATCAAATTGGCTATAATCAATCATCCATTATGCAAAATTAGCAAAATTTTGCAACCAATCAAATTATAATGTCAGTTTAGTACATCATCTACTCTGGAAGGGGTTCTACTGGTTGTATATTACAACCACCAAGTCTTACATCTAGATACAGGTTTTTATAATATTTCGAAATGTTTCGTTTTATATGCGGTCATCCCAAGCTATTTTGTGAAATAAGAAGCTGAATAGTAGGATAGAAACTCTTTATTGAATTACCACGCACACATAAATAATACAAAATTAAAACGAAGCTAGAATAAAAAGGCATCAACTACGAATCCAAATTAATATCTACCTAAAGCGTGAAATTATCAATGAAAATACTATCATATAAGCCACTTATGGATAAAGATCAGAAGTTGGCTCTTCATCCAACTAATTTGACATCATAGGCTAGTAGCTAAACAAACTCAAGTCACTCACATCATATGTATATTCAAAATTAAATACAATACTGCTGAGAGGTCATGCATGAGCATTATTTTTTTAGCACTCATCGCACGAGCGCATCGTTATACGCAATGACGCACCACAAACCGTTTCTCGATTGTTCCTAAAATATAAAATTTGGAAATTGGACTACTTTTCGGAAAATAGGTACGTTTGTACAGTTTTCATAGGTAAAATGCTCCAATTCCTTCAGCGGCGGAGGCACAAATGGTAAAAAATATCATTTTATATGTTATGGCAAAAATCGATCATATCGATATAATCTCTCCATTAGAAGATCTTGAAATCTTTATGTAGAAACACCACATTTGGAATTACATGCATGTTCTGGCACACCTTGTGAAGACATATTGTATAAATAGGTAAATACCATTAATATTACACATGCCGCATGTGCACTGAACAGCGTGCCCAGTGAGCCAGAAAGCTGGCTTCAGCGTCCTTGCCCTCTTTGCATCATTAAAATAGAACCTCCTGCTCAGAGACCGAAGAAGCCAAGTGCAATGTCCTGAGTTTGACATCTGACGATAAAACCCGCATGTCACAACAATGCCCACGGATGCCTTATGAGTAATGAACGCATTCTGTGTCAGTTAACACATTGTACACTAACTACTCGCTTTAATTACTACGTTACAAGATGTGTGTGTCACACGTTATTGTGTGCTCCAGTCAAGGTGATGTTGAAAGTTCCTCTCTCGTTGTAATAGTTGGTACGTGACAAAAACTGCTTTATCCCCATAATGACAGTGGATTGATTAAAAAAAATTGTAGAGCACTTATTTCACTTTCCCTGACTCACACTACGTAAGTTCATGATGTTTAACTTGGAGTTATGTACCAAATCTAAAACAGTTGATTTGTTGTTTTTTCTTTTTTATTTCGTTCATCTACCTGTCACCAATTAACTCCTACGATAGGACCACATACTAAGGCGAAACTTCATAAAAATATCTAGGCGTTTGGACCGATCGATATGACCATTTTAATTTTTTATATATAAGTAAGCCTACTTTTTTACCTACCTATCTAGCTAGCAAAGACAATGTTCCCTGCAAATAATCAAAAAACAACAAACAGGGTTATAGATGAAATGCGAAGATCTAAGGATGATGGCGGAAATCATCTCGAACACTGCGAACTTAACATCACCTCTTGAAGACTGGGACCACGGACAGAGAGTTGTGTCGCGGATGTCTTCGGGAGAAAGACACTGTAGAGCACCGTGATGCTTCCCTGCACAGCCACAAACGATGCCAGACTGAGAACGGGACTGCAATCGAATCTTCATCCTCCTCCAACACCGCTATTGCAACAACATCCACGGGGATCCTGGAAAGCTGCTGCCATCAACTCAAAGTCCTAGTCCGTTATTTCAAGAAGTTAGGATGGCTGGGGTCAAGTTAGAATGGGGGGAGGGGGTAATGCACAAAACACCCCAATGCGGGACGTCAGTACAGATCTCATACCCCCCACCCTAGAATTAGAATTAGTACTACTTTACACATAGCCCCAGCACTAAACATTTTAATGCTGACAAGGATATAGGTAGAACTTGTAGAGCGGGTATGAAGTATAAAAATATTCTCATGATTTCTCATTCTACAGATTGGATTGCAGTGCAACTAAGGATGTGAAACAGGTTAGAAAGATGTAAAGGAAGATAAAACGCGACATGCCTTTAAAATATTGTCGTTAGAACCGCATCGCCTTACAGGCATAAAGATTTTCACTTGTTTTCATACGCCACTGATTTCTACCTCATAATTTATGAATGAGAATCATTGCTCAATTTTTAATTATTATTATTAACCGAGTTATAAAACCTTAAATTCTAACGAATCGTCCCCGAAAAAAGATGAACTCGAACAAATACTACTTAAGGTTATGCTCATACGAACATTGAGCACTTTTTGTAGGTCAGTTTGTTAGACTGCTTAACCGAGAAGCCTGCTCGGCTACTGCTCAAGGGTAAAAAAGCGGAAGGTTTGCCTAAATCATCACATGTACTATTGTTGAGGATTCGGGCGGCTCCAGCTATTAACCCCTGATTGCACTTAGGCATAAGTATGCATAATCGATCACTAGACTTGAGCTATTGATCTGGTTTTCGTAACTGTGATGTGGTGTTACTGGTTTTTCGAATCGCCCTTAATCTACTTCATTGACAGGCTCAACTTTTATTCAATTAGGTGTGGACACTGCGTTCGGTTGACAACCTATATAATAGATATGGTGATAGGTTGTAAAATTAATATACTAGTGATTCGCCTCGAACTGAGATCGCGCGAGTCTCCGATTAAAACAAAAAAAATATGATTTGTAGTCTTTGACTATCAAAATAATGCCACGAAATAAATAACCATCTTACTTGATCAGTGTCATTCAAATTACAGGTAACAGGACCTCATGTAATCTGGTTATTCTTTTTTGGGGTACAAATTGCAGTTATTCTGGATTTCAGACTTCTGCCTATATTTGTGTCACTTAAGCTACACGCATACCAAATTACAGCACTGTGGAGTCACTGGTGTACCTACCCTGTGAATTTTGTCAAAGTTCAGTTTTTATTATGGCTAATAACTCAAAAACTATAAGGACTTTACTAAAAATAAACCTGACGACCTCTGTGGCGCAGTGGGCGAATAACCGGCTGAGACGCAGGAGGTAGTGGGTTCGATTCCCGCTGCGAAACAAATGTTTGCATGACCTACAGATATTTGTTCCGGGTCTGGATGTTTTTCTATACATTATAAGTATGTATTTACAAAAATAAAATATATAAGTATTCTTATCAGTTATCTGGTTCCCATAGTACAAGCTCTGCTTAGTTTGGGGCTAGATAGCGCTGTGTGAAATGTCTAGCAATATTTATTTATTTAATAAAAACGGAGTCTAAATGTACTAATAAAGACCTTTCATTTGACGTCCCACTTGACCTAACAGTCTAATTTTTTTTACCCCTCTTTAACCCCAATATCTCAACAACCCCCCAATATTTTTAGCTCATTTAGTTACACCAAAATTGTGCCATCACTACCTACCTATGTATCAAATTTCACGATGATCGGATCAATGCTTCGAAAGTTATCCTCGGACAAACAAACATACTTACATATAACGCCGATTTGCCCAAGTTGAGTTAGAGATCTCGCTCGATCAATTAAATTAGGGATAAATTCTCTGCTATATGTAGATATAGCTATCAATATCCATTTAGATTTTTCACTGCTGACTCTATTGAGATGTGATTAATTCGTGGTATACTAATCAATACACAAAAACCGCGGTTCAGTTAACTTTTTTTTTATATATATTGTAGGCTTGCGTTTGACCACGATCTCGCCTGATGGTAAGCGATGATGCAGTCTACGATGGTACACGCTTGCCTAGAAGAAACCTATTCACTCGCGACTTAAAGATACCCAGGTTGTAGCTATCAGGAAACACAGACTCTGGCAAGTCGTTTCACTCTTTGGCGGTGCGCATAATAAAGGTCGAAGAGAACCGCTTTGTGCGATTGGGAGGTATTTCTACCATATAGCGGTGGCGCACCGCAGAGCTTCTGGTTGTCTGTTGATAGAAAGGAGATGGTGGGATCAGGTTGAAAAGTTCCGCCGCACACTCCCTGAAATGTACTCGATAAAAAACCGAGAGGCTAGCAACCTTTCGTCGACGCTCCAGGCTGAGGAGCCTTGCATCAACTAGCTCATCGTTGCCTATGAGCTTCTTGGCTCTTGACCAATTCTTTACGATAGATGTTTACCGATAGTTTTAACTGCTGTCCGTTTTGATGAACTTAGATAAGGTAAATCGAAGAATGTTTTGTAATTGAGTCAGTGTTACGTCATAAAGCCATCGAGAGGCGGAAGCAAGAGCATGCAAAATAATGGTTATTTCGATTGAGAATCCACTCGTGAGTCAGCTACTAAACTCTGCTATTGCAATAATAACCTGATCCGACAGTTTGCCGGATTAACTGCGACTAAGCTTACAAAAGATATCTAATAAAATAGTATAATATAAGTCAAGATGTTTTTATAAATCCATTCAGCTATTGTGACGCATTAGGTAATTAAATAATTATAAAGCGACAAAAGTGAATATTTACTTTTAAAAATGCTGCATTGAATTATATTTTTTTCGTACCACTTGCTCAAAAAAGTGACATTCTATGCCAAAAAAAGCGAACATAACAATAGTCATTTTTAATCTGTTAAAAACAAGGAAAGAAAATTGTACTGAATTTCATTCATCCTCTAGGGGGAGAATGTGATTTAAATTTGGAATACTTACCGAAATTTATACTGAACTACATCTGTGTTTACACCATTGAGTTTGTATATAAAGCATTATACATCTTTTTGAAAAAGGAATACGCATTTATTATGCAGTTATGATTATTAAATAAAATTACGAAAACCGACGAGGCCGTATGAGCTTGATGCCTTTGCTTTTCCGACAAAAAAATATTAGTCTAGGAATTTGCCGCGTTTTTGTTTTCTTCAAATACATAAACGTTTAGTTTATTTTAATTTATTTTTATAAATAAGTTAATGTTTTAAAAATACGTTACGATGTTAAATCAAATACTCAAATCAACTCGACAACCATGGGATGTGCCAAACAAAAATGTAACTCTCTCTATCAATAATTGGACCAATGTTTCGAATGTTAACTTTTACTTTTAGGTGTCATTATTTTTAATAAATGCTTATCTCATATTATTATTGTGTTAATTTTTTCGCAAATGGTACGAAAAGTAGAGTATTTTCCTCGGTGATAAAGCTGTCTTAGTCTTGGGTGAACTTAAATCCCTAGCTACACTCAGGACTCGTCTTAATGCCCTCGCTTCGCTCGTGATTTAAGTTTTTAACACCCTCGCTACGCTCGGGAGTAAACCTCGAGTTCTTCGTTACGCTCGCGATTTAAATCGTCACCCGCGACAGAAGACACTGCTTTATCCCCTTGGTTAATAATCTACTATTATTGCCACTTAGAATAGTTTTCTCACGGCTGACACACCAATAATATTTTTTTTAAACAGGGCAAAATGCCTTTTATAACAGAAAAAATATACAATTATTTACAATAAAATACAGAAGAAACAGTTGAATCATCTAAAGACCGTTGCAAACAATCTATAGATACGACCAGGCGGAAGTGTCCCCAAGACATTGGTTGCATTGCCTCGCTGAATTGCAATACTAAAATTGAAGTGTCTGTCTGTGATTTCAAAATAAATGCTAAAACTTAAGTGAAAACGACTATTTATACGATGCCTAATCATAAATTACCGTTGTTAGAATTTTTGTCTGTCTGTCCGTCTGAAATTTTGTCTGGAATAGGCACAGAAACGGCTCCGTTAAGCAAAAAAATTAAGGATTAAAACAGGAATAATAGCTTAAATTTGTGTGTATGTTCCATTTCGATATCTTGCAGGGTTCTGAAGATGTGATCTATACTAATCTATCTATACTAATATTAAAATGAGGAAAGATTTGTATTTTTGTGTGTGTGTATGTTTGTAATGAATAAACTCAAAAACTACTGTGCCAATTTCAAAAATTCTTTCACCATTGGTAAGCTACATTCACCTTGAGTAACATAGGTTATATTTATTGCTAGAAAAGATTAGGGATCCTTACTAAAACTTAAGTAACGTAACCCAAGATGTAAAAAAGTGCCCTAAAACGTCTTTCGTCGCATGCGCTGCGGAAACTATTGATGATAGAACAAAAGTATGTTCTACAGTATTAAAGAACATATCAATATCTACAAAAAACTTTGGGATACTATATTACTTAATATTATAAAGAGGAAAGATTTGTTTGTTTGTAATGAATAGGCTCTGAAACTACTGGACCGATTTAAAAAATTCTTTCACTGTTGGGAAGCTACACTACCCTCGGGTGACAAAGGCTACTTTTTACCCAACTGCGCAGAAGGAGGGTAATATTTTTATTGAAAAACTACGCGTGCGAAGCTGCGGATTGATCAGCTAGTTAGAAATAACTCAAACCATGCATGCGAAGCTGGGTGTGGGTCAGCCAGTTAGCAATACATTTAAAGGATTTTCTAATGCTATTACATAAACGAATTATTATATGTATCTTCTCTACATAGCTTGTATAATTATTCGCATTTGGCGGTCACCGTCGGGTCGCAAGGGTCGGGTGGCCACGGCGTAGGAGAAAGCGTGCCATAGCTTGTAGTTCACTATACCAGTTACCTGCACACCTACCAGTAATTTGCCCACATTATGTGCGTCGGCCAAGCGAAGTTTCCGATCGATAATAAAAGTAACGAGGAAGTGGTTATCTCATTATTCCGTTTAATCGTACCGGCTGGCGTACGCGACAGCGACACCGTACCGAACCGACAGCGATACCTGTAGAAAATTGCACCAAATTCCACATACATGGTAATGAAAGGAGAACCAAAAGTGTTAAAGTGTCCAAAAGTAACCAAAAGTGACCAAAAGTGTCTGGTTACAACAAGTTTTTGTACTCCCCAGGGTTTATTTTTTATATAACATTAGCTTCCTCCCGCGGCTTTGTACGCGTGGTTTGTCAATAAAAAAGCGAGTGTGCTTTAGACGACTGAAGTATAACTTCTTTTTCAAAATATTAATTTATAAAACTGTTCACACGTCTGCAAGTCGATCAGTCTATGTTCATTCTAGACAGACGTAACTCGCACTCGCACATTAACGTTTAAAAATATACGAAACGTAACTCTCTCTCTCTTTCTATCTTCACTAACTTATATCTCCCTCTCAACTTCCGTTCCCACTTTTCGTAACGCATTCACCAGCTTACTCCCCAAGTCAAGCGTGCGTAAAGAAGTTTTACTTCAAAAATTGTCTAGATTACAATCCAGGTCGTAATAATCTATCTTTATACCAAATTTCATCGTAATCGGTTCAGCCGTTACGACGAGATTGAGTAACAAACAAACAAACATCCAAACTTTTGCATTTATAATATTAGTGTGATGGAGATGGAAAAAATGGCCCACCTGATGTTAAAGGTAACCATCACCTATAACAAAGCATGGCCGCGTAGGTTACTCACCTTAAAAACGTGCCCTACGATGCATTTCCTGCGTCCATCAACTTGAGGCATAAAGGTGCAAAGCTTTGTGTGCCTGTAAACTGCACCTTCAAACCAATTCAAGGGTGAATGATTCTGATAACATTTAACTAGGGAACGGCTGTGTCCGTAATCCAGAAGTTGAGTTTATTACAATGTTCATGTTGAAAATTCTCCGTTTCATACAAACCACACATAAACATTGTATTGAAAAAAGCAGATTATTGTGCCAGATGAAAAAATCAAAAGTCCGGAGAAAAGGCTGATTTCCATTGAAAAATCCTGATATTTTTTACAGTTTGAGAATTTTCTCTCAAACGTACTTAACAATTTAAAAAGTCGTAATATTATCGTTTATAAACGCTGCGGATTACGGACACAGTTGCACCTACTTGTATTAATAAGTATTGATTTTATTTGTGCAATTATTACCAAAGAAAGATTATTTTTAGTTTGTTTAACTTTTTATTAAAAAGAGTTTGTTTAAATTTTTATTGAAATTTAAGCTGTTTTTATTGAAAATTTGAAAAATCCTTAGATTTCATGAGATTTGCAAAATCCAGCCGCAATCCTATGACTTAGAGTCTAAACTTCTGAAATCTCCTGAGATTTTAGCTAGGATATTAGTTAGGATTTGTCCTGACAAATCCTGCTATATATAGTAACCCTAGCTGTACACAGGTCTTACTCAAATATTATCGACCATTTACAAGTTGATACAACCCGCTGTTATACAATCAGCCAGACAGTCCAGGTAACCTAACTTAACCCAAATAACTTTTACATTGTCTTTGTAGCCAATAGTTGCCTTTCTGCCTATAGTCTAACTTTTTATTAGCTGCAGTAAAATGACGTTTCTAAATGTCATTCCGTAAAATAATGTTGCCAGCCTAATCTCAATAGGGATGTGATTCAGTTCACAAAAATTAATTAAATAACATTATTATGACGGTTTTGTTTCATTTTGAATGTACCTCCCTATACTTCCACTAAAAAAGATCAATCCTCTAGTATAGTAATAATAATAGGTTAAAAAAATACATTACAACTTAATATTAAATCTCAAAAAAAAAACCAAACTGATTATTCATTTATGATTCACTCATTTAGCTACATCCCTATTTATTTTTCTTCAAAAACCGGCAACCCACAAAACGTCATTTTACTGCAGCTAATAAAAAGTTAGACTATAGCTGACATGATTAAATGAAATATTTAATTTCACTAAAGTACAAGAAGCTAATATTGGGGCTCAGGTGGAGTTGGGCAGGACGCTTGGCCAGACGTAGTGATGA
This sequence comes from Philereme vetulata, assembly GCA_918857605.2. Taxonomy (NCBI): domain Eukaryota; kingdom Metazoa; phylum Arthropoda; class Insecta; order Lepidoptera; family Geometridae; genus Philereme; species Philereme vetulata. The sequence goes on from OU975432.1 coordinate 11,318,298, forward strand.
CAGGTGGACTAAGGTACTAACAGTGTGGAGGCATCGAAATAGGGGACGTCCACCAGCGAGATGGGTCGACGACATCAATAAGACTGTGGGTCGTACGTGGTTCAGACTGGCGCAGAATGGCGAAGAATGGCAGAAACAAAGAAAGGAAGAAAATAATAATTTCATTTATTGATTTCAAGTACATAATAACAATTTCAAATAATATAATTTACAAAGATTTATAATTTAAATAATGGCTTGTATAAAAATCACAATTGCAAACTAAGTCGACTAGACTTGTGCTGTAGATCCTGTTTTATGCTGCTGTGATCTGTGCTATGCCCAGCAGTGGATCGACACGGGCTGAGAAAGTTGATGATTTAGTTTAAGCATGTGTAATATTTATTGCCGGATGAAACTGCTTTCAAATACTAATAACAACTCCAGATTTCCGGTAAAGTGCCACTGCTAACCAATCATACCTAATCAAAAGTTTTTTTACAGCATATGTATGTCATTTAAACGTACGTAAAAGGCATTAGAAATTGATATTTGGCTAACTAGTTTTTAAATATGGTTAAAATTTATAATTGCTGTTGATATCTGTTACATAAAGTATTTACCTTACCGGAACTTATATTAGCAGGTAAGTGACCAAGATAATCATGTGGGCAATTATTGACCTGAAGATGGTTATGCGGCACATCTTCTTTACTACCTTAGATATTACCACGCAAGCTGTGATAAGTCGTAATATGGTTTGCGTCATAGTCGAGTAGGTACTACACAAGTAACTTTTCAACAAACATATAACCGACTTCATATTTTTTTTTAATACATTATAGTCTTGCGTTTGACCACGATCTCGCCTGATGGTAAGCGATGATGCAGTCTACGATGGTACACGCATGCCTAGAAGAAACCTATTCACTCGCGACTTAAAGATACCCAGGTTGTAGCTATCAGGAAACACAGACTCTGGCAAGGCGTTCCACTCTTTGGCGGTGCGCATAATAAAGGTCGAAGAGTAAAAACTACTAACAGTAAAAACCAAACTACTCTACTAATTTTCATTAAATTTCCATGGGTTTAATCTAAACATCACAACATCAGCTCGTTTTCGAAGAAAAACATTTTATCATCAAAATTTTTTGATCAAGCGTGAGTAGCGCCTTAAAATGAATCAAGTTGATAATTTTTTTTTTTGATGCTGATCGATGCAGTCCTATATAACAATCATTTTATTGTATCCGCTGAAAAAAATCTGAGCAGCGAAAGTTACTCAAATTTGATAAAATGTATTCACATACAACAGCACAAAGCAAAATTCCTCCAGCAAACATTTTTTATTAGATTCTAATTGCACATTAAAGAAGTATTAATACTGTAGCGATTAATAGGTTAAGGAACTCCATGCTCTCATGAGCAATTCAATAACATTTCGTATTTCAGAACAATTTTGAATTTCGAACATGGTTTTTGCATCTGTCGGACTTTTATATCAGTCATTGCATCATCTTATTTGTCCTATCATACCATTGTCAAATACGCTAAAAGTAGACTTAATTGAAGCATACTTCCTCAACCGACGAAGCCCAACTAATGCGTTGAAGTGGTATCAGGAAAGCTACCCAGACCGCGATTGAGGAAGTATGCTTCAATTAAGTCTACTTTTTGCGTATTTGACAATGTCATGATAGGACAAATAAGATGATGAAATTCTACGAAAAGCCTACACAATGCGAGGTCAGCTTATACTGGAAATGTATAGCTTGATGCGTAACCGTGTGTACTAACCTATAGACTTTTTACATATTTTTACTTGGAGAAAATAAGATTATGTATTTTTTTTCTTTTAATTTGCATAGAGATTCGTAGCGCCCGCTTTTCATACAAAAGACATCAACGCCCTACGCATAAATCCAAAACTGCATCAACCTTGTTCAACGTTCTGTTTTATTTTTAACCGGAGACCTTTTCTTTTGCTTTAGGGTCAACTACTTGCGTTCACTTCCGATGTACCCACTTACTTTGCATACTGATATAGTAAAAATAATGGTACTTATGGTCGAAATTCAATAAAATCCGCATTCAAGCAAAACGCTGTTGAAAAATAATTGTTTAGAGAACAATTTTTTCTCGTCAGCGAAAATTATACATATTGGCAAATCATACAGCGGATCGTCTCAAAAAATGTAATTGAAATACATATTTATATTATTAGTTATTTATTACATATGTTACAAGATCCATATCAATGTTAATAAAAGTTCTTAAATTATGATCGAGCGAAGCGAGATTTACAAATCAATTTAAGCAAATCGGAGTTGTTTGTTTGTTTGTCCATCAGAGTAATCGTAGTATGTATGTTTGTATGTTCAAGGATAACTTTCGAAGCGTTTAACTGATCATGGTGAATTTTTTTATTATTGTCTTCAGAATGGTGTTGGCACTCCCGCTTACTCTGGTCAGCAACGAAGCTATCTTTTTCCTCATACAGGTAAAGAACCCATCCGTGCACGCCTCCACATACCAGACCAGAGGCGCTGCAGAATCGCGGGAGGTCCAACAACATCCCACAACGAAATATCTTACAATGGCGTATGAATGTTATATTTTATTTATTGTGTTACTTAATTCACATGATAATTCTAATAAATTAAAATTCATAAATTCATTTAAACAATAAAAAGCATGTCTTTCAAAAAACCATTTGATTTTTTGTTTAAAATCTGAAATATATTCTAAATTTACAATTTTTGTTGGCAGTTTATTGTACATTAGTATTTTATTATATTCTCCCTGCTTTTGCACTGTAGCTAGTCTTACTTTTGGTTGATATAGTTTCTCCTTATTCCTTAAATTATAGTTGTGTGTGTCTTTTTTTTAATATACTCTGTATCCTTGTTTTGGTGAATTTCGAGGAGACTTTTAAAGAAATTAATATAAAGAAATCTTAAAAGAAATCCTTATCAAAGCTAAGCTATTGATTTCTTATTTACTAATTTTCCATTTTTAAAATATGTATGTGTGACTTATCGACCAATAAATAATCTCTCTCGGGACAAAGGTAAGATATAAAAAAATAAAACATATAATAAACTTTTAATGAAGAGTCTATAAAATATTAGATCCAATTAAACTCAAGGTAAGTAATCCAAATATAAAAGTATTAAGTAAGCTTTCAGAGAGTAGTTTAAAAATCCAATAAAGTTAGAATATTGACTACACCCAAAATAAGTGGATAGCTAATTACTCGGTAGTAAAAATATTATATAATGCCTAACAGGTTTTGCCTAAACTAAATACCACCTTGATAATGGTGAAATTTAAAACGTACCAAGAGACAAAATGACCCAAAACATTAGTAGTCGGGAATTTCTTGGAAGGTCTCTTATTAAGCCTACAGGTACAAGGGTTCATTTGTAAACATAAACTGTCGACAATTTTACTTAGAATACTTTCGTGATTGATTTCAGTCATTATTATAAATACGGGATTTATCACGTACCGTCTAATCGGTGTTTCGACCGACAATGTTTCCGTTCAATTCGTGAACCTTCATCAGGGTGAGTGCGATCCGCGATCCGCTCCGAATAACGAGGCGAGACATTATTCGGAGCGGATCTCATTCACACTGATGAAGGTTCACGAATTGAACCGAAACATTGTCGGTCGAAACACCGATAAGACGGTACGTTTTAAATCCCGTATTTATAATAATGATAGTCGACAATGTATGGAACAGTCCTTCCCGTAGTCCACATAAAGTAGTTCAAAATCCACCGTCTCACACATTGTAAGTTGTAACATCAATATTTGATTTAAATAAACACCAAACATAACAAATAAACATTCTAAATTGCGTATAAAACTGTTCTCGAAATGTGTCGACAAACTCACCTTGTACCATATTAGCTTAACAATAAATATCTTCCTGCACTTAGTTGGCTTAGATATTTTCTATCAAGCTTGAGCATCTGAAAGTATTTGAGAGAACTAATTGCGGAAATGGAAATGCACGCAGAGAAAGCTATAAAGCTTGCGGACAATAAGAAAAATCATTTCCTTGTTTAAAAAATGTCCATCAAGCAAGCAATCTGTTCATTGGTTAGTAGCTTCTCTTTTCACTTTATATTGGAGTCACTCAACTTGATCTATCAAAATATGTCATATATTTTTATCGGATGGGGAAACACAATCCAGTAGAAGTTTTTAGGGCTCTGTACCCAAATGATAACGGACCCTATTACTCAGACTCCGCTGTCTGTCTGTCCGTCTGTCACTAGGCTGTATCTCATGAACCGTGATAGTTAGACAGTTGAAATTTTCACAGATGACCTAACATATGTATTTCTGTTGCCGCTATAATAACAAATATTATAAACAGAATAAATTAAATATTTAAGGGAGGCTCCCATACAACAAAAGTGAATTTTTTTGTCGTTTTTATAGATAATGATACGGAACCCTTCGTGCGCGAGTCTGACTTGCACTTGACCGGTTTTTTTTTATGATTAGCTCACACAAATCAGAAACACAAAGATGTTTACCTTGAAATCTTTTCAATTCGACTAAAATACAAAATACCACCAAATTCAATCCATACATCGTATCTATTTGAAATCAACCTTGTCATACTATGTAGATTATTGGGTGAGGTCGCGGTTTATAAAGTTACATTAAAATGAAGCCAAAATATTATTTTCCGTGCATTGTTCTACATTTTAATAAATCGTGAACAAGGCCTGTGGTGTCGACAGCAAACGTGAAAAATAAAACATGAACAGTAAATTGCGAGACATGTGTGTTTAAAAACCAGCATTCACGTTTCGTCGAAGTCGTAGAGTAGGCAAGTAATCAACTCTAGGTCCACCAAAACCTATCATACAATACTTTCCCATCTGGGAGAGTTAGGGTTTTAGGACAATATTTCCTAACATAATGAAGATAAGTCTTAGTGTGTTCTGTATGGCGCCTATCATATACAATCATGTCCCTTTGTCAATTCGTGCCGAGGATAGTTTCAATGCATTTAAAAATTTACTGACCAAACTAATAGAGGAAAAAACAAGCATGCTACTCCATTGACGAATTTCTAAATGACATATTTTAAAGCCTGTTTAATTTTAGTGTAAAATGTTGAATGTTTTCGAGTTTAAGTTTCAATGGCATTTTTTTAGTGTTATTGTACTCAATGATTTTTTTTTTGTATTTGCTGACATTTTATTGTATTCGGGGACATTTTAAATTTTTCTTATCCATTGACATTTTTAATTTATTATTTAATAATCGTGTTTTTATCGTTGACATTGTTTAATATTGCACGCTCATAATAAGCTGATTATGGAGATTCTTATTGATGTACATATATGTATCATCTGTTGCTTATATGTAACTGTACACCCATTTTCGCAAGGAATAAATGAAATGATATAAGATATTCTAGATGATGAAATTTGCCATAACAATTAGTAGGTAATTATTTCGTTTACGTGCACTAAGCAAACTAACGAAGGTTGATTGCTAGAACTATAATTGCCGTATAACTACGAGTATGCGACACAACAAACGCGTAACTACTAGCCGACCATTATTTTTCCCACAAAGACATTGGCATTGACGGAAAACCGAGAACCAAGTTATAGCACGTTAAGAATACTTTTTATAAGTCGTAGACAGTAAGCCCGACTTGCAAAACGATCCCTAAACGTATTTTGCGACTAAACATGGTTTAGTTTGACGTATTTGTGTGATTAGACAACTCTCTAAATCATATTTAGCCCCTAAATACGTTTAAGCATCGTTGCAGAAGTCTTCCTTAGTATTCTTTATATTCCTTAGTATTTTTAGTATGGCATAGGTACTGTGGGATAAATATTAAATAAATAAGTAATGCTGAACATTTAACATAGCGCTGTCTAGCCCCAAACTAAGCAAAGCTTGTATTATAGGAACCAGATAACAGGTAGAATACTTATATATTTTTGTTGAAAATACATACTTCTAATATAAATAAAAATATCCAAACCCGGAACAAATATCTGTAGACCATGCATACGTTTGTCCCGCAGCCGGAATCGAACCCGTAATCTCCAGCGTCACAGCCGGCTGTTCCTCCACTATTCCACAGAAGTCGTCACAGAGATGACATTGCCTGTCATCGCATGCCCGAAAATTTTATATCTTTCGAGAAATATACCTACATGTGATGTAACTTTAGAAATTATTTTGCATACCAATACCCATGCTGTAAATAAGGTCAACAAGAAAGAGTTAATTAATTACCATTAAAATGTATTACAATTAAAGGCCTTTACAAAAAGTGGCATCATTAAAAGTACTCGGCGTGAATCCGGTCACGTTGTGCATAAACGGATTAAATTGCAGAAAACTTTGCATTATTGCAAATTAATTAAAGTAAAGTAGCCCCTCTGTATGTTTGAAAATGGAAACAAATACGCATAGAGGAATCATTTCCAAAAAGGTTGGTTTACCAAAATATAATTAGACTTTCATTTAAACACACGACGAAAACAAAGAAAATGAAAAATAATAACGTTTTTCTTAAAATTTTAATCTTAAGACATACTTATTTTGGTAATACCCTCGAATTACCAATTAGCGCAGTTACGTACACACGGCTACACTTCAAGCTATACAATTCCAGTATAAGCTGACCTCGCATTGTGTAGGCTTTTCGTAGAATGAGAGGCCAGCTTATACTGGATTTTATAGCTTGATGTGTAGCCGTGTGTACATGCCTAAATGGGTTTGTGCCAAATAATCTGATTGGTAGGGTCTCTGTATCAGGGTTTTGACTGAAACAGAGCCTCAAACTAACTTCGAGGATAAAACCAATGCAAGTGCAAGGCCTTTTCGCATTTGTGAATGAAGCTTTTTAGACGAGGTCGTAAGACAATCATTATTGTTGTAGTCGCTCATGGTATCATTGACTATGGTTGGAATTGTCATGCAAGATGAATAAATAAATAATGCTGGATATTTCACACAGCACTATCTTATCTGGCCCCACACTAAGTCAAGATCATATTAAGGGAGCCAGATAACTGATAGAATACTTTTTCTTGCCCGTGACTTCGTACGCGTTACACTGCTAAATCTGTAGGTAACCTAGAAATAAAGCTAAACTCACTGTTGCAACATGACTTGACACCCAAGTTTTATCCCATGGGAACTGATTTATGGCATATGTGTATGTGGTAATCCAGGTTATAATCTACGTATATACCAAATTTCATCGAAATCGGTTCAGCCGTTACGACGTGATTGAGTAGCAAACAAACAAATAAATAAACCAAGTCCAAACTTTCACATTTATAATCATAGTGTGATAGAAAAATATCCAGACCCGAAATAAATATCTGTAGATCATACAAACATTTGTTCCGCGACGGGAATCGATCCCGCAACCTCCTGTGTCTCAGCCACTGCGCCACGGAGGTCGTCAAGCATCTGGGAAGCAGAGTGTGTGGACAGTTGGACACCAATTTACGTAAATCTACTTTATTTGACACTAGCTGATAAAATTCGCAGCTTCGCACGCGTAGTTTTTTAATAAAAATATTACCCTCCTCCGCAGTTGGATAAAAAGTAGCCTGTGCCACCCGGAGATCGTGAAAGAACCAACAAAAAAAAAGTCCCAACAGTGAAATAATTTTTACATAGGTCCAGTAGTTTTTTTTTACTACTTATATGGCAAACGAGCATGCAGTCCACCACATGTTAAGTGGCTACTGCAGCCCATGGATATCCACATAGAATTCAAAACAAGGTATTGTGTTGTCTTGATCTCTATGTAGATACGGAGTTTCGGAGCCTATTCAATGCAAACAAACAAATCTTTCCTCTTTATAATATTACGAAGTTTTTTGTAGATATTTAGATAGATAGATAATTTCTATATTGCACACCATTAAAAATAAAACAAACAAAAGAGAATACACAATTAAATCAAAGGTACAATGGGCGGCTTTATCGCTAAAAGCGATCTCTTCCAGGCAACCTTTGGATGGACAGGATCTGTGTGAACAAATGAGGACGGTGGAAAAGAGGATTTATATGTTGTTTAATATTGTAGAACATACATTTGTTCTATCATCAATAGTTTCCGCAGCGCATGCGACTGAATCTGAATCTTATCTAGTTTCCCGTTAATCTTTTCTAGCAATAAATATAGCCTATGCCACTCAGGGTGAATGTAGCTTTCCAATTGTGAAAGAATTTTTTAAATCGGCACCGTAGTTTTTGAGTTTATTCATTACAAACATACATACATACAGTATAGATATAGATTGCATGCAAGTTCAAAAACTTTGTATTTTGCGTTTACTATCTTATTATTACTCATCACCGAATGAAACTAAAAAATCACTAACATACTCGTATAAGTACATATCTTTTTTTCAGGACCTATGGTGTCTTACTGCTAGCTAGGTATACCCATATTCCTTTAGGTATCTACTTATGTTCTACCAATGTACTATTCACAAAATAAAGCCATTTGAATTGGCACTCAACATGCAACTTACCGCATAAAAAAAGCGCAAAAAATTCCATTGTGAACTGATTATTAATTTTTAATTTCCAAATATCCCGACATCCACACTGGTTTGTTAACGACACAATTTTCCCGCGTAAATGAACGCGCAACCGAACTCGCGCGTGCGTATGGCGCGCTTCGCGAAAGAAATGATCGCGTCACTTTGGTAATCAAGCAAGTCGCAGCCGCCGATAGCAGAGCAGACAGGAACAACTTACTACGTATGAGTTCCAAAGATACCGAGAGTGAGTGATCTAGCTTATTTAGACAGTTTCTACATATGTTCTAAACACTCCTTAGGCCCTTATCTTTAGCTCAAGCTTTGTTTTAAAGGTTGATTCATTTACGACTGCTTTTGTTTTGACATTGCATAGAAAATGCAAAGGTTGTCTGAAAAACATCGCTTTCTTTAGCGATAAGACTAGCGATAAGATAGAAGATAAGACCAAGATTATTTTTGTAGTTTATTTGTCATTACATTTATTTATAAGGTAGAATTTTCATTCACTCATTCTAAAATTATAAATCTGAATTGACATAAGACATCACACAATTGCTGTAAAAACTGTTATTTGGTAGACCTTATGCGGTTAATAAACGATTTGTGCAAATTTCCTTACATTTTCCAAAGTTACCGCACAATGTACAGCGCAATGAGTGAAAAAGGCTCGATAATTATCGTCTATTCCCACGTTTACTGTTACATACAGTTGGCAATTCATATCGGAAAGCCTTGGACATGAATTCACATTGTTTTAGCTACGAATGCTGTGGGGTATAGGGACTGTGGTATTAACGTGGGAACACCACATACCTCAACTATTATTCATGTATTTTCATCTTATGCGTAGTTTTACTCCTCTATTTAATGATTAGGATGTGCTACGAGTTGCTACGAGAGCTACATGATTTAGTTAAGTGAAAAAAGCGTTTATAACGAAATATTTGTAAGCCGGTTGTTGTCAGTGTCAAAAGGTGACGACGGTAGCCGCTTACTATCAGCTGGTTCCCCCAATAATGGCATTAAAGAAATAAGCACATTGCATTTGCACTTACCTCAATCAGGTGATTCGTGCACCAACCTAGGTCACAGACATAGCCAAGAATATTAGCAAGCTGAAGTGGAAATGGGCGGGGGCATATCTCTAAGAACTGACCACACACTGGAAAGCGCAAGATTACCCATTACATACAGACTTACAAATTTGACCACTTTAATTATATTAGACTGTGTTATGTATAGATTTATGGACATCAATTCCAGTTTCTCCCTACACAATCAACGCAACGTTTTGATGCATCTACCATTCTACAAGATAGGCTAACATCAGTCTATTAAAAACCTCTTATACCCCTGTAGCGTGTGTACTTTACGCACACATGTAAAACAGCCGCTTCACCTTTAGTTACAAAGAGTCTTTGTTATAGAGTCGCCTGCCAGTCGTCTCGTCACATAAGCGCACTAGAAATTACTTGAATGTCGTATTTATTTCACTCCCACTTGGTAGTTGGAGTTTTATTCGCGTGTAAATTATATTTAGGCATTATTTCAAATCAGTGTTTTAATTTAAATCAAAACTCTATCCTTTATCTATCAAGTCGAAGTAACGTAAGGACACTTTAAGCGAAACGTTCAACCACCGTTCAACCTCTAAACCAGTTGACTCGATGCCTACCGTATTCTCAGAGATTTAGTCTCGCTGAGTTTTGCTTAGTTTTGCAAATACGTTCTGTGCACCGACAGTTTGCTCATTCGTTTTTTATAACACTGGTTTCGCCTTGGTTAATTAGTGGAAGTTTTGTACCTACCCAAATTACCTTATTTTAAATTTAGTCTTGTCAACTTCGGTTGCATTGCGATTAACAGAATGCTTTAAAATATATAGGTACTTAGCTGACCTATATATGTTGTAGATACACTTGATAAATAGGCCCGTAAAAACCTAAATAATCTTAGATAAAAGATATCAATACAAATCTAGGAAAGGTTTCCTACCTACCTAGATTCATATCGATTAAGCATCGTCATCTAGTTATGTGAACGGAAAACAATATTTTTTTTAAAAAGTGCCTTGAAAGTTTTCTTGGTTTACCACTCACATAACTAGATGGCGCTGCTTAATCAATATTAATCTAAGTAGGTACGGAACCTTAGAAGAAAACCAAACTGCGTTTAGTTGTTACCATTTTGATTTGCTTTCAGTAAAAATGTAGAGAAGGTAAGTTTTTCTGTTTTAGGTGCAAAAAACTTACTGCAACATCTTGTAGGTATTAAGTCCCTAGTAGCAAGAAACCATACTCTACATACTTAGTTCATCAGTGTGTTGCTTAGCTAAGAATTTAAGGGGCCTTCATTGGCAGTTTGAGTTTCGAAGCCTCTGGTTCAATTAGTTCTTGGTGAGGGTACGGCAGTGACTAACAATGAATAACATAGCAATGTTACTATAGGTGAGCACATGTTTTAGACATTAGTTAGAATTCAAACATTATTACTTACCTAAGTTTAGTCCTACCTAGGGTAGGCACAAACTGAGTAACGCTGTTGGAATGGTTAGGTATAGGCAATATAATGAGTTTTCGTAAATCATAATACCTAGTTGGCATTCAAAATCCCCCCTTTCGATAATAATACCTACATTGGTTCAGTATTATTTGCCTACTTGTTCTTCTAAGACACACATGGTAGTTCGAAAATTTCATGTTTGTTTAGCACGGCATCCAGACCGATCCCATAACGTATTTAGCGACTAAAAATGTTTAAAGACGTATTTGTATAATTTGACAACTCCTTAATTTATAATTAGGTACTAAATACGTATAGGCATAATTGCGCAAGTTGCCCTTAACTCCTAACCTAAATATCTATAAGTATTTATTTACGGTAATATTTCGCTAGATCCGGTAGAGCTAGGCGTTTGACTAAACGCCTATATATTGATATATGTGATTGTTCAGTTGGTAGAGCTGACTAGCTCTACCAACTGAACTTCAATTGGCAGGGAGCTGGTGGTAGTTTGGATCTGAGGTTGAAATTCCAATCGTAAGATGCCATTTTTTGTCAAGCGTTCGTACAGATGGGCGTTACCCAAACACAGCGACAAAAATGTAGCCCGCCACAAAATCGTAAACGTAGATTTCCATTCACACGTACCAACCACATTTTGCAGTCGCTTTCAACTGTGTCGCGAACGTGTGGTTAATACCGACAACATTGCGGCCACAACGCGGTAACAACGCAACAACATGCACTTCATTGTTTCCATTCACACTAGCTACAGCTCGGCCACGTTTTTGTCACTGTTATGCAATTGTGGTGCCACTGAACAGACGCTTAATTACAATGCTAGGGGCTCGACCACTACTTAAAGTGATTCGGTTCATTTAGGTTATTTTGAGCGACTCTTGAGCATTCAGGGAGTGTGCTTTTGTATATCGATGAACCTCTCATATCTTTTAAGGTCGCAGATACAATGACTATAATAAATTTTGTACGGAAACATTCCTAAAGTATTTATTTTGTTAAAAACTTTATTATTAAAAGACATTAAATGACTTGACATTAGCTCCTAACTTAATACTATTTATGTACGTAATATTTCATTAACTAGACTATGGGGATTGGTCTCGAAGGTTCCTCCGTTTGAGATAGAGCTTTGCCTTCAGTTGGCAGAGAGCTGATGATAGTGCACACACATCTTGAACGCAGTCGTGAGATACTTACCACTTTTTGCTTGATCTTGAACATTTTACTACGTCCCAATGATTTGGTTCATCCTCATCAGCCCACATTAGTCCACTGCTGGACACAGGCCTCTCCCAATACGCGCCGCTGAGCCCGGTCTTCAGCTCATCTCATCCGACGTATGTCCGCCACCTTTCTTAAGTCATCGCTCCTCCTAGCCGGGGGCGCCCCACACTACGTTTGTCAAAACACGGTCTCCACTCAAGAACTCTAAACGAGTTCCCAAACATAATACAGCCCACCGGATTCGCAAACTGAAGTGGTAGTGGGCTGGCCATACATGCCGGAGAACCGACAACCGTTGGGGTGATTTGGTTATTTTCTGTTAACTGTCAATACAATTTTTGTCTGGTTATGTAGTTTTTAATTTCTGGTATACCTATACTTCAACTAAATTTAATGATTTGATGTTTCTAAGTAAACCGTCCATACCGATCCCACAAATCACTTGATTTTGAAACTGAATTTGCATTTGTTGTCGATTCGTGATGACTTCGTCATTATAAATTGGTATCAATTCTGGCAAAAAACTTAAAGCTCGGACTATATGGCATCCGGGCTCATCATAGACCGTTTTTTAAGGGCCCTGACCAATCCGTCGCACAACCAAACATTTGAACTTTTCCTGCATCGACTACACACGATCTAAGGCCATCTGACTCCGATTTTTACCTGGAAGCAACCTGGACATGCTCCGGATTCGCAGAATCGGGGAGACCCGGATGCCATATAGTTCGAGCCTAATGAATTTCATGTTATGTATACGCGGTTTGTATACAAACATTCTACATCGAACTGCTGATGTACTATAAGTAGATAAGCATTGAGCAACAGGAGCCATGCGTATTCTACACTTATTTTAACGGTCGAATACAATGACTTTATACTTATTCCTAAAATCTTTATTTTCTAAAAAGCTTTATTAAAAATTTAAATGGCTCAATATTAGCTCCTATCCTAAAACTATGTATTTACAAAAATATTTCATCAACAAGTTGCTTGTCTATGACTCTATGAGGCTTGGGTCTCGAGGGTTTCCTCCGCCTGCGGTAGAGCCTGGCGTTTAGTTGGTAGAGAGCTGGTGACAGTGCGCATCTCACGTTGAACCACCAGTCGCAGGACGCCACTCCTTGCGAGAACACGGTGCCGTTGGGACACAGGAATGATGCTTGGCGTCCGTCGATGTCGCAGTAGTGCCATGCTGGAATGGTACAAGTTAAGGTGATACGTTTTTCATACAAAAAACAGGCGTGATTAACAAATTCACTGTATGGTAGAAATGTCTAAATATAATGCGTAGTAAGTGCTTTAGAGGGTCGATAACGAAAAAATAACAAAGATTATTACGAGAATCAAGTGCGCTTCGTAGAGGATATCTTCACGAGAGTATAGAATAAAATATAAATTTATGTATTTATTTATTTATTATGCACTATCTGCAAAAAATATAAATATAAAAATATAAAATTGTTATTTTTTGCAAGAATCAATCGGAAAATTATATATCATTTTAATTATTTATTCGGATAAATCGAGTATCGGATCAGCATAACAAACAATTCTTTATCAGTCATTATAACTGAAAATTAATTATGTTGGTTAATTTTTTAAGTTCTCGTATGCAACCCGATCGGTGGGCCAAGAAAACAAGCATATGGACTCCTAAAGACGGAAAGCGACGCCGAGGAAGGCCTAAAAAGCGCTGGAGCGATGACTTGAACGTCTTCCAAAGAGACTGGCGGGATATGGCTCTAGACCGTGATAAGTGGAAGGAAGAGGGAGCCCATCAGTGGGACAGTATGGGCAAGTAATAAAAATTTAAATCTCTGAATGGTGAATTTATTGATATTTTTATAATGCTGGACATTTCATATAGCGCAAGCGAAGCAAATCTTGTACTATGAGAACCAGATAACTGATATAATACATACGTATATATGACGTAAAAAGTATACTTCGTACGTTTATATTTATTTTTTGTAAATACATACCTATCATAGACTAGCTGACAAATCCGCCGCTTTGCCCACGTAGTTTTTCAATAAAAACATTACCCTCTTTCTGCGCAGTTGGGTAAAAAGTAGCTTATGTCACCCAGGGATGGTGTAGCTTCCCAACAGTGAAATATTTTTTTAAATCGGTTTGGTAGTTTCGGAGCCTTTTCAATACAAACAAACAAGTCTTTCCCCTTTATAATATTAGTATAGAAAAATACCCAAACCCGGAACAAATATCTGTAAACCATGAAAACATTTGTCACGTGGCGGGAATTGAATCCGCAACCTCATGCGTCTCAGTTGGATATCTGCCCACTGCGCCACAGAGGTCGTCAATATTTTGTATCGACTGTCATTGAATGCGCGTACGCAGTTTATCAGTGACCTTTAATGGATGATTATATTGTGATAGTGAACCATACGTATGTGGCAATTTATACGTGACATCAGTATTAATTTAACATAACTGCTCATTACAAAAAGTCAATAAGTACCTCAATGCTATACATACAAGTAGGGCAAGTGCAGAATTCTTTCAACTTCAATAGTTTATTAACAGTTGTAACATACTTAATCGCTGATGTTACTGACAAAACATGTATAGTCAATTATTTACGAAACGTATAATTACTGTCCTGACTCTCTAAGGACTTAAATCACAAGCAAGTGTTGAAATACCAAACTACTTGCAATAAACATAAAACCCGAACAACACATTCGAAGTTGTTAATAAATTCCGATTAAAGTATTGAACATTAATAAGATCGATCGAGGATCTCACGGTTTAGCCAATAATTCATGTCAAGAGCATCTTCCGGGTCAGTTTTTGTTATAATTAACTGACTTCACTCTTTTATAAGGTCAATATTAATCATCATAGCTCTGCCAAGGTCGTACGAGGTGGGTTTAGACAATAGAAACATTAAAGATGAACTCCTACACAATCCTTAAGACTTTTTGTTTATTTTTAAAGTATACCTACTTAGGTACATTATTTGGACAAGATTAGTAATTTAATCTATGATTCACTATAAAATTAGCATTGATAACCCCGGCAATGACTGCATTTTTACCCCCACGCTCACATCTAATCTTCAATCTCTTATAAATTATCATATCCCAACTTTATTTTTAGGAAAAAGATGATGTTTGATGTTTCTTCGAGTTCTTTTGGGTGTCCTAAGTTTTATTATATTTGCTCACTTATTTTAAATAATGTTCACTTATCAGATGTTAAAACTGTGTAAAATATTTCAATTTAATCAAAGAAAATGTTTCACTGAAATTCTGCACCAGCAATTTAGAAATGGGAGCAAATCATAGTTCTTTTCAGTTTTTACTCTGCAAATGTAACACATACGTTTTCAAAATGATCATTGAGAAAGCTCATGCAAAGTCTCGACCAGCTAGTCTACTCATACCTTGACACCGCGTCTCCATGTCTGCAAAGAAGCCGGGATAGGATTGCTCGTCACAATAGAAGTTGGTGTACGGAACCGCGCCTAGCAGCGGATAATCCGTCCCCGGTTTCCCTGGAAATACATAAAATAACATTAAAACTTACTAGAGTCTGTCAAATGAAAGTAGACCCTGAAAAATCGCGGCAAATTCAAAAAATATCAGCGTGGTAACCCAAACATTAAGGAATAATAATGATGCCACACTCCGATTCTCATTTTCCCTAATCTGTTGAAAAAAAGTCAAGAGTACCTACCATAAACGACGACCTATTAGAAGAATATTAAGAAAGTGACTGAAACGAAAGAAGTAAGTCAGATTCATGGGAAATGGTCATCCGTGGTTCCTGCCTACGTCTTCGGGAAAAAGCATTTTTTGCCTATTTTTCCGGTTCAGAATGACTTTCATTCATCAGAATGAATTTTCAGAACCTATAAAATAGTTCAATATTATTAATCTGCAGTTGATAAGAGTGTGTTACAATTCGTTATTATTATAGTTATTTATAGTACGTGCAATTATTATATTATACCACCCTAAATTTACCCAGCTGTAGAACATAGCGTCCGTAGGTGGAAACACTAATGTGTTTCCACCTACGGACGCTATGTTCTAAAAGACGACCATGACGCCATGTAAAAGGTTACGAAAAAATGCGAGTGCCTACTTTCGTTTGACAGACTCTATGAACAGTAAAGATTATATTCACTCATACTGAACTACAATTTATGTAACAAGAGACGTTAGTGGCGTGCCTCAAAAATGAGAACTGTTTTATTTATTGCGTGCACCAATGCGTGATGTCTTACATTAAATTTTAACTGACTCAAACGAAAACTTCTTGGTGAAAATATGACTCTCTCACATGAATAGAAGTGGTAAAAAAGATTTATAATGAATTTTAATGTATGAAGTAGAATAAATAAAACTTCTAAAATAACAGAATACTTAGAACAGTTGTAGCGCGTTGAAGTCTTTTATATGAATGTTTTTTTGATACGGCTGCTACAATGGACATCGCAACAGAGTCGTTATAAATAATTCTAAGTTTTTCTGTTAAGTTTTTAGAATGGCATTTATTAAAAAACATGGTCGATTGACGATTTTTTTCAATGCACAATTTAGTAGGATTCAAATAAAATAAAAATGCGTTGACTGCTATTAAATCTGATGATTGGTATTATTGAGAGTCTAGATAATGGAAGTTGTTATAAACTATGTTATTGGCAGCTACCTAGTTCCCATCGTAATCAGCTGAATGTGAAGCGCCACGCCCACAGAACTTACGTTTGGCTGTGCGTTTGATTTATGATTATTACCTTATTGGGTACTTCAGCCCATTGTATTTCAGTCAATAGAATATTGTGTTATCGTTATTAATAGATCTTATCATTATTTATTTAGTTATTTTATCAATTAGAACGGATTAGCCAATTACACTAATTAATATAAAATAATTCAAATCATTAATTACATAAACCATTGTCAAATTAAAATCTTAATTATAATAAAAATCTACACAGTATACAAAGCTATTAACAATAAAATTAAATTAAAATAATACAAATTAAGATAAGATAAGATAACTCTTTATTGTACACCAAAGTAAAATACAGAATGTAATTCTTACAAATATATTTAGTACAATGGGCGGTCTTATCGCTAAAAGCGATCTCTTCCAGACAACCTTTGTATGGACAGGATCAAAATGTAACACATGACGGCGGTGCATCTATATAAATTTAAAAACATATCTAAATACTATAAACCTAAATTACCAATAATAACACAAAGTTAATTTAAATAAGCAACTCTAAAAATGGTTATGATGAATTAACAAGCAGCTACAACTTCAAAACAAGGACAGATAATGGATGTGCACTTTTGTTTTAAAATTACTAATAGACTTGGATCTTCTTATAGAAAGGGGCAAATCGTTCCACAATCGTACGGCTGTTACAGTGAAGGATCGACTATAAAACTCTGTCGTATGGACAGGAGTTTTAAGTTGGAGGGAATCTGAAGAACGCAAATTGCGATCATTAATATAAATTAAATTAATATAAATAAATTCATTAAATCCCACACGTAAATCATAAATTGAATTGTTAAATTACAGACCTTTCATACATCAATCTCACAATACCTCAGACATAAGAGCATCAATTCCTTCCATTCGTTAGCAAAAACATCGCATTCAGGGTGGAGTTAGTTTACTGGAGCAAGGGAATGAACATTTTACCCTCTTAAATCTTTCAAGTGTTTACTAATAGGTTTACTCTAACTAGCAAATAGTCATTCAAATATATCTAGTTTAGCTAGATTCTAGACTAATTGAATGACTAGACTCTAGACTTCAGACTTATTGCATTAGGTAATTTACAGATTGAGCAACAGGCAAATGGTTTGGCACAAGCCCCATCTTTTATGAATAAAAGATGACTTGATTAGAATTGAACTGAATCGTGATAATATAATCATTGCTTGCGCACATTATGCACCTTTCTGCCGGTAGTTACGGAGATAAGGAAAGTTCGCCTGCAGTTAAACAGTGACCACTTTCACTCGGAGACTAACCTTTACTCTGACATTAGAAGATGTTAGTATAGAAGCTAGTACGTAGTCAATAAATCCTATTGCCTGTAAATGTATGCTTGCCATCAGTTGCGCGACTACAGTTTAAAGTTTAGGTACATTTGCAACTTCGGTCGTATTCTCAATAATTTATCACCAACAGCTTCTGATTGCATAATTAATTTACTGTTTTTGTAGTATGTGTGTAATTGTAATAGAATAGCTCTATTACAGACCTAAAGTCTATAAGCAGAGAGATGAGATGCTGCAGCATTCGAATTTGACACTCAAAGCCGTCTCAGACTGGGGCGATACTAATCTCGTCAAATTCAATGCCTCAAAAACGCAAGCATGTCTCTTCTCGGCGAAAAAGAGTCAGTTTCTCCAAGTTCCCATTTTATGAGATGTAGGTACTGCTGTAAATGTCACCTCAAGCTCCTAGGGGTTTCGCTCGCACCTACTCTCAACTTTAGCTCATACATCAAATCTAAGGCTAAAACAGCTGCCATGAAGCTGAGCATTCTCAACAAGGAGAACAACTAAGCTAAGGAGATACTTCACACCAGAACAGCTTCTTAGTCTTTACAAAGCACAACTCTGGTCTGGTATGGAGTACTGCTGCCACCTTTGGGATGGTTCGGCCAAATACCAGCTCGCTATTCTAGACTCGATAAAACGTAGGGCTTTTAAGCTTATAGGTGCGCAATATATGGCGGACACTAAGACCCAAAGTCTCGAACACCGCCGTAAAGTAGCAAGCCTATCGATCTTTTACAGAATACACTTTGGGGAATGTGCCCAGGAACTATACGATCTGATTCCGCCATCTCCCTTCCATCAAAGGACAAGCAGGCGCACGGCTCAGTACCATCCGTACCTAGTTGATATACCACCCATTCGCACTTACCGTTTTTGTTCTACGTTCTTGATGCGTACACCTAAGGTATGGAACACTTTACCGTCGTCTGTTTTTCCTAAAGAATACAATCCGGCCTCTTAAAGATCTCTAGATATTCATGCTTCATCTTAGACAACATCATCGCTGATCATCAGTTGAAATTGTGGTCAAATGAAGATCTAGGTATCCAGTTTAAAAAAAGTCCCTCTTGGTTTTGTAATTTCTTTTTCGATTGAATAAGTGAAGCCAACAGCGCCAACCGCGTTGCCGCAAGCGACGCAGTCACCTTTGACTCACTAATTCTTAGTGCAATGATGCTGCATTTCCAGAATAATGGCCGACCACTATTTATAGAGTAGGCTCGAAAGATTGCATAACTTTACGACCAGTTAAGTATGGTCTAATAAGGAAATCAATTTTATAATGATAATAATACAACGTAACAATTCTGCAATAGATTTTCTTTCATGAAGAATACTTGTAGGAAGGTAATTCATAACAATATTTTTGTAGGAAGATGATAAGAGTGGTTTCTGAAAAAGAAAATCAATCAACTGTTTCGTTCGTACAGCTTAAAAAAACAGTATTTTCACAAAATAAGTTTATTGCATAATAAGGAAGAGCTTTGCGCATTGGTTGGTTATTTGTTTACAAACTCGTAAATATTCATCGAACAACGTTTCACAACTTGCTGTGACATAACCCTAGCACATAAACCTATAAGTACTTTTTACTTAGGTACGTGAAATTTATGGTTTTTGAGTAATTTTATTTGCATATTTCCAACGTTAAGCATTGAGGATTTCAGTCAACATGTTAGTAGATAAGTAATAACGACGTTCTATTATTGCATGATAAGTCAAATCAAAGTTAGTTGCTATATAATTTGTCTTTAATTTTATAAACTGAGTAAACAGATTTGAGCAAAGGCGAGTCAGACAGGCGGAGAAGGTTTCTTGGATGGGAGAAATCGAGGGTAAAAAAAACAAATGATTAGTGCGGTTACATTATATGGCGATAGTAAGAACCATTAACACATTAAATTTAAAACAATTTAATTTTAAAACAAAAGTGCACACCCATTATCTGTCTTTGTGTTGAAGTTGTAGCTGCTTGTTAATTCATCATAAACATTTTTAGAGTAGCTTATTTAAATTAAATTTTTGTTATTATAGGTAATTTGGGTTTATAGTATGTAGATATGTTTTTAAATTTATATAGATGTACCGCCGTCATATGTTACATTTTGATCCTGTCCATACAAAGGTTGTCTGGAAGAGATCGCTTTTAGCGATAAGACCGCCCATGGTACTAAATCTATTTGTAAGAGTTACGTTCTGTATTTTACATTGGTGTACAATAAAGAGTTATCTTATCTTATCTTATTAAACGCTAGAGAACGAGAGTGACAGAAACAGAGAAGTACGTAGGTACTTCTAGTTTATGTACCTGCCACCTATACACGGTGTCCTTTAAATCACTGTTTTCCCAGAACAAACACAAACGTTACTCACACCATGGTCTATTATAAAGCATCAAATAAGAGAATAAAAAAATAAAATAAGTCTAACCTTGTGCTCAAAAAGTGTGCTCCTGAGTTGTGTTCTGTCTCTACGTCCCTCTTTGAATTGTCTTATACCACTGGTATCGTGCCGTCTTCTTGGAAAGTGACCTATGTCCACCCATTCCCTAAAAAAGGGGATCGAACCAATCCGTCTAACTATCGGCCTATAGCAACTACCTCCCTACTCTGTAAAGTGATGGAGCGAGTAATTAATACTCAGCTTCTTAGGTATCTTGAGGAACACCAGCTGATCAGTGACCGCCAATACGGCTTTCGTCATGGGCGATCAGCTGGTGATCTTCTAGTTTACCTCACTCACCGCTGAGCGGAAGCCGTTGAGAGTAGGGGGGAAGCTCTAGCTGTTAGTCTAGACATCGCGAAGGCGTTCGATCGGGTGTGGCACAAGGCGCTTCTCTCGAAGCTTCCCTCATACGGCCTCCCCGGGGGACTTTGCAGTTGGGTCGCCAGTTTCTTATCCAGGCGGAGCATAAGAGCCGTTGTAGATGGTTCTTGCTCGGACTAATCCCCATTAACTCTGGTGTACCCCAAGGGTCAGTGCTATCGCCCACACTGTTTATTCTTCACATCAATGATATGCTGCACATAAACGGCCTTCATTGTTATGCGGATGACAGTAGGTACGGGTGATACTTTCTACACTGGTCGCCCTAATATCTCTCGGTCGGAAGTGGAAGACAACAGACAAAGACTTGTGTCTGAGGTTGAAGGCTCTTTGGAGCGTGTGTCAGATTGGGGTAACCTTAATCTAGTCACCTTTAACCCAACCAAGACGCAAGTCTGTGCGTTCACCACAAAGAAGGCCCCTTTCACAATAGCTCCACGGTTCCAGGGCATTCCTCTCCCCGTCTCGGCGAGTATAGGGATTCTGGGAGTCGAAATTTCTAATGAGGTCCAGTATGGGAGGAGTCACTTAGAAGCAAAAGCTGTGCTCACCTCCAAAAAAGTTGGAGTCCTTAACCGTGCCAAACAGTATTTTACGGCACAACGGCTATTGCTGTACAAAGCGCAAGTTCGGGAGCACGTGAAATACTGTTCCCATTTTTGGCACGGAGCTCCAAAGTACCAATTGCTTCGTTTTGACTTCCTTCAGAGAAGAGCCATTGGAATCATCGGTGATCCCAAACTCGCCGACAGGCTGGAACCGCTGAGTCAACGCCGTGACATCGGATCGCTCAGTGTATTCTACCGCCTGTATGTTCTGAGGAGCTATTTGATCTCATCCCGTCGTCGAGATTTTACCACCGCACTTCTCGACAACGTAATAAAGCTCATCCACATATAATCGACAATTGGGTATCGCGCACCACACGCTTCACGCGATCTTTTCTACCCCATACTTGCAAGATGTGGAATGAGCTACCATCTGAGGGTTTCCCATTAGACTACGACATGGCACGCTTCAAGAGAAATGTAAAGAGGTTTCTTCAGTGTAGGGAACGCATCGACAATACCCCGGGTGTTGCCGGTGTCAATAGGCGACGGTGACCAGTTACCATCAGGTGGGCCGTAAGCCAAATAAGTCTAACTTTGTTCAAAAACTAACCGTGACATAAAGTTCATAGGTCCGTAGCGTATTACCTACTCCTTAGGTACCTAGTAGCTACCGGTCAGCGCGATAACTATGCTAACGTTAAAATAGACTTTTTATATTTTTCAAAGACCAATTTTCTTCTTTTTTTTTAATTTTTTGTTATAAACTGTTAGTAGACCATGGTCTGAACAACGTTTGTTCTGGGAAAACAGTGATTATGATTAGACACAAGACACCGTGTATATAAGGAGTGCTTGGAAATTGTATGTATGTTAACCCAAAGCGAGTGAATCTGCCCATAAAAATTATCAAGTTTTCATATAAATAAAATTGAATTTATCAGTATTTTTCCATGAAAATAAAGATTATTTTTTTAATTTGATTTCATTTCGCGATTCGACAGTGATTTAAGACTTTGCGCCTTTCCAAGAACTTACCTAGAAATTACATACAAAATTACAAAAAACTCAAACACAACAATTACTACAAAATTCAAACAGTTCAAAAAACATCGAATTCCCTAAACTATAGTAGAACAAAAATTATTCAGTGAGGTCGATGACCCGCTTTCGGAATAACATGTGCATTTCGGAGAACCGTTTATAAGTCTATCCAAACCCAAGGTTTATCAATTAGAATGTAAATGTTAAATGTAATGTTAATATGTATATAATTCATTATATATAATATCGGAACAATACTCTAAGGTCTTCTTCATTATGTAACGCAGTGTTAAATGAATCGACCGTATCGTCTAACTCAACAGTTTGACAACAAACAAGGTCGATGTTAGACTTAAGATGAGCAGTAACGACACAAAACACACATATAAATTTAAACATATTTTTTTGTTACATTTGTTTATTTTTAGTTATTTATTTGTTTATTATCAGATTAAAAAAGCTGGTTACACATTGATTCTAATATGTCTTAAAACCTATACAAGGTTTATCCGGATACCAGGTTCTCGATAACGTGGGTTCTGGTCAAAAGTATGTAAATCTTTTTTTTTTTTTTTTAATTAAATATTGCTGGACATTTCACACAGCGCTATCTAGCCCCAAACTAAGCAGAGCTTGTATTATCGGAACCAGATAACTGATAGAATACTTATATACATTTTTTTGTAAATACATACTTACAATATATAGGGAAACAACCAGACCGGGAACAAATATTTGTAGATCATGCAAACATTTGTTCCGCGGCGGGAATTGAACCCGCTACCTCCTGCGTCTCAGCCGGCTATTCGCCCACTGCACCACGGAGGTAATCATTTATACATTAGTTCTACTAAATCTTAAAAATATTCATTCGATACAATATTTGATGGTGTTATCTAATGGCCTGCGAATGCACACATGCACGCTGATAACAGCCAACTCGTCAGGTGAGTGAACGAGTCGAAGCAGAACAATTGAATAGCCAATGCGGTAGTGTGAGTTACACAGCTACTACTGTGCGAGTGTGCGTGCGCTTGCACTATAAAGAATTATTATTATATGTTTAATATATATTATTTATACGTTAATGGTGTGCAATAAAGATATTATCTAATCTAATAATTTAGAAGAGATCGCATTTTTTAGCGATAAAACTTTTATCTTGTTTCTAATTTTGTTGTATCTATAATTAAAAAAAATCACTCATTCATTCAATACTATTGTGAGTTTTAACATTGACAATAAACAAGTCTGAGTTGTGTATTGTTATATATTATTCTACCTGCTAGGTACTGACTTACCGTATAAAGGAGGTTGGTACCTACTTTCACTTTTTTTACTTAATTTGGCAACTTTAATGAGTTTTACATTATTTAGTTGTAAGCAAATAAACCTTACCAAGTTGTTGACTAAATAGCACCTCAAAGTAATAAAAGGTTCTAGTAAACGAGATATGTGGAATGCTAGTTTCGTTATGTAGCAGTCGCACGGTTTGTAATTTAAAAATTTTTAGAGTTTTTACCTCCATAGCCGGTATTAGTTAACAAACACTTGCACATAATAGGAGCCCTCTGTAAATCAACTTATTTATATGAATAAACTCCTCAGTGAGTAGAAGATGTTCGTACATGTGTTTTTGAACGTACATTTACAAAATACAAATATGGAATCTAAGATGAGTTTATTCATTCGACATCTTCAAAATTTAAACCGGTTTGACGGTCCTCGCAATTTGAGAATACGATATAGAACCAGACAATTAAATTTAGAAATTACATCATTATACCAAAAGAAGCTCGACTTGATGTAGAAACAAAGTTTTGATGTTGAATCATTTTATTATTGGGCAAAGGAAACAGGCCATCTTGCTCGTTATCTTAAGCCAGTTTTGAAAAGGACCATAACAAGTGAACATCATAATACATATATTCAATTCCAGCTATTACTCACAGTAGTTGAACATTACGTGATAACTCATTACAAGATCTGATCAGCTAGATGTTATGTGATATATACCTTACCTACTATAGTAGCAAATCCTTTTGCATAGTCCGTTGGTTCTATCAAAAAGTTAACTCTACCGCTGCAAAGTACTAAATTGCAGCGTCAGAGAAGAATGCCAATAATTTTGTCATCTGATCATAATATTCGAATTATACTATTATTTATAATGCGGCTAAGCCTGTGTTATCTTAATCAATATATCTTCGTACATGCATATGACCAACGAATGGCGCAACAAACTCTGTCGCAACACAACGTGGCTGGGACTGCGACAACGCGACCGGCTCGCCTACTAAACACAGGACGTATTCAAATAACAATGTAATTACTGTTTTATTTCCACGGATATCATCAACGGAAAACATCCTAATTCGAGAACTCTAGGTACTAAACAAGTATATATAAAATAATATCCTACTAATATTATAAACGCGAAAGTTTGTATCTATGGATGTTTGTTACTCTTTCACGCCGGAACGGCTGAACCGATTGCGATGAAATTTGGTATGTACGTAGATCATAACCTGGATTAACACATAGGCTACTTTTTATTGGCAAACCACGCGTGTGAAGCCGCGGATTGGTCAGCTAGTAAGTTATAAGTATAAGCTTATAATACCCCTCTTTTTGCGTCGGGGGTTAAAAAAACGATACAATAGTTTCCAAAAGCATTTGAATAGCAGGAAGTGTCAGGACCTAAGTCCATTAGTATTAATGATTTCTCACCGCAATTGCGTCGTCCGTGGTATTGTGATGCGATGACTGCCGCAATATCATTATCTCATCGTTTTTTTTCAATTTATATCTTCTTCAATTCAATGTATAAAAGGCTAACGGTATATTATGCCGATATAGATGTCTGGTTATCATTGCATATATTCCTAGTGTGTGAGTGGTTCGGTTCGTCATGATAAATTAAAACTTTTCCTGAGGATGTAAAATACCCGGGTGCTGCATCTTTGCCTTTTCAGTTCCATATAATTAAAACGACATTTATTATATGACGCCACGTTAACTATATTATGCACTTCAGAACGTACTTGTGGCTATGGGTTATTTTAAGCTCATCGCAGTCAAACGAGTTTGCCATTTTTAAAGGAACTTGATCCTGCTTGTGGACTATATAAAATCGTGTAGATGATATGCTTGATTTACGACTTTCAAACATACATACCGCCTGCATAGTCTTTCTTATTATGAATCAATGTTATAAGAATGAATCTTTCTTTGAAAAACTCTTTGCTGTTATTGTTTGTTTCCTGAGGCATAGTAAAGACAAAAATAAATAATTTTCAAATCCAAATCGTCCTTGCTCAAACCTTGAACATTAATTTAAAACAAACGAGGTAAAAATAAAACCGGCCAAGTGCGAGTTGGACTCGCGCATAAGGGTTCCGTACCCATTATATATAAAAACGGCAAAAAATATCACGTTTGTTGTATGGGAGCCCTTTTTAAATATTTGTTTTAGTTTAATTTAATTATTTATCTTTAAAGTGAATATATATATGTTTATAATGACGACCTCCGTGGTGCAGTCGGCGAATAGCCGGCTGAGACGCAGGAGGTAGCGGGTTCGATTCCCGTCGCGGTACAAATGTTTGCATGATCTACAGATATTTGTTCCGGGTCTGGTTGTTTCTCTATATTATATAAGTATGTATTTACAAAAACATTTATATAAGTATTCTATCAGTTATCTGGTTTCCATAGTACAAGCTCTGCTTAGTTTGGGGCTAGATAGCGTTGTGTGAAATGTCCAGTAATATTTATTTATTTATATAACTAAATATTCTGTGAATATTTCAAGCGTCTACCTGTTGCCGTTATCAATATCGAGCTAAAATGAGCAAAAAAATCACGTTTGTTGTATGGGAGCCCCCCTTAAATATCTATTTTAATCTGTTTTTAATATTTTTTGTTATAGCGGCAATAGAAATACATTATCTGTGAAAATGTCAACTGCATAACTATCACGGTTCATGAGATACAGCCTGGTGACAGACGAATAAACAGACAGACAGCGGAGCCTCAGTAATAGGGTGCCGTTTTACCCTTTGGGTACGGAACCTTAAACACGACATATTCAAGGGGTACAAGCTATGAATTTCCTGTTATATTGTTGACTGATTACAAACTCATATGCTTACTTGCCTACATGTCTGCCTTCGTGCCGACCTCACGTCGAGTGTAGAATGTCAGGGCGATTCGCTCAAACGAATCGCGGTCTATGTACGACGTACTCTTCTTATTTTTATTATTTCTTACTCATCGCAATTAGTGATCATAAAAGTCTGCTACCATACTATATTGCATGCGTAAATCAAGTTGTACCATACCTATACTACCGAAGTAGTAGGTACCTACTAGGCCTGTCGATTTAAGGTGCAATAAGTTACAGGTCAGGTACTTTGGTAACTTACATTATATAAGGTTAAGAACGGAAGAAGTGAAGATGGTTTTAATAAATAAAATGATTTATTTGTTAACAAGCTTATTGAATAAAATAATATGAAACCGTGGCCGGCAACACGAGTTTGCCATTCTCTAATTGGCGTTACATAAGTATGTTGATATCTAATGTACTCATTAATATTTTTTTATCCAATCAGGCAGATGAATCAAACAGTTATAAAATTTATTGATGCCTAGTTTAATTGACATCTATAGCGAAGATTGTTTTTTTTTTAGAATTTAAGTGAATATCATCTTCAGCTTCATATCAATGCAAAGTAAACAAAAAAAAACCGATAACGAAGTTTGCTCTACGATGTCTGAAAACTAATGCACAAATTCTTATGTTTTTGGAACAATTCTTTCAAGGCTACCAATGGCGTGACGTATCCAACCACCAAGGTTAGATACGTCACGCCTAAAGCTTTGTCTGGCGCGTGTTGCCTACATATAGATATTATGTGGCATAACTTTTAATTGAGCCAACAATCGCACATTATGGACGAGGTCGTAATCGCACTGCTTTGAGCAACGCTCCCGGTGCAGTACCAGTATGTCGGGCACTTGCGAAACCTATTAGCATAGTTCACGGAGCCGATGAAAGCGGTCCTACTTCGGTATTAGGCTGGCTTTCCACCAGTGCTTGGCAAAAAATAGAAAACCCACTGATAAAAATCGAGGCTAGGAAAATGAGGCAAACTGCTTGTGGGTTTTCATTCTCATAAAGCTTAGTCGCACGGCGCTGATGGAAATCCAGCATCATCATCTTTCAATAACCCCATTGAAAATATATTAAGAATCAAAGTCCTGGCTGACATAGATAGATATATACAACGCGCAACCTAGAGACTTGAAATGGGTCATATATTCTTTGTCAGGCGCAGAAGTGCACCATGAATTTAAAATTTAGCCTCTAAAAGGGTGAAAGGGGATATAATAATCATCTTTGCTGCTCGTATGTATGATAATCCGTAGTCCTTGGTTTTATAACCTTGAAACTATGGGAAAATATTATTTATGAAAAATAAGAGAAAATGTCCCTATTAGTTTCTTTTTATAAATCACGCCCTGGGTGGGTGAAAAGAGGTCTTGCCTTTCATATGGCTTAACTTATGCCTTGTGATAATAAACGTAAAACTGTGGATACGTAAATACTTATCAAGGTACATTATTAAAGCATGAGATAGTCTTTCCGTCTGAAAATCCCCCCTAGGGCTGAAAAGGGATGTTGTCGTTCGTTTTTTAAATCATTATTTGTGGAGTGTATGACCCTAGAACGTTGCTTATATATTTTTAAATGTAAATAATGAACCCTATAATCATAACTTGACCACCAACAAGATAAGTACTCTTTAACAGTAGAAGGGTCTTGTTTCTGTTCCTTTGGGTTGTTTTTGCGAGAGGATTGATGATATATGACTATCAGGGTCTGATGATAGATCAAGAGAACTCCTTAATGGAAAACAATAGGCGGATCGCGTTTGAGACTTTTTATCTACAAAATTTACTACCAGGGTCTGAAGACGGGGCAGATCGACATTTCTTAATGACATTTTGATCAGATATTTTTGATGTCACAGGACACCACTTTTTAGCATTTGGTGAAAATCAATTTTCAATTTCAAGTTCTTTATTTGTGAAACACAGGTTATTAGCAGTGATCGGACTAGGTAGAGCTATTTTGTGTACTTGCCATATGTAAGAATAATATGGATATTCCAAAAATCCCGGGATTTGCTTTTTAAGTAAAAAAATAATAAAAAGCTATTTACGCCTTAAGGAGTAATGAAAGAATACACTTCCTCTCCGACGGGCAAGTATAAAGACGGGTTTAAGGATAGTATACTAAATAGATAGAAACTTGATTCATTAAACCACATATATTTTTTTATGTAACAATTTCTTATATTCATACAAGACTCAACAATCATTTAACATTATCATTCTGAAGTTGCACAAGAACATATTACCATACAAATTATTTGTTCCTCAAAAAATTAAAATATACAAACAGAACAAGCTATATGTATTTACAATAAAATCCTGATTAAATTGATCAACACGTTAAACAATAATTTACTTATTCAAACAAAAAATGTCATTCTTGGAGAATTAGAAGAAAAATTGACAAAAAATTAAGTAAATGATGAAATTTTGTCTACAAATTTGTTCCACTAACATCCACAGATGTCGAACACTCCTTTTCTTTTTACATCTAACACCCATTTATAAGTAGAAAAGGAGCGTTCGACATCTGTGACTGAAGCTCAAGACGAACTAGACCATGAAATTATCTATTTCTTGGTCTAGTTCGTCTTCAGCTTCAGTAGAAGACTGAGTACCTAAGTGACCTAAGTTAAAATATATTACCATTATTTTTTCTAAATTTTCTAATTTTAGTCTATTTTTTTTACATCTAACACCCATTTATAAGTAGAAAAGGAGCGTTCGACATCTGTAGATGTTAGTGGTACAAATTTATATGACAAAATTTCATCATTTACTTCATTTTTTGTCAATTTTTCTTCAAATCCTCTGAGGATATCAATGTCAGGATTCATATCCAAAACTTTTTCAATTTTTATTTTTATTCTATCAGAATCACACTCATTTAAAGCAGCTCTGACTTGATCAAAAGCCAAAAATGAGTCGCTTAATGTTAAATTTCGTTTCTGCAACTCTTTTAAAGAAAGTAAAATAATCGTATAATGATTTTCTATATACACTAATTGATTCCGTAGATTCTTTTTTTCTAGAATATTTTTCGCATTTCGTATTGCCATTGATTCAAAGCTCAAATCGAGAAACAACATTCATTATTTCTTCATAATATTTTCTATAATACGATGCAGCTTCAAGCAATTCCGGAGGATTTAGTTGGTAATTTTAGATTTTACCAACTAAATGTTAAGTGCGCTGTGATCTGCACTAGGCGTACAAATTTAATAACATTCCTTAAATTGCTAATATTAATAATATTAAAACTTGTATTAAAACGAATGAAATGAAAATACTCGTAATGTCAAAAATTGTTAAAAATGACAAATATTAATCTTTAGCGTCAAAAAATTCCTGTACCTACTGTTTACCTAGTCAGGTCATAAATTCTGTCACATGTTTGATATAAAATAATTGAAACAAGTTTATTCATTATGTAACCATTTATATACCAAACTGAACTTAACAAAACATAGATTCTTATGACACTGAAGTTTATTCAAAATGACATCCGTGATTTTGAATACAGGCCTTCAATCTGCGCGGCCAGTCGTCTATCGCAGCACGAACGAGGTCCATGTCAATATCGGCGGCTGCCTTAATCAAGGATGTCTTGAGTGACTCCAAATTGGGATAAGACTTTGAGCACGCCTTTTCCTCCAAGTGTTACCATATCTTGTAATCTAACGGATTCAAATCTGGACTGGAGAAGGACCAGTCTTCGTGCCGGATGATGTCGATTTCACGCGCCGCCAGCCAGTCTTATGTGCTCTTCGCTCTATGAGCTGGCGCCGAATCTTCTTGGAATACCCAGTGCCTGTTATTGAACATGGTATGAGAAACAGGTTCCACAAGGTTCGTCAGGACTGTATTTTGATACACAACTGCATTCGTTTTTACACCTTTCTCACAAAAATGTACCTCTGTTAAGCCCAAATAAGAAACTCCCAACCATACCATGAGCGAGGATGGAAAATGATCTCGTTGGACACGCGGAATACGGTTGCTCGCTTCTTCGCTACTGTGTGCGTACACCTTATCATTTTGTTTGTTGTAGCTCTCTTCTACGGTAAAAAATTTTTCATCCGAAAAAAGAATTTCCCGATATTTTTTTTTCCGCGTACTGCTTCAACAAAGCCCGGCATCTCTTCAGTCTCAGGTCCATTAGACGAGCATTCAAACGATGTCCTGTTTTTCTTCGATATGCCCGAAGCCCTAAGTCTTCATTTAACACCCTTTTCACCGTGGTTCTGCTTAACCCCATCTGAAGGGCCAACAGTTTCTGCTTACGTTTGGGATTTCTTTGAATTCGCGCCTTCACAGCTTTTATCACTGCTGGAGTCCTAACAGACCGAGGGCGACCACTTCTTCTTTATCTACACTAGAGTCTTCATTGTATCGTTTGATGGTGCGATAAACGAATCTTTTGGTTATGTTAAAATTTTTCAGTATGTCAAAAAATTGAATTGGCGCATAACCGCAACTATGCAACGCAATAACTGCAACACGGTCTTCTTTAAGCGTCCACTCCATATTTAAAAATGAGTAAAATTCTAAAAAGTATACATTTTTATTTTCATGAACAATTCGAAATTCGAATTCTATAAACTTTTTTGTGGCCAGCATTCTAAAAGAAAAGTTTTTACTGTGTGACAATACTTATGACCTGACTAGGTATAATGTCCTCTCTGCTAGATATGTAAATAGCTTTGTTTTGAATATCATAAAGTTAATTGCATAATGTCAGTCGGTAACTTAGTTATTATAGATTTTCGTGGACATTACAAACACACTGTTACTAAAAAGAGACGTCGAGACGTTAGTCCCATGTTGCAAAAAGTCACATCTTCGTGCGCTTGATACATGGGGTATCTATTTATATTTGAATGACGTCAAATATACCCCATGTATCAAAATCGTCGACTAGCTTCTATAAGCGTTTAGTAGTTCTAGTCGTACGAAGTCGCGACGAATACATCTAGTAGAAAATAATTCGGGAGAGAATTCCTTCAGGGTTCGCAAAACCTTCCACCAAAGCTTCAGCGGTATTCAAAACTGAAGACACATTCGCTTTGCTTCAATAAAAAGGCAAAGGTCGCGTCTGAAAAATTTTATACCTAACTAATAAATACCCAATGTACCCATTGAGAAAAAGTGTTTCAAAATTACCAAACGCTAATCTGTTTTTTATTTTGCAAGAGTTGCGTAGCTCTTCAGTGTGATGCAGTGATCTCATTTTGATTGATTGTATCGGTTCAACTTTTTGCGAGCTACCATTAATTTTACTAGGTGCTTCTTATAGGGTCACCATCAACTTTAGTTGACCTTAATTAGCTATGATGTTTTGCGGCTCTACCTGTTCTTGTCCATGAAATAATGGAGCTAGGCATATTATGAATTAAATTAAAACAGTAGGTCAAACATGGGTCAGATTTACGCAAGGCGTCACAAAGGAAGGTGTTTATGCTTCTAGCTGTAGAGTGGACGGCCTGCACTGGAAGAAGATGCTGATGATTAAGGGGTTAAACTTCTGATGTTTTGAAGATTGATAAACCACACTGTAAAACACTGATGATAATAAATAATGCACCTTAATTAAAATTTTATAACACAGCTATCAACTAGCATTTGTTTTATGTGCATATTTAGGTATACAGGTACACACTACCTAATGTCTATGAAACTATAACTACTTATTTACTTAGGTTTTAAAAATATAACTACCTATGAAGACGCCTTCTAATTATAAGGAGAAAAGATCCGTAAACATGTTAATAAACCGTAGAAATATCAAGGACAAACCAATGGCAATATAATTTAGGAGATATATGTATTTTCCATCCATACTATGATAGAGTGTTTCCCTATCAAGTTAATTGCAGCTACCGTAGCTAAGTGTGGTAAGCTACGAGCAAATAAACTGAATCTGCTTACTGTGTGGAAAGGGTATGGAATGCTTGATAGAAAATTACACAAACACCCAATGCAAACATCGCGATCCGCTCTACCGTATTTATTTGTGGCTCTCTATAAAAGAGGAAGGTTCGTGTAGTTTAGTGAAACCAAATTAAATGTCATCAGAGTAAAATATAAGTACAGAATTTAAAGGAAACTCAAAATATACACTTACTTAAACATAACGTATTCGTTTGTATTGTAGATTGCGTCAAGATCCATAAAAAGTATCACGTCAGTTTATATCTGTTGGAAAGTCCTTTAAAAAACTCATTAATGCCAAGCTTATGTTCTTAAGTCATTATGATCATCTTCATAGATCATATGAAGATTCATTCAAGCATTCAATTAGGTTTAATCTAATCATGGTTTTTCTATGGTAGGGTCCCTAGGATCATCACAAAATTCAGGTAAATGTCGCGTAGCAGTAATTGTTAGCAAGCAGTAAGTAGCTTACCAGGTATAGCCATGCCAAGTTCCAAGTACTCCTTGACGGAAGGGCTGAGAAACGCAGGCGGTGCTGGTGCCGAGTCCGGCTCAGGGTCTGGCGCGTCCAGGGCCTGTGCTGGCTCCCGGGAGACCGCGCTGTCTGCCCGAATTCGCTTCACCCGGGCTCCATTCTCCGAACCTCCTGAAAACGGGATTTCAACCTTATGCCTATAATATAAGAGTGTATACGTTTAAGTAGGGAGGAGGGAGAGTCATGTATCTCTACATTACTGGGGCTCGTACCTTTGGATTTTTATAGGGCATCTCTCTCTATAGATCATTTTGTATGCAAATACTTCTTCGGGTAATATTTAATCAATGTATTACCCCAACTATGGTGGGGGATGATGGTTTTTAGACAAAAATACACAGCTTGTACTTATACACATTTTGACGTTCTATCGAAACTGGAGCATTAAAAATTTGTGCATTTTTTAAATGTAAGAACCCTGAAAATCGGATAGTTTATTTCTACCAGAAAGTTTTCCTTGAACCTAACCCGTCATGAGTACCTGAGTAAGGCGATTGTGTTGAGATCATTGTAAAAATATCATGGGAGGCTTCTAAATAAATTTTAAGGAATAATACGCTTTTCAATATATATTTTTTTTATTTTATTGTTTGTTATAGTCAGATTCGGCCCTAACGGAAGACCAACGTGGGTTGTTATACTCGTATTACAAGCCGCATTATGCTGAGTTATGAGTCCCTTTTGCAACTTATATTAGGTTGTAAGTAGATTGTTTCGTTTTAAATTATATTTTTACCGTTATCTTTTTTTTGTGTGTACTGTAATGTTGCAAATAAATATTTATTCTATTATATTCCATTCTTTATGTAATAATTTTAAGTTATTTACAATGATTTAAAGTCATTTTATTGATAAGTTTTTGGCTGCAAATAAATATTTTTTTTCATTATTAATTCAAGATAGAGTCATAACTTGTATACCTAATGCTAAAAACTCTTTATTTTTGTGTTTAATATGTGTTTAAGAATGAAGATACCTAAATAAAATTGAAAGTTACAAACTAATGACTTTGAGATGGGCTTGGGGGAACCAAACCTACCTATAAAAAAAGTAGAGACCAGCTCTACTAATAAAATATGTCATTATAATGCTTCCATATAGGTACTTACATACACATCAAGTTATTGTTATGCTTACCAGTGACCGACAACGATATCACCACAATGAAACCAAACACATTAAATCCGTTCATTTCGACTTCGAAAGTAGCGTCTCCACATCAAATATCATTCACCAAAATGCATGTTTTAAATGAGCATGACACAAATGAAAAGCTCCAGCCGGCATTGAAGAGGTTTGAAGGTCTCAGTAAAGGATTGATGAATTTCGTAATACGGCTTATGTACGAGTTGAGTTGTGGTTAGTAAATAGCCGCGACTGCGAGCGTCTGGTTTTTAGTTGCATAAGAGCGCCACGGAACCCGCGAGAACGTGCGCCGTCGGAGACACTTAAACGCGTAGTGCTCACTCAATTCGCAGTTAGTGATACACACGCTCAGTGAAGTTCTGATGACTGAGCATGACCTCTAAACTTCATATGGATGACTCTATCGCGATTCACGACCCTTGGATGCACGCTAGGATTGGGACTTTGCATAAGTAGGTATAGGATGCTTCGGAATATGTATACCCACGCGACTTCATTGTCCTCACTTACGAGATCATGATTGTTCTAGGTATATGACTTTATATGACTACGACGACATTCAATGTATTTCCACCAAAATGTGTTTTAACGCGAACACATTTTAGTAAGTAAACTTTTTCAGAAAAATTTAAGATAACCTACCTTTTTTTTTTGATTTGACGTTTGTTACAAAAAGTTGCAAGTAAGATAAGTTAATTAGGTAAGTAACCTATAATACATAAAAAAAGTTGAAAATGAAATGTACCAACTAAACCACATCATTGATGTTAATGTAGGTACAGGATAGGTTTATTATAAATTTAAGGGAATCGGATTCAGAATCCGATTCTGAAACCGAATCTGATTCTGAGATGTCAGAATAATGTAATATTTAAAGCAATAAAAATATGTAATTATTTTATATTGTTTTATTTGTATTTCATTATGGACAAAGGGAAACGAGACCGCGACAATGCCGCATCCACGCTAGATATCTTAGAAGGTACCTACTTTTCAGTGTTCTGAAGTAAGTAGTATGATTGGTTATTAAATATTTAGGTAGTAAGCTATCGCACAAGCAGAACCGCGTGCCATTACTACCTACTAATAGTGATCCGTGGTAAAAAATTGATGTCTACCCCTGACTTGTCATTATGGCAGTGACATATCATGACATTTCTTTAATTATCTTGGGTTTCTGAATCAAGGTATAGGTAGGTATTAATTTGTTTCATGAGAACAAAAAAAAACAACTACCATTCTGGTTAACTTAAATACCCGAACCACTTATCAATCCATACTATAATAAAATAATATAAATTCGAAAGTGTGTCCCTCTGTCTATTTGTCTGTTTGTTACACTTTCACAACTAAACGGCTGGACCGATTTCATTTGAATTTGGTATACAGATAGATTGTGACCGGGATTGGGACAAAGGCTACTTTTTACCCGACTGCGCAGAAGGAGGTGAAGGTAATGTTTTATACTGAAAAACCACGCGTGCGAAGCCGCGGGCGAGCAAGCTAATAGGTATACCTAACCATAATAATTGTTCAATATTAAACTGTTGAACAAGGCTTTAGCTGTTTTAGGTAACATTTAAGAGGAAGGTTAGTATAAATTTAAATGACGATTAATTCAAACAACTTTGGTACAAAAGCACACAAACACTTGAAAAAATTAAATGCGCATTAAAATCACGTGCTCTTCCCTGTCTATTCTATAGTCTCCCAGAGAAGCGCTTCGTACTTTACTCTTAAGTTTTTGTGAACCGAAGGTAGTTTGCCTACATGATTTTCTATAGTTTCGATAACTAAGAAAGAACCCGTGGCCCATCTTACTGGTTTATGTTTGAGGTCCTTGGCTTTGACGCATAGTAGTTAAGAAATCGTAGAGTGTACTTACCTACATCATTAACATACCATGTTGACCGCCGCCTGTCAAAAGTGTAACACACAACAGCTCTGTTTACGAAAAAATATTTTATCGGTTTAGAGTTCCATTCAACATAACTAAAGTGCTTAGATTGAATCAGTGCTATTAAATCTAACTTAAACTGAAGTAGGTGTGCTTCCTGTGGGCGAGTTTCCCGTGAAAATCAAGAATTAAAATCGGATAGCGAAGTTTTGTTTTCTCAAGTCTACCGACAATTCAGAAAACCATTCATAGCAGACTGTGTTTATTTGGATAGAGCCTAACGAAAACGTAACAGCAAAACGCAATTGTTCGTAACAACTTCAAACTTTGAATGAGGGCGTTAAAACATCATCATGCCTTTGAAACGAAGCCCACCACCGATTCCACTCCCAAAATCATCGGACCAGCTGCATTCCAGAGCTGCCAGAGCTAAAGCGAAAGCAAAACAGAGGACCATATTGGACCACATTGAGTCGGAAACAGTTAGTAATGCATCTCATGATGAAGAACGCTCTCGATCTAGTCAACGAGATAGGCTGACCGAACACTATATAGAAACAAGTTCTCACGACGGTAATATGAAGTCAGCTGTTGCGGAAATGCGGATCTTATTCGCCAATATGTCGTCAAAGCATGAGACTCAATTTAACTCTCTTCATGACTCTATAGGATTTATTAAGACTGAAATG
The DNA here is from genome assembly GCA_918857605.2 of Philereme vetulata. Classification (NCBI taxonomy): domain Eukaryota; kingdom Metazoa; phylum Arthropoda; class Insecta; order Lepidoptera; family Geometridae; genus Philereme; species Philereme vetulata. The sequence continues at coordinate 11,355,451 of OU975432.1, forward strand.
GGTGAAATAACAAAATCTATTGAATTTCTAACCCAAAAATATGAAGATTTCCATGTTAAGTTATGTCAGTCTGAAGCTGAAAAACAGGAACGCCAGAAGTATTTGCTTGAAAACAAAGTCGAATTTTTAGAACGCAAATCAAGAAACTCCTGCATTGAATTGCGCAATGTAGATAAGGTTAGTAATAGCGAAACAAAGCGCAATCTCTGCGATTTAGTGTCTAACCTAGCCACCTCCCTGAGCGTAAGCATACAGGATTACGATATAAAGGATATCTATAGAATTAACACAAAAAATGAGACGCACAAACCTATTGTCGTTGAGTTTACAAGCGTAATGAAAAAGGAGGCTGTGATCAGTTCGATTAGAAAATTGAACCAAGGAAAGAAGAAGGAAGATAGGGTGAATTCCAGACACATGAAGCTGGATGGCCCACCGAAACCAGTGTTCGTGTCTGAATCCTTATCACAAAAATCAAAAAAATTGCTGTTTTTAGCCCGAGACTTTGCGAAGACGAATGAGTATCGCTTTTGTTGGAGTACTAATGGAAACATTTACCTTAGAAAAGCAGAAGACATGCCTTTCATTCGCGTTAGAGGTGCAGAAGATCTGAAGAACCTGCTTAAAAAAAAGTGACTTTAGTAGCACAAGACTTATTATTGGCTTTTATACCTACTGTTTGAAAATATACGTAAATGCAGAGTCCGTCAAAAGTATTAATGAAATTGTAAAAGAAATATGTAGTAGTAGTTGTGATTTATCGATGTTTATATCTTATCAATGGGTAGCTCTAAAGTAAATTTTAAAATATCATTGTTGAATGCACGATCTCTTAATACAGGAAGGGATGAACTATTACTTACAGTTCAAGCAAAAAAACCTGACTTACTAGCTATTACTGAGACATGGTTATACCAGGACTCCGACATACAAAATTATGTTATTCCAGGTTATCGTCTGATTCATAAACCAAGAGATGAATCGCGGGGGGGAGGAGTCGGCGCGTACATTCGCGAAGATCTCCGAGTTAAGGATTTACCTTGTCCCGATTGCGAACAGCTTTGGCTAGAAATTAAATTAAACAAACGTAAATAAGCTGTAGGAATTTTTTATCGCACACCTAAATTTAGTATCCAAAGATTTATTAATGAAATTGACGACTCATTATCTATATTTGCACCAGAATATGAATATATTTTTATAGCAGGAGATGGCAACATAGACCTACTAGGTAACGATAATTCCCAGAGAGACTTCATGGCTTTGTTATCTGAGCATGGATTACAGCAAGTGGTGAGTGAACCTACCCGAGTTACCCCCACCACCCGTACCTTGATAGATGTCATATGCTGTTCTACCAATTTAAAGGTATGTAGTACTACTGTAAAACATAATGAAGACCTAAGTGACCACGCTTTTGTCACGGCTAGGTTCTCGGTTCAGGTTGAAAAACCGGTTCCTAGAATAGTGACCTATCGACCATTCAATGATTTTGATATCGACTTATATGATCTGGCGTCTTCAGCCACGCCATGGGAGATAGTTATGCAATATAATTCATTGGACGACATGGTTAAGTGTTTTAATTTCTTATTGTTGGAATTATTTGACCATTTTGTACCAGAAAAAACACGAGTTTTTAGGCAACCACCAACACCATGGGTTACAGACAGTATCAAGGCCCTGATGAAGGATAGGGACCTAGCATGTAATCTGGTAAAGCGTACAAACAAGAAAAATAATATAAAGTCTTATCAGACTTTACGTAATCTAGTAACTGACTTAACTCGTAGTGAGAAACAATTTTATTTTACATACTACGCAGGTTAACAAACATTTAAAAAATCCTCGGAAAATGTGGGGAGAATTTAATAAAGCTATTGGTAAAACAGTAAAGTCCAATGTACCAAAACACTTACGCGACCCAGAAAAAATTAACAAAACCTTTATTGATACCATACCTGAGATTGTAGGCTCTCACTCTTCGCGCCTTCAATATTATCAACATAGCTATTATAATGGCGATTCTCACTTCCACTTCACTGAGGTGTCGACTGATGATATAATCAAAATTATAAATTCTATAACTTCTAACGCAATTGGTGTAGACGGCATATCAATGAAAATGATTAAATTGACTCTTCCGTACTCACTTGACGCCGTAACAGCCATAATAAATAAGTCATTATTATCTGGTTCCTTTCCATCCCTTTGGACTACGTCACTTATTAAGCCCATACCTAAAATGAGGGAAGTTGATACAATAAAACATCTCAGACCCATAGGGCTGCTACCTGCTTTATCAAAAGTGCTAGAAAAAGTAGTGCAGAAGCAATTGATGTTGTACTTTGAACATCATTCCATTATTCCAGCAAATCAGTCAGGATTTAGAAAATCACATAGCACCACAACTACCTTGCTTCACGTAGTTGACGAAGTCCTTAATGCCTCCAATGAAGGTGTGGCATCTGTGCTAGTTCTGTTAGATTATAGCCGGGCTTTTGATTGTCTCGATACTAATCTGCTGTTGGCCAAGTCAAGATATTATGGGTGTGACGAAATATGTTGCTTATGGTTTACTAGTTACTTTCAAGATAGAAAGCAAATAGTTGAGTGCTTAGATCAGAGTGGCAAAAAGATTCAATCTAGCTCCATGAGGATTGAAAAGGGCGTGGTTCAAGGCTCGATATTAGGCGCGACCCTATACTCCATTTATACTGCAGACTTGCTTTATCAAGTTAAATTTTGTCTAGCACACATGTATGCAGATGATACACAAATAATTCTGCGTGCAAATTCTGAAAAGAGTGCAATAATTTCATCCGTAGAAAAGCTTAATTCAGACTTGAATGTTATAAATGAATGGTCTACTGACCATGGACTGCTCCTTAATCCACAGAAATCATCGTATATAATCCTAGGTACTAAACATCAGATTGATTTAGTTCGTCAAAATATGCCTCTGATTACTATTAATAAAACCAAAGTTAATGAAACTAAAGTGGTAAAAAATCTTGGATTACTAGTAGATGGCCCCTTGTCCTTTGAGGATCATATTAAGTTTAATTTAGGTAAATGTTATAACTCGCTCAGATCTCTGTATAGATTCAGGCCTCACCTAAGCATCCCGATAAGATTACGGCTCGCAGATTCCCTTGTTCTATCGCACCTTGATTACTGCGATATCGTATATGGACCATGTTTGATAAAAAAATACCAACAGAAAATTCAACGTGCTCAAAATTCTGTCATTAGATTCTGTTTCAATGTACCCAAAAGGTCATACATCACACCATTCTTGAATTCTCATGATATCCTAAATATGAAAAATAGACGAATTTTAAAGTTATATAATTTTATATTCAATCTACAACAAACACGAACTCCTGAGTACTTGTCTGCTAAACTTAAATAGCGAAAGGATATGATTGGGCGCAACAGGACAGTACGAAATAACACCTTAGAGTTACCTAAGCCCAAACTGGAACGATTTAGGGGTAGTTTCAGATACGCAGCATCAAAAATCTGGAATGATTTACCTCCACCAGCCCAAAAAATCCAGAGCTGGCAGAAATTTAAATTGTCATGTAAAAAATGGTTGCTGGACAAACAAAAATCTTCTTGTTGTTGGACGGTACAACAAAAACAATATTAGATCAAAAACAAGAATATTAATAAAAAAAACTGCATTTAAACATTGATTCGGGTCATTGATTGTATTAGATTAATTGCACACCTATTTTGTAATTTAATACCTACTTAGTTGCTTATTCGGATTTTCAGTGTTTACGTATGTCTACCTACCTCTTTTTATTTGCTATTTAACTACCAAACAGTGTTAATCTCCATATCGACAAATTACTAATGGTTTAAGTTTATATATCTACTCATATTTTAGTTACTATCTATTGTTTATTAGAATAAATACTTAAGTGTCTGAACCGGTTAATCTACACTACACTAAGGTTAGCTGGAATAAAATGCTAATTAGCTTTAAGTTTGCCTATTTATCGTATGTGTGGATTTTTTTTCTGGTTTAAAATATTTACGCGATGGGTTTTGGGTAATTGTCTAGTTACTTCTTCAATTACTACTTATTAATTCAGTGCATAAAACTGACAGTTCCCGAGAATCCTATCTGTGGCGGCGGCAGCTGCAGATGTTTCTGCCAAGGCGAGGCTGAAAACCGTAGCTGAGCCCTCGACCTATTTACCACCACCTTCTACCTTGGTGCTACCTACAATAATGTACTAATGTTACTTAGAATTAAGCCTACTGTTGTACCTACCTAGCTTTATTTAGTAATTATTGTACCTACCTACTTCTGTTAGCTTAATAGGTGTGTGTGTGTAAATAAATGCCTTTTATTTATTATTTATTTATTTATTTATGTACAAAAATATGCACGATTTTTTCCTTACTCCCGTAAGATCGCTCATTAGAAATATCTGGCAACACTGTCGAGAAAAAGCTAAACTAAACAGTGAAATTAAATAATTAAGTTGTTCGGCATAATCAACACAGGTTTATATTTTACTCCCCTACTCGTACAGTAGGGGATTTCAAAGATTTTAAATCAAGCTATCCATGTTTATTTATGTAAGTATTTTAATCTTCATTATTTTTAACTTAAAGTCGCTACTAATGAAAGTAGAATAGAAACTAGAGCTGTAGCAAACCGTATGTATTCGGTAATGAATGAGTAACGGATGCGCCATCTAGTACCGAGTAACGAAGCGTTAGGTACCTACTCACGAATGCATTTCGTTACCTACTCGCATTTTTCGTACGGGTACCTACAATGTTTCATTTCACGCAAGTACCGTTGATGCGTGTATTGAAATTTATTCGGTGAATTTAAAAACGTAGGTACGTTACAAAGAACGATGTTTGTTTATATGTAAAGGTAAGACCGCATTAGAGCGGCGCTGCGCAGCGCAGCGCTGCACGTCACTTCACGCCACCTATTGCACTACAAATTTAAGAGCGGCGCAGCACTGCACGTCACTTCACGAAACTTTTTTTACCTCTCCACCGAGTGCAGTACGCTGACTGACGCGACGCGCCGCTTGCTATGTCGCATTGAGCGACGCTGTACCGCGCGGCGCGGACGGCGCGTCGCTTGCTATGTCGCATTGAGCGTCGCTGTACCGCGCGGCGCGGGCGGCGCGTCGCTGCACGTCACAATATTCTTTTGGAGGTAACTATGCCGCGACGCGCAGACACGCCTACTGCAGCGCCGCTCTAGTGCGACACGCGCCATTAAAAATATTTTTTTTTTCTTTATTTTTAATGAGGGGTTTTGTCACACAATGACTATGTCACCCCTGTACAAAAATGATACATTTATAGCAAAAAATTAAATCTGACACCAGAATGAATATGTTTTGCTATTTAGATGCTAGTCAAACTATATCTGCAGGCAGTGCAGATACAGTTTGACCAGCATTTCCGCTTCCTCGGAAAGCGGGACCGCTAAAATGCTATTGCACATACCTACTCCATAACCAAACCTAAGCCTAACATCTTGTCTTTGTGACTCATTCTGAACACACTCCGTCAACACATGATGAACGTCTTCTTCAATATCGCACTCTGAACAGTTAGGGAAATCTGAAATACCCATCAAAAATTTAAACTTGTTTGACGGAATGTGTCCGGAGCGAAGTCTAAGCAGTGCTACAATATTTATCCAACTGGCGTTTTGACCATCAAACCACGGGTACAGAGGAGGTTGGTACTGGATGGTTTTGTACCAAATACCTTATGTATGTGAGCGCTCGTCAAAATACTCGTGCCACAGCTGTCTACAACATAATTTAACCTTGCTCAGTAATTCGCTATGTAACGGTAAAGAACTGTATAAAATACCGTCACTTATCGCTTGTCTCGCCGCTTGGTCAGTCTCCACGTTACCCGTGATACCCACATGTCATTCAAAATCATTAAAACAATATTTTGACGCTTTGTGGCGCGGCGTGCAGCACCGCGCAGCGTCGCTCTAATGCGGTCTTACAAATTATAATCCAAATTATACTTTAAGGTAAGACCACAGAACACAAAAAACAATAAAAGTCGTAAGTAGGCGGAGCCCACATAACACCAAGTACGCGGAGTTCCGCGCACTACAAGCTTCGCTCACTTCAGTCGTGTTTCAATTACTGTGGGGTAAACGTACTTCAAAAAAATATAAAAATGTCATATTGTGCCGTTTTGGAGTGTAAATATTATAGCCGAACCAAAAATTTAACAAAAGGGCGCATATCCTATCACCGGTAAGTATTATTTTATTGTTTTTTGTAAGTTTTGTTTAAAATGCAAAATCGTCAAACAAAATAGACTGTGAATCATACTCTTTAAGGTCGCGCTTCTCTTAAACCTCAACTTAAGCTACTCAAGCTACTCAATTAGGGATGTGACCCCAATATACTGATGAATGTGTTATCGGTTAGCTTTAATTAGTTACCCCCTATTAAAAGGTGTATAAGTTTTAGGGCGTTAATTCCTTTTGTTATTTTATTGATGATTTTCTGAATGTATTTTAGACCTATGGTGTGAAATAATATAATATCTTCTGTTATGTTCAGTTTTCCCAAGGCGCAAGACATAAAAAAAACGTACAACTTATGAGTCATCCAGCATACAGAGGTCATGACCTGGCACCGTGTGACTTTTTTCTGTTCCCAAAAATTAAGAACCAATTACCCAATCAACGGTTTTCATCACCAGAAGAGGCTGTCGAAGAGTATGAATAACATGTATCTGACCTGACGTCACCACCAGAGGAGTGGCACAAATGTTTTCAAAATTTGTTCAATCTTATGAAAAAGTGCATTAACGCAAAGGGAGAATATTTTGAGAAAAAATAAATTAATTTTTGATCATTATTAGTATTTTTTTATTATTGATTCCGGAAACTTTTAGTGTGCCCCTCAAATGATAATTCAGTATATAATATTCCAGTAATATAATATTTTTTTAAGTATTTATGAGTTGGATACCTGTGATTATGTTAAGAAAGAATGAAAAGAAAAGCTTTTAATTTCGACCACCACAAATGTAACCTGACGTACCTATATATCGTTACCCGTAGTAGGTAGGTGATAATCGATATCGATACATTCGTCTTGTATCCTCATTGGTACATCACTAAGTGAGTAGCACTGTTATTTGAGCAAGCGAGTAACAGCCAATGCATTATCGATCTTATGCTTTGCTGTTAGAGACTATAACAAAAATCGTTAGCGACAGCGCCATCTCTTGTTTGGTAGCTTCGTTTTGTGGGTAATCAAGTAACAGCCATTGCATTATCAGTCTTATTTATAATTAATAAAGACTAAAATAAAAATATTTTCTAAAGCGCCATCTTTTGCCGAGTAGAAGAAGTAAACTTTAATTTTTTGTTACTGTTTATTTTATTGAATTTTAAACCATGTTCCATAGTAGCTAAGGTTTTATATCAGTTAAATTAGTTTTATGGTTTTAGGACTTTTTGAACGTTCTCTTTCAACCAATTATAACATTTAATTCTAAGTGTGCTAGTTTTTACATGTGTGAGTTTAGCTACACTGGTTTTCTTAGTAAAAAGTCATCATGCTAGTTCTATTGTTTTTTATGTTCTGTGGGTAAGACCGTCTTACCATAAAGTATAATTTGGAAATTCGTCGTCCAAGTTTGTTTGGTTGTAAGAATGTTGTTTAAATTTTATTGTCAATAAATAATTTTCTATACCTATTTGGTGCTTTTTCATTATATTCTAAATCGACGCTTACTGGATTGCGATGTCATTGTGATAATAAACTCACGGTTAAAATTTTCAAAATAATAAATCCATTGCAAAAGTAGATTCCGACAACAGTTCACTTGTAGTTCTACACTTTACCTAATAAATCAAATTAAATTTAGAATAACTAAAACACAAGTCTGGTTTAAAATACGGAAAAGTGAAAAATGCACCTTACGCAGTTTCGTATCTTGTTTATGTATATTTTCTACAAATTACGAATGTTGCGACGTCGCGACTTCATACTGTACGCGTACGCAATATGACTCGATTCGTTGCTCTAACAAAACATAGCATGTTATGAGGTATCAGAAGTAACGAGTAACGTAACAATATGATAGTAACGAGTACTAATTGTAATAGTAACGAATACATACGAGTACGCTTTTTTTCGTTACTTTTAAACCTCTAATAGAAACTGATATTTTTTTAAGTTTGCCGCGCTTTTTAAGTCTACGTACTCTGCTTAGACTTCCGTTGAGATATGCTCAGACGCTAGTCATAGACTGTGATGAATTCAATAGAATATGTCTGTGGTACACACGGACCACATAAACCTAAAGAAACATTTTAGGTAGGTACCAGTGTTCTACAGTACAGACAGACAGTCGTCAGTACATAGCTACATAACAAGGCTAGGTAAAAGGGTTCCCAGATTGGGGTTTTTTTCGCAAATCTAGTAAAAAATATGGCTGTAGGCTAAATTTTGGAGAAAAGATTGCGTAATAAAATATTTTATAGTGAATTTTAGGTAGGTAATTGCTTTTCTGACAATGACCGGGGCATGAACAAAACTTCTATCCAAATGTGGGTATTATATTCTCTTTGCAAATGTGATATGATAAGGTTATCACATCTGTGGAAGGAAGTGAGTGAGTGACCAATACTATCACAATCGTGACATGGCGCAAGAACTAGTATCCAAGCCAAAAAAAACAATCTACAGTGCGTTCAGCGTTATTTTGCCTCTGACAGCTGTTTCTGTTAGGTTGGCATTACCCGCCATTTTTGCTAGGAAGTCAACTATCGTAGTGTGAAGTTCCATGCGTTTTTCTTTAAAAAATAATAATTTTAAACGTGTTAATCATGCCAAAAAGGATTCAAAGTAGTGGCAGAAAAATTGTATCCTCAGTTCGTAATTTTTGTGAACGGGAAAAAGCTAATGGAGGACCAATAATACCATTTGAACATGTTCGTCAACGTGTAGCCGCCATGACTGGTAAGTAAATTAGTGTTACCTGCTATTCATAGTTTCCCGTTATTTAAGGATCGAAAGTTATTTGTTTTGTTAATAGATTATTGTTTGTATGTAGGCACGATGTTTTAATTGTATAATACATTCCGTACATACATATGTATACATATGTATTATTCAGATATTAGATATTTGTTATAAAAACATAGTATTTGATTGTTATTGTATATACTAGCTGCGCCCTGCGGTTTCACCTAAGCAAGTTCCGATCGATTTTTTTTCTTTAATACAAACCTTTGTTACATTATGTATTTTTTAATAAAAAGATAAATTTAAAAAATGTACCTACATATGCATGTAAGTAATGTAACGTTGTTGTGTATTTCAGGCGTTTCTGAGAGAACCGTCACCACTATTACCAAAGAGTGTGAGGTTGCTGCATCCACGTCTAAGAAAATATCTACTCCCAGGAAAAAACGCTGCCAATCGAATAAAATTCAGTTAGATGATTTTGACCTATGTGCAATCAGAACTAAAATTCATCAAATGTACGTAGTCAGAAAGGAGGTGCCTACTTTGGGCAAGCTTTTGGCTGAATTAAAAAATGAAATTAACTTCAATGGAGGTCGTACCACACTATGGAAAATAATTCGGCAAATTGGATTTAGATTTAAAAAATGTGGCTCTAAAAGAAAACTTTTAATGGAACGATATGACATTGTAGCCTGGAGGTACAGATACTTAAATATTTTAAGACAAAATCGAAATGAAGGCCGACCTATTGTATATCTTGATGAAACTTATATACACGCTTCATATTCTGTCAACAAATGTTGGCAGATGGAAAATGAACAAGGCGTTTTAAAAAGCGATTCAGTTGGTGCACGCTGGATCATCGTTCATGCAGGTGGCGAAATGGGGTTTATACCAAATGCACAGTTAATATTTAAATCGCAGTCGAAATCAGGAGATTACCATGATGACATGAACAGGACGAATTTCATGAAATGGCTAAAAGACAAACTCATCCCCAATTTACCGCCTAACAGTTTAATTGTTATGGATAATGCGCCCTATCACACTGTAAAGGTGAACAAGGCACCAACAATGAGCTCTACCAAAACTGATATGCAAAATTGGATCACAAATAAGGGGTTATCTTATCTTCCCACTATGGTGAAATCCCAATTATATGAAATAATAAAAGAGCATAAAGAAGCTCCAATATATGAAGCTGATCAACTACTTGAAGAGCATGGACACAAAGTGGCTAGGCTACCACCATACCACTGCGAACTTAATCCCATAGAATTTATGTGGAGCCTGTTGAAAAGGCGAGTAGCTGCTAAAAATGTTGGACAGGAAGCAGACAAGATACTACAATTAACAGAAGAAGCGTTCCAATCAATCAGTGCATAAGACTGGCAGAAGCAGTGTCAACATGTGTGCCATATTGAACAACAGTTTATTAAAACAGATGGAATTATAGACTCCGAAATCGATAAATTTATTATAGAATTAAATGACGAGTCTGATACAGAATCGGACAGCAGCAGTTCCGACGATTCACGTTCATTAGCAGACAGTGACGAACCACTACCACTAGCGACCCGCTTAGATCACTCTTATTCAAAATAAATAAAACCTATAAAAATGTTGTTTTAATTTAGTCGTTTATTACCTATGTTTATAGATAAATGCAAACTTGAGGTACACAATACTAATTCAAATACCTATCCTAATTATTTTACCTAACTATCGGGGCCGGCGCCCTGCAGTTTTACCCGCTGATCCCGTACTTGTGAATGATGGGATAAAAAGAAACCCACATACCAAATCACATCAAAATTGGTTTAGTAGTTCTAAAGATTACAAACTTACATTCTAACATCCAAACTTACTTTAATTGAGAAATTTAACTACGAAAATATTTCGCAGTTTCATACTGGGTATCTTCAAAGCCTTAAGCGGCAACACAGAGCTCAGATTAGCCAACATGACAGCCAGAGGCAAAATAACGCTGAACGTACTATAAAAAACATTCTCTCATCCATCAGTCAAGCAAAAAAGCAAGCAGCAAGTTTCATTCATCTCATCTAAGCAGTCTAGTCTAACCTCAGACGAATAATCAAAATAGACGTAGTCATAGGGCGTTGCCACTTTTATATCTGTGTAACACACAACTAGTAATGTATCCTTGTCTATCCCACAGAGCGTGACTACGAGTAAAAGAGATGTACATTTGGCAACGCCGCACTGTAGGTGTGAGCCGTGCTCAGTGTTGCCATATATACAGATTTATCTGTACCTATACAGAATTAGGACTTCGGATACAGATGAAAGATTTGGTACTTGTTTTATACAGATTTTGTGAAAAATACAGTCATTATACATTCAATTATAAAATTACGAAGTATTTTTATTACCAATCTTGAAATGAGAATAAAATATTCTACCTTAAACATATTAAAGCCTAAACTGGCAGTACTACCATAAACTTGGGGGTTTCCCTGAAAGACTTTGATTGAAGTTTGGAATGAAACAGCATGGTATTATCGCTCCGTTTTTGTTATCCGTTTCATTCATGTGTTTCGGAGTCTGTAGTAGTTACTTTCAGTTAAAAGATACGTTCCTCAACCCACGAATAGTCAAGCGCCAAAACGTTGCATCTATAGCGGATATTGCAGGAAGGTTTACAAGTGTCATTAGCCCCAATGAAGCGCAAACTTTAGACAACGAGTGCCGACACGTAAGTAATAAGTACTACATACAACAGGAATGAGCTGTTGTCGCAAAATTGAAGCCGAAAGAGAGCTCAGTAACTGTACCTCTTATCCCTCTCTGGCGATGGTGAACATATTGAAATATGATTTAAGGACAATAATTATAAAAAATGATTTGTGATCTGACGTCAGCAGATCATTGCTTCAGATGGAGTTTAATCGAAGATGCTAATGATAAACTTAACCTTTGCGGCACTATACATTTCCTGTTTTTGCTTGCTTTTCACACTCGCGTCATATAGGTAGGTATTTACCTACTGATCCTTGTGGGACACGACATGCAGCTGGACTGAGATAAAATTACGATAAGCTATCTATTAGATTAGATTAGAAAATTCTTTATTGCACTAATAAAATAATACATAGCTGAACTTAATGCTAATTAGCATTTTCTTCCAGCTAACCTTTGTGTAGTGTGGAGAAAGTGGTAGTGCCAGAAAATGGAAATTTAATCAAACTTTAGCTTAGAAATAAACTTACACAAATTCAAAATAATAACCTATTGTGGTATATTTAATTAATTAGGTAAGAAAAAAACAGTTAAGTTTACATTTAAGTTTAATTCTAAATCAGACATTGCTAAATAAAACAGTCTTGTGAAGTTTCTGCCGCAGACCCAGCTTATTCCTTATATGTTTCATTGATTCTAATTTTGCATTAGGAGTTAAACGTAAATTGAGATATGAATTCGCTAACGCCTTCACCAATTGAATATCATGTGGATCTTCAAATATAGATTGAGGAGGATGTGATGAATCTAACAATGTGTGTAGTTTGCTATAAAATTCTTGGATCTTATTTTAATGGAATATTTATCCATATTTCCCTAACATTAGGATCTATAGGAAATCTGAAATTGAAACAAAGTTATTTTAATAGAAAAAGGAATAAAAAATGCATAGGTGTTTAAATTATTTGTTCTTGAGCTAGGATAGTCATGCATGGTCACCATAATTCTTCACTAACAAATTATGTTTAAAACTATTACCTGTGAAAAGATAAACCACAATCAGGATAATACTCGCTTCCGCAAGCCTCCACGACACAAATTCTCCCCATTTTAACTAAAATTCTTCAAAAATATCACGAAATCAAAAAACACTCCGCCATTAAAGTCCGAGTCGGCAATTTCATTTAGCATGGAAGGAAGTAATACAGTGTTGCCAAAGAAGTATCAACCTCCCCACCAGAATCGACCTCTAAAACCACCAGATATCCACTAATAAAAATCGCACCTTCTTAAAAATAGTTAAATTTTCCACTAACTTTATTTTTAAGAAATAAGAAAGCAATGTTTTTAAGATAGATTCGACACATTTTTTTCATTAATTCCACATTTTCCAGGAGCCTATTTTTTATTTGTTCAATTAAACTCACTATAACCCAACAAGGTTCGAAACAGCCCATGCTGAGACAGGGACCATTTTGTCCCCACGCAACACCACCATTGTCTGTGTTATTTTATTATTGTACACTGTCTGTGGGAGCAAATAAATGTGTTTTCTTTCTTTCTTTCTTTCTGTAAATTGCATGCACCGAGTTCGTATTATTTCGTTTTCTTCCGTTGGAAATCCCTTTTCTTGCATTTCGAGTAGGTATTTGTTTTTCAAATCGGTATCCCAGATAGCATTTTGGATCCAAAAAGTCGCGGATATTTTGGGTAAAATATTAATTTTGAATGCAATTATCAAACATCCGGTTACAACTTTGTTTTTTGTTAAAGCTTCTTCTGCATCCCATGCGTTTTTAAATCTCCATAATGACTCCGTAAAATCATTCCACAAAACTTGCATTTCGGTACTTGACCAGCAGTACTTTCAATTACTTGAAGCCAATCTTGTGGGTCCTGAAGCCCGAAACTGTTGCGTATACTGTGGTTTTGGCAGAGTTATCAATGAGGAAACACGAAACAAAACCACCAACACCAACACACGGAGCGCGAACGAAAATTGAGACTTGAGAGGGAAAGGGGACAAGGGGAATCCCCGATAATAATTTATTGACATTATTTTAAACAGTTTCTGGCCTTGATGCACGTCCTTTTGGCCGTTTTACTCACTATATGAAACAGTGCTGCCTGCACGATGAAATTATACTCCAAAAACGATACGAGTGGACCTTATAATCGTTGATCCAATGTTCAAGAAAAAAAGTACTTAATTCCTAAATGCCACTAGTCACTCTAAAACCCATATTTGTCCGCTAATAGGTAAGTCAAAACCACCAGGTTTAGTAGAAAATCCACCAAGTTGGCAACACTAAAGAAATAAGTACTATGTTAGAACGGGACACAGCGTTCAGTGGTTGCCCTCTCACTCGGCTTCGTTTTTATTTTGCGCGCAAAAAGACTCTTACGACCTTGGCATAAGGTTTTATTTTCTTTATTTTAGCTGCAAGATGCACAAATAGAGCTCATTCCTGTTGTACGTAGTACGTAGGATATAATACAGTCAAAACCGTTTATGGCGACATCGTTTAGAACAACATACCGGTTAAATTGACCAAAATCAAAGGTCCTGGCTGAATGTTATATGACCGCCTTATCGAAAACATTGGTTTTTACGACATTGTTTACTACGACATACCGCATTAAGCGACCACATTTGGTTAATGTTTTCGGAGAATTATATCTGTAGAACGACCGGCTCAGCTGTATTGTAAACAATTTGAATAGGTAACTGTATCCACATCTGGCACAGTATAATAGTCAATGGCTATTATCGTAAAAGTAAACAAAGTTTAGGGTCTTTTGTAATTCTTAGAAATAAAGCACATGCATGCCGTAGCCTTAAACAAACTAAAATTACAGATTATATGCATACAAAAATGATGGAAAAATGATATTGTTCTTTTATATTAGACGTTTGTATTGAAGTAAACAAAATGCGGTTTAATTTCCTAAATGAATATACATATTATCTTTCCTATTAATACCTGTCACCGGTTGTTACAACTATCGGTTTTTACTACTCAATATGAGTAGTCCCTTCGATGTCGTTATAACAGATTTTGACTATACTTCCATGAATTTAACAACATGGTGCTGGCATCCAACGAAGACGATGTGGAGAAATTTTGGAAATAAATCTTTCGTGTACAAGATGTAGACGGAAACATACTGTATCCTACGCTTAAAAATTGGTTTCCGCGATATTATGTCTACCACATTCTAGAGCTGCAGTGAAAAGAATATTATCATCAATTAATTTGATTAAAACCAAAACACGCAATCATTTACATACAGATACCATTGAAGGTTTACTCTTAACTAAACAGCTGCTCAACGATGATCCATGCTTCAAATTAAATATAAATAGTAAAATGATTGGCAAAATGAACAAATATATATACCTATTTGTACAAGTATGTTACATATATGTATAAGTAGGTATAGTATGTTAATAATAATACAGAATGTAACTTAACTTCATTTTGTTTCAAAGTAAAGTAACTCCTATCCTTCCGACTATTATACCAAATATTATACAGTTAATAGCTAAAGACCCATACAGATTTTATACAGATTTAAAACATCATATTACCAGATTTAGCACCTAGGCATGTGGCAGCACTGGCCGTGCTAGTTTATGACCGACTAGTCGGTCAAAACATTGCGATACGCGTTTTAAAACTTTTAGAAATTTAAAGAAATCACTGTTTATTGTCTAATTTTTTTTATTAATGTGGATAAATGTCGTGTTCTGCTGTGTCCTGTTCATCAAGAACCACAAAAAGAGGAATAAAAGACCCGGATTTGTCATTTCATACGTAAGTTTGTGACAACATTTTCCGTCAGTAAAAATGCTAAAGTTATGAGGTTTATGACCAGAAAAATTGTAGCAACAATATTTTAACAATGTAGTTTATATATTTCTATGCGATTATGATAGAAATAAAACCTAAAACCATGAATAAAATCTAAAACCATACCGAGATCATTTTAGCATCTTTGCTAGTGATGCACTACCGCCGAATTTAGTTTTATCGATAGTATTTTAGTTTCAAGTTATTTATTTAACAAATAGTTTTTAGGTTCCAAAATGCCAAGAAATAAGAAGTGACTGGATCAAAGCTGTTAGACGCGATAACTGGGAGCCTACAAAACATTCCAAGCTTTGTTCAAAACATTTTGATGAATCATGTTATGTTGCAGGCTTATGAATTAAAAAACTCAAAACTGATGCAGTACCAACCATTTTTGAAGGATATCCAATACACTATCAACCGGTAATGTTTTCAAATATATATTGACCAATAAGGGATTTGACCCCAACAATAATTCCTTTTCGCTGGAACTTTGCAGTACCTACACCTAATAAATAAAATAAAATTTACGTAGATTACGTAACATGACCCATGTTTTTATTATTATACGACTGAGAAAGGAGTGTAATGTTTTTAAGTTCATGTATGTACGTAGGTAGGTAAATACTATGTATGTATGTATGTGACTTTCTGTGTTCCACCATAATATGCAAAACAAATATTTTATTCATGGCAGTCATGTTTTTAATATAATTTTTGACCTAGCGAAGTGAAGTCTCCGAGTGCACTGGGACAAATCGGCGTTTGTATATTTGTCTGACGATAACTTGCGAATGGTTTGTAAGTTGATAGTTTAGTTCAATAGAATTTACAAGTTCGAATAACAACCAAATGGGTTCAAGGGTTCCGAAGATATAGGGACCGCAGGTTGCGAGGTCCCGGCTCGCGCGCGAACTACTAGTATTTTGTTTTTTTTTTTTCGAATGGACTTATCTCGCTGTTGGCCTCTGAGGCCGTTGCAGCTTAACCGAGCTTTTGGCGAGCGCAGAAGGCGCTCAGCCCTATAATTTTATTTTTGATGAGGCAACTAGCGCAAGGGCACCACTTAGGTACGAACCTCGGCTTGGGCTGTTGCCGGGACGGGGATAGGAGGATTGACTGACTCATTGACAGGTTTGTTCTCCCAGATGCCCCATCGTAGGGTAGAAATGTTTGGTGGGGTCGTATAGAGGGAATTCTGATGAGTTGGGAATAAATCTTAAAGTCCTCCTTTTGTCCCCCATTCGCTCCCATCCACCTTGTATCTCGGAAAGTAAAAGTCTTAGAGCATTAGGCGCCAAAACTAAAGTTGCTCAGGACATTTTTTTATATCCAGATCCATAAAAAAATGGTATTTCATACAAAAAAAAATTTGTCCCATACAAATTATTTTTGTGCAAATACCGTACACCGTATATTTCGTTTGCCGTAACTTTCTTACTGTTTTTGTAGCGAGCCAAACGGCTTGTGGGTACTATAAAATTTATTTTACTGTAATTTTATTTATTGGTGGAGGGGCATGAGATAACTAAATTTTCAAGTTTAATCGACAGCCATCATCATCATAATTTTGGATGCGCCAAATTTTTTTTTTTTTAGTTTTTGGAGGGACATAAGGCAATTTGCTTAGTAAATTTTCATGTTTATGCGACATCCATCATCATCATCATTTTGGATGTCCAAAATGTTTTTTTTTTGTTTTTGGAGGGGCATACGGCAACTTGCTTAGTAAATTTTCATGTTTATGCGACATTCATTATCATCATCATTTTAGATGTCCAATTTTTTTTTCTTAGTTTTTGGAGGGGCATAAGGCAACTTGCTTATTAAATTTTCATGTATATGCGACATCCATCATCATCATCATTCTGGATGTCCAAGTTTTTTTTAGTTTTTGGAGGGGCATAAGGCAACTTGCTTATTAAATTTTCAGGTTTATGATCGATTCTACCACCTTGATGTCGTCTTTGATTGCTTCTTTCACTTCGTTTTCATCTTTGAATACTTCTTCCACTTCGATATCCTCTTTGATTGCTACTTCCACTTCGACATCGTCTTTGAATGCTTCTTCCACTTCGATATCGTCTTTGATTGCGTCTTCCACTTCGCTCGCCTCTTTGATTACTTCTTCCATTTCGATACCCTCTTTAATTTCTGCTTCCACTTATCTTCTTTGATCGTGTTTTCTACTTCGGTATCCTCTTTGAATACATATTGCAATTCGATATCGTCTTTGATTGCGTCTTCCACTTGGATATTCTCTTTTATTGCTACTTCCACTTCGATATCGTCTTTGACTGCTTCTTCCACTTCGATATCCTCTTTTATTGCTTTTTTAAATTTAATATCCTATTCGATTGCTTCGTTAACTTCGATATCTTATTTGATAGATTCTTCCACTTCGATATCTTTGTTGATTGCTTCTTCCACTACGATATCCTCTCAAGAAAATTATGATTTTTCTTAAAAAACTTAAATTGCTTGTATCTCCTAAACGGAAGCAGTTAGACAAAGTAAAGTTTACAAAATGGTAGAACAAATTTTTAGTGGAATCGTTTTTTACTGTCATCATTGATCTTGATAGGTATCCTTTTTGATTTCTTCTTTCACTTCGGTATCCTCTTTGATTGCTTCTTCCACTTCGATATCGTCTTTGACTGATTCTTCCAATTAGATAACCTCTTTGATTGCTTCATCCACTTGGGTATCCGTTTTGATTGCACCTTTCGCTTTGATATCCGTTTTGACTGCTATTTCCACTTGGATATCCTCTATGAATGCTTTTTCCATTTTGATATCCTCTTTGATGATTGCTTCTTCCACTTCGATATCCTCCTTGATTGCTTCTTCTACTTCATTATCCTCTTTGTTTGCTTTTTCCATTTTGATATCCTCTTTGTTAGATTCTTATACTTTGTTAACCTCTTTAATTGCTTTCTCAGTTTCGATATCCTCTTTGATTGCATTTTAATTCGATATCCTGTTTAGTTGCTTCTTTCACTTTGATATCCTCTTTGATTGCTTCTTCTACAAACAGAAAAACACGCGAGCTGCCAGCAGCTCGCGCACCACGCGACCTCTAGTTTTTATATATTATTGATAGGTTATTCCTTAGGCAGGGTTTTAAATTTGCATAATTAATGTTTCAGGTAGTAAAGAAAAGAAAACAACCACAGCGCAGAGATGAAATACAATGTATTACTCCAAGAAAACGGAAGAAGATGGAAGAAAGCGGTGTGAAGACATAGAACATTCCTACAACACCCAGGCGTGCAGTGAGAGTTTTAGAGAGAACCCTTGAGAAAACATATCAGCTTATAGAGGACGGTACACCATACATAAAAAATCTTAAATTCAATGCAAATGATTTAGTTATCGAATCTCAAAGAAAAGTTGGATTATTGGGATTTATTATTTGCCTATAGTCGCTTAAAACTTATTAACACGAGATCCACCGAAAATGAGTTTTATTTGCATATACAAGTTGTCCCAGGACCACATGGAGTTGTTTTGTTGGTGCAGTGCGGTTACACGCTGAATTTAAAGCTGTAAAAGGAACTTTGGAAGACAATTTTAAATCTCACTAAACAATCAAACTATGTAGATAATATAAATAAATCTTACTTAGAAAACTTTCGTGATTGATTTCAATCATTATTATAAATCCCGTATTTATAAAAATGATAAATAAATCTCTTGCTAATCAACTGATGTTGATGTGATCAACATGATAATCACTGTTACCTTAATGACCCGAGCCGACTTACAGAATACGTTGCTGAGGTAATTTATTATATATCGGGATTTGTAGTCCAAAAATAAAAAAAAAATTATTTGTGAGAATTGTTTGTCTGCGCTTGAAGGTCCTAAAAGAAACTCATTGACATCTGTCAAAGACAAAGTAGGGTTTATTTACCCTAGCGATGACGTTTATTATATTTGTAAAGTATATGAAAAGATTTTACGCAAATGTGTGATAACAACGCACCATAGCAAAATCAACAGCAAAGATGTACATAAAATGATCAGAGACGTAATCTTACAGATTATGCATTCGTCAAATCATCAAAATATTTTCCGATGCTTAAATGAACATGAATGTGTTAGATTTTATTTTTTTGGAAAATCATGAATTACATAAAATAAATTCGATATGTTACAATTTGCTGCTCCGTATTCATTTCGTAATGAAGAATGCTGTCACTGAAAGCAGCGTCAGAAATATGTATGCAAAATTAATATTATTAAGGTCATTAAATTAATAATAAGTTAATACTAGCTCCATAATTAAGGCAAATCTGTGATGTTGATTTTGCTATGTTGAGTTATCAAACATTTGCGTAAAATCTTTTATGATGGATATTGTTATTTTATTGTACATGATTATAAAATATATTAAAGTTTGATTTCCAATTAAAAGCTTTTTATTCTTTCACTATTAATCTATCGATACTCAATAGACATTAATTATACATTATTTTATAGATATCGATATTCCAGCGGCAGCGAAGTCAATCTCTAGTCTGCGTGACTAGAGATTGACTGACTAATACAAATCTGCAACTGCACACTAACAAAAAACGGACACGCCTAAAACTAAAAGGCTCTGTCCATTGATAATTGGTCCGAGAGTCTAACCTTAGCCTAATCTAACCTATTAGTCAGAGCTGCCAAATGAGGGGAATTTGCTCGACTTGCGGGGAATCGATAGCTAGCGCGGGGAGATCGCGAAAAATGACTAAAATCGGGAAATTTCGGGGAATCAAGGCTGACAGTATAGGCAGATATAGAAATCAAAGACGATGAGTTGGCTCTTGTGAACACCACCGTATTCTTAGGTATAACCTTAGTTATTAAGCTTCAATTGGGGCCCTCACTTTGATAAGTTGTCGAAGAGACTTAGTTCTGCGGCATACGCAATCAATAAGTTCCGTTGGAGCCAGCCTTTGAGAGTCCATATGCAGACTCAATATAATGTAAATTTGTTAGATGTTGGCGTATTTCAAAGTATTCTGCCTGCCCCGCTACGCAATCCGGCCAGGGTACTTTATAAAATGGTGTATGATATAATTTAGTCTAGTTGTTAAGGATTACATTGTAAGAATTAACAGGTCTGATATAGTCGCAAACGACTCAAAGTCCTTAATAAAATAAATGAAAAAAACAGACGTAGACACAGCTAGACTAGTTGACTTCAGCTACTTCTACAGCATTATGTCATACGGTATACTGCTGTGAGGGAGTGCTGCAGATATAAACACCGTTTTTGTGCTGCAGAAGAGGGCTGTTCGTGCAATTTTTATTATGGGTCCCAGAGAATCATTACACAATAAGCTTCAATGGGGCCCTCACATCGATAACTTGTCGAAGAGACTTAGTGCTGCGGTATACTCAGTCAAAAAGAACCGTTTTTTTACAGACGTAAACACAGCTAGACTAGTTGACTTCAGCTACTTCTACAGCATTATGTCATACGGTATACTGCTGTGGGGGAGTGCTGCAGTTAAAAACACCGTTTTTGTGCTGCAGAAGAGGGCTGTTCGTGAAATTTATAATATGGGTCCCAGAGAATCATTACGCAATAAGTTTAGAGAAATAAATATTATGACATTCCCTTGTCAATACATCTATGAAAATTTGATGTATGTTCACAAAAATATTAATTTGTTTAACAAAAATAGCGATAATCATAATTTTAATACTAGAAATAAAGATAAACTCGCTGTTGCCTCTTGTAGACTCCATAAAGTTAGTAAATCTTTTAAAGGGCAAGGTGTACGCTTTTAGAACAAACTCCCAAGTGATGTACATAAATTGTCAATTAACAAAATTTAAAACGTAATTAAACAAAATCTTTGTAAAAAAGCCTTCATAAAATACCGGATTATTTAGATGAATGAGAAGCTTGGGATTGAAATTGCTCCAACTCGTTCAAAAATATTGCAACTTAGACGTAATTTGTTTTCTTTAATGTTATGTATTCTAAAAGGATCATTAAAAAAAATAACCAGCCTTGTTTCTTGCCTTGCTTTCCTGGCTTGGTCTCGAAGAAACAGATAGAAAATTTACGTTTTGTAGTGATCCTTGTGATTTTAATGAATAAAAGATTTTGACTTTGACTTCGACTGCTTTTTGCACTGTAGATGCCTCAATAATGATTAATGTTACCATCCATTGTAGCTTTAAAGTAAGGATGTTACGGAGGTTGTTTCACGAAACCGAAGTCGGAGTCGGAGTTTTTAAATTTGGTTTGTCGGAGTCAGAACCGGAATCGGAGGCGGAGTCGGAGGTGGTGGTGGTTCAATGAAGTAGTTCCAAATAATACTCGATTTTGGCTTCATTGTCCAAATCAAAAACAGATAACTTTAATTGAAATGCCGCACAAAACAAAACAAATAATCTATATTGCGTAACAAACTGCGTAAATGACGACCTTTGTGGTGCAATGGGCGAATAGCCGGCTGCAACGCAGGAGGTAGCGGGTTCGATTCCCGCCGCGGGACAAATGTTTGCATGATTTACAGATATTTGTTCCGGATCTGGTTGTTTTTCTATCTTATATAAGTAGGTACCTAAACTTGAGAGCAAAAAAATCGCACATTCATGATTTTTTGACATAACTAAAAAAAAACAAATATATTATGTTTCTGTAATGCAGATTCATAGTCTATTTTAATACCTATCCAGTGGTATCTGATTTGTCTTTCAATCATTACATAAAAATGCTTTTGTGGATCAATAACAAAAATGCATGTTTAGTAAAAAATTCTTTATTCAAGTATTGGTGTCAAAGTTATGAAATTAAAAGATAAAATTAATTAAAAGTTTGTTATTAATACCGAGTGTTCCCTCCCCTAGCCCGAATCACTGACTCCATCCGTGTTTTCATTGATGTTACTAGACTTTTGATAAAGTCTTGAGGAATAGCCTCCCATTCCTCTGCGATCGCCTGTTGCAGCTCCTGTAGAGTCGATGGAGGAGCATCTCGGCCTCGAACTCTTCTTTTCAGCTTGTCCCATAGATGTTCGATGGGATTGAGGTCTGGGCTTCGAGCTGGCCACTCCATAACGGTCACATCCACCTCTTGAAGGTACTCGATCACTATGCCAGCAGTATGCGGTCTTGCATTATCTTGCATAAACAGAAAGTTTTCGCCGATAAACCCAGCATAAGGTACGACGTGGCTCTCGAGTACTTCCTCAATGTATCGTATGGAAGTCAATCCTCTTGATTGGCGACCAGTATTCGGTCCGGTGATGAAGGCAAGCTCGGTTTTTGCTTCCATAGACATGCCTCCCCAAAACATGATTGATCCACCGCCATAGGCGACACGTTCTGTTATGCAGCATTGGGCAAATCGCTCTCCCAATCTTCTATACACCTTCCCCCGTCCGTCGTTGCCATGCAAGCACATCCTGCACTCATCAGAGAACAGGACTGCACTCCACTGCTCTTCGGTCCAATTCAAATGGTCTCGAGCGAACTGAAGGCGGGCTTCTCGGTGGGCTGGGGTCAATTTCGGCCCGTTTGCTGGCCTGTGTGCAGTCAGGCCACCTTCTCTCAATCGTCTTCTGACTGTCCACCGGCTAACTTCTACTTCACGAACTTCTTGAAGTCGTTGGCCCAGTTGAACTGCGTTCAAACGACGATTTCTTAAAGATGTCGTTATAAGAAAGCGGTTATCACGCTCTGTTGTAGCACGGGGACGGCCCGATCCTTGTCGCCGTTGGTAGCCACCAGTCTCTTGATACCTCTGGTATACACGCCGAACGGTAAATCGGCTCAAACTCAATTGTCGAGCCACTTGACTTTGCTTAAGCCCCGATTCAACAAGGGCAACCACTTGAGCGGCTACTTCTGGTGTAGTATCCATTTTCGTGTTCCGTTTGAAGCCAATATCAATAGAGAACCTTTCACACTGTACGTTGGTATGCAAATGATGACCATTTTTTTTTTTTTTTTTTTCGAATGGACTAATCTCGCTGTTGGCCTCTGAGGCCGTGACAGCTTAACCGAACTTTTGGCGAGCGCAGATGGCGCTCAGCCCTGTAAGTTTTTTAGGCAACTAGCGCAAGGGCACCACTTAGGTACGAACCTCGGCTTGGGCTGTTGCCGGGATGGGGATAGGAGAGAAACGCCCGGGTACATGTCTGTACCTCGTATAAGCGGCGACTGAAGGGACTCGTCGACCTCGCCGGCGAGGTCGGTGTTTCTGTGAAGTGTTTGCTCTGTCTGATATAGATGACTCACCTTCCGCATTAGCAGAGGTGATTTCGTCATCCGGGTCTCCGAGAACGTGTCTCGGACGACGGAGGATTTTGTTGGCGGGCGGATCCAACGGGTAAACCGGAATGGTGTGTACCAAAGGGTTCGGATGATTAGAGGCAAGTTCATAAAACCGCTTGGAAGCGAGCTTCATGAACCTGGCTATTGATTCTAATTTCAAATCGCGATGTAGGTCGTTATTGCGAAAATACCAGGGCGAGCCTGAGGCTTTTCGCAAGAAGCGATTTTGAATAACCTGAATGGCACCAACTTTAGGAGAGTGGGCAAATACTACAGATGAGTATGTCATAATGGGGCGAATGCACGCTTTGTAAAGAGTCACCTTATTTTTAAGGGACATTTTACTTTTCGCGCCTAGAAGTGAGGACAATCGTCCTAGGGTGAACTTTGCTTGGTTGCACCTCTTAGTGATGTGCAACCTAAAGGAAAGACGCCTATCGAGGATGACACCCAGATATTTGGCTGATGGGGCCCAGCGAATGGGCTGGCCAAATAGAGAGATCGGTTTGGGAGTGAGGTTTCTCCGTGAGAAGTACACTGCTGTACTTTTCGACGGGTTTACCTCGATCCGCCACTTGCGGAACCAAGTGGCTAATGAATGAAGGGCAGCCTGCAGCCTTATACCCACCCGATCAGGATTCCGATTGGATGTGTACAAGGCTGTGTCGTCTGCGTATAGGGCTATTTCCACTTGAGGAGTGCGGGGGATATCGCTGGTGTACAGCGTGAACAGGAGGGGGCCGAGAACGGAGCCTTGAGGGACTCCTGCTCTGACTGGTCTAGGACTAGAGAGAGTGCCTTCCACGGTGTAGCGAAAGCTGCGACCTTGTAGGTAGTCTCGTATGATGAGCACGAGTCTGTCTGGGACTCCGAGTTTGAATAGCTTGTAGATCAAGCCGTTGTGCCAGACTTTGTCGAAAGCTTTCGCTACGTCGAGGAAGACGGCACCAGTATCTGAAGGCCAGGTACTTTGCCAGTTGGAGAGGACATGCTCCGTTATGCGGAGCACCTGTTGTGGGCATGAATGTTGGGCTCGAAAGCCAAACTGCTCGTCGGGAAGGAGTTTGAACTCATTGACATGAGCCCAGAGGCGCTTCATTAGAAGACGCTCATATATCTTGCCTAGACTATTAAGTAGACTAATGGGACGATAACTAGTTGGATCGTTTGCCTGTTTGCTGGGTTTTCGGATGCCAATGACGTTGGCTTCCTTCCAAGCATCAGGGAAGGTGCAAGTTTCCATAGCCGCATTGAAGATGCAGACTAGGATATGGATAATGGGAACAGAGAACTGTTTGAGTACTCTGTTAGAAATGCCGTCGGGGCCGGAGGCTTTCTTTGGGTGTAGGGCCTTGATAGTGTCAAAGACTTCAGAGGGCTCAATCGGATCAAGTGGGGAAGTAGGGGGTCGGGAGGCTAAGCGGTCAACCTCGCTGTTCACCGTATGGAGGTGAACAGGGTCGACGGGTTCGAGACTGGGCGAGCATTGAGATTCGAGGGTTTCAGCCAGGAAATCGGCTTTTTCCTCGTCTTCGAATGCTGGAGGGTGATTTGGTCGTATAAGGGGAGGCATCGGAGCGAGAGCGTCTGCTTTCATGGAGCGAGCTAACCTCCAGTAGGCCAGATGGCTAGGCTCGATCCCCGAGAGCAGGCTCTCCCACTCACGATTGCGATGTTCTTTAATGCGCTCTCTCACCTCACGGTGCAGGGAGCGCATTAAGACTCGATTGTCGTTAGTGGGGCAGCGACTATGAAGTCTAACTGCGGCGTTAGCTTCAGTCATCAGCCGTCTGATATCATCTGGCAGGGGGCCCCGGTGGTCATCCACTACGGGCACCTGCTTTGATGAGTCTCTGACTGAGTTTGTGATATGTGTGGTAAGGGCGTCAACCGCTACCGTAATATCACCAGATGTCCGAATGACAGAAGGGATCTTATCTAGATCAGTCGAGTGCGCAGACTTGAGGGCTTTCTCAAGTTTATGCCACTCTACCACAGTCTTGGTGGCAGGGGGCTGGTCAGTGGGAGGGCCGAGTAAGAGCATTACCGGTCGATGATCGGAATCGAGCTCATGAATAACTTCGATTAAGCGTAGCCGAAGGGCTACGTTTTTGAGAAGTGCAATGTCAAGGAGCTCGGGGGGAGTGGAAGTAGGGAAGCGAGTCATGCCTCTAGGGGCAATGATGTCGAAATTAAGGGGTTCAACTAGACTTTCTAGTTGTTTGCCTTTAGAGTTCGTCGTGGTGCTATTCCACATGACGTTTTTGGAATTGAAGTCACCCGCCAATATGACGGAGCTTCCTAGACTGAACAGGGCTTGCAGGTCACTCTCGAATTGAGGTGAGCGAGGCTTGCCGGGAGGGACATAGCAGGATGCAATAATGACCGAGGAATGCCCGGTCATTGCTAGCCTGCAGACGGAGGCTTCTATGTAAGACAGAGAAGGGGGATCAAGAGGCATGCAGTGTAGAGCCTTCTTGTAGTAAATGACAGTGCCGCCCTTTTGAGCTAGCAGTCTGTCATTGCGAACAATTTGATAGTTAGGGATTTTTGGGTCCCGATGACCGGGCTTTAAATTTGTCTCTTGTACTAGCAAGATATCAAGTTGGTGCCTATTTAGAAAATCTTGGATAATAGAACGCTGTCTTGAAAGACCGTCAGCGTTGAAGAACGCTAGTGATAAAGAGCGCGGTTTTTTCCTTTCCTTTTGTACAACCATTTTGGGGCCTAAAAGGGTTTGGAGGAGGACGAAGCTGCCTTAACGGCGGCAAGAAGAGCTGAGTGCGCCTCAAGGGCAATCAGCTTTTCGAGGGGGGAGTTTGCTTGCCTAAGTTTTTGTGCAAGCACGCGAACCTCGGCAAGGTCGATGGAGGAGAACTCTATGATGAGAGCCAAGTCGGCAGCAAAGTCCGACTTGCCCATTTTAGAGGAGGGGGCTGGCTCAGAAGAGCGCGGCGGGGGGGCCGTTGCCTTAAGGGCTAGGCTCGAGTATGGCAAGGGCTTGGCCCATGCTGAGCTTTTGGGAGGTTGCGCCTCCTGCGAGGGTACCATGGTCAACTTTGAAGTTGTTTTGGTATACTTCGGAGAAGGTCGGGGTTGACTCCTACGAGCCACCACCCTGCTGACTTTGGGCGCCGAAGGACAACCACGATAATTCGCGGTGTGTCCCACGGCACCACAAAGCACGCAGCTTGGCGGCTCGATGGTGTCTCGAGTGCGGTTGCAGTCAGAGGTGCCATGGTCACCCAGGCACTTGACGCAACGGGGGCGGGCGTGGCAGTTTTTGGCCGAGTGGCCATACAGCTGACATCTATGGCACTGACTAGGAGTGCCATTTCGGTGGGGGGGTTCAACCCGGAGGCCGGAGAGGTTGTTGACCATCTTCAGGTTGAAGATGGCCTTCCCTGCCTGTGACAGCTCTAGTACTACGAGTACTAGATTGTAGGTGGTCTTACCGTTATGCATACGGTGGACCTCCTTGACCGGGAAGGACTGAGCGAGTAAATCTGACTTAATGGAGTCAGTGGAGTGCTCCGCAGGGAGGCCGCGGATCACAACTCGAAGGAGCCTTTCGTCTTCGAGAGCATAGGTGTGATAGCCTATGTGCTCTTGACGTAGGAGGGAAGTGAGACGACGATGGTCGTCTGAAGTGGGGAGTAGGACTTTAATAGCGTCCTTAGTGTTGCGGGCGTTTGTGAATGAGATCTTATTCTCATTACACAGATAGGAAACTCTGTCCCACTTGCCCTTTTCGCGGATGAAAAGGGGCGGGGGAGGCCTTTCCTTCCTCGCGGCAGTGGAAGCCGCGGGGGGAGAGGCGGGGCGGGCAGGCTGCGAGGCCGAGGGAGGGGTTGCCTTTTTGGCTGGGGGGGAAACGGAGGAAACCTTCTTCGACGAAGAGGTCTTCTTCGAAGAGGGTTTCTTCCTCTTACCACCCGTGACGAGGGTGAAATCTTCCTCCGAGTCGGAGGAAGAGGAGTTTGATGCCTCTGCGGAAGACGCGGGGCGTAGAAGGAGGTCGATCTCCATATCGTCCTCGGAGGGTGGGTCCGGAGATTCCGGAGAGTCTAAAAAGACTCTGCGAGGTGAGGCCTCTCGAGAGTCGGGCTTTTTTGATGACGACGAGGGAGGCGCTGAGGCAGGAGGTTGAGGGGAGGGGGCAGGCTTACGAGCCGCCGTTGGTGCCTGAGGGGCTTGCTGAGGCTTCCGAACCTCGTTAGTGGCCTGAGGGGCCAGGGCAGGCATGCGGGCCGCCGGGGGTGCCAGAGGGGCTTTCAGAGGCTTCCGGGCCTCGTTAGTGGCCTGAGGGGCCGGGGATGGCTTTCGAGCCGCTGGGGAGGCCAGAGGGGCCGGCACGGGCTTCCGAGCCACATTTTTGGCCAGAGGGGCCGGAGTGGACGTGACGACATCCATTAGACGCGGGAGGGAGGCAACCGATTGTTGCTCCCTCATAAAACGTTGTCGGACATTGTCGGGAACGTTCTCGAGCAGCAACCGGATTACGGAACCCGGCAACTGGACGAGGTCGTCCCCGGCGATGTCCATCATAACTCTCCGGGGGGGAACACCCGGAGAGGTGAGGGGGTGCGTGATCCTCCCGTCGGGATAGACAGGAGGGGTGAGGCCTAAGTGTCCTACCTAAAGTGTGTCCCTTTACCGCTCTTACGGGTTATGAGGGGTGTGTCCTAACCGATACTTGGTGTCGGCGAGGGAAGCCCCCAAGGCCGGTGGTACCAAGCCCAGCCGGATGTAGCGTTCCTCAGGAGAGGAAAGCTGGCGTTCCGGGTCCACGCCCAGTCTGGTTTGTGTTAACACCGCAAGGTATCCACCAGACCGACCACTAAACGTGGATTTGGGCTCTTAATGGTAAGAAACAAGAGTTTGCCCTGAAAAGGACAAAGTCCAATAAAGGACTCTTCTGAGGTGTACTCGCAAGCGAGCGCACACAACAGAGCAAATGGCGGATGCCAAGTGCGGCGCGGGGCGCGGGGCGCGCGGCGCGAGGCGCAAGGCGCGGGGCGCGGGGCGCGGGGCGGCACGTGGGCCGGCGGGAGCGCGCGAGCGGAGCGGAGCAGACGTGTTGCCGGTGCGAGGACCGGCGAGCGAATGCTGTCGTGCGACTGAGATCAAATGATGACCATTCCCTCAATATGCACTCTTTTATACCTGCGATAAATCCCGCCGCCGGCCTTACCTGGATCGAGCGACATAAGGGGGTCTATTGTTTTGTTGCTAATGAGTTGTTTTTAAAGGTAAATGTCAACCCTTTATCAGTTCTGCGAATGCCTAGATTATGCACTTTAATTTGATTTTAATTTGCTGTAAGCTCCAAATAAAAAAAAAATTTAACTTTTAAGTAAAAATGTGCGGATGTGCGATTTTATTGCTCTCAAGTGTATGTATTTACAAAAAAAGTAAATGAGTATCCATAGTACAAGCTCTGCTTAGTTTGGGCCTAGATAGCGCTGTGTGATACGTCCAGCAATATTAAAAAAAAACTAACAAGTGAAAGAATAATGGACAGAAAGCGCGTGGGGAAGGAGGTTTCCCACGTGACATGTATTAAACTTATTCGTACACACAGCTACAAATCAAGCTATAAATTTCCAGTATAAGCTGACCTCTCATTCTATGAAAAGCCTACACAATGCGAGGTCAGCTTAAAATGGAATAGTATAGCCGTGTGTACATGCTGACCGCCGTCGCTGCTACCGGCTATGCTTTTATTTTATCTCCGATTTAAAAGTATCGGAGCCGAAGTCTGAACCGGAGGTGGAATATCAATCAGAAGTTTCGACTTATCGGAGTCGGAGTCGAAGCTCCGTAACATCCCAGCTTTAAAGCATACTAAACAATGGATAGCCAAAACGGGGTGACTCATAAAATTCGATCCGAACCGGTCGATGCTTAACGTGAAAGGGAGGTAAAAAAATTGTTTGAATAGATGAATAGAATAGAAGATCATAAGAAATCATTCCAATGTTAATTTTGTTGATGATTGATTACACAACATTTTGTGTAATACGAGTATATATGTATCAACCCCGAAACAGGGGAATGTCGGGAAATCTAGTTCACTATTGCAGGGAATCAAAAAATATACAGTGGCAGCACTGCTATTAGTATTTATTTGTCTATGATTTCATTTCATCGTTCTCTTTTTTTGTTGTTTGCTTTTTGGTTTGTTTGTGCTGGTTGGATTGGTTGGTTTGTGTTGTGCTCAAATCAACTCCTCAAAAGTGATCAAAGCTCAAAAAATTTTGGAAATAAAACAGGGGGCAGAAAGGCACGCTAAACACGATTAATCAAGAACGTTTTATGTTGTATTCTTTTCAATGCTAAAAGCCTTGAAATTATTCACAGGAACTTAGCCGGCTACGTTGCAAACGAATGGAGTTTCTGACCCAGCGAAATGGATGACAAAATTCGAAAAAGTTGTCCTAATTGCTGTCAACTTTACCACTTAAAAAGTAAGTTTATATTCGTTTTAACAGTTTTGCCATAAGTCACTACATAGATTAGTATTTTTGTGAAATTAGGCACGTTTTCGCTTAGCGTAGCCATAATGCCGGTAGGTACTATACCGGCGGTTTTTACTAAAAAACGTAATGGTCTCTTGAAAAATAATATTAAACTGCCTATTAGAAGCCTTTATTTGCCCAAAGTACGTCTTACGCATAGTTCATCTAAGTACGTAGTACATCTAAGTGGTCTGTGGCATAGTTGGTCCTAAACAACTCGTCATTGTCTGATGGTTGCATACAATATTATAAGTGGTATTTTTCTATTGATATCCGAAAACTTACGGAAAACTCCAAGATGTTTAAAACAATCAAAAAATGTTTCAAGCCTAGACAGGACTAGCATCCTCGTATCAAGAGGAAGGTTGCGGGTTCAAGTCCCGTCAAGGCTTGAAATTTTTTGAGATGATTTTATAAATCTTGTACTTAGTAGTTTAAGTTATCAATAGCCATACAAATTTTGGTGAAGTTTAGCCAGTTTTCAGGATTGTTCTATGAATTCATTGCAGATCAATCATCATGTCTAAAAGGAAATTTGCCACTGTTCCTATCATGTGGCCATACAATATGCGAAAACTGCATCGGGAGTCTTACGAAGTTCCAGGAACCAATTGAGTGCAAAATATGCCACCGTAGCATGGAAATAAAGGCAGCAGATATTCTGATATTGGCTCAAGATAAAACCAATATGTATCAGCTGTTCCCGGTCAATTACCAAATCCTTGGAGAGCTTACTCTGCAGCTAATGGTACCATGAGCTACTTATATTTATCTTATTTCTAGAGTTTAATCGTTCAAAAACCACAACCATACAAAAATGTATTGGAGTTATTCTTGACAGGATAATAACACATCGTCACTGTCAGTTCAAAAGGATGTTTGTAAAATTTCCTTTTTCCAAAAGACGTATAGTCCCAAAAATCATGTTTCAAGCGAAATAGATTTGTTTAATGTATAGCTTGTCTCTGAATATTGTTAGTCTATGAATCCAATTTTAAAAAATATTCCTACAGTTTTTTAGTGTCTACTGAAAACATACTGTTTTATCATACAACCTTTCGAACTGACAGCGAAGACATATAATGTTTTTATTCTTATGCTTCTTAGTTCTTCAAAAGTATTTATGCTTTATTGTACACAAATAAATTATAGACTTAATGTAACATTACTCTTTGTTTTCCTACACTTAAGTAGTAAGTTTTCATATCCAAGATTGGTTAATAGAAAACTTTTAAAGTAGTTTTGTGCTAATCAGTCACCAAGCTAATAATGGTGTAATTCATCCAGGGATAGTGCTAGTTTGTTATTAGTTGCACCATCAGTGCTCATTTTTTACCTTTTGTATAAAAAAAAACAACTGCAAAATCTCTATTTTTCTCTTACAGCAAAAACCCGATGTATCTCTAAAACCAATTGAGGATTACTATATTGACATTAATGCCATATTGACACAAGAAGACAATCCAAAACGTAAGTAATTCATTGTATAATTAAACTATGTATATGCAGAGTTTGGGCTGCTTTGATGAAGAGTTACATTTCCTGGAACCCTGTTTACATTGAAATTTAGTGCGTCTTTTAACATGTTTTTGCTCTGTTCTGTTTGTTCGCTTTGAGGCAAGATCTAGCTAGCCCTCTTAGCATAAACACCAGTACCTGGAATGCAATCCCAGATCTTTTTTCATTTTTTTTTATAAATTTTTTATAAAGAGCTTTGCGTCGTTTAACGACGATGTCATCTCCATAGTACTTTCTATTAAATACACTACAACTACAATTACTTAAGCACTTTCATTTACGAGCTCGTATGTGAACCGGTAGAGCATGCTAGCTGCATCCGATGATTGTTCAGCTAACACGCTCTGAAATAGGCCCACTTCGAGCCGGTTGGCTTTGTACACTCTAAATAGTTCCTCTCTCATAGATCTACTCCGGTCACTTTCCACCAAAAGGTGGTATAGGTCATCACTCACTCCACACGTATCACAATCAGGGCTATCGACCTTCTTCATTAAGAATTTGAAGCTATTTAGCGGGATGTGTTCAGAGCGCAGTCTATGAACGATCACAATATATTTCCTACTTAGTGAAGTGTTAGCAAACCACGGTATATGTGGGGGCTCGCACTGGATCGTCCTATACCAGATACCTTTCTCGCGAGAAGCAATATCAAAGTACTCTTTCCATTTTATCCTTACCATCCTCTTATATTTAGGCATCATCTCTAGAGTATTCCGGTTTCATATGTACTTCAGATCCATTTGATATTGCTTCCCGGGCCAGCATATTTGCCACCTCATTACCATGGATGCCTACATGAGATGGTATCTATTGCAACCTCAGAGACACTCCCCGAGAAATCAGTACTAGGACTTTACTTAATATTTTGTAGGCCATCAATGTGCCTCTGTGTCCAGAGGTGCAGCGAGCCACATGCTGCAAGGCACTTCTGCTATCTGTCAGAATAATTGCCTTTCTGAGTCCCATACTAATGGCATGAGACAGCGCCTCCGAGATGGCAAATAGTTCCCCTGACATAATACAGTTTAGAGTCATTTACTAATCTCTCCTTAACATTTAAATTGGGGTCATAAAACACAGCGCCTCTACCATCTTTTGCTACCGATCCATCTGTATATATTCTATGCCATACATCATATTTATTATTTAACATTTGCAATATATTATATTTCAAAATTCTTATATCATACTTTACTCTTTTTTGGTTCCATTATACATTCAAGTTTTGTTTCAATAAAGTCTGTCTTTATATTTGAAACCCAAGTATCCAATGTAAACATGGTCAATGGGTTACAGGTGGTAATTATTTCTCTATTGGTATCACTTTAAATACAAACAAGTAATGGACTTTTATTTTTACGGAAATAAGGTGCCTTTTTAAATTTTCCAAATTCTTAATTATCTCTATTGTTAGATTATTTGACCAAGATTGGGCCTTGAGGCAATACTTACTTGCTAAGTATACCCTGCGCATATGGAGAGGCGGTAAACACAGTTCGCACTCCATTACGTGAATAGGAGTGGTTTTGATAAACCCTCCTATTACACGTAATTACGTATTTTGTGTATTTTGTGACTCGTTTCCAACCTGAGCAATGGGTTTTTGCAGCACTGTCATACATAAAGCAAGCATAATCTATTCTACTTCTTATAAGAGAAATATAAATCCTTGGTATGTGCATTGGAGGTGCCCCCAAGACGCACCAGACAAATCTTTCAAAATATTAATTAATTTACATGATTTTTCCTGAGTCTCTTTGATATGTCTGTTCCATTGTAGTGATCTATCAATCCAAACACCTAGGTATCTATAACAGTCTACAATTGGAAGGGAATGACCATCCACAACTATATCCACAATATGTCTTCCTCGGCCTCTACTAAATACACAAACTTTAGTTTTTGACAAAGAGATTTCAAGCCCAATTTGTGCAAGTAATGATGAAACACCAATAATACAATTATGCATATCGCTTACACACTCCTGAAAATTGTTGTTTTGAACATAAAATGCATAGTCGTCAGCTTATTGTTAGGTCTTAACGTGTAACGATTGACATATTTCAGACGTTATTATATTGAAAAGAAGAGGAGATATTGGGTCTCCTTGGGCCAGACCTCTACCAGTCCACCTCACAATAGTGTTATCGTCATTCTCATCTTCAATTCTCAAATACCTTCTTCTAAGGAACTCATATAAATATTTACATATTTTATAACCTACCTTTAACTTGTCCAACATTATGACCAATTGTTCGACCAAAACATTATTATATGTACCATCGATGTCTAAAAAACATGCCAATGTAGGTGTATTCTTAGCAAACCCCATTTGTATATGTGAAACCAATCGTACTATACAGTCCACAATAGACTGGCCTCTACGAAAACCAGATGTAGTTTCTTGCAATATTTTAAACCTTCAACATACCATTCAATCAGCCTGTTTAACATTGTATGAAAAATTTTGCATATACCTACATGAAATCAGTGAAATTGGTCTAAATTTAGGATCACCATTGGCAGTGTTAGGTTTAGGTATAGGAATTACTTTGATGCTACGCCACTGTTCTGGTACAATAGAGTGTTTAAAAATTAAATTAACATTCCGAGCAGAAACATTTTACCTTCTATAGGTAGGTGATAAATCATTGAATATGTTATGTTATCTTCGCCTGGCGCAGTGTCTTTTTTCTTAAGACAGTTGTAGGAGTAAAATCACTTTCAAGCTGAGTATTTATCGAATTGCAAATAGGCGGGTGAGGCTCTACATAATCCGGGGCAAGAGAACGCAAGAGCAACTCTTTTTTCTCATCAGTCGCATGTACTCTACTTCCTCTGACACCCTTCACCCAGCGCATTTTTCGCCACATCTCAGTAGAACTAGTGGTACCATCTATTTCTCTTCCAAAAGCTCTTCCAACTTTTTGATTAAGCCTGTCTTAAAGTTTTTTGTGCCTCAGCAATGCTTCTACTCAAAATGCTCAAATTATAAGGAGTGGGATTTCTTCTAAAATTCTTTAGTGCCAAACGGCGTCTTGCAATGGCATGGGATACAACGGGGCACCAATAGTGTTTAGGTTCGAATTGTTGAGTTGGACTCGTACATATCTTTACAAATTGTATACTTTGATCAGCAGAACAATTTATTATCATACATGGTTTGCACGTTGGTACTAATATTCAATTCAGTAGAGGAAAAGATAATTTTGCAGGTATCATGATACTGCTTCCAGTCAGCTACTTTAAAATTACGGCGTTTTATGTAAGAAAGGGATTCATGATACTCCAAATGATACATAATAAATAGATGATCACTTCCAAAATTCTCTTTTGTGACATGCCATGCATTTATAAAAATTGCAATGTCTGTTGTTACAAAAGATACATCAGGAGCGCTTTTTGTACCACACCATTAACGAGCCTAATCCTAGTGATTTCACCGCTGTTTAAACTCACAAAATTATTTTCCAAACTAGAGTCAAGCATTTGTAGACCTCTGGCATCTAACTTATTGGACCAATTTGAATGGTGACCGTTAAAGTCTCCAGGTATAATATACTTCGCTAAATTTTGAAAAGAGCTTGTCCCCATCATTTTGTGATGTTCTAACAGAACCTGGGCAATAAATTGATGTTATGTACTTAATATGTTTACAATTTAAAACCTGAACACAAATAATCTCAATTCCAGAGTTTGTAAGAGTACATGAATACAGTAGAGTTCTAATAGATCTATGTACTAGGATAGCCACGCCACCATATCCATCATCTCCATCTTTTCTCTATACATTATAGTCTTTAATTAATTCTTAGGTTTATTTCACAATCTAGCCAGGTTTCACTCAGTAAACATATTCCTATTTTTTCCTGATTCAATAACAACTCAAACTCTTGTTTTTTTGGGGAGGAGGCTGCGAGAGTTCCACTGGCCAATATTTAGATATTGAGCAGTAGAACTCCCCGAGCCTCGAGGCACTCGGTTTCTTGAATGAATGTTATCCATCATAACAGAGATTCATTAGTTTTCTAATAATATTCCCATTACTGACGGTCTTAACAAAGAAGCTCATAATTTCTTCTAACAATAAATTCAAAATAAGTTTGATTTTTTCTTCGAAACTACCTCTTGCAAAGAATATTATTTCCAACTTTTTTAACATAAATCTAAACTTATCTGTCTCTTCCCCTTGTTTTTCTGTCTTCTGTTTTTCTTTTTGGTTTTCTTTTATGGATCTACTTGTTTCTTTCTTCTTTTCATTTAATGGATGTGAAACCGGAGGTACGACTTTCTTCTTTGATTTTCCTTTTTCTTAGACTTCTGATGATTTATTGAATTTGTTTCTCTGTATCTCTGTCTTCTTCACTACTTTTAGAATCTTCACTATCTACTTGACATTCAAATTCAACCTTTTTTACGTTCAAGTCTGCATTGTGTATTTCTGCTTCGGTAGTTATTTTTCCTTGTAATGATTCCCATTTCCTCACAGGTATACAATAAGATGTATCACTTTCACCTCCATCATTTGCGTCTCAATTTCTTTAGTAGCTCTTTGCCTCCATAAATCTGAATACCGCCATTTTATAAGTGCAATTTTCTTTGTACATAATCTGTCTTACAGCCTTTTCTTTCAGGAAAACAGGACATTTTTTATAAAATGCCATATGGCTCTCTTTACAATTGATGAAATTGTGTATTGAGTAGTTTCACAATTGTCATGCTCTCCGCTGCACTTGGGGCATTTTGTTTTTTTAGATGGACACATACGAGCCACATGGCCATATTTTCAGCACACCGAACACTGTAACAGGGAATGTATATGGCTCAACAGGAAATCGACAGCCATACCCATACACATAGGGCGGGAGATTAGCGCTTTTGAAGCATAATTGTACCGACTCGCTGTCCTTCATACTCCTGAGTCAGTAATGCGTTTCAACAGAAGTAACTTCGACTTCACTTTTAAATGATTTTGCTAGCTCTTCCTCTGTCATCTCCATCTCTATGTACCTTACTACTCCGTAACTAAGGCTTACTTCATTCGTTAGTCTGCATTGCACAGTTTAATTGCTTCATCTCTGCTTTCAAATTTCATCAATACTTTATTTAGCGTTTTGTACCTTATTTCTGATATATTCGGTATATTCTCCGCTTTTAACAACTTCGCCATTCCAATTTGTTTAGGCAAAACTTGAATCGATGACACACAGACTTCGAACAAACTAAGATTTATGCTGCTCATTTGGCCCCTCAGGGCGCCGCCGGAGTCCCTTCTGTTGTTGTTTCTCTTCTGAGCTTGATCTCTCGATTCCTTAAATCTCTTGTTTTTCTTTCTCACCATAGTGAAACCTTCGTTGTCGTCATTATCATCGCCCTCTCCTCTCATCACTCGTAATTCTACTTCTTTTCTCGGGTCTTGTAATATCACTCATATTTTCAGAAACTGCTAACTCATGTGAGTTAAATTCTTCTAGCCCACACACGATGCTCTCTGGCACTGCATCATCACTCATTTCACTAATTCTGGAGCAAAGGCCTGGAGACCTCGTCCATTTTCGGATCGCACAAATGAGGGTACTTGTAAAAACTTTTGATACGAAAATAACCGGCTTCTCGTAATACGTGCGCTTACTGCGAAATAGCGCGCGCGACTGTGTGCAATCCCAGATCTGCAAACAAAAATCATAATCATTTATTGCCAGAATATAGGAAACGGAAAGATGTCACATTTAATTTAAATTAGTTTCACTGTACTCTACCCCGCTCAGGGGCATGCAATAAACTTGTAAAGCTTTCTTATTTGTTCACTTACAAAAATATTATTAGAATAAAGATTTATGGTTTGGTTTTGGATTAACCACAACACAACATGGGCTGAATATCCCAACTTCACATCCTCGTCCTGCACATCACGCACATCACACTTTCATTTATGTTTATTTTTCATTAAAACAGATTCTCCAATATAGGTATTTTAATATAAAAATAAACTGATTTTGGGTGTGGGGGCTGGAGTATCACCAAGGGGGACGGGGGTAAAAAAGTGGCTGAAAAAACTTCACGCGATTAAAGGATGATCCCTTATTGGAATACTACAGATTTCGTGGAGAGTTCCAAGCTTATTGGAAATCTATGCGTTCATGCATGCGCATGCATGGAACGCTATTACCAAACATACAGTACGTTTATGAGACCCGCATCAGGATATCTTAATTATTTTTTAACAGTCGTGTGCCCAATCATCTTCTCAAATTAACTACTTACTACTCTAGAGAAATTACTTTGTAAAGGACTACTTTATTTTAAAAAAACATTATTCCCTTATTGTACCGGACTACCCCAGTTTTCCACAAATCAGCACTGTCCGCTTTGCAACAAAACATAATGACACACACAGATTGGGACATAATTTGGACAAAGTAGTATGAAATCATAAAAACTATAGAAATTCGTTTAACCATTTTGTTTTTTTAGACTGGCACAAGTAAAGCTACGTGTTATATTATGATATACCTAGCTATACTATACTAATTTATTTACAACCAGCTTCTCGTGGCTTCGCAAACTTAGTTTGTCAATAAAAAGTCTATGTCTGAATCCAGATCGTCCTAATCAAATTTCATCATAATTGGTTCTGCCATCACGTTGCTGATGGACGTAGAAGCATAACAAACAAACAAATAAACAAAATCACTTTATTATTTACTATCTGCCCTGCCTGCAGCTTCGCATGCATGGTTTGTCAATAAAAACATTACCCTCTTTCTGCGCAATCGGATAAAAAGTAGCTTATGTTACTCAGGAATAATGTAGCATTCTAATGATGAAAGAATTTTTTTAAATCGGACCAGTAATTGAGTTTATTTGTTATAAAAATATTATAATTTTGGTCGGTATGTCTATCAACTTTTAAAATGTAAAAAGTGGTTATTGTGACATAACGATAATAGTTGTACATATGGGATCCCAAAGTTTTTTGTAGATATTGATATGTTCTTTAATATTCTAGACTAGAACATACTTTTGTTCTATCATCAATAGTTTCCGCAGCGCATGCAACGAAAGACGTTTTAGGGCACTTTTTTACACCTTGGGTTATGTTACCTAAGTTTTAGTAAGGATCCCTAATCTTTTCTAGCGATAAATATAGCCTATGTTACTCAGGGTGAATGTAGCTTTTCAAAGGTGAAAGAATTTTTTAAATCGGCACAGTAGTTTTTGAGTTTATTCATTACAAACATACACACACATAAAAATACAAATCTTTCCTCTTTATAATATTAGTATAGATAAAATCACAAGCATACAATACAACAAATTGATGAGACGTGATGATGTAAGTAAGATGATAGTAATTTTAACTACATTTGTTTTTTATTTCAGACAAATGTGTAGAGTGCCATCATGCCACCACTAAAATGTGCAAACAGTGTGCTACAGCACTGTGTGACCCCTGCTTCAACAAAACGCACAAGAACTTTGTGATTTTCAAAAACCATGCTCTCCAGAAGATAGGTCTGTATTACTGATATTACTTTTTTGTCTGCAAAATATTTAAGCCTTGTTTGATTGTTTTTATAATGAAACTTGACTTGAAGTTTGTGTCTAACTGGGGTGACTCAAATCTGGTCAGGTTCAATGCAACTAAAACTCAGGCGTGTGTGTTTTCCGCAAAACGGTCTCCCTTTCATCCCATTCCCACCCTTTGTGACTTCCCTTGAGCTCACATCCGACCTCAACTTCGGCTCGCACATCGAATCTAGGGCCAAAATTGCTGCTATGAAGCTGGGCATCCTAGCTAAGGTTCGGCGGTACTTCTCATCGGGACAGCTGCTCAGTCTACAAAGCACAAGTCCGCTCAAGTATGGAGTAGGTACTGCTGCCATCTCTGGGATGGCTCGGCCAAGTATCAGCTTGAAGCCCTTGATTCGATTGAGCGACGTGCTGCTAGACTTATTGGCGATGACTGGAAGCCAATTTACAAAGTATAAAAAACAGACGCCGAGTAGCCAGACTTTCAGTTTTTACAAGATTCGTTTCGGTGAATGTGCGCAAGATCTTCATGACCTTATCCCTTCCACCACCGGACAAGCAGACGTACCGAGATGTACCACCCATACCTGGTCGGCATACCACTTTGCCGTACCAAACGATTTGCTTCTCGAGAACTTCGAACTTGTTAGCACAAGTAAGGAGTGGAACTCACTTCCGGCGTATGTTTTTCCAAACCAGTATAATCTGGAGTCTTCAAGTCCAGAGTGAATAGGTTCTTTCTAGGCAAGTGTGCTCCATCTTCGATCACACCTTCACTTACCATCAGGTGAGATAGTGGTCAAGCGCTTGATCAATAAAAAATAAAAAAATCTCATGTTTTAGATTAGTCACTCTAGAAAGAGGAGCCTACTCTCAGCCGTGGATATCCTTTAACTAATATAAAAGCCTTATTTTTACCTTCCGGCGCACAAAGGGGGGTGTTATAAGTTTGACGCCTATATCTGTCTGTTGCATCGTAGTTCCTAAATGGATGGACTGATTCGGACGCGTTTTCATGCTAAACTTTTGTGTACCTACCTGAGAAATAAACTTGGAAAGTAGTATTAGAATTCTTTGTAAGAAAAAAGGCTCGCCCGGGGAAATACAGTAATACCCCGAACTTACGCGATAGGTGGGACCGAGCGATAACCATCTTAAGTCGAATTCGCGTAAGTCGGAGTTACAATTGTTATTCTTTTGGATGACATAATTAGAGGTTATTAATAAAAAGCACTGCGTACGTAAAACAATTCCACGCGGAACACGCTCGACCTGTCGTAAACGGAACACTAACGGCGGAGTGGGAGAGCTGAAGCGCGCGCCCAACAAAAAGAAAAACCGCGTATCTCCGAATTCTCGTAAAACGGGGTAGCCTAAGTCGGGGTATTACTGTACTACCACCAAACCTATTTCTGCCACCAAGCAATATTACTATATTTTGGTTTGAAGGGTATGGGTGCCGGTGAAATTACAGGCACATGATGCCTGTAATTCTGTATGCTTTAGTTGATAAATGCAGAGCAGTGCATTGTAGGGCACGTTCCTTAGGTGCGTGACCTACTAAGCATGCTATGTTATAGGCAATGGTTGCCAGTGCCACTTAACATCAGGTGGGCTCTTCGCTTGTTTCATCTTCTTCGTCGTTACACTCTTGGCAGAGTGGTCGTAGTCGTCACTTCGGCACCCCTCTCGTATTGACGCTTTTCTGGTGCACTCGTGTAAGGTTCCATCTAAAGGTTGTATATAAAAAATGGGGTGTGGCTGTGTCATGGACACGGCCGTGTGTTTTACGTGAATACGTGTACGTAAAAGGTGACGTTTTCTATATAAAATACGCTATTTTATGTATGTTATAATCATGTTTGAACACTAAGAAGTCATACTAAATGGAAATCTCACAGCAAAATGACCTCAAAATGGTGGCGCTTTCCCCTCCACCGCGCGAGATGCGTCACAGTCCTCACTTAGCGTAGCGATATCTTTGATCCTTTAGCTATCCAGTGGTGTAATCAAATTTTGGATGATAGCTTTATGTAGCTGCAACACTAAACTGTATCCCCCAATTTTGTTATCATTCGTTTTTGAATTGCCTCCCACTATGGTATGGATGCAAATTTAAAAACATGTCAAAAAAAGTACTTTATTAAATTTATACTGTATTTATGTTCTTTTTTTGTAGTAGCGATAGCTCCAGAGACAAACAACTATTGTAAAATACATGATGACAAGCAGCTTGATTACTACTGCACTGATTGTTTGAAGGCTGTTTGCATGGACTGTCTACTTGTTGGCAGCGATAAATCATGCAAAGACCACAATCTGAAGTCTACGTCGGAAATTGTAAGTGTATTTTATTATAGCACACCAAAAAAATACAATCAATCAAATACAAAATATAGTTATCAACTCTTAGACCTAAATTGTATCCCAAAGCATGTGTGTTCTGAGCAGTTCTGTGAAGACCAGCTGAAAAGAAATATTTACTTACATAGACAAAATAGAGTTACAACAATAAAATAAAATAGCCTAAACTATTGAGATAAATTATTATCAGCCCCCTGTGTCCCACTGCTGGGCAAAGGCCTTCCCTGTTCTTTCCAGACACTTCCTTCAAGCGCTAAGGTGATCCAGTGCGCTCGGAAATTAGTGAGCTCATCTCCATCCTCCATCTCTTCTTTGGTCTTTTCTTTGGTGGCATTAAGATAAATAAAAAATAATAATTAATCAAATATAAATGTTTAGAAAATTATTACACTCTCTTTAATAAGAGTGGCTTCGATATCTTTTTTAGGGTTCCGTAGCTAAATGGCAAAAAACGGAACCCTTATGGATTCGTCATATCTGTCTGTCTGTCCGTCCGTATGTCACAGCCACTTTTTTCCGAAACAATAAAATCTATACTGTTGAAACTTGGTAAGTAGATGCATTCTGTGAACCGCATTAAGATTTTCACACAAAAATAGAAAAAAAACAATAAATTTTGGGGGTTTCCCATACCTAGAACTGAAACTCAATAAATTTATTTTCATCAAAACCATACGTGTGGGGTATCTATGGATAGGTCTTCAAAAATGATATTGCGGTTTCTAATATAATTTTTTTTCTAAACCGAATAGTTTGCGCGAGTGACACTTCCAAAGTGGTAAAATGTGTCTCCCCCCCCCCCCCCCCTGTAACTTCTAAAATAAGAGACTGATAAAACTAAAAAAAATATATGATGTACATTACCATGCAAACTTCCACCGAAAATTGATTTGAACGAGATCTAGTAAGTAGTTTTTTTTTAATACGTCATAAATTGTAAACCGCGATTTCCCTTTCATTCAATCAACTTAAATATAAAAAGTTACAACGAACTACAACAACTTTTATATTATGTTACTTGCTGCTACGGAACCATTCATGATTTCTTCATCATTGATTTAAATAATTTATTATTGAAAACGGCAATGGTAGCACTATTATTTACTAACAGATCATTGTAGAGACGACACATTCTGACCATCGGATTATAAAAGGATGTATTAGTATATACCTGTAGGGCGAAAGAGGGATGCCGACATCGTGACTTGATATAAAACTTAATACAAGATAATGCTAGGAGAATCAGTTAACGAATGTTTAGTAACTACTTATAGTAGAAGTATTATTATGATAAGGTCTCCTCACTAGTTTGTGAAAAGAGAGTAGGTACCCTTATAATTACTGATATTATTTCATTATCCCGTCGGCGACGTTTCGACTGTGTGTAGCTCCGAGTACTCCAGTCTTGCCGCGATCACGGCTGCTACAACACAATTGAAACGTCGGAATGATAAATAAAAAGGTGCATTCGCAATTAATACCCATTTAATCTTAGTAATTATGTAAAGCGATCGTGAAAGTTTGAAAAATCTTATAAAAGTTGAAAATAAAATTACTTTCTCTTTTACAGAATGATTCTCACATGGAACAAATTATTAATATGCAACCCAAAGTTGATGAAACATTCAGAAGGCTCTCTAAAACTGCTGTGGTAAGCTATGCCTATGAAGTGAATAAATAACATCCAACAACTAATGCACGACGACCTCCGTGGCGCAGTGGGCGAATAGCCGGCGGAGACGCAGGAGGTAGCGGGTTAGATTCCCGCCGCGGAACAAATGTTTGCATAAACTACAGATATTTCGTCCGGGTCTGGATGTTCGTATATTATAAGTATGTATTTGCATAAAAAGCTCTGTTTAGTTTGTGGCTAGATAGCGGTGTGTGAAATGTCCAGCAATATTTATTTATATATTTAATGCACTAGTTGTGTGGTAAAATTCGACCGTATATTGTCCAATATCCAGCATTATTATAATATCTTTTTGCATTCTGGACGTTTGCTAAAAAAACTCCTTCTCCATATAAACTTAGCCAAACGCCGTCCGTGCGCGCATAAAAAAGGAGTACAACATTTTTCACTTTATGTGTTAATAATAAGAATACATAATAATAATATTGATATATTATTTATATCGTCCTGCATCCTCCCTAACCCAGGAGAAATATTGGCAAACATTATCCCGCAGCGGGAATCAAACATGCATCTCTTGCGTCTCAGTTGCAGTATTTATAGATCTGCTATTGAAACCTTTACTGTGCAGCTATATGGCTGTATGCATGTTGACAAAACTTCTAATCACATAAAATTTCAATTCCAGGACATAGGCCTGTTGTTATACAACATTGAAAATAATAGTGACCCCAAATCGGGAATGACACAGATCATAGCCGACATTGAACAACACTTT
This sequence comes from Philereme vetulata, assembly GCA_918857605.2. Classification (NCBI taxonomy): domain Eukaryota; kingdom Metazoa; phylum Arthropoda; class Insecta; order Lepidoptera; family Geometridae; genus Philereme; species Philereme vetulata. Next base: position 11,399,652 of record OU975432.1, read on the forward strand.
TCAAAGCTCTGTTCAATAATACAGAAGCACAAGCAAGAAACCATTGCAATTGCTTGCAAAGTTAAATCTGCGGAGAAGGAATCTCTACTTAAGGCCAAGAATGAGGTTTTTGAAGCCATGAAAAAGGCGCAGCAAGTTATGAAATTGATTAGTTCAACTGTTGATTCGACAATGTTCAAACAGGTATTGCATATGCTGTAATAGGCTAGCAACCTGGCACATGTTATACCTTTTGTATGGATGGCTAACTATTTAAACAAGAGGTGGGCATGTGCCAGTTACAAAATGTATACTTATCTCTGATTACCCTCACTTACGCTTTGGAGTAAAAATCTGGGGATATACTCAGTGGGAATTAAGTTGTGAACATATGTAGTCTTTTTATATCGTAGATAGTTCTATTTAGTAAAAGGCCGCCTAAATAGCACTGTCTGTGGCCCTGTTAAGGTCTTCCCTCATACAGGTATTTGAGCACACAGGATGCATCAGTAAGTATGGAAGTAGGGACTGTATACCACAATGTTTCACCAAAACAACAGATTTCAAATAAATAAGTACTTCTAATGATGCACCAAATTCCACCGATATAGCACAAAGGATTAGCAGGCTGAAGTGGCAGTTGGCAGGGCATATAACTCAAAGAACTGACGGCCGTTGGGGCAGAAGGGTTGTCGAGTGGCGACCACGCACTGGACAGTGCAGCGTAGAACGGTCCCCCACTAGCTGGAAAGAAGACTTGATAAAGGTTGCTGGGAGCCGTTGGGTGCAGGCCGCACAAGATCGCTCGCTCTGGAAATCTATGGCTATGTTCAGCAGAGGACGGCCTTTGGCTGATATGATGATGACGATTTTCATCTTTCCAGATGAACCTGTCGGTACTTTTAGAAGACGCGAAGAAGATAACAGAAACTCCTTGGTACTTGCTGAAAGAGGAAGATCAAAGCAATAAACTGAAGTTAGTATTAAACTGGTTTTGCTTTCAATTTATAAGAAGTCTGTTCTGTATTCATTTGCGATCAGACTTCTGAGTAATGACGGTGTTGGTGTGCATCGAATGAGACTATTTTTCTATTCTTTTGGGTAACATTTTCCTCTGCGTGCATTGATTCGCTAATGCTTTATTCTTTCGTGTTGGTTTGTCAAGAACTAAGCAAATTTGACCAGTATCTTGCCACTTATAATACTATTAATTCGCAGGATGGAAGTAAATGAAGATCTGCTTGAGCTGATAAGTGACTACATGCATTTAGAGGGGAATGCCACTTTAGTGTACAAGCTGCGTACTCCGGAACAGCTTGCTGAGGGTGTAGAGATACCGGCGCCGCCGCCTGCGCTTGTGTTCCCACCACAACTGCCTCGAGGTATATATTCACTAATTTCTTTATTAATTTACAAGCTTCCGCTTCCAACTTCGCGCGCGTGGTTTGTCAATAAAAAAGTGTGTGTCAGCTCCGACGCACGACTGGAGTTTACTCCTTATAAAATATATAGATTAGTAAATGAACGCATTTTTTATATTACTGAAAGTATGCATAATACATTTATTTATATTAATTATATAATTTATATTCATAAAAATACGTTACATAGTCATGGAAACATAAAAAACAAAAAGATGTTTCACAATGATAATGATGGATGTCGCATAAACATGAAAATTTACTAAGAAAGTTGGCTTATGCCCCTCCACAAACTAAAAAAAAAGTATATTTTATACAATAACATGTATAAAAATACAATAAAAGTGTGAGTTCATGTAGTTCATAGTATGTAAGTTCATACATACTATAATGCGAAAAGACTTTTTCCCCAACCTATTTATTATATACCAAATTTCATCTATATCGGTCCAGCCGTTTAGTCGTGAAAACGTAACAGAGAGACAGAGTTACTATAGAATTTATAATAATATTAGTAAGGATATGGATTTAGAGATTTGATAGAACTTAATAAAGAAAAAAACTGGCCAAGTGCGAGTCGGACTCGCGCACAAAGGGTTCCGTACTATCTATACAAAGGTTGCCTGGAAGAGATCGCTTTTAGCGATAAGGCCGCTCATTGTACCTTTGATTTAATTTTGTATTCTCTTTTGTTTGTTTTATTTTTAATGGTGTGCAATAAAGAAATTATCTATCTATACTCATATTATAAAGAGGAAATATTTGTATTTTGTTTGTATGTTTGTAATGAATAAACTAAAAAACTACTGTGCTGATTTCAAAAATTCTTTCACCATTGGAAAGCTACATGCACCCTGAGTGACATAGGCTATATTTATTGCTAGAAAAGATTAGGGATCCTTACTAAAACTTAAGTAACGTAACCCAAGGTGTAAAAAAGTGCCCTAAAACGTCTTTCGTCGCATGCGCTGCGGAAACTATTGATGATAGAACAAAAGTATGTTTTACAATATTAATGAACATATCAATATCTACAAAAAACTTTGTAATATTATAAAGAGGAAAGATTTGTTTGTTTGTATTGAATAAGCTCCGAAACTACTGGACCGATTTAAAAAAATTCTTTCACTTTTGGGAAGCTACACTATCTCCGTGTGATACAGACTACTTTTTACCCAACTGCGGAGGAGGTTAATGTTTTTATTAAAAAACTACGCGTGCGAAGTTGTGGATTGGTCAGCTAGTTATCTACATGGGGCACACTAAAAGTTTTGCACTTCTAGCTAATCGGAGCTATTTGAATTTCGAATGTTATATTTTTTGAAACGTTGCAACATTCTTAGTAAAAAAAAATTGGCGAGAAATCATTTGTCTATAATTGTTTTTTATCGCACATCAAAGTTCTACGTACGCAACGAAAATGGAATTAAGACGAAAAGATTTTAGAGCGATGATTTTTTATGATTTTAAAAGTTCTCTCTCCGCAAGACTGTGCTGCTCGTCTTCAAAATGATTTTGGGAGAGAAGCACCTTGTTTGAGCAACCGTAAGGCGATGGTTTGCTGAATTTGAGAGAGGTCGGGTTTCTTTACATGACGAATTTCGTGAAGGGAGGCCTTCAACTGCCGTCAACGAAAATAATGTGGCTACGGTTAGGCGGCTAATTGAAGAAAACCTATGAAACAATTCGAGGACTATTGGGGATTAGTATGAGCCAAATTCAGAAAATTTTACACGAAGAATCGAAAGTTCGGAAACTTTGTTGTCGTTGGATCCCTCATGAACTGACAGCGGAGCAGAAGCGGGCTCGCGTGGAATGGTGCTCACAGATGCTACTGAAGTACGACCACGGACATTCTAATGCTGTTTATGACATTGTCACAGGAGACGAAAGTTTGATTTATTGTTTTGAACCCGAAAAAAAACAGCAATCTTGTGAATGGGTGTATGAAAATGAAAACAGGCCAACAAACGTGAGGCAGGGGAGAAACGTTGGTAAAACAATGATCGTGTTTTTTTTCTCAGCTACGGGTCCCATCTGCACAATTCCACTTGAAGATCAAAAGAGTGTTAATGCCGAGTGGTATTCTACCATTTGTTTACCCGGTTTTACGCGGCTTTTTGGTCGTCTTTCGCGAACTTTTTCTAACACACTAGAATAAGTTCGCGAAAGACGACCAAAAAGCCGCGTTCTCCTACAAAACAAAGTCATTTTTAGTTTCCGAAAAAGTACAACTCGTCACCCATCCTGCACATAGCCCCGACCTAGCACCCTGTGATTTCTGTATTTTCCCCAAAATCAGATTTGATGAGAGGTTTCACTTTTACCAACTCCGAAGAGGCACTGATAGCGTTCAATCAGCACGTAGATGCCTTCAGATCTGTGGTCCTCCTGTTTTAAAAATGTTTCGATCGCATGAAAAAATGTTTAAAATGTAAAGGAGAGTATTTTGAAAAGCGATAAACATAACAGGTTAGCTGTCCGATGAGGCACATGTGCCTCATGGGTGATTGCACTGGTACGTCCATGAGGCATATGTGCCTCATGGCCAATGATGTAGATAATGCAATCGATCTATCGATAATTTTTTTTAATAATTATATTATTTGTAGCATTAGTAAATTATACTACAACCAAATTCTACCAATCAATTTATTATTGAACTTAAACAAAAAATAAATTTCACTTAAAAATTAACATTAACCTTATTCAAACACAAAATTATTCTTTCACCGATGTTACTATTATTGTGAGACCCTTTGAACAAGGGTTGCCAACAAAAATTAGGAAACTAGCCTAATCGTAGGACCTTTCTCAAGTGAGGAACCGTCATAGATTTGATTTCTTTAAATTTTTTTCTTGTTTGGAAACTGGTGGCCGAAAGGGTACCTAATTGAATGGTGCAATTCAATAACAGAAGATTGTTTTCAAAAAGATATTTTTCAGATGTCTAAAGTGTTACGAACATAAACGTACATTTTATCATTAAACGTAAATAATTAATTTCTTATCATACTCATCTAACATTAGCAATTATCGATATAATTAATTTCAATCACTAGGACACATAAAGTATCATAAAATACTTGAAGAGAATGACGTAACTTAATACGAAACTTCATGAGCGTTAGCTGTCATTATTTACTACGAGGACGTGTACAAAGAAGATCGAAACTTGCTTCGGGACAGCTAACCTGTTAATATTTTGGTTATAACATGTTTTTCTAAGTTATGCAAAACTTTTAGTGTGATCTACGTATATAAACGAGCAAAAAAAATCATGTTTGTTGTATGGGAGCTGGATATTTGTTTTATATTAATTTAATTATTAATTTTAAAATGAATATAATATAACTAATATTCTGGGAATATTTCAAGCGTCTACCTGTTGATGTTATCAATATCGAGCAAAAAAATCATTTTTTTGTATGGGAGCCCTCCTTAAATATTTATTTTATTCTGTTTTTAGTATTTGTTGTTATAGCGGCAACAGAAATACATCATCTGTGAAAATGCCAACTGTCTCACTATCACGTTCATGAGATACAACCTGGTGACAGACGGACAGACAGACAACGGAGTCTTAGTAATAGGGTCCCATTTTACTCTTTGGGTACGGAACCCTAAAAAAGATCTCAGTTCAGGGGGGACTACTAATAAATAGTTCAACGTAAGTAAGAACGAAACCATTAAATTTGTAGATGTGAGACAATTGAAGAAACCTAAAGAATCTGCACAAAAACCGAAGGAGGAAAACTCGAAGCCGATGACGTTTTTCAAGCAACCGCCGAGCTACCGCACCAAGAGCGCGTCTAACAATTCACTGAACTCTTGCGGCAGTGGTGGCTCTTCCAAGACCAGCTACTTACAAAGTAAGTGTCACATTACCAGTTATTGTTTCAGTTTAGCTGACGACACAAACCCAGGACCCATCTGATGATGCGGGGTTACTATAGTCACCGATATAGCCACAAGCTGAAAGTGGCAGTGGACGGGGCACATAGCTCCAAGAACTGACGCCCGGATGGTGAGGTACAAAAGTACTTGTAGTGGAGACCACGCAGCGACCCACTAGAGGGAAGAATGATCAGAAGTCCTACGGCTAAATACGTTAATGGTGACTGCCTATGACAATAACAATGCCTCACGGTAGTGCATCCTCGTATCAAGAGGAAGGTTGCGGGTTCAAGACCCGTCTAGGCTTGTACATTTTTGAGATGGTTTTGTAAATCTTGGAATTACCTCACGGGTTTCTTCACTTAGCACATGACATAGCATTGTGCACGTCACCGTGACGTGAGACATATTTCTTTAGACATCTTTCCTGCCTTGGTCGCAGACGCGGTAAAATTGACGTTCATTTTAATGACTATTGACTATACAGGTGATAAAGGTAAAGTAACATTTGCCGGTAATTTCATATACTGGACACAAACATGTAAACATCGTTCACGGTTTCACAGCTTAGATTAAACTGTGTTTTTTGTGGCATTAACAACTAACCTTTGACGACCTCCGTGGAACAATGGGCAAATAGCCGGCTGAGACGCAGGAGGTAGCGGGTTCGGTTCGAACAAATGTTTGTATGATCTACAGATATTTGTTCCGGGTCTGGATGTTTTTCTATATATTATAAGTATGTATTTACAAAAAAAAATGTACATAAGTGTTCTATCAGTTATCTGGTTCCCATAGTACAAGCTCTGCTTAGTTTGGGGCTAGATAGCACTGTGTGAAATGTACCGCCATATTTATTATTTATTTATTATAACCTCGTTACCACAAAAAAGTTAAACAACCGTTTAACGCGTGTTTAAAAAATTCCTTATCAATTTTTGTATAGGAGTTTTTTAAACACGCGCTAAACAGTGTTTAAATTCTGTAACACAAAGAGTTAACCACTACGTCAAACTTACATTTATTATTCAAAGGTATTTTAGTGAGTAGAGTTAATGTAGTCATAATTTACTTATATTTACAGGTGAAGGATACCATTGTGTTTCTCAAATCAAACCGTATGCTGAGAGCATAGAACCAAAACCGCTGCATGAAGGTAAAATTGAATACTTATATGTGGCAGATCAATGTTTAGAAAATATGATCTTGAGCTAATTATTTACACCTTACAGAGAAAGCATGCATATAGCTTTCTTTTAGTATAGATGTATGGATAGATGATCCTTACTAAATAATCGAGCGAAGCGAGATCTCCAAATCAACTTGGGCAAATTGGCGTTGTATGTATGTTTATTTGTCCGATGAGAACTTTCGAAGCGTTCATCCGATCATCCAGAAATTTGGTAAATAGGCTAGTATCTAACGTATGCTTAATTATGTTGTAGGCTGCCAGGAACTCATTTACATGTCGCATATTGTTGACCCTCACAACTTCTACGTCCAACGAGCGAGTGATCAGAAATTGGTGAAAGAACTGCTGAGGGAGTATCGAAATGCAGTTTCTCAGCCCAAACCTCAGCTAAATCATGTTGTTGCAGGTAAAAAAAGAGTATTTATTCATTTACCACAATAAAGCATCTGCGCGAAGCCGGTGCGTCAGCCAGTCTACACTAACATTATAAAGAGGAAAGATTTGTATGTTTGTAACGAATAAACTCAAAAACAACTGGTTCGATTTTAAAAATTCTTTCACAATTAGAATGCTACAGTATCCCGAGTAACATAGGCTATATTTATCACTAGAAAAAATTAGGGATCCCTACTAAAATTTCAATAATGTAACCCAAGGTGTAAAAAAATTAGCCATAAAATGTTTTTCATCGCATGCTCTGTGGAAACTATTGATGATAGAACAAAAAAAAATGTTCTACAATATCACACTAATATTATAAATGTGAAAGTTTGGATGTTTGTTTAGTTGCAATAGCGAGTTTAGCTTTATTTCTAGGTTACCTACACATTTAGTAGTGTAACGCGTACGAAGTCGCGGACAACAGCTAGTTAAAGGATATATCAATAACTACAAAAACTTCGCGATATCATATGTCCAACTATTGTGGTAATATATAAAAAAAGAAACATTTAGATCACACTATCACACATACACTATAAATGTGGATGTTTGTTTGTTTGTTACTCAATCACATCGTAAAGGCCGAACCGATTATGATTAAAGCTGTGATTAAGAGATTATGACCTGGCTTCAAACATAGGTTACATTTTGTTGACAAACAACGCGTGCGAAGCCGCTGGCGGAAGCTAGTTACTAATAAAAACATAGCATTATATGAAACTATCTAAGGTAGTCACAGAATAGTACAGAAGGGCAGCTTAGTACTTACATATAACATATAAACACAATACGGTTTCAAGTAACTAACGGTGTCTATGAACTGTAATCTTGCGCGATCATCATTCTCCAAACCTTCGCATTGCATATTATATTGCCATACAACAAGAAGCCATATACGTTAGGAAATAAGATTGCTAACTCTGATGCATCATGTTTCGTGTTTGCAGGTAAAATTTATCTGGCATTCAACAAAGCGGATAACTTGTGGCAAAGGTGTCGTGTTCTCAGCGTTGACAAGAAGGATATTAACCAACCCAAGTTTATTGTATACTGTTATGACTTCGGCAGCATTGAAACGGTCTCTATCAAGAAGTGAGTAAATTTTATTTTATATAAAACATTATTCCCGCAGTTCTAGTTCATAAATAATGAATCGAAACTTGGAATACTATCGACCTTTGAGATTGCAGAGCGCCGTTCCTATCACACAAACATTAAGACCGGTCACATTCGTACAAAATCAAGGACTTTATCAGTCTCACACGTGTACGTAATTTTCGAGTTTTGTATAGACTTGCTGCCTTCGAAATTCCGAAATGGAATTCTGACATTATGTGACCGGCCTAACAAATCAACGACTGACAAATTAGCGTCAACAATTGATTGAACAAATTGACAGAGACAGAGGCCTGCAAAGCCGAAACTATCCGATTGTCTTTTTACCCGCTTAAGGCAAAGCCAAAAGGGAGGGTTATGTTTTTAGCAGTCTGTGTATGTATGAATGTTTGTATTTACTTATGTTCCACTGTATCGCCTAAATTGATCAACCGATTTTGATAAATGGGGCGTCTATCGAATCGTTATTATTTTATTTATTTAAAACAATACATCTATTATTACAGGTTAGACCTAATACAATAGAGTCAAATGTCCATAGAGCAAAAAAGAAAAAATAATTTAAATCAATCCAATAATAAACAAATTATACACATACAATTACAAACTTCAATGAGAAAAGAAAAAATAACAATAAAATCTTCATAATCATATTCGTTTGATCTTAATTATCATAATATAGCTTGTAGCAAAATAATGATTACCTATTTAGAACAGCAAAAATTAAATAATGTAGCTCTTACGAACTCGCTCTTTGGACAGTGGAATATGTCGATGGTCACCGCCACTAGATTTAGCGATTGTATGGTCCGCGTCAGTGGCGCCTTGGCGACTATGGCAAAGCCAAAAGGAAGGATTATGTTTTAACAGTCTATGTAATTATGTTCCACCGTTGTGCATAAACTTTTTGTCCGATTTTGATAAATGAGGTGTCAATCGATTCGGTATCTTGGGCCGGGGGACACGGGCTACCATCTATATAAGTATTATATAGACAGTTTTAGTTAAAGTTATATAGCTTACTCTAAAGCTAATCAAGCCTTAATCTCTGTTAAGTTATAAGAGGTAAGTAAGCTCGGGGTCACTACTTTCCTATGATGGACACCCTCGGATCTCTTACTCAGTACGTACACCCTTGAAGATATCCCTCAAGGATGTAATCAGAGTCAAGTCCAAAATGTTTTTTGTACTTGACTCTGATTACATCCTGCTTACATTTGACTTTGTGCAACTTTTTGCATAGGTTCGCTTTCTTAGAGATGAGACCGCCCATTATATTTTTTTTTGTTTTTCTAGCTTATAAGGTATCTAATCTAACTAGCCTGTGTGGTCCCACTGTAAGTCCTCCCTTCGCTTTTTACAAGCTTTGTATTAACTTGCAATGTATGTATGTTTGTCCAGGTGGAATCTTAGCAACTTAATTTTAAACCCGTTCCCCACAACCGATTGAGCTGAAATTTGGAATAAAAATATGTAACTTCGGTAACAATGCAATAATATGGTACCATGGAGGTCGTCTCATGATGTAGACGGATGCTAGACAACGGAACTTCTGAATGGATTATAGTAGGCTACTAGTGTTTTTAAGACAAAACGGGTCTTTTCGCGCACAGATTTATATCAAAAGATGTAACTTGGCCGAACTTGGACAAAAAACCTGTTTTGTCATAAAAACATGAGTAAAGTTCACGAAAATTTAAAAAGCCTACTAGTGTTTGGGCTTATTTAAATCTGCTTGTGGATCCGATTATGAATTTTATAAAAGCTTGTTTTGAAAAAGTAATTTTTCAACAAAAATGTTATACCATTCTATTATGTATAAGGTAGGTATAAGAAAGAATGTTCATTCATTCATGTGACAAGGTGCAAGCCAATCGCCGCTTATTAGAATACGAAAGGAATGTTGCATTCCTTCGAATTTTTGTATATAGGGCAAGCCTTAAAATATTTTCCTCCGCGGTGTTTTCTCTCTATCTATACAATTTGAGAGTTCCCGTCTATACAAAACACAAAATAAGGTAAAATTCCAAAGATAATTCTCGATTATTAGTAACATGGTAAAGATGTGAAAAGAATGGGCGGCCTAATCGCTCAAAGCGATCTCTTAGGTTTAAGTATTTTTATTTTATCCTACACATTTATTGTAACAGCGCCTCCTCACACGTTTATTCAATCCAGTCCAGCCAAAGGTTGCCTGGATTGAAAAAACGTGTGAGGAGGCGGTGTTACAATAAATATGTAGGATAAAATAAAAATACTTAAACCTAAAATACACCTACATATACTTACATAAATAAATATATAATACATACATATACTTCTAACTAAATATATCTAAAGCAAATACAATGTTTACTCTAAAGAACTGCTAAGTACAGTTTGTAGACCTCATTTTTAAAAATAGATATAGATTTAGCATGTCTGATGGAAACGGGCGAATCATTCCATAATCGGCCAGTAATCCGCATACAAATTTAATTGTTTTTTTGATTAAATATCTATGAAACTATGATAATTGAATATTTTCAGTCTGCGTTTGCTACCACCTGCTAAATGGAACACGCCTCCTCCACTCGCTATAAACTGCTCGCTGGCGAACTGCGAACCGATCAGCGGTGAATGGATGAACGATGACTCAATCCTCATACAGAATATACTAGACAAGTAAGTATTACACCCCCTGATTTACCTGAAGGCAAACTCACCTAACTTAAAATTGTATAAATCAAGCTTCGATCTAGTCTCAATATGTTAAATATCTTAAACGGTATTCACGTAACTGACAATACGAGGGGAGTTCAATGTATTCTCGGTATCGGGGTAATATACTAATGATGAGGGTAATTAAATTATCTCATTAGTTTATGACACTCATTGAGGGTATAAATAAAAAAAAATATTTGAATGTCGCCATTAGTATTCAAAATATCATTTCGGAAAGGCAACTACGATGACTGATACGACAATGTTGAAAAAAATCGAGCATCGCGCTGTGATAAAATTCCTCACAAAACAAGGAAAGACTTAAAAAGTAATTCACGAAGAAATGATGGCTGTTTACCAAGATTATGCCCCTTCATTATCTACAATTCAGAAGTGGTCAAGTGAATTTAAACGGGGTAGAGAGAATATTGAAGACGACCCTCGTGCCGGTGGGCCGGTTAGTGCCGCTACTGAAGAAAACGTAAAAATTGTTGAGATACTTGTACTCAAAGATGCCCCTGTGGGAGTGAAAATATTAGCAGAAAGAACCAAGCTATCCGTGGGTACCATTCACACTATCCTTCATGACCATCTGAATTTGTCAAAGGTCAGTGCAAGATGGGTGCCGCGAATGCCCACAGCGCTTCGAAACAAGTGCGAGTTGATTGTTGCAAGGAGTTTTTGGAGCTCTGTGGTGAAAATCCGCAAAGTATATATGATCGGATTGCTACTGGTGATGAAACGTGGGTTCATCACTATGCTCCTGAGAGCAAGCAGGAGTATATGCAGTGGCATAAAAAAGGAACAGCCCCACCGAAGAAGTTCAAAGTCAGCCCATCCGCCCGAAAGCTCATGGCCACAGTGTTTTGGGATTCCAAGGTAATCTTATTAATTGAGTACGCAAAAAAAGGTGAGGGTATTACTGGCGCAACTTACGCTAACACTCTCACCTTTTTTTGCGTAATTTAATGGAGACAATAAAAGAAAAAAACGGGGAAAATTGACCGCAGGTGTATTGCTTCTGCACGACAACGCGCCTGTTCACAAGGCGCGCATTGCCAATGCTTCTGTGCGGGATTTCGGATTTGAAGAAATCAATCATCCACCCTACAGCCCGGACCTAGCCTCTAGCTAGTGATTACTTTCTGTTCCCAAAATTTAAAAAAAAGAACTTCGAGGCAAGCATTTTTCCGACGATGAAGAGTTAAAAGCAGCAATCAACGATCATTTTTCAGACCAGGAAGAAAAATATTTTTTGGAGGGAATTGAAAAGTTATTTTCCAGGACAAATAAGTGTGTTCAGATCCTAGGGGACAACATTGAAAAATAAATTTTATTCAGTTTTCTGCTTATTCTTTCATGCCTATACCGTGAATACATTAAACGCCCCTCGTACAATGGTATGAGTTGACTGACATTGTATGAGATGATAATGTAATTTAATCGTCGATCACTGTACATAATTACTGATTAAAACGGGTATACATTAGCACACAATATGCAGTACAGTTACGTTGCATACAGAGAGGAAATACAATCAATTAAACAGTTATCTCGACGTTTTGGGTGTGTTGCAACAGTTGTGGTCACTGGTTAACTGGAGTACTTGGAACTACCATCGAGAACAAATAAAAAAGGTGCATACGCTATAAATACCCGTTTTAATCAATAATTAAATATTAAGTTGTCAACTTGTGGCTTGGTACATAGATAGTGCCTTCCCTTTGATTACAATTAATGTGACAGTAATATCTAATTTTAATTCATTCAATTGATAATCCAATCTCGTTTGGGTTGTCGTTATGTTTTTGAAATTTAATTTCGTGAATTGGCCCCCAGATTGTTTATTGACTACAGCTTTCAGAGCATGAGTGATGATAAATATTTTGGGCTACTAATGTCGTTCGTCTGCGGTCGGCGTTAAACTAATTTAGTACCTTGTTACTTTGAAAACTTTTATGATTTATTTCAATCAACTTGTGCAAATCGGCGTTGTAAGTATGTATGTTATTTTTTAAATATTTGTTTTTATGGGAGACTCGCGAGATCTCAGTTCGGGACAAACCACTAGTTATAAATATAAAGAGGGTTCAAGAGGGGTAAAAAAATGAAAATGAGGCTAACTGGTCAAATGGGACGTCAAATGAAAGGTATTCATTAGTACATTTAGACACTTTATTTTTCGTAAACTCAAGATTATGAGTATAAATAAAAACTGCACTTTGTCAAAATTCACAGGATACACCAGTGACCCCACAGTGCTGAAATTTTGTATGCGTGTAGCTTTAGTAACACAAATATAGGCAAAAGTCAGTCTCAAATATATCCAAAATAACTGGAATTTGTACCCAAAAAAAGGTGAACTATTTACATGAACTCTCGTTACCTGTAATTTGAATGAAACTGTAGGTTAAGTAAGATGGTTTTTGCACTATTTTATTAGTCTAAAGATTAAGGCCGGCTTACACAACGATCCCTAAACGTATTTAGCGACTAAACATGTTTAAATTTTTCGTATTTGTATGATTTTACAACTCCTTAAATCATATTTAGCCACGTAATACATTTAGACCTCGTTGCGCGAGTCTCCCTAAGAATATTTTTTTTTTGTTTTGGGCTACCCGCGGGATTTCCGTTCGGGGCGAACCACTAGTAATAATAAATGAGTCCCTTGTGAAAACACCTATTTAATTTCAGTAAGCAAGCGGTTATGCACGTCCGCCGCGTAGTGGAGACAGAGGGCGGGATCAGGCTAAACTGTGACATCACCGCATTTGAAGAAAACGTTAGTCTAGCGCACGCTCTCGTATTCCACGAACGCGCTAAAATGCCCAATCCGAAACTAAGGGTAAGCCTACACACTAATTATTGCCCACTCAAAAGTTATGGCGTATTTTTGCATGTTTTGTGTTTATAGAGCAACAAGCTTTCGCACACGTGGCTTTTCAATTAAAACATCTGCGGATTGGTCAGCTAGTTGAATATAAAATGCTGTATTTGACAACATTTACAATAGAAATAAATGTATTAACCCTTCGTTTTTTAGGGTTCCGTACCCAAAGGGTCAAACGGGACCCTATAGAAGACTCCGCTGTCTGCTGTCTGTCCGTCCGTCAGTCACCAGGCTGTATCTCATGAACCGTTGAACAGTTGAAATTTTCACAGATGATGTATTTCTGATGCTGCTATAACAACAAATACTAAAAACAGAATAAAATAAATATTTAAGGGGGGGGGGGGGGGGGGGGGGGGCATACAACAAACGTGATTATTTTACTCGATATTGATAACGGCAACAGGTAAACGCTTGAAGTATGCACACAATATTGAGTTATATTATTCACTTTATAAATAAATAATTAAAATAAAATTAATATGTAGATATTCTCCCATACAACAAACGCGATTTTTTGCCGTTTTTATAGATAAAGGTACGGAACCCTGCGTGCGCGAGTCCGACTCGCACTTGGCCGGTTTTATTTTATATTAAAACGTATTATATTTTACTATAATCTTACCGATTATATATCTATATCGATTATACTAACTAGTTGACCCGCCGAACTTCGTACTGCCTATATGACGCGGGCTGTCAATGTACAGTTGTCAATCGGCCATCATTAGCTGCATCTATGTATGAGAAAATTAATTTTCTTCATAAGTTTTTAGTTCGCTTGTATTTTTTCGATATTTTAATAGTTGTTCTACTATTGACGACCTCCGTGGTGCAGTGGGCGAATAGCCGGCTGAGACTCGGGAGGTAGCGGGTTCGATTCCCGCCGCGGAACAAATGTTTGCATGATATACAGAAATTTGTTTCCGGTCTAGATGTTTTCTATATACATATATTATGTATGTATTTACAAAAAAAATAGTATATAAGTACTCTATCAGTTATGAGTATAGTACAAGCTCTGCTTAGTTTGTGGCTAGATAGCGCTGTGTGAAATGTCCAGCAATATTGTTCATGAGTTATAAGGGGTGTAACTAACCCGACTTTGTTTTGTATTATATAGATTATCATTTAAAAATGTCCACGGCGGGAACAAGCTTGCGTGATTGTGTCAAACACTTCATCTATTTAATGTCTGCTTAGTTTCCATTTTATTTGTTGTTTCAGTATCCATTTATAAACAGCGTCGGAGAAAAACCCAAAATTTACAGCAGCAACAATGATTTTAAACCGAAATCAATCGACGAAGTACATTTCACTCATATTGTGAGCCCTGACATGTTTTTTGTCCGAAAAGTAAGTAGCATATTTACCTTGCATCTTCAAGTTTCTCAATAATCATGTTCATCATCAACAAAGGCCGTAGGACGTCCACTGCTGAACATAGGTCTCCTACATAGATTTCGAGAGCGACCGATCTAGTGCGGCCTGCACCCAACGGCTCCCAGCTACCTTTATCAGGTTGTCTTTCTGGCTAGTGGGGGCCGTCCTACGCTACGATTTCCAGAGCGTGGTCTCCACTCGATAAATTTTGCCTCAACGGCGTCAGTTCTTCCTCATCAGACGACCTCCGTGGCGCAGTGGGCGAATAACCGTCTTGAGATGCAGGTTGCGGACTGGATTCCCACCGCGGAACAAATGTTTGCATGATCTACAGATATTGGTTCCAGGTCTGGTTGTTTCTCTACATATTATACGTATGTATTTACAAAAAAATGTATACAACCTGTTTTGCTATGTACGACATTAATTTAAAACACGCATCCGGAATGGTATTAACGGACTTTAGAGGTGGGTTTAATACCGGTAGCTTGAATATTTGTCCAGTAATCGGCACATTTCCAATAAACAATTTTTTAACGTAAATGGCGGCGCCTTTGCGACGATACCGCATAGTCAGTTTGGCAGGTACCTACTTACACGATGAATGAATATGTTTTGTTTACTAAAGGCTGTTTTATTGATATTTTAGGGCTTGTGATATTAAGTATGTATGAAAAGTTTAAATTTTCTATTGTAATAAATTTGAACAATTTTACAACAATACTAGCCATTATTAACCATTATTACTAGAACAGTTAAAAATAAATATTGCTGGACATTTCCCACAGCGCCATCTAGCCCCAAACCAAGCAAAGCTTGTACTAATGGGAACCAGATAACTAATAGAATACTTATACTATGTCTTGTTAAGTACGACATTAAATAAAAACACGGGTAGGCCGTGTTAAGTACGACATCAAATAAAAACACGGGTAGGCCGTGTTTTTATTTAATGTCGTACTTAACAAGACATAGTATAAGTATTCTATTAGTTATCTGGTTCCCATTAGTACAAGCTTTGCTTGGTTTGGGGCTAGATGGCGCTGTGGGAAATGTCCAGCAATATTTATTTTTAACTGTTCTAGTCCCTCCCTACCCAGAACGGATATTTGCAGATTATAAAAACATTTGTCTAGCCGCTGGAATCAAACCCGCCACATCTTGCGTCTCCGTCGGCTATTCACACCGCCCTGAAAGATCTGAAATATTATTAAAGTACCTAAATAATCTTTTTTAGCGACAACATGCACCTGATTACTACGGACTCATCGAAGAACTGAATCAAGAGTACAGTTTGAGTCTTGACACTGGAAAGATCTATCTCCCAGAAATTGGTAAGGTTTTTTTACATGTACCATAAATTTACTACTAAATTAAATTTGTTGTATGAAATACAACACTAGCTATAAAAGGTTCAGAATGTCAATATACTTTTTCAAATTGATTTACGCAGAAATTGTTACACCAAAGAAAACTAACACCTGGTCTTACCGACCACGAACAAAGAGATGCCTCATGTAAGCCAATCCTTTAGCATCATAAACTTTCGTTGCACCCACCAATCGATTTTCAATAGTTGAATTCTAAACTAAGAGCGCGTTGTTTCATTTAGATAAGTGATGAAGCAATAATATTTTTCGTGATCAATATTTATTTTGTACCCGCCTTCGTAATATAGAACAACTTTTGCACGTTACAGGAATGGTGTGCGTGGTCAACACGGAAAAGTATCGAAACACAGCCGAGAACAGTGGCATTCTAGGCGAGGACAGCACGTGGGCGCGCTGCGAGGTCACTGAGCTAGGAGTGCGCGGACGGGTCAGGGTGAAGCTGGTGGACTCGGGATCGCATCTCTTCGTGCATTGGACTGCATTGCGGGCTATACACTACCGCTTTACTACTCTGCGCGCACTGGTGACTACCTATTAATCAATAACTCTATAACTAAGGCGTTATTAAAAATAAAAATTTGCTTGACATGTACTGGCTAATACCTTTCATAAGACGTCCCACTATACCCTGATTGTCTCACTTTGATTTTTCACCCCAATATCTACATTTTAGTTCATTTAGTTACACCAGGATTACGACATCACACCAACTTGCCTATACCAAATGTTACGAGGAGATAAACGCTTCGAAAGTTATCCTCGGACAAACTTACATACATACATATGTAAGTTTACATACATACAAACGCCGATTCGTCGAAGTTGATTTAGAGATCTTGCTTCGCTCGATCAGTTACATCGCGGTTTGTATGCGTGGGAATCTGGGAATATACTGTAGGGCAAAGTTAAGTCAATCGAGCGGGACAGAGACAATACAACGTTGGTGATTTCTCTGTCCTACGTCCAGCAGTGGACTGGTATAGGTTGATGATGATTGTAAATTGTCCTCAGGCTACAGAATGTCACCTGGCTGGCGTTACACCGCTCAAAAAGAAGTGGAGTCCGGCATCAGTGGCACTACTCAAAAAGTATCAGAACCACACCCTGGACATGCAAGTAGAAGACAGCCGCAATCGGGGCTCTATCGGAGTAACGCTGTTTGACAAATCTGACGAAGAAAATATTGTGTGCATAAACAACGAAATGGTGCAATACAAATTCGCCATCACATTTGGGTAAGAAACTTCGTGTGAAAACAATAAACCTTTTCTTATTGTATCTTTTTAAAGCAGTGCCTACAACACAAGTCCCGTACTTAGTATAGGTACTGCACGCCAATATACACAACAAGCTTTTGTAAAAATTGTATTCTATATTGCTGTATTCTTATAATGCTTGACTTGAGAAATAAATGATTTGATTTGATCTTGCATTTGGATTAAAAACAACGTACTTTTTTACAGCATGTTCAATTTTAACAGAAACCATGACCTAAAAGACCAAGCTTTTACATACAAGTCACCTCTAGATAAACCAACTAACCCCAAACCAAAAACCGATAAAATAACGATTCTCAAAAAAGAATCACCAAAGAAAATTCAAGACGACGACTTAGTCGCGAAAGATAAGGGCCCGTTGAGACTGGAAGCTACAATATTACATTACGTCTCGCCATCGGTCATCTATTTGTCCTTGGTGCACCAACAAAAGATGTTCACCGACATGTTTGATAACATTCAGGAGTACTACTCCAATGATCAGATTGAAGGAAAAGCAGAATGGAATGAGGGTGACAGATGTTGCACGTTGTGTATCGAATCGCAAACTTGGCGACGCGCGACTATCCTGGATTTGGAAGGGGAACACGCAAAGGTATTCTACCTTGACTTCGCCTGCGTGGAAACTGTGCCGACGGCGAATCTGAAGGAGCTTGCCCCAGAGTTCGCGTCGATCGGGGTCGCGGCGATCAAGTGCCACATGTGCGGAGTCATGCCGGCGCTAGGCGAGGAATGGCCTTCCCTCACCAAAGAGTTTCTAAAGGAGCTGTTGGACGCCTATAACAGAGTGTTCATTACCAAATTGGGCAACTTCAGAGATAACAGTATGCCGATTGAAATATGGGTGTACCACACTATTCAGGGGGGCGCCTTAGAACCTGACAAGTCCGAGTGGCGTTGTCTCAATAAGAAAATAATCGAACAAGGACTCGGCATTCCTATAAAATCTGAGCAGGTGAATATTTTAAATCACTCACTCATATAGCACTATTTAGTCAACACTTCACTGTGTGCGTGCCGCTTATAGTTTTAAATGTATTTACATAATACAATTTCAGATTGAACTTGTCACTGAGGAGAATGCAATAGACGGAGAAGAAACACTGTCATTCCTTAACGTCACTGGATCAGTTCGTGAATGGCTCCAACTAGAACCAATGCCCACTAAGCCACTGCTCACAGACACAGAAACCCAAAGCGTTTCAGGATCGTCAACGGCAGTTGAATGCGAAGAATCTACGGAGGTTGAAGTCATTGATTTTAAAACTTCTAACAGCATATTCGTATCGGAATGGGCACCGCCTGATCCTTTTTACATGCAAGAGTTCTTAGCTTCGGTTACGTAAGTATCAAACTAATACATTTATATATTAAACCAGTTTCCGCATCTTTCAATCCAGGTCATAATCTATCTATATACAAAATTTCATCGAAATCGATCCAGCCGTTACGACGTGATTGAGTAACAAACAAACATCCATACATTCGTATTTATAATATTAGTGTGATAGGGTGATATTATCATCATAAGTCCACGACAAATGGTTTAGAACCAGAAAACGTAGTGTAAGTTATAAAATTATCAAGCATACTCTAAATGAAAACTCAAAATGTGTAAATAAAGTACGAACAACTAAAAATGACTTTAATCATTTTCAGATTCATCGACAATGACGGCATTATTTTCTTACACGGCGTTGAACAAGAGGGTACGTTTGATCTAATTCGCCATGCGCTCAACGCGCGCTACCATGACCCTGATCCAAAGGCTAAATACATGAAATGGAGCATCGGTGAGCCTTGTATCGCCCTTTACCATTACGACAACAGCTTCTATAGAGGCATTGTGATGGAAGTTAACGAACTAACATCCAATTGCTTGGTGCATTACATTGATTACGGTAATGAAGAAATATGCTCATTCGCCAACATGAGGAAAAGTATAGCTTTGCACCAAATACCGATCCAGGCGCACAAATGCGTATTCAGCCGCATCAAGCCCGTCGGTAACAAATGGGAGAGACAAACGCTGGACTACATACACAAGCTGATTGTTGAAAAGCACTGCGTTGTTAATGTAGCAGGAAAAACAATTGACGGTATCACGCCAATTGACCTGAGATACGATAAACTGTGGATAAACGACCATTTAGTTGATTTCGACTTAGCTAAATACGCGGATGGTTCCAAAGCTGTTGAGAGAAAGTTTGCAACTCCGACCAGCAGTAAACAACAATACGCGAGCAATGTCGCCTCAGCGGTGGGCTCTGATTCGGGACCAGACTTCATCATTGAAGATGACGAACCAGATTTCACTGTGGAAAATGACAATGCGAGCTACAAATCAACTGAAGATAATGCGCAAGATTCATTTGACTTAACCGCTTTGAAGGGTAAAGATTGGAACATCATTATTGCAGAGGAAAGTAAAGACAGTCCCGCTACAGGAAAATATATCGCATTTCCTAAACAGCCGGATTGTGAATTCAAATGCAACATTACAATGATATATGACAGGCAGGTGTTACCACTCAGCATAATCCAGAATGAGGAAACCAACACAATGTACGAGGAAATGTTTCAGGAGATTCAAGAAGAAGGGGAAAATATGCCGCCCCTGAAAGGCATCTTCAAAAACAAAGCGTGCATTTGTCTTTTCGAAGAAGACAATAAGTGGTATAGGGCAATCATTTTGGAATACAGTGAAGTACAGAATCGTATTAAAGTGAGGTACGTTGACTACGGCAACGTTGAGCTGATCTCATTGACTGACGCGCGTGAAATTCACGATGCGTGGGTCGATCTGCCACCGCTTGTAGTCACTGCGAAACTACACGGCCTAGGTGTTAATCCAAATATGGATGTCGATTTCATCTCCAAACAATTTTCTGAAGTATTTTTGGAGAAAGGACCATTCGATGCTAGGATCATCAACGATGATGAGTTTGTACCGACTGTAGAATTACGAGACTCTAATAAAGAATTGGTTTATGAAAGACTAATTGAAAATGGAGTGTTTTTAAGAACTGAGTAGAACATTTAAAGACTGCGCAGCTATGCCACTATTAGGCTGTGTAGATTCGAAACGGAATAGCTTATCGCGAGCGGTGCTCTATAAATAGTGGTTTAATCTTTTCTCTTTTCTGTATTTTGTTTAATTAAACCTCTGCGTTTTCTAGAACGCATTACGTAGATAAGTAGATACTTCTTACGTATACAGCTATACTCGTATTATAAGTGGAAATATCATTAACAAGCTATAACTGTGAATCCATTTCCAATATATGATCTATGTGATTAGGATAGTGATCTAATAACTCATACCCCTCATACCTCATGTTGTGTTCTTTAAGTGAGTTTAAAGGCAATTTGGCAATCGCCTTTGTATTGTCATCAAAAGTGATACAAATAGTTCGCTAAAAGTTTAAAGATTGTTCTAAAATGGGTAGAATAACCATGTTTTATTTTAAAATTGATTGTTTTGTTTCAAGTTTTTACATCTAGTTCTTGTTACACATTCCAAATAAAACATTTTCATATATTTTGGTTTTATTTTATAGATGGTAGCAGCAGACTCAAATGCCTATAGGAGTTTGCACAGGGCAAATTGCTACAAGTCTCAGTGGTGCCCCGGTGCCCTCCCTTAACTTCATCGGCATTACGAGAGCTGTACATCCATGATCTGAAAATTAACTTAACTTAGTAACACAAGAATATTTCTGTAGGGTCCGTCTTTTTTAGCTGTTTTTCGTGGTGGCAGGATTTATCCCACTTATGGGACCAGGAAGTATATTTTTATAATTCCAATCGTTTTAGGTTTCCGGACTAAAACGTAACGAACGAAACGGACTTTGTCGGTCCGTCTGTTACAGGTGATTAGCTTGGGGGCGGTCTATTAATCACGTGATGTTTTTTATCATTTTGTAACCCCCTCCCCTTTGTTATGTTGGTGGACTCCCTTTTCCGCATTTGAACTCTTAAGTAGTCCATTAAGTAGTGAGGTTTAAGACTAATAAAAGGTTTAAGGTAAATTTTTAATATATTATCTTTAAATAGAGGTATAATCTGATTTTATTCTAGAAAATTAAGGACCATGATAAAAACGTCTAGACAGAAAGGTTGCAGATTGTTCGGTTTAGAAATCTACCTCCCACCCCTCTCCCCCACCCCTTCGAGCCTCACGTGATTAATGGATGGCCCCTTGGCAACTACTAATATCTAACCTAGATAAAAGTTAAGATATCATTATTATCTTATCTTATATTGGGCTTATCTTTGTATGTAACGTAGCCAATGTTGCGGTCGGCGTCCGTACCTACTATGAACCTATCGGCTAAAGGAATAGATACAAATAATACTGACCTTCCACAGTAATTACTTAAAACCAGTAAATAGTAGTATTACCACTTGAAAAAATACCGTTTCACTCTCCGAAGTTTGCGAAGAGAAAAATATGCAAAGATTACAGGAAAATTACGACGAAGTCTTAATTATTTAGCATAAATAATCCTACCCAGGTACGGGACCCCTACTGCGCGAGTCCTACTCGTACACACGGCTACACATCAAGCTATACGTTTCCAGTATAAGCTGACCTCTCATTCTACGAAAAGCCTACACAATGCGAGGTCAGCTTATACTGGAAATGTATAGCTTTATGTGTACTTGACCTGTCATGTTTGTTGAGCGTGGAATACTGCCAAGTGTATGAGTCTACGCATACATAGGTACGCTTTTATAAATCGGCGCTTGCCAAGATGTTTTTGTAAGGAATTTCCAGAGCATCAACAGATCGACTTAAGGCCGGCGCTGACTAACGGCATGGCATGGCAAAGGATTTTTGTACGCGGAAATGATTTAGATTCTTATTTTAAGAACCATAGCACTCACATTCCGTTGATATCACACGGAGAGGGGATACCGCGGCAGGCTGTGGCATTCCGAAATGTGAGCGCTAAGGTTGCTATAATAAGATTCAAAATCATTTCCGCGTACAAAAATCCTTTGCCATGCCATGCCGTCAGTCAGCGCCGGCCCTTAGGTATTCTCACCCGGCACGGGACGGCTTAGATTTACATTCTCCATGTTATACAATCCTGCGTTGGCAAATATTTTGTGCACAGGAAATTCTGTTGATGAGCCTGGGTCCATAGACGGACTGTCCACACCAACACCTACAACGTTCTTGTACGTAGTTGTTATCCATTCTGCGACTTCAGCGCTTAGCCCTGGAATAGCGAAATATATTACTGAACGTATGTACCTAATATGACTACATACTGTGGAAGTGAGGTCATTAGCCAGGGTCTCTGATAGAAAATGCCTATTTAGAAATATTCCAAGCAAAAATGGCGTGCCCCTCTTTGCCTAATTTCACATACCTAGATATGCCATGCCACAGATTTTTCAAAATATCCCTATGGTTTTTATTCAACGAAAAGATTGGCATGGCGTTTACGTAGTGCAGTAGGTAGTGATATCACATTATGTGCTATGAGACGTGCAATATAAGACAGGAAGATCTCTCAAAGAAACAGTGCGACTTACCGGGAAAATTTAATGTGTTCTGCTGTTCATTTAAACCTAGATACTTGTTAGTTTGGTTAAAGTATTTGCTCCATCCAAACTTGAAAATCAGCACGAAAGGCTTTCCCAGATTGTTGTTCAATATGTAATCTAAATCATGTTTGTACAGTACGAAATTGGGATCATCGTTTACTTTTGAGCTGACATCCGCAATTATCACTGAAAAAAACATCAGTTTGTAGAATACAATCTCCTAAGCCTAAGGTCGACGCCACACCCGCCATTTCGGCACCGACAAGGTTTCAAAGTAGGTAATCCTGTGTTAATGTTAAAATATAGGTACTCACAAGGTACTATCAAACTAGTAAGCGGAATCTCCCCTACATGTTTCCCAGTGGATGAGAAGTGATATGGCGCATCAATGTGCGTGCCCCCATGCTCTCCCGCGGCGAATTCATTGGCGGCATACCTGCATACACCGAAAATGATTGAATACTCCTAGTTGGAGGAATTTGGACTTTGGGAGACAATTAGACATTAACGTATTGTGACCTACTGGCAAGAGTGAGACCGTAATGTAGGTAGGGAATTAATACGTGAAGACCTAAATGGCGGCTGGTGGAGGCGCTATCAACAACCAACCTATTAAATTCTATGCTAGTAAACAACTTGCAATTTACCCGTCAAATGAGGTTGTGGCTGCCGGTCTCGAATAGGCCCATTTAAAGATGTAAACTTATAAAAAAATCATACCATGTCTTGTTCTCTCCAATACTATACTTTTCCGTCTTTTTAGTGTATTCAAATTTTTTCACACCAGGCCAGTAGGCTGTTTGATCGTCGAACGGGTGTGACAAATCTATGAATTCATAATGACCGCTAAACAACTCGTTATTCAAATTCACATCACTGCTGCTAACATAATATGAAAATGTTAGCAGAGCGAGGACGTCTAGAAACACGTTTGAACGGAGAGCCATGACAAATGCGTCTGACTGTTTATTGTAAGAAATTGGATAGGTACATAGCATACATCCATCACCGGCGTGCATTTAGGTAGGTATTATGCTAGAGGTTTTTAGACGCGATCTTTATTTAGACGGTAAGAATACTTTCGAAAAGGGGCTGGATACTTAGTTTTAAAGGACTTCCCGGCAAAGAATCAAATAACAAATAGGTACCCTAGTAAAAATGAAACGATCTTTTGATCTCAGAATATTACATTCAAAAAATATTATATGCGTAGATACATCATTACCACAGTATTGACAATCACGGCCAAAATTGAAACACGACTTTATCATCATCTTATCAGCCGTAGGACGTCCACTGCTGGACAAAGGCCTCCCTCATTGATCTCCAGGAACTGCGGTTGGAAGCGGCCTGCATCCAACGCCGACCTGCGGTTCTTACCAAGTCGTCTGCCCATCTTGTGGGTGGACGTCCTACGCTGCGCTTGCCGGTCCGTGGCCTCCACTCGAGAACCTTTCGGCCCCATCGGCCATCTGTTCTGCGCGCTATATGGCCTGCCCATTGCCACTTCAACGTGCTAATCCGTCGGGCTATGTCGGTGACTTGAGTTCTCCTACGTATCTCCTCATTTCTGATTCGATCCCGTAGAGAAACCCCGAGCATAGCCCTCTCCATAGCTCGTTGAGCGACTCTGAGCTTATTCATAAGGCCAATAGTGAAGGACCACGTCTCGGTTCCATATGTCATCACTGGTAACACACACTGATTGTAGACTTTCGTCTTAAGGCACTGAGGTATGTTGGACGAAAAGACGTTGCGAAGTTTCCCAAACGCTGCCCATCCGAGTTGGATTCGACGATTGACCTCTTTCTCGAAGTTGGACCTACCTAATTGGACTGTTTGTCCTAGGTATACATACGCGTCGACAACTTCAAGAGCCGAGTTCTCAACCATAACTGGGGCAGGGACGACATGGACATTTGACATGATTTTCGTCTTCTCCATGTTCATTTTAAGTCCTACCCGTTGGGAGACTCGATTGAGGCCTTCGAGCATCGTGCTGAGCTCTTCCATCGACTTTGCCATGACCACAATATCGTCGGCAAACCGAAGGTGAGTGATGTATTCGCCGTTAATATTGATGCCCAGTCCTTTCCATTCCAGAAGCTTGAAGGCATCTTCCAATGCGGTCGTAAACAGTTTCGGAGAAATGACATCTCCCTGTCTTACGCCTCCTTTTAAGGGAATCGCCTTCGAGCTCTGTTCATGTAATCGGACTGACATAGTGGCATTTTTATACAAACACTTCAACACTTCGATGTACCGATAGTCAATACGGCATCGTTGGAGAGACTCAAGCACTGCCCATGTTTCGATCGAATCGAAGGCTTTCTCATACTCCACAAACGCGAGACATAGCGGCAAGTTATACTCTTCGGTCTTCTGTATGACTTGCCGCAGCGTATGTATGTGGTCTATGGTACTGTAGCGTTTACGGAACCCGGCTTGTTCGGGAGGCTGGAAGTCATCAAACTGCGTTCGAGACGGTTCGCGATGACCCTCGAAAACAGCTTATAAACATGGCTCAAAAGCGAGATGGGTCTGTAATTCTTAAGCAAGGTGTTGTCACCTTTCTTGAAGAACAGAACCACCACGCCCCCGTTCCATGCTTTTGGCGTCGTACCTTCAAGCAAGGCGGAATTAAAAAGCTTCTGAAGGACTTTAAGTACCGGTGATCCACCCGCTTTCAGAAGCTCTGAAGTGATTCCGTCCTAACCCGGCGCCTTGTTGTTCTTAAGCTGCTCCAAGGCCATCCTGATCTCATACAGGCTGATGTCCGGAATATCTTCGGTATAATGTCGGGTCAGTTTGGCTCTTGGGTCGTTGGCCGCACTGCAAACAGGTTTAGTGACCGAATCGTAGAGCCGTCCATAGAACCTTTTGACTTCCCTTAACACTTCCGCTTTACTTGACGTTATGCTGCCATCTTCCCTCTTCAGCTTCGTCATGCGGCTCTGCCCAATAGAATTATCTCTCGCGAACACTTTGGAGCCTTTATTCCGCTCTATCGTATCTTTAATACGAGATGTATTAAAGGTACGAATATCGTGCCGCAAGGATTTCCAAATCTTTCTATTGAGCTGCCTATGTGACTGAGCATCATCGGGAGACTGCAGTTGCAAAGAACGTCGTTCAGCCATGAGGTTAAGGGTGTCATCAGAGAGTTTCTGAGGTCTATTGGTACGGGGGGTCTTAAAGAACTGGGACCCCACCGTATGGACGGTTTCTACGAACCTGTTATTGATCTCGTCCACTGATGCATCTACTTCTAGACAGTCAAAGCGATTTGCAAGTTCGAGTTGAAAGCTCTCGAGGTTTTGGATATGTGCGCGAGTGGGTCGGAGCGTAGATTTCATCAAACGGGACCTTTCAAGTTTAACGTTCATATTCAATGTGGCTCTAACAATTCGGTGATCACTGCCGGTTTTCACCCTGTGAATCACAGAGACATCATTGAATATCCGTTTCTTGTTGGTCAAGATGAAATCAATCTCTTTTTTTTTTTTTTTTTTCGTGGAATAAAATTTCTCGTGGAACCGTTGGGACTCATCCAGGTCCATTTCCTGTGAGGCGGCTTCTGGAAAAAAGAATTCATCATAAAGAGTCCTTCTTTCTCCAGAAAATCGGCCAGCCTCTGTCCTCTGGGGTTCCGTTGCCCATATCCAAATTGCCCCACTCTCAACTCATCATCGCTTCTCATGCCTAGCTTTGCATTAAAGTCCCCCATAACAACAATAAAGTGAGTTTTGTTCGTATGTATGGCTCTACTGATGTCCTCATACATAGACTCTACTTCTTCATCTGGGTGTGAAGTGGTCGGCGCATATACCTGAACGACCTTCAGCGAATATCGCTTAGATATTCTGAGTGTCAGGTACGCGACCCTGCTCGACACACTGTCGATGGTGATAATGTTGTTGATGAGTGACTTGTGAACGAGAAACCCAACACCACCTTGGGACGACTTTATATTGTTAGCTATTTCACAGAGGCCACAGACCGTAGACTGTGTCGCGGATTTCTTCAGATTAAAGAGACGGTGGAACACATGACACAGAAACTCCAAGAAAAACGGGGTCTGCGTAGTCTTATCGTGTAAACTTCCGACGCTTCAGCTACATCTTCGGACAACCAAAAATCCTGCTCCATTATTTCAAGGAGTTAGAATGGCTGGGGATATGCACAATACATGCACGTCAGTCTATATCGTATTCCCCCCACATAGAATAAGAGGGGAGAGGGGAAAATTAGGTACCTAATAAACATTAAACAACTTTTTTCAAGGACTCTACCAACAGCATGAGCGCGAGAAAAAAACTGTTTGTACTTTAACTACATCTTGACTGAGTATAATTCAGAAGTAGACAAACTACAACCTTTATCAGAAATAGCGCGCGTCTAGGAGTGGCTTACTATTTGATGCTCCTTTGTTTAGTACTCGGTAGGTACTAATAAACTCGGACGAAACAAATAATAAAGTGAGTAGGTAGGTGATATTTGGCCTTGGTTATCTCATGTGACCAGTTGATGGGGTCAAGTCATCAAATTAATTAATAACATCTCTCTCAGTAAAGTGTATACGTAGGTAGTTACGATACGAACCTATACCGAGACGTATGAGAGTATGTACACACGGCAACACATCAAGCTAAAATTTCCAGTATAAACTGACCTCGTATTGTGTAGGCGTTTCGTAGAATGAGAGTTCAGCTTATACTGGAAATGTATAGCTTGATGTGTAGCCGTGTGTACATACCTACCTAGATTAGGTACCTACTCGTATATTATAATTTTGTATGAAAACATTTAATTATATAAAAATGTATTTTTATTTTTGTTCATTAAAACATACTCGCTCGGCACACCACAGAATAGCTGTATTCTACCATTATTGCAAAGGCCGTGAAATAGGCAATTGCAGGTCGAGCATG
Source organism: Philereme vetulata (assembly GCA_918857605.2). Taxonomy (NCBI): domain Eukaryota; kingdom Metazoa; phylum Arthropoda; class Insecta; order Lepidoptera; family Geometridae; genus Philereme; species Philereme vetulata. Next base: position 11,427,835 of record OU975432.1, read on the forward strand.
AGTTTGAAGGCCGAGCCGTAGGTAGGCGAGGACCTAACAGGCAATTGACATTTCCACCGCGGCTTTAGTGCTTTTATCAAAAGAATGCAGGGAAATAAAACTTACTTTTTAAATTATACCTACATTTAATTTAATTAATATTAAAAGTTACATTATTCATAATGGGGCAATTACTAGAAGAAAATTTGTTTTCAATTGAGTCCTCAATGTAGCCTTCAGCCACTTTAACTTCCAGCCTCCGTGTCTTTCAGAGTCGTCAAATTCGCTCCAGAATCAAAGAGTGGCTGAAAACCTACGGAAACAATGTCCAGTGTAACATTCAGGATTTGTCAAGTTTCATTATGTTGCTATTTCTTTAGGTATTTTAGCTATTTTGTGTCTTCCAATGACCCTGCTTCGTGCACTAGAGATTTTTTTTATTTTGATTTTTGAAACTTAAAACTTTTTTACACACGCTTGACTTGGGGAGTAAGCTGGTAAATGCGTTACGAAAAATGCGAACGGAAGTTGAGAGTAAGATATACATAAGTTAGTGAAGATAGAAAGAGAGAGAGTTACGTTTCGTATATTACTGTAGGGGCAAGAGAGAGAGGTGCGAGCATACATTTTATTTCTCTCTTTCTCTCATAGCCAGTTGATTTGTCGCATATTTCCTATCTCAAATTAGTCTAAATTATACAAACCGCAAAAATATATATAAACATATTTATATATTGGTACATACATACATATAGGTACATACATACATATAGGTACATACATACATATAGGTACATACATACATATAGGTAGATGGAGCTAAAGAAGTTTTACTTCAGTCGTGTGGTCTAAAGCACACACGTTTTATATTTTTTTTTTATTATTAACCTGTCATATAAACAAGCCAAGTTAATATAAAAAAATGGAACTACTTAGTCGTATTTAGTTATAAAGAGAAAAGTGTAGAATTTCAAAATTGTCTGTCGGTCGATCAGTCTATGTTGATTCTGGACAGACGCAAATCGCACTCGCACGTTTAAAAATATACGAAACGTAACTCTCTCTTTCTCTCTCTCTATCTTCACTTCTAACTTATATCTCCCTCTCAACTTCCGTTCGCACTTTTCGTAACGCATTCACCAGCTTACTCCCCAAAACAAGCGTGCGTAAAGAAGTTTTACTTCAAAAACTAAAATTCTTGTCAGTTATATTTTTTAATTGTTTTGGCTTGGATACTACACTGTAAAAAACATAGCTTGATCTCTGCGACATTTGTTAAACTGACATTCCTAGGGTTGTTATGATACAGAAAAAAATATCGATAGTAATTATCGATAGAAGCTTTGCAGTAAGACCAATTGTTGGACTTTTGAGGGCTCCAACAACCCGTAACGACTGCCATTAGATATTCGTATGGCAGCCGGGACCGACGGCTTAACGTGCTTTCCGAGGCACGACCAGACCAGTGCAAAAACCCATATTCATGCATTACAAATATTTGCACTGAGCGAGGATCGAACCCGCGACCTCCTGCCCAGCAGTCGTGTTCACTACCGCTTCGCCACGAAGGATGTCTGCCATAATTATATGTATATTGGATTATATTATGATTTGGGTAATAAAATGAAACGAATATTTTAATACATACATTTATTTATTCCAAAGGAGTACACCCCAAATCTATATCCGAATCACTTTCAGAATCGCTAGAGCAATCTTGTAAATTTATATTGAACTCTTGTTCGCAAATATTATCAAATCGAACGTCCCGCTCCCAATCTTCTTCCATTAACTTTTTGCATTTGGTAACTACCTTTTTCCAATCTTCTACAGATACATTTTCAACCGCAGTGTTTAGTAACTGCAACATTTTATTTGCCGTGAAAGGCGGTGTTGTGTTATGTCTAGCAGCGTAACCTTGAAAGAAAAACATATTTTAATATCATAAATTATACAGGAGTTAATACATAAAGAATCTGTCTAACTGAAATTCGAGCAAACAAACCTTTTACTTGGGCCCAGATAAGCTCGATCGGATTATACCTACTGGTAGTGATATAGAGGCAGTCTTATGACGTTATGACCCTTTTCTTGGGCTATGTCGTCTAAGACATACGTTGGTGTGCTGGGTTTGTGCAGACCAACAAGTCTCAATAATTCGTTTTTAAGCATTGTTTCTTTGGTCTATTCCTTTTTCTTGAAGCCATGCAATTATTTCTAACTTCCTGTTTGCCGAAGTTGGTGGTTTGTGCTTTTGGACCGAGTGATATGGGGCGTTATCCATAATTATATAATGTGGCTCCTTCAAATTATCTAATAATTTTAAAAAACACTCATTAAATTTTTCAAAATTCATTTCTTCATGGTATTCATTGGTCTTCGTAGATTTGAATGCCAATAGGCAATTAGGCACAAAACCAGATGACGTCCCAGCATGAATAATCAAGAGTGCTTCGAATCAAAGCATTGTACACCAATTTTAAAAAGAATAGATTGTCACCCCACTATACACCAGTGAGGCATCTTAGCAGATTAATATGTTTTTCATATTTTTCTACAATATATTCGCAATGTGAATGACCAGTAAGCTTAGAATCTAAGATGACGCCTAAAAACTTGGCATGGCTTTTAATGGGTATAGTAATACCATCGTACTTAATATTTATGGGCGGTGGGTTAAGCTTACGACTAAAAGGAACCACGGTGATTTTTGCAGGTGATAGTTCCAAGCCGTGTTTATCTAACCATAATTTTAAAAATCTCAGAGCAAATGTTATATTAGATGCAGCTATATCCATGAAACTACTTATGGAGTATATTAACAAATCATCAGTATATTGTAATATACTAACTGTGTCACTCACAGACGCTTCCAAATCATATGTATATATATTATAGAGAAAAGGGCTTAAAACAGAACCCTGAGGCAAACCTCTCCATGCAACTCTGGAGAGTTCTGTAGAATTTAAAATAATAACTCTACCAGTTAACATATTTCGTATAAAGTTGGATAAAATATATGGGACCTTTAATATATTTAATTTGTTTATTAGTAACTCAATTAAAACATTGTCGTACGCAGCTTTTATATATAAAAATTTTGCAACAACGGATTTATTTTGCGAAAAGGCCAAGCGAATGTCTGTTATAAAAACACTCACGCTATCCATTGAACTCCTACCTTTCCTAAAGCCATATTGGCAATTAGGTAAAATATTCTGATTTTCAATGTACCATTCGATTCTATTTTTAATTAGATGTTCCGTAATTTTTATAATAACCAGAGACAGTGCTATTGGTCGATATGACATGACATCTGAAGGATTTTTAGTTGGTTTTAATAGTGGCAATACAATTTGGATGTTCCATGTTGAAGGAATGTCACCTGTCAACATGACGGAATTGATAACGTCAAGAAAATATTGAGGCGCTATCACCAAGATGTGTATAGAATGAATAAGGACTAGGTCGGTACTAGGAGTGATAGCGAGTAAGCCGAACGGAGAAAATAGTGCTTTATTTTAACGATTTTGGCCTCTTTTCTTTAACTTTATAACTGTTTGATAAATCTAAGTGTTGTGTTGTCCACTTAAGGTGGTGGTAAGACTATTCTAATTATATTTATTTTCATAGAAGAGTCGAAAGATCTGTGTTTGAGCTTGGTAAGCTCCAAGCATGGATTGCGACACGCCGGCCCTGCCGGCCCCCCCTGATCCCCCGGACCCTGTTACTCCTTCTGTAGCAACAGGATATAAACGCCGATTAGAATCAGCCGAACAATCTGCACCTAAAAAACCTGTGACGTCTGCTGAGTTAGACGTACCATCCATACAAACTGTCTACACTCACCCATCGATCGTAGTTGGTTCTATTCAAGCTTACTCATCTTTGGATAAGGGTCCATATGTTGTCCACGTTTCCCGATCAGAACCAGAACCATCCGCTGGAACCACGATCAGACCAATTAAGTTTGGCCAATTTTTGACCACTCACAAATTTACGAATATTTGTGCTGAAGGTGTTAAGAGAGTAGGCCGCAATAAAATATCAGTTGAATTTATTTCAGCTGATGATGCTAACAAATTTACCACCTCCCCAATTCTACCAATGTGCAAGTACATAGCTTCCATCCCCACTTATAATGTGACAAGAATGGGATTAGTTCGCCAAGTGCCAACTGATCTTTCAATGGACGAATTTGCTCAGTCCCTTGTTCTCCCCTCTGGTTGTGGTATTGTTATTAAAGCCCGCCGTCTAAATAGAAAAACTGTTGCAGATGGCACAGTAACATGGGTGCCAACCCAAACTGTTGTTGTGACCTTCCAAGGTCAGCTCCTTCCTTCCAAGGTCTTCCTCTACTACACCTCCCTGCCAGTTGAGCTATACCAGTACCCCACAATTCAGTGCCACACATGCTGCCGGTATGGCCATACTAAGGCTCAATGTAGATCGAAACCCAGATGCTTCCGCTGTTCCAAAGATCACACTGGTGATAGCTGTAACATCCCTGAGGCTGAAGCCTCTTGCCTGCATTGCTCAGGACCACATTTTGCTACAAGCAAATCTTGTCCGGAGCAAAGTAGACAAAAATCCATTTAAGCAGTTATGGCCCAGAACAACATCTCATACGAAGAATCAGCTGCACAGTTTCCTCAGGTATCTCGCTCATATTCACAGGTTGCCCAAGAGATGTACTCCCAGCCTTCTCCATACCAAGCCTCGCAGAATAATTATTCTGCAGGTTCATCTCAGTCCCATCCCACTAAGTCATATGTTAAAACTGTCTACGCCAACCCCCTCCCGCGAGCCCCACTGGGTAAGTCTTATGACAAGGCTGCCCACCGAGAGATTGCCACAGACCCAACATCAACTATGCCCAATGGTTGTGCCATTGGTAATAACCAACCGTTAGGAGTTTCCCCTAACGAAAATATGTTAGAAACATTAATAACATTAATAATAAACATTTTACTAATGAACCCTCATCCCCTACCGTCCAACGTTGCCTCTAAACTTACTCAATTAGTCTCACTATCTGGTCATAATGGATCCAGTAGTCGCTCTGCAGTGGAACAGCCAGAGCATGCGTGCAAAAAAGCATGAACTGGTCCACTTAATTTCAAAATTTCGCCCGTCAGTCATTGCCGTCTCGGAGACATGGCTGAAGCCTGGAACCCGTTATCGGATTTCAGGTTACTCCTGTCTGCGGGACGACAGGGCATGCCGGCAGCGCCTTGTTAGTAAGGCGCTGCCTTCCCTTTTCCCAAATCACTCTCCCTTCCCATCCTTCTGATATCAACATTGTTGGTATCAGATCCCTTAATATTTCCTTTGTATCTGTATATATTCCTCATCCCAACTCCTCCTTGATTCCCGATCTCCTTCTCCTCTTATCATCTGTTCCTTCCCCCATGGTTCTCATGGGTGATTTTAATGGCCATAACACTATCTGGGGTCATAGCCACTCTGATATGTTTGGTCTTTCCCTATTGGAGATCTTTGATAAAGTCAACTTGTGCCTACTCAATGATGGATCACCTACTCGGAGAGCACTTCCTTCTCAAAACCCGAAAAGCGCTGTTGATCTCTCACTTTGCTCTCCATCTCTTTTCTCTTTGACTCTATGGAAAATTCTCCCTTCGACTTATGGAAGTGACCATTTCCCTATCTTAATTTCTATCTATGCTAATTTTTCGAACCCTTTCCGTAACCCTAGTCCTTCTCTTAAATACAAACTTTCTGGAGCTGATTGGTCAGCTTATTCATCTTCACTTGATCATAAAATAGATTCTTCCACTCACATTCAACATAATGACTCCCTTGCAGCATATAACTCCTTTGTTAATAAAATTACTTCATGCGCTGATCTCCACATTCCCCTTAAAAAGCCCTCCAAAGATTTTAGAATCTCTACCCCGTGGTGGGATTCTGAGTGCACAACAGCTGTATCGGAACGGAGAGAAGCTGAAAAAAGTTACAAGGAATCTATGTCTATAGAAAACTTTTTAGTCTATAAAAAATCCTCAGCGAAACTCAGAAAGTTGGTCTCTAAAAAGAAAAAAACAGGGATGGATTGGGTTTTGCGAAAACCTCTCGCCTAGAACACCATCATATATCATCTGGAACCAGATCAGACGATTCAGAGGATCATGTAATATCGAAAATATTTCAGCTAATGATCCTTCATCGTGGCTCGAGGCCTTTTCGAACAAACTCGCCCCTCCTTCAGTCCCATCTATTTCCTCCTTCCCCTCGATCCCTTCGTCGATCCCTTCTGAAAATTGTTTTGATCGCCCCTTCTGTTTTAATGAATTGACCCTTGCACTTGACGGACTGACTGACTCTTCCCCCGGTATCGATGGCATCCCTTACTCCTTTCTCACAAAATCTTCTGAAAACACAAAAAAATATTACTTACTTCTTATTAATTCCTTCTTTGAAACCGGCTTAATTCCTGATCAATGGAAAACTCAAATTATCATCCCGGTACTGAAAACTGGAAAGGATCCATCTGACCCTAATGGTCGTAGACCAATAGCTTTGTCCTCCGTCATGGCTAAGGTTATGGAGCACATGATTAAACACCGTCTTGAGTGGTTGGTTGAGAATCGTTCACTACTTGCTAATTCCCAATTTGGCTTTAGAAAGGGCATGAGTACCATGGACAGCCTTAGTCTCTTAACAGCAGACATCCACATCGCGTTCAAAGAAAAGAAATTTCTAGTTGCTGTATTTTTGGACATCGAATCAGCTTATGACAACGTTCTGCTTCCGGTTCTCAGGAGTAAGCTCGTTCAGCTGAGAATACCTGAGAAGCTGGTTCGTTTTATATGCAACCTGTTGATGGAAAGGTCTGTTGTTATTAAATCCCACCAAGGTCTCCTCCCTCCTAAGAAGGTTTGGAAAGGACTACCTCAGGGTTCTGTCCTGAGCCCACTTCTTTACAGCCTCTACACCTATGACCTTGAGCAATCTGTGAATTCTTTCTGCGAGGTTTTACAATATGCTGACGATCTGTCACTTTATATTACATCCGTGTCAACAGAAGAGGCAAGTAACCAACTGAATTCTGCATTGTCCTACCTTAGCGACTGGTTTCTTGATCACGGCTTATCTATTTCTGCTCCCAAAAGTAATGTTGTAATATTTTCCAGAAAAAGAATTTCCCCACCTATTCAATTATCCATTGACCAAGAGATTATCCCTCAATCTAATAGTGCAAAATTTCTAGGTGTTACATTGGACTCAAAAATGACGGGCGTCCCACATTTTGTTATGACCTCTCAAAAATGCGAAAAGAACATTAACATCCTTCGCTCCCTTTCGGGTGTCTGGTGGGGTTCTCATCCGTATTCTCAAAAGCTTCTATACAACGCCATAATTCGGAGTCATTTTGATTATGGAACATTTCTTATGAATCTTTGTAATAAATCTGGTTTAGACAAGTTAGACAAAATTCATTCAAAATGCTTACGTATAATTCTTGGAGCCATGAAGTCATCCCCCATCAATGCTATGCAGGTTGAGTGTGGTGAGCCTCCATTGTATTTGCGTAGACAGTTCCTATCTGATAGGTTCTTTTTCAAATTAGCACAAAACTGTAATCACCCACTTCTTCCAAAATTGTCTCGCCTGCTTAACTTATTTGATATTTACAATCCTGATAAAATCCCCTGTCTCCTCCGTAGTTTCAAACAATTTTCCCAACTTCCTAACCCAGTAATTCAGTTCCCAACTCATCCACTTTATCTCACTTCTTATGAAGCTTTAACATTTCAGCCTAATATCCTCCTGTCCTTTGGTATAGATAAGGAATCTTCCAATGCCCGAGAAAAATTTTATGAACACCTGGATGCTAAATTTAATGGGTGGCACTCCATCTTCACCGATGCTTCAAAACTATCTACAGACAGTGTCGTGGGAGCAGCTGTGTGGATTCCATTCACCAAAATCTCCCTTAGTTTTAAGTGTCCCTCCTCGACATCAGTGTTTTCTGGCGAAGCTGTTGCGCTTCTAGAAGCCATCTGTTTCATTAAATCCCACCAATTAAACAACTCTATTATATTTTCTGATTCTAAAAGCTGTCTGCAATCTATTATATCCAACCCTTTCCGTTCTGTATCTCGTTTCCCTATTATTCTTCAAATTAGGCAATCCCTTTTTGAATGTCACAATCTTGGGATAAACGTTGTGCTTTCCTGGATTCCAGGTCACTCTGGAATTCCGGGTAATGAGTCAGCTGACTCTTTCGCAAAAGATGCTGCTCAGACAGGTTCCCTTGAACATTTCAAATCCTTCTCACATGACTTATGCCTCCTTCCCAAATCACAACTGGAACAATCGTGGACTGAAGTTTGGAATCGTTCCAAAAAAGATAAGGGTAAACATTATGCAGATATCCAACCCGATATTCCCCGAACTCCTTGGTTTTTTAAATTCCGGAAGGCTAGTAAGATTACCACCTCCACAATTTGTCGTCTTCGACTTGGCCACTCGTGTACCCCTGTATTTTTGGCCAAACTTAGGATTAGGAACCACTCCCTATGTGAGTGTGGCCTGGACGAAGGAAACGTGGACCACATATTCTTCGAATGTCACAGATTGCGGCGTTCCCTCTATGAAATTCTTCCTCCTAAAATCCCTCGCCCTTCCTCCTTTAAATGTTTATTAACCCTTACCTTCTCTCCTTTAATTAATTATATTTTATGTAAATTTATAAAGGATAACAACATTAGGTTGTAAATGTATATATTACTTATTAGCTCACTAACCCACATTATCTATAATAGTACTAACAACTAATATTGTGCTGTTTTATATGTTGTGTTGTCTCTTTTCTATTAGAATTATCAAAGGTTTTTTTCCAAATTTAGAATACCGGTCATATTCTTGACCTACATTAGCTCCTATTAAGTTTATGAAAATATCGCGACATCGACATTGGCGGAATTGTGACACTCCCTAGTCACAGATGCCACAATCAAGAACTGAACTGAATGAATAAGGAATACCATCTTTACCAGGAGCCGTATCATAAGTTTCTGATAAAACACCCTTCAGCTCGTTCATAGAAAAAGGAGCGTCTATGCCGTAAGGGCAAATGGAAATAGTTGCAGGGATTGAATAAATAAATAATTGTTTTGTTGGCACTGTCGGTGGAGCCAAACGGTCTAGAAAACTATCATTCAGAGAAGGTGGCATTGTTACAACAGTTGATGGACTAACTCCAGATCTGTAACGTCTTATATTTCTCCAGACTTCGGACGGTTTTGTACTTGGAGATATAGTCAAGCAAAATCTTCTCCAACCTTGGAACTTCTTTTCCTTGAGTAACTTTTTAGTTTTCGCTACAATGCCAGTCAGTCTGTCGAAATTATCCTCGGACATATCTATATTATAAGTTAACTCTGCCTCCTTTCTCTGAGCAACAGCCACACTACACTCTGCATCCCACCATGGTGGAGATGGTAGCTTGCCTGAAGCACTATTTTTCAATGGAAAAGTTGAATCAGCAGCTTCTATTAAACTTTTAGTGAAACTATCCGCGCAAGTAGAAACACCTTGAGAAATATTCGGTAACATGTTCACATTGTTTTCAACATGACATATAACGTCACTCCATTTATCATTATTAATTTTGTATCTCATTCTAGGTGGGGCACTTGGAATGTCATTGAGTTTAAATTCAGAAAAACTAAGGATGATGGGAAAATGATCACTACCATGTGTGGATGGTACTGTTTTCCAGGCAATAGAAGATGCCAAGCTAAGGGAAGCAATGGACAAATCAACAACACTGATTTATTAGTGGGTTTGTGCGACGTGTTGGAGAACCATCATTTAATACACAGAGGTTTTGATTGTCTATCACCTCTAGGAGGTCTTTACCATGGCAGTTAGAAACTGAGCTACCCCATGACCTATGATGAGCATTAAAATCTCCCATAACAACACATGGCTTTGGAAGATATGCAAGTAAATTTTCAACTTTACTAAATATTTGGATGGAAGGATGTGGAATATAAATAGATACAAAACATATATTAACTATCAAACAAGCTACAGCAGTAAAGTTATCATTATTATGAGAAGGTAAAGGAAAATAGATATAATAATAGAAATTTTTATAAAAAGAGCGGCTCCTCCCCATCCATCAGGTCTATCATCTCTGAGGCAGGAGAAGCCACTCAATTTAAACACAGAGCCTGGCTTGAGCCAGGTCTCTGATATACTTGGTTGCTTATCTGAAAGAGGAACCTCTTTTAGAGCGCAACCATTTGTTAGGGTCGGGGATGGTTCATTAATAAGATTGCGGTGCTCTTTCTGGTTATAACCTTTGACTGGTTTAAAAGGCAAACGCGGTTTCATGAAGATTGTCTTTTTGTAAGAGGAAGGCTCGCTAGAAGAAAACTGATTAGTTTTTCAGAAGTTATTAGATGAAGTAGTTTGATTTTTGGATGTAGCTAAAATTTCAGCATAAGATCGAGACAGAGGTGGGTAAATCCTGGAAGCTTCTGCGTAGGAAATACACTTATCAGCCATTGAGAGTTTAATCTTTTGTTGTCTGGTATATTCTGGGCATGATTTGCTAGTTGCAAAGTGTATTCCCCCGCATGTGCAGCAAGAAACGCACTCCTCATCAATATCACATGAGTCACCTGAGTGCTCCTGACCACACTTGTAGTATCGTGGCTTAGATCTACATTGTAACTTAGTGTGTCCAAGACGACAACAGTTATAGCATTGGATGGTCGGGTAGGTATATATTTGAACTTGTAAGGCATTATAGCACATATAAACACGGTTAGGCAACACTTGACCATCAAATGTTACAACCACCGTCTGAGTTGGTTTCCACACTGGAGCTCCATTAATAATTTCCTTGTAATTGATACGCCTAACTTTTAATATCTTCCCACAAACGCTGGGAACCGTGGTGCATTCCATCATCTCCTCTGGAGAGATGTCTGTGGGCACTCAGCGGACTACCCCCATGCGTGAGACGTTATAAGTTGGTATAAATGCTTTGAAGTTGTTGCTGCTTAAACTGTCAAAGTTAATAAAAGCATTAGCATCTGTATAATTATCAAAAGCCATTGACACTCTATTTCTTCCTGTTCTCTTAACACTACCATTCACAACATTATATATACTGTTACGTTTCAGGAATTTCCCAAAGATGATGGGGTGGAGTGTGGAGCCGTCTTTAGGAGAGTCAGTAACTCGTAGCACGTGTACAATAAATGGGGCATTATCTGTAGAGTCATACTGAGCTCTTGTGACTGGCAGCGCTGGCGGCGTCACCGTCACGGCTGGTGGAGATGAATTTAATGATGCAAGAGTAGATGAATCGACTGAAGGAGAAACGGATACTGGAATAGGGTCATTATTATCACTACTCGGTGATATAGTCGATGTTATAGTCGATCACTTGTCTAGATCGGACGTGCCAATAATTTGCTCAAATTAATAAATCAACTTAAAATCTGACCTAGATTTGAGTCAGCAAAAGTGTGAAGTTAAGAAGTGATTCATCGCTATCTAATTGAGTATGTTGTGATAAAAATTTCTAACATAAATATCAACATGGACAGCCCTTTTAGCCGAAGTAGTAAAACGGTTCGCAGTCCCCCGCCCACCCCCCAACCTGAGCCCGCATTACCACCGCGCCCGCCAGCGCCGCCGAGGGATGAAGCGACCTTTGAAACCGTGTCTACATCGGAGATACAGACCTGGATGATCACCATCGAACAGTGCCTCAATGAAGTGACCTCGATTGCTACCGAAGGTAAACTAAACTCTGACCAAAAGCTAATATGACAATAAGTAATCTGTGCAGAAAGGTAGCCAATGGTACATCTTAAATGGCTGTAGAATACCAAGGCCTAAAGCAGAAGACCGCCCAAGCACAATACTACATAAAAAGCTTCAAGGAAAAGGCAAGCCTATCTCAATGCATTCAAGACCTTCAGCAAAGCGTTAGAGTCATCGCAACCAGCAGTTAAATTCTCATTCGCAGAAATGGTAAAAAACAGCAGTAATACCCTAATCCACTCTACTAACCTGAGCTCTGTAGCTATTTATCCCAAGGATAAATTGAAGACCAGTGACGACACTAAGTCTTTGGTACAAAAAATTATCAGCCCTGAGGGAATGAGGCTACATGTTAGAGGACTTCGTAAGACGATTAATGGGGACGTCATTATCAGCACAGACACCAAGGACGATATAGAAAAGCTGAAAAACTCAGTGAACTTAACCACATCTGCCCTAACCATCGATGAACCACGCAAGCGCAGACCACGAGTAGTGATTATTGGAGTACCATCGAAAATGCAGGAACTAGAGGTCTATAACTGCATGTACGAGCAGAATCTGGCAGAGAAACTCTCGGGAATGACGAGAGAATAATTTCTGGGCTCTATCAAGTTTAGCCACAAATCTTGAAAGAAGGATGCTGAAACCTGCAACTACATAATTGAGGTTTCTGCCGTTATTCGAAGCCCTCGTAACTCAAAGCAGAGTCTATATAAATTAGTCATCATGTCCTGTGCGAGACTTTACATTGGTGACAAGATGTTTTAAGTGCCAACAATATGGCCATGCGGCTAAGTCGTGCAAGGCTGAGTCCTACACTTGCGGACATTGCGGCGATCAAGGACACCAAGCCAGCGAATGCCCAAAGAAAGCGGAGCCTGCAAAATGTGCAACCTGCCTGCGCTACAAAAAACCGTGCAACCATAAGACAGGTGATTTAGATTGCCCTGCCAAAATTTTAGCAGAACAACGGTACATCAACTCCATTGATTATGAAGGCGCCTAAGACCGCCACCTTAATTGTATAATCTAGCCTTAACTTTAGTTACCTATGACTGATAGCTTAATTAACGACCTAGACAATTTCTCAGTTTCCGAGTCAAGGTCATGCGATGTTGAAAACTGTAAACAACATGTATCTGCCTACCGTAACGCATTAACTATTCTAACACAAAATATTTGCAGTATTTACAAAAATATTAACAATCTCAGCAATTTTTTGCAAAGACTTAATGTTGAATGTGACCTAATCATCCTAACCGAATGCTGGCTTGCTATTCATAATAATAACTTGCCTATAATGGAAGGTTATAGAGCTCATAATACCACTAAAAGTCACAATCAAAACGATGGAGTAGTAGTTTATGCTAGAAACTCATTATATAACATATCTGTAGAAGAATTGAACATCTTGGACTGCACCTGTTTGTTGGTAAAAATTGGAGCAAGTATTGCTATTTTAGCTGTGTATAGATCACCTTCATTTAATAATATAGATTCTTTTCTTGACTCTCTGCACTCCTATCTCCAAACACTATCGTCATTTAAAAATATTGCTATGGTAGGCGGCATTCATATTAATATTCGCCCAGGGTTTTGTGACGGGACAGCCCAAGAGTACCTACTTAAACCGCTGCTCTTTCAGCGGCTTACTTCCAGGACACACACTACCGACACATCAAAGTGGCTCCTGTTTGGATCATATTATGCTCAAAACAGACTTGCCGGCAATCACCATAGTGACAAATTCCTCGGTTACCGACCACAAGGCCGCTTTACTAACACTCAGCCTAAAACTGCTTAAACCCAAGCATGCAAAATCAACTAATAAGTTAGATCATAGTAAATTAGAAGACGATTTACGTAATATTGACCTCGAATCTATTTACAATTCAGCTGACGCGGAAACATGTATGACACACTTAATAAACAACATACAGAATGTTCTACAAAATAATACTAGAAGCATAAAAATATGTAGAAAAAATATAAACATTAAGCCCTAGATTACCACGGGGCTTCTCCGATGCATGAGACATCGAGATAAGCTTCATATGAATGCCAAAAGATACCCAAGTAATTTAACAATACAAACAACTTACAAGAGGTACCTACCGAAACTTCTGTATTGGTCTCCTTAAAAAAATTAAGTGTGAATACGATAAAATGCTATTAAATAAGGCTGGTCTAGACAGCAAAAAAATTTGGAAAACTATAAAAAACGTTACTTTTACATCAAAACAACATGAATCATCTTCGAATTTATTAAAATCACATCCCTCCCCGCTTGTAGCTGCTAACAACGCTAACGACTTTTTTGTTAACATTGGTCGAAAGCTAGCAGAAAAGTTTCAAAACCTGTCCTCGGCGCCTACTGTAGACAACGTCCAGTCACAGAATAAATCTTTTGTGTTACTGGATATTGACACTCCGGAAATTAAAAGAATTATAATGGGGCTAAAAGACGATTGCGCAACTGGGTGGGATAATATCCCGACCAAAATACTTAAGCAGTACAAACATGTACTTGCCCCACCTTTAACTTTTGCCTTTCATAAATGTTTAGACGAGGGAATCTTTCCAAAATGTCTTAAAAAGGCGGTGGTCATTCCCGTTCATAAGTCAGGGAGCAAAACAGAAATTTCAAATTACAGACCAATATCCATACTATCTTCAGTTTCTAAAATATTAGAAAAAATAATAAACACTAGATTAGTTCATTACTTAGAAAGCAAATCACTCTTATCTAACACTCAATTTGGGTTTAGGCCTAAACTGTCTACCTCTGACGCTGTACACCAGCTCACTGATTTTATAGGGAAGGAACTTGATAAAGGTAATAAGACATTAGGCATATTTTTAGACCTAGCAAAAGCCTTCGGCACCGTTTTTATCTCTGCTCTGCTCAACAAGTTGGAAAACATAGGCATACGAGGTAATCAGCGAAAGCTGCTTTCCAGCTTTTTGAGCAGTCGTAGTCAATGCGTCAAAATAGACAATGTCATCAGCTCAGATCTGGGAAATACTTCTTTCGGCCTGCCCCAAGGAAGTATTTTATCAAGTACCTTATTTTTAATATACATTAATAAACTATGCAACCTCCGACTAGACCACGGAAAATTTTTATCCTATGCTGATGATACTGCTCTACTTTTCTCGGCGGAAACGGAAGCTAAAGTGCTTGAACTTGCACAACGCGGCTTCAATACTGTAAACAAATGGCTCCAAGCTCACCTACTAACCCTTAACGCTGATAAAACAAAATGCATAAAATTTACTATGCGGAATTCAAAGTCAGCACCAATGACTAACCCAGATATACATATTTTGCACATCAATGCATTTGTGCAATTAACGATAATTTATGTAAAAGCCCTGTCATCTCATTTACTAATAATATTAAGTACCTTGGCGTTATAATAGATGAAAATCTTGCGTTCAAAAAACATGTAGAAACTTTAAGTAATAGAATACGAAAATTAATATTTGTTTTTAAGAAGTTACGCTGTATTGCAGATTCAAAGCTAGTTATGCAAGTGTACCTTGCTTTATGTCAGTCAATTATAACCTACTGTATAACGTCTTGGGGAGGAGCGTGTAAAACCTTTATATTAGCCGCAAAAAGGGCACAAAGAGCAATCCGTAAGATATCCACTTTTCGTCCCTTTCTCTATCCAACCAACTTATTAAAGTCGTGTAAAGTTCTAACAGTTAGGCAGCTATTTATACTAAACATAGTTTTAAGACAACACAGAGCACTTCCCTATAGCACTGAAAGTACTAACAAAAGACGAAAAGATATCGTCCCCACTAACAACACCTCAGTTAAGCATGCTTTTGCATCCAGATTTATAATGTTCCTAGGACCATTGCTGTACAACAGGCTAAATCGTAAATTGAGCATCCACTCAATGAACTTTTCAAACTGTAAAAGAGCCTTACAGACTGCTCTATCCAATCTCTCTTACGAGGAAACTGAGGAATTACTAAACGTAATAAAGTAAGATTTTAAAGATTATATCCGATAATCGCAATGCGCAATGAGAGATGAATGTATTTGTTAGGAAAATTGATTTAAGAAGCGCAATATCAGCGATAATTTTATAAATATTAATTGAATAAATTTTTGTGAGAGATATTTTATAAAATCATGTGATTTTGAGTTTATTTGATAATTTCAAAATCATCCAAAATCCCAACAACTTCCACCAGAGAACGAATGAAATTAATTGATTTGACAGCCAGACCGGGACCGGGACTGACTATTTTAGTTTGACAATGACAATCCTATTCCTCGGGTGTACGCGCGCGTACTCTATGCAGATGACAGCGCCTTCTTATCATCCTACAGCCCAGGGGTCGCTGCCTCCCACATGCAACACCTGCTTGACCTTTTGCCGGCGTGGTTAGACAAGTGGTGCGTGGCAGTCAACGTGGGTAAGACGGCTGCGCTCCTTGTCACACGCCGACGAACCGTGTTCCCACCACTGAAGCTGCGAGGCCAGGACATAGAATGGAAAACCTCCGTCCGGTACCTTGGCATCGACATCAATAGGTCGTTGAGGATGAATCCTCAGGTGGAGCTCGCGTTACAACAAACGCGCGCCGCCAGAGCTATGCTCCGACCCTGTCCTAGCCTCGAGACTACCGCTGAGGACTAAGATGGGGGTTTATAATACTTACATCCGCTCACGGTTCACCTATGCAGCACAAACGTGGTACAAGCTATGTCCCGTTACCAACAAAAAGAGGATAAAAGCCCAGCAAAACATAGACCTACGTGTCTGCACAGGAGCAGGACGCTACGTCAGGAACGACGTCATCGCCCGTGACGTGCAGATGTCCAGCGTTGGGGACTTTGTGGTAATGTTAGCGCGTCGTATGTACGATCGCGCCGACAATTGCCGCCACGCTCACTTCAACGCCATCGCTCCGCTGCACGCACGGCCACCTGACATTCGAACTCCCTGGCGTCCATTACCGCGGGAGCTCCTGTGCTCACCAACCTCTCCATAGCGTATACCAGAAGAGGACCAACGTTAGCCAAAACATTGGCCACGTAACGTCTGAGAGGAGCCTGCAAGCCAGGATGGCACTCCGGACATCACCCCGTGACACAGAGATAGTCGTCTCTGACGTTGAAGCCAGGGTTAAGCACGAAAGTCCGACCCTTACCTAATAGGGAATCTCGTTGATTGAAAGTCCCTTTATGTATTTATATATGTATTCAGGTATCACACTTACTGCTTATAGTTTTACATTGTTTTTAAAGCTAATTCACACGTTATTCTATTTTTAATAATTAACTTTCAGGAGACACTATTGTGCCGTATTGACGGCCGATTGAGAGAGAGGGAGACAGCGAGTGTGTTCGCATGAAATGGATACTAATATATATATATATATACATGCTTAAGAAACAAGTTCTGGCCAACCTGATGTTATGTGGTAACCATCCTATAACAGAGAATTGCCACGTAGATCACGCTCGCTAAAAATATGCCTTACGATGCACTGCCTGCGTCCATCAACTTATATCCTATATAGCCTTAACTTCTTTAATCTGTGATCTACGAACCAAAAACAAGGTTTAAACTATTGTGCGCGCCAAGAGCGAGATGACACACGCCGATACACCTACCTTACTAGAAACGATTAACGGTCGACTATGGACGTCCGGAGTAAATGAGTCAAAGGAATAGAGGAATCATTAAGAGGGATCAGATCGGATGGCGGAGTCGGAATAAGTGAATACATTCACTTTGAGGAACAAAGAATACCCATCTCTATACTTGAAAAAACATAGCTTGATCTCTGCGACATTTGTTAAACTGACATTCCTAGGGTTGTTATGATACAGAAAAAAATATCTATAGTAATTATCGATAGAAGCTTAGCAGTAAGACCAATTGTTGGACTTTTGAGGGCTCCAACAACCCGTAACGACTGCCATTAGATATTCGTATGGCAGCCGGGACCGACGGCTTAACGTGCTTTCCGAGGCACGACCAGACCAGTGCAAAAACCCATATTCATGCAAAAAAATATTTGCACTGAGTGAGGATCGAACCCGCGACCTCCTGCGCAGCAGTCGTGTTCACTACCGCTTCGCCACGAAGGCTGTCTGCCATAATTATATGTATATTGGATTATATTATGATTTGGGTAATAAAATGAAACGAATATTTTAATACATACATTTATTTATTCCAAAGGAGTACACCCCAAATCAATATCCGAATCACTTTCAGAATCGCTAGAGCAATCTTGTAAATTTATAATGAACTCTTGTTCGCAAATATTATCAAATCGAACGTCCCGCTCCCAATCTTCTTCCATTAACTTTTTGCATTTGGTAACTACCTTTTTCCAATCTTCTACAGATACATTTTCAACCGCAGTGTTTAGTAACTGCAACATTTTATTTGCCGTGAAAGGCGGTGTTGTGTTATGTCTAGCAGCGTAGCCTTGAAAGAAAAACATATTTTAATATCATAAATTATACAGGAGTTAATACATAAAGAATCTGTCTAACTGAAATTCGAGCAAACAAACCTTTTACTTGGGCCCAGATAAGCTCGATCGGATTATACTGGCAGTGATATGGAGGCAGTCGTATGACGTTATGACCCTTTTCTTGGGCTATGTCATCTAAGACATACGTTGGTGTGCTGGGTTTGTGCAGACCAACGAGTCTCAATAATTAGTTTTTAAGCATTGTTTCATAGGCCTCTATTCCTTTTTCTTGAAGCCATGCAATTATTTCTAACTTCCTGTTTGCCGAAGTTGGTGGTTTATGCTTTTGGACCGAGTGATATGGGGCGTTATCCATAATTATATAATGTGGCTCCTTCAAATGATGTATTCCTGTTGTCCCCATTCAATGGTGACAACGGAACCGAATAAAAATAATTAAAATTTATTCCTGTTTATTTATTTATTAGGTTTACCAACAGTTAAACACATGATTGCTTACAAAAAAAAACTTATTATCTAAATGCTCTATGCTACATGTGAAACCAGTAACAGGCAAACACAACATGCTCAGTAATCTAACATTTCAGTTAGGTAAACATACACGTAGGTATCGTAACTAGGTAAGAAGGTAAAATATTAATAGTACAATAGGTGGCCACTTCAAGCCAGTGATTAATTTGATTGTCTAGTAAACAAACAAAAACGGGATCTGCACACTTAGCCCGGCCTGCACAACGACCTCCAAACGCACTAACCAACTATACATGTACATGTACAAATGATTAAAAATATACGTATCTGTGTTATTCGATAACGCATTAAATCATATTTAGCCACCAAAATACGTCTAGGCTTCGCTGTGGAAGTCACCCTCAGTAGGTTAATAAACCTATAACTATAATAATCAGATATCAAGGTTACGTTAATGAGTAAACTAGTAAAACTGACAGAACGAGACGCAGACGCCTTCAAGCTAGGTACATTCGAGAGAACAATATTTAAATCATATTGCAATGCTCTTTTAAAAGTAATGGCGTATTATAAAAAAATAATAATAATAATAATAGTTAAATTACATGAACTAAGTGCATGCAATAAAAATGCAATATCTATACCAGGTCCATAAAAAATCCAAGTATGTATTTACAAAAGAAAACTGTCAGTATATCTATATAAGTATTTATGTAACAGTTCCCATAGCACTAATATAATTTTTGTTTATTTTTTTTTTGTTTTAACACTGTCAAGGTCGCTCACGATTACGAGCGAAAGATTTTATTTTAGTGATTTCGTGAAAGCCGATATACAAATCCACAAATTCATTATAAAGTTTGCAAAGACGTGGTATACAAGAGCTCGTACCCAAGACTGTCCTTCGAAAAGGGGGCACAAGAGGGTTAATTTTAAAGCGGGGGTACCTACGAGGTACTTTGAAGCGTAATCTTTCTAAAAGTTGAGGGCAGTCAATTTTATTCCTTACTATTTTGTGTAAAAATTTTAGATCTATCAGATCTCTGCGTTCATCTAATGAACTGACTCCAAAATGCGCTAGCCTCTCATTATAAGATACATGTCTCCTGGCGAGTTTGGTACCTCGAGCTAAATGCCAAAGGAACCGTTTTTGTACCCTTTCCATTCTCAATTTATGTACAGCATAGTGAGGACGCCAAACCGAGCTGCAGTAATCAAAAATACTACGTACAAGTGAGCTATAGAGTATCTTTTTAATTTTGAGTTTTTTGAAAACCTTTCCGTTTCTCATAACAAACCCGAGCATCTTTGAAGCCTTTTTAACGATATAGTCAATGTGAGGGACAAATGTGAGCTTGCTGTCAAGTATAACACCCAAATCTTTGTACTGAGTAGTTTCTTGCACTGCCTCTTGTGAAACGAAATAAACAGAAGGAATGACATTAATTTTACGAGTAAATTTTATGTGAAAGCACTTTTTTAAATTTAATAGCATTTCATTTTCTTCACACCATTTGCTCAATCTATTCCTGAAGTAGTGTGACGTCCTCGATAGACTGAATACACCTGATAAATTTTAGATCGTCGGCATATAGAAAAGGTGTGGAGTTCTTGAAACAGTCAGTTATATCATTAATAAAGATATTGAAGAGAACAGGCCCTAAATGAGAGCCCTGGGGCACGCCTGACAAAATATGCATCAACCCAGAATCAAAACCTCCCAACACAACATAGAACAAGCGTTCAACTAAGTAAGAGTTTATCCATCGCAGTAAAGAACCGGCAAACCCGTACTTCGATAACTTGTAAACCAGCAAATCATGAGATACGCGGTCGAAGGCTTTAGAAAAATCTGTGTAAATTACATCTACTTGTTTGTTTAAATCCACAGCTTCGACAAGCGCTTCAGTATAAGATACTAGATTAGTGCAAGTTGAGCGCGCGGAAATGAAACCATGTTGGTGTGGAGTGAAGTATTGCTTCATATGCGTCTGTATGATCGGACAAACTAAAGACTCGAAAATTTTGGCGAACGTAGATAAAATGGAAATTGGTCTATAGTTACTTACAAGATTTACGTCCCCATCTTTATAAATCGGAACCACTTTAGCTATTTTCCAAGCATGAGGGAAGATACCCGAGCTTAAAGACTTTTTAAAGATGCAATACAGTGGTGTTACTAGATTTTCAGAACAGTTTGAAACAAAAAGTGCTGGGACTCCATCTGGACCCGCTCCCTTATTTCTATCCAACTTTTTTAGTTTTTGTAAAATGATCTCAGGAGTGATATTTACTGTTGATACGCAATCACCAACAAAGTTTGATAGGGAATGGGAAGAGCTTTTTTTGATAGTTTGAGTGTTACAATAAACTGCTGTAAAGTAATTTGCGAAAATATTACACATTTCTACGCCATTTAAGGATTCAACATTTCCGTCTGTGACCATAGAAGGATAACTACTTACTCCGTTTCTTTTTGCTTTAATATACGTCCAAAAACCTTTTATATTACGACCTATCATATCCTCCACACTGGAAATATATGCGTAATAACAATCCGTAGAAAGTTTATCACACAGTTTATTTAAAGATTGTAGTCTTAACTGATCCAAGGGATTGTTGTACTTTTTTACACGTTGCCTCATTGTTTCTTTCCTTTTAAGCGATTTTATCAAGTCACGACTAAACCAGATTGGACGTTTGTCATTAACTGGTTTGTGAAAGGGGACGAATTGAGTAATCGATGATTGAACGATTGTATTGAAAACATTGAGCATGTCATTCACATCCTCGCAATCTGAAAAAAGTTCCAACCAGTTTAGATCACCCAAATAACTATTTATTTTATCGTAGTGGGCCCGCCTAAAATTTGGGATTTGGATATCGTCTTTGTATTTAATGTTGTCTTTAGATAAAAGATCAATTGACAAATGTATGGGAGGGTGAAGTGGATCTACGCGAACGAGCGGATCTTGGACAGCATCAACATGACATGATGAAATATTTGTAAAAACAAGGTCAAGTATTTTATTCTGATTATTAACAAAGGTGTTATGCTGTTTGAAATTATTTAAAAATGCAAAGTCAACTAGTGCATGTTCTAAAGAAGTCAGCGCTAACCCTGTAACATCTGAAGAAGAGCGATCAACAGAGTGCCAATCAATACGCCTTAAATTAAAGTCACCAACTACACATACTGGAAAATCACAATTTTCTAGGACTTCATTGCAATTTGCTATAAAATGGTCTAGTATTGGTCTTTTCACGGGTGGAGAGAAGTATACAGAACAAAAAGCAACCTTCCGAGTGCCATTTTTACTAGGAAGATCAATAGTCACCCACACGTCTTCGCATTTACACTCCCAATTTTGCATTCGGGCTGAGTTTATTTGCTTAGAAACAGCAATAATAACACCTCCTCCATCCATATCACCGCAAAACCCTGACGTCTCTCTATCCCTCCTATAGACCACGTAGTTATCGTCAAATAGTTCAGTTGATAGAACACCTACATTTAGCCACGTCTCAGTAAGGATTATCACATCGTAACAAGAACAACAAAGATTGCGATAAAATGTATGGGTTTTCGTTCTCAAGCCTCGGACATTTTGATAGTACACCTTTAGTGATGCCATTAGTGTGGATGGTGTTAGTATATTATAATAATAAGTCCTTAGTAGATTTATTCTTCCACTACACACAGTGGATATACTTAGTCTTACAAAATGTGGCTATTACTCCAGATTATTTAGAAAATCCTAATTTTTTTAAATTTTATAATCCGAAGTTTCGGTTTTTCTCACATATATTCTCCCATTGCGCACCCAGACGAACTTATAGCCTTTATCCTTGGCCGCTGACCTGGCAGACGAGTGAAGAGCTTTGTTCGAAGCAGAAAGGTGCTCCACGACGAAGATTGAGGTCTTCTCTCCAGTTAATCCGATGTGGGAGCTGTTGAGCCTGTTATTTGGGTTCGACTTATTGAACTTTATTGACGACGCCAGAAACGTGTCTCAAACCCTTGGCGAGTTGAACTGGACCACAATGGATCGAGGCCTAGCGCTCTTAGGATTAATTTTTGCTATGCGGCTACATCTTGAAATATTTTCATCATTAATATCGCAATCAATAATATTGCTTATTTTCTTGACAATAGTGACAACGTTTTCATTGTTCTTCTCAGGTACGCATTGGATCTCGATATTGTTTCCTCTGGCATACTGCTCCAGCTGATTGAGTTTGGAAGTTAGGTTCATATTCTCTAATCGTAGCGAGGCATTTTCCGCGTGAATGTCCTTTATTTCATCAGTTATGCAACTTTGTTCCTTAATTACGACTTCACATCGTTCCCTGGTAAAATCAATCGATGCCCTTAACTCCAAAATATCTTTCTTGATAGGTGCCAATTCAGCTGCTATGGTAGATCTTATTTGTTGGCCAAGGCGAATAAATAAATTATCCATTTCTTTAGTGAATAGCTCCTGAACTACGTCTCTGACGTCATCACGAGTCAATCCAGAGTCAGCCTTGGGGGGCGAATTTAATGCTGCTCTTTTATGAGGTCTAGTCTTGGTATTCTTCACAGACCGTAATGGGGTGTTGTCACTGTTGCGGCCTCTCGATTGATTACTGCATAGGGGGCAAACCCAGTCAGGCAGCACTTCTTGACCTGCGTTTATAACTGTGCCAGTCGATGCCATACAATCAAGATGATACCCCTTGTAACAGATACTACAGAGGACGTAATCATTATTCTCCGCATCTGCACCACAGCATCCCCAATCAATGGAATCTGGAGGTTCCGACATTGCAAAATTGCAACTTGCTTGAATTACTTTTTGTTAAATCAATGCACTCGTCATTGTCGTTGTCCCCATTGACGGTATAACTGTCAATGGGGACAGCGGAACTCAATAAAATAAATCAAATTTATTTCTGTTGTCCCCATTGATGGTGGACCTGTTGATGGGGACAGCAGAATTCAATAAAACTAATTAAAATTTATTCCTGTTGTCCCCATGGACGAAAACTCGACCAATTAATCAAAGTTTGTCGTTTCGTCGAGTGATGTTATATGGAGTTTACACTGGTATAATAATTAAATACCTACCTATTTACTTAGTAATTGCGGTTCATCATCATCATCATCATATCAGCCGTAGAACGTCCACTGCTGGACAAAGGCCTCCCTCATTGATCTCCAGGAACTGCGGTTGGAAGCGGCCTGCATCCAACGCCGACCTGCGGTTCTTACCAAGTCGTCCGCCCATCTTGTGGGTGGACGTCCTACGCTGCGCTTGCCGGTCCGTGGCCTCCACTCGAGAACCTTTCGGCCCCATCGGCCATCTGTTCTGCGCGCTATATGGCCTGCCCATTGCCACTTCAACGTGCTAATCCGTCGGGCTATGTCGGTGACTTGAGTTCTCCTACGTATCTCCTCATTTCTGATTCGATCCCGTAGAGAAACCCCGAGCATAGCCCTCTCCATAGCTCGTTGAGCGACTCTGAGCTTATTCATAAGGCCAATAGTCAAGGACCACGTCTCGGTTCCATATGTCATCACTGGTAACACACACTGATTGTAGACTTTCGTCTTAAGGCACTGAGGTATGTTGGACGAAAAGACGTTGCGAAGCTTCCCAAACGCTGCCCATCCGAGTTGGATTCGACGATTGACCTTTTTCTCGAAGTTGGACCTACCTAATTGGACTGTTTGTCCTAGGTATACATACGCGTCGACAACTCCAAGAGCCGAGTTCTCAACCATAACTGGGGCAGGAACGACATGGACATTCGACATGATTTTCGTCTTCTCCATGTTCATTTTAAGTCCTACCCGTTGGGAGACTCGATTGAGACATTCGAGCATCGTGCTGAGCTCTTCCATCGACTTTGCCATGACCACAATATCGTCGGCAAACCGAAGGTGAGTGATGTATTCGCCGTTAATATTGATGCCCAGTCCTTTCCATTCCAGAAGCTTGAAGGCATCTTCCAATGCGGTCGTAAACAGTTTCGGAGAAATGACATCTCCCTGTCTTACGCCTCTTTTTAAGGCAATCGCCTTCGAGCTCTGTTCATGTACTCGGACTGACATAGTGGCATTTTTATACAAACACTTCAACACTTCGATGTACCGATAGTCAATACGGCATCGTTGGAGAGACTCAAGCACTGCCCATGTTTCGATCGAATCGAAGGCTTTCTCATAATCCACATACGCGAGACATAGCGGCAAGTTATACTCTTCGGTCTTCTGTATGACTTGCCGCAGCGTATGTATGTGGTCTATGGTACTGTAGCCTTTACGGAACCCGGCTTGTTCGGGAGGCTGGAAGTCATCAAACCTGCGTTCGAGACGGTTCGCGATGACCCTCGAAAACAGCTTATAAACATGGCTCAAAAGCGAGATGGGTCTGTAATTCTTAAGCAAGGTGTTGTCACCTTTCTTGAAGAACAGAACCACCACGCCCCCGTTCCATGCTTTTGGCGTCGTACCTTCAAGCAAGGCGGAATTAAAAAGCTTCTGAAGGACTTTAAGTACCGGTGATCCACCCGCTTTCAGAAGCTCTGAAGTGATTCCGTCCTCACCCGGCGCCTTGTCATTCTTAAGCTGCTTCAAGGCCATCCTGATCTCATACAGGCTGATGTCCGGAATATCTTCGGTATAATGTCGGGTCAGTTTGGCTCTTGGGTCGTTGGCCGCATTGCAAACAGGTTTAGTGACCGAATCGTAGAGCCGTCCATAGAACCTTTCGACTTCCCTTAACACTTCCGCTTTACTTGAAGTTATGCTGCCATCTTCCCTCTTCAGCTTCGTCATGCGGCTCTGCCCAATAGAATTATCTCTCGCGAACACTTTGGAGTCTTTATTCCGCTCTATCATATCTTTAATACGAGATGTATTAAAGGTACGAATATCGTGCCGCAAGGATTTCCAAATCTTTCTATTGAGCTGCCTATGTGACTGAGCATCATCGGGAGACTGCAGTTGCAAAGAACGTCGTTCAGCCATGAGGTTAAGGGTGTCATCAGAGAGTTTCTGAGGTCTATTGGTACGGGGGGTCTTAAAGAACTGGGACCCCACCGTATGGACGGTTTCTACGAACCTGTTATTGATCTCGTCCACTGATGCATCTACTTCTAGACAGTCAAAGCGATTTGCAAGTTCGAGTTGAAAGCTCTCGAGGTTTTGGATATGTGCGCGAGTGGGTCGGAGCGTAGATTTCATCAAACGGGACCTTTCAAGTTTAACGTTCATATTCAATGTGGCTCTAACAATTCGGTACGTAAACTCATACCTTCCATGTTACACTTAGTTTATTAGTTATTTTTATTTTTCTTCATTATGTAAAAAGATTCTCAGTTTTGTTAATTTGAGTATTCATAAGTTACGCCAGTCCAGCCTTTTTCGCCTGAGTTACAGGTTTTCCTAGTTTAGGCAATGTATAAAATCTAACCTATAAGTAGATATTAATCCCTAATGTTAATCTTAGCTATATGAAAAAATGAATAAAGATTTAATTTAATTTAATTTTAATTTATATATTTCCATCGCAGTTACAACCTTTACACTCATTTGAACCATGTTTCCGCTTCCTTTTATTACAGTGCTTGCACGTCACTTTGTTTACACGATTTCGTTTACGACATTTCTTTGAGTTAGAAACAGAAGTGTCCGTGTCCATACCGGACTCATTTGATGCAATTTTATCGAAACTGTTGGAGATTGTTACAAAGTTACTAGCCGGAGGGACCGTGCCCCCGGGGTCCGGTTGCTCCTCCATCTCCATCGGACAAAAAACGATAAAAAGACTTACCAAGTAATTAAAATATGTAAACTACACTATAAATACAATAAAGATTAAAGATAAATTACTCTCTCCTGATCACTTTATCAAATAAAATTAATATTAAAATTTAGGAAGGAATTTTTAAGCTGCCGCCTTTTACGAAGTTTCCCGCCTTTTCTAGTAAGGTTTAAGGTCTTTGACTTAAGCGCAATCTCAAGCTGGCAACGCTGTCACTGACAGACAGCACAAATATCCTAAAGTCAAGTCACTGACAATGACAGACTGCTGAATGAATGAAACAGCAATGAGCGAAGAAGAGGTTTTTTAAATATCGCAAAGCCAGCAAAACGACTACGTCAACCATTTGTTGTCTCCGTTTAGGACATGTCTGTACGCCGGTTTTCTTAGCCAAAATAAAGGGACCATTCCCTATGTGAATGTGGTTTGGATGAAGGCAATGTAGAGCACCTACTTTTCTCATGCTCTAGGCTGCGGCCATCTCTGTATGATGTCTTTCCTCCTGAAATCCCTCGTCCTTTCTCTTCCAAAACTATATTATCTCTCGTGTTCTCCCCTTTCATAGCGCTTCTATGTAAATATATTAATGTAAATAAAATAAAACTGTAAATATGTTGACCTACTAATTCTATGTTTATATGAAAAAAAAATATTTTATTTAGCAACAAAAAGCACACCTTATGTCTAATATGTTTAAAACAGATAATTTTTAAATGAACTTATTGTTGAGAGAGCTTAATAACTAAAAGGTTTAGTCGGTGGTCTTCACAATAGGCCAAGCCTGTATCGTGAAGACCTTGAAATTCTTATATAGATTATTCAGTTGTTTACATCTCGGACTAATAAATTAAATTAATAATGTTTGAAATATATAAATAAAACAGTTTAAAATAACAATTGAAAACCTATATACTAAATTACCTAAATTTATAATGCATAAATAAATATATATACAACTTCTAATAAAGTATTAGATATAAATATATATATATATAATATATATAAATATATATAAGTAATATAATGTAAATGCATAGGATAAATATTTGGGACTTTTAGGTTGTAACACTCAAAATAGTATCAGCGTACGTCAGAGTAGTTAGCCACTTTTGTATTATTTGTTTTGCTTGTCTAACAGATTTATTTTTTAGATCGCAAAATTTTAAAACCTTATTATAAACACATGCTCTTACATTCTGACCAAAACGTTGCGCAAAGGATGTATTGATTGGCGGGGTAGAAACTTTAAAGACTCGTTTGCTTATCAGCTCCAAGTAATTTTCTGATGAAAGTAAATGCTTATGGGCTGATACCGATGTTTTTAAGATAAAAAGTTGCCGGACACTTAGAACACCAATTTCTTTGTACAATTCTGTAGTTGGATATCTTATATTATTATTATATATAAGGTTTCATAAGCATGACTTTGAGTACGGAGCGTTGCGCTCGTTCGACTTGAATAAGGCAAGTTTTAGCGGCACTTCCCCAACACGTGATGCAATATGATATAAGGGACTGGCACATCGCAAGGTATACGGTTTGGAGCAGTTCCCTGCATGCGACGTTTTGCAAATTGTGCATTATATTTATTACTTTTCTAACACGTGCCGTTAGACCCTCAATATGTTTTTTAAAGTTTAGTATTTCGTCTATAAAAATGCCCAAGTATTTAATAAAATTTGTTCTATTTATACAATCACAACTACAACAGGAGTTGTCAAAACAGGCAAAATTGTGTATTTTAATATTCAGATTATTCAGCGGAGGAGCAGAAGCAGAGGTCTTATGGAAGCACAGATACTTAGTTTTTTCCGTGTTTAGGGTTAGAAATTCTCACGAAGCCATCTACTAATATGTGACAAACCAGTTTCAGCAAATGTTGACACTTTTGGCCAGTTAGGTCCGTGAAAAATCACCGCGGTGTCATCAGCATAGCATATAACTTGGGCATTATCAATGGTGAGATCATGGATATCATTTATGTACATATTAAAAAGCGTAGGTTCCAGTATACTCCCTTGTGGTACTCCAAAAGAGACCGATTGGGGCTTACTGATTACCTGCGAGATCTTTAGACACTGTCTCCTTTCTGACAAGTAACTTTTGAACCATTCTCCAGCAACACCTCGGATTACCATGCTGTCCAGTTTCTTCAAAAGTATAGGAATGGAGACAGTGTCAAAAGCCTTAGCTAAATCTAAAAAGATTCCCACGCAGCATTGTCCATTGTCAAGTTGTGACGACACCTCAGACGTTAGCAGTGTCACGGCATCTTCTGTGCTCTTACCTCTACGGAAGCCAAATTGCCTTTCGGAAGTCAGATTCCGTGACTCTAAATAATCGACCAGCCTCTTATTGACGATTTTTTCCAGTAATTCCCTGCCAGTTGGCCCTTCCCCTCGGACCTCTAAACTGTACAGACGTGTTTTAAGTTAATCCGTATCTCTTTGTTTTAAAATATTTAAATCAATTTATCTGTAAAAATCATACACGAATAATAGGCGAGCATCAGTTAATAGGAGTTCTTCGAATACTCGCTGCATGCACACGCCTATAAGGATTGAACCAGTGCGAAGCACACAGCTGACTTGGGACATCTTCGCACGCACACGTGAGTAATCTGCCATTGCTTATCAATTTTGTGCTACACGCACACATTGCCGTACGCTAGAAGAAGAGCGACACGTGCGTATCACTTAAATACAACTTATACTAAGTGTGCGAGAGACTGCACTATTCAGACTGCAGGGCTCTGCCAGGACTGGACGTAAAGCGCTTAAGTTCCTCCTACCGCTAATTGTCCACTCTAACTTGACCTGCTTGTATTTGTGTGCCCAGCCGTGTTTCGTTTGAGAACTCACTGCCTCGCTTTGCTGTTGCTCTGGTAGCTTGGTTTTGTGATTGACAACATGCCACTCAAGCGCACTCCGCCGCCTTCCCTCGTGCCCTGCATCCCCGCCGACGACGTTTCGAAACAGCTCGAGCATGTCCATGCGTCTGTGAGGTCTTCTACGCCTACGTTGGCAGAGACTCTTCGGGTTCCGTTAACGCTGCCACTGCATGGTTCTTCCTCAGAACCAAACCTTACAGAAAACTCTAAGGGAGGCATTTGTAAGAGGAAGCGATGCTATTCTGATGCACTTAATGACTTCATGGACGAAATGCGAAAGATGTTTAATGATCTTAAAATAGAACAAGAAAAAAGGTCTGATCAAATCTGCTCTGCGGTTGAGCTCATGCGTACAACTGTAGATTTTTTGGCTGAAAAACACGACGCGCTAAAAACAAAAGTTGACCATCTGGAAGTTGGGCGCAAAGCTGACGCTCAATATATCAGGTCGCTAGAAGATAGATTGGACTTTTTTGAGCGAAACTCTAGATCTACATGTCTAGAAATTCGAAATATCCCCGCACCTACCGCGGAGAATTAGACTGCTCTGATAGAGACCTTTGTCAGCACCTGTAAGATTCTGAATGTACCAGTTGAGCGCAGCGAGGTGAAAGATGTTTTCCGAATCAACAATAAAAATCCTGCTCAGAGAACGATATTAGTAGAGCTCACTAGCGCCATTCTCAAAGAAAAAGTGGTCACGTCTTATCGTAAATTCAATAAAGGCTCATCAAAACTCACGACGGAGCACCTGCATCTGAGTGGCCCCCCGAAGCCCATATTCATCTCGGAGAACCTCTCGTCGAAAATTAAGCGATTGTTCTACCTTGCAAGAGAGTTTGCGAAGTGCAATGGTTTCATGTTCTGTCGGGTGGCAAATGGCAAGAGATTTCTTCGCAGGAGAGAAAACGGTCCTCTTATCCGTTTGATGAACGAAGCTGACTTGGACAACATGAAGAACCCTAAGTGACTGCTTAACTCTGCTCACGCCACACGAGTTTTCTGTGTAGGCTAAGTTATTCCAAGCAACATAAACACCCAGTTCTCTTTAACGTAATGTTTATTGCTCTATTGATTAATAATAATTTTATAGTAACGTTCTACAACACAATATGTCTACACTGTATACATACATACTCATACACATACAAACACACTTATATTCAGAAAAAATGTAGATGTCCTTCGTATACACTTATTAAGTATATTGGGGCTGTTTACTGGCAATACCGTCTCATATTCTTTTATGGTAATTCCTATCAATACTATTGTATTGATCGTCAATCCGTTTCAGATACCATGTCTATTTCTAGCCCTAATTATGGATGATTTAGATCAAGTAAATAATGACATTGAACAAATATCAGTGTCAGATACACTCATTTGTTCCCCCGAAGATATTAGTAACCATTTGAAAAACGAACATGGCCTAAAAATATTTCATGTTAATATTCGAAGTATAAATAAAAACTTCAGCGATCTCCTCGTTTTATTACACAGAATAAAGATTTACATTGACGTCATTGTTTTAACTGAATGTTGGTTAAGCAAATGACCTAACACCCCATCTCTGTCTGGTTTTGATAGTTACAGAACTAACTACAAAAATCAAAACGATGGTGTAGTCGTTTATGTAAGAGACGGTATTAAATGCATTATTGAATTGCCGAAGTTTGTGGACGCAAGTTGCATTATTATAAAAATCTCACCAAAACTTGCAATAGTAGCACTATATCGTTCACCGGCATATACTGACGTAAACTCATTTTTGCACTTTCTTGACCATACCTTGAACTCTCTTAAAAACTTTAGAACAACTATAATCGTGGGAGATTTAAATATCAACATTAAACCTGAAAATGTGTAGCCTAGTGCTGATGATTACCTAACTCTGCTCGCTTCACATGGTATGCTGCCTGTCCATCGATATCCAACTAGACTAGATAACTGTCTTAATCATGTCATTCTCCGGTCACCTTACTGTGGTACAACCTTAATTTTGAACTCTAAAATAACTGACCAAGCTCCTGTTCTTCTTTGCTGTAATAATAACGAAACAATAAATACCTCGAAACGTTTTACTAAAAAAAGTGATATTCCGGCAATCTTAAATGATCTAGAAAACACTGATTTCTCTTTTCTTATGCTTTCAAATGACCCCAACATAATCACTGACTTCCTAGTTAACCTTATCTCGGCATTAATTTCAAAACATACTTGCAAAGTCCTAATCCCGAGCCGAAAAGGATTATTAAGCCCTGGATCACTCCAGGTCTTCTCAAATGTATCCGACACAAAGACAAACTCTACTGAAAATCTAAACAAAATCCTAATGAAATTAACAAAACGATATATAACCGCTATCACAATCACAATTACAAACAATCTACTAAAAAAGCTTAAACTAGAATATGAACAAAGTGAAATTCTTAAGGCCAAAAGAAATCCAAGAGCTACTTGGAACATCATAAAGCAAATTGCGTATCTAAATAAAAAAAGTCTGATTCTTCTCATCTCCTTAAGTTGTGTGTATGTCCCTCATCTTCTGTTGATACAGTGAACACATTCTTTGCTAACGTCGGTAAAAATCTCGCTTCCGAAATTCTATCTCACACATCTGTTAACTATACTACGTCTATCCTACCCCCAATGATCCCCACTCAAAATAAACCATTCTTGAATTCTATGGTTCTTTTCAGCGTTGAAAACACAGAAATAGAAAATATTACATTAAACCTTAAAGTTAATTGCGCTATAGGTTGGGACGGCATCTCTACCTCAATAGTTAAATCTGCTAGACACATTCTCATTCCATTACTGAATCATATCTTTAATACAGCCCTGTCCTCTGGTGTCTTTCCTCGGGCTTTTAAAACTGCTGTGGTCCACCCCATTTTTAAGAGTGGAGATAAGGATATGGTCAATAACTATAGGCCCATTTCAGTACTTACAGTTTTGTCCAATATCTTTGAGAAGATCCTTAATTCCAGACTAACGAAATACATCAACGACAACAATGTTCTGTCTTAGCGCCAGTTTGGCTTCAGGAGTGGCAAGTCTACTGAGGATGCTGTACTGGATCTGACTGACACAGTCGTCAAAAACATGGACAATAAGCGTAAAACCTTAGGTATTTTCCTTGACCTTTCAAAGGCTTTTGACACAGTCTCAGTCCCCATTTGGTTGAATAAATTAGAAAATATGGGCATAAGAGGTCTTGCTCTAGAAATGTTCCGTGACTATCTGTCTAATCGTAGGCAATTTGTGCAAATAGATGGTCTTGAAAGTAGTGTGGAAACCGTTTGTTTCGGTGTTCCTCAAGGAAGCGTCCTTGGCCCTACATTATTTTTGATTTACATAAATGATTTGTGCAACTTATCCATACCAAACTGTAATATTATTACTTACGCTGACGACACAGCTCTTATCGTTCATGGTCGGAGCTAGCAAGAGGTTCGTGTGCGTTCGGAAAACACCCTAAGAGTAGTTATGAGTTGGCTTCGGTCAAATCTCCTAACTCTAAATGTCTCTAAAACAAAGTTCGTTCCTTTTGCCTTCAACTTAACCTCTCAAGCCCCCTCTTCCCTTTCCGTGTGTGCCCATGTTTGTCCTGCTGGTTCCGTTCCCGACACATGCACTTGTACATCCATTGAACGGACATACTCTCACAAGTACCTTGGAGTTTTGATTGACAGTTCTATGTCATGGGAACCCCAAATTGAATCGACTATCTCACGAGTCAGAAAACTTATATACTTACGTGTTAAAAACATTAAGATCAGTTCTGGATTTCAATAGTTTAAAAACAGTATATCTTGCACTCACCCAGTCTTTTCTCTCCTACTGCATCTCGTCATGGGGTTGTGCGGTCAAAACCCGAATGATTAGACTTGAAAGAGCCCAAAGAGCTGTGCTTAAGGTATTGTCTAAGAAACCCTTCCTTTTCCCTACCTCTGATCTTTTCTCGCTATGCCAAGTACCCTCGGTCCGACAACTTTTTATTCTGCAGACTGTCCTTCGGAAACACTCCCAACTTTATTATGATCCCGAGTTGACTAAATCTAAACGAAGATCGGACAACGTTTGTGTGATCGAACGTCGCCGCACAGCTTTAGCTAGTCGCCACTTCCACTGCATAAGTCCATCACTGTACAACAGATTAAACCAATTGCTTAACATTTATCCATTACCATACTACAAAAGCAAGTTGAAATGTTTAGGATGACTGATATCCTTATCCTACGATGACACTGAAAATCTTCTGCTTTTTGCTGAATAACACACATTTGCCATACACACCCTAGACTACATTTTTCACACACTTACACATCCTTACATTCGTACTCACTGCACACACGCTTGTAATCTACTCTGTTATTACTTAAAATTCAAAATAAAATATAATTTAGATAATTAAAATTTATCATAGTTACTATTCTTGTTATTATATATTTGTAATCGTATAATACTCGATTCTTTTAAATTGTCTGTTTAACATTAAATTAACTTTAGTCTTTCGTTAACTTAGCTACTCTCTTAGTCTAAATATTGAACTCTTTATTTGTTAAGGTTTATGGAGGAGGGCGTTGATGCCTGCGACACAGTATGTTTTACTCCTGCAGGTATCACCGTTTTCATATTGTTTCTGTACGCTGTTTATGTACTAAAAAAATACATTTTGATTTTGATTTTTGAATTTTGAGAGCACTCCCAATAGAGAGATGGGCCTATAGTTATTAAGCAAATCTTTGGGGCCACCCTTGTGTATCGGACAAACAGAGGCAAGTTTCCACTTTGAGGGGAAAACCCCGGTCGCTAGGCTCAAATTTAAAAATGT
Organism: Philereme vetulata; assembly: GCA_918857605.2. Lineage (NCBI taxonomy): Eukaryota > Metazoa > Arthropoda > Insecta > Lepidoptera > Geometridae > Philereme > Philereme vetulata. The sequence continues at coordinate 11,462,117 of OU975432.1, forward strand.
GTCAGCGGTGCCACTACACCAACTCTTATGTGCTTCAGTAAAGAGTTATCTAGACCATCAATGCCTGGGCCTTTACCATTTTGCAGCTTAACAATAAGTGTCTCAACTTCTCTAATACGTCAGTTGGAGTTAAATAGAAAGAGTCAACAGGGGTGCGTGTGATTCTAACTGAATTTGCTAGATCAGCTTCACTAATGTTAGTATCAGTTAAAATTTTGTTTGCATGTCTCTGGCCGACTGTAGAAAAGTGAGATATGTTCTGTATTTGTACATATACATATTTATTTGTGTTTTGCATGTCCTTAATTGCTTTTTAGGTACAAATAAATCACCTTGTAGTCTAAATTCTGGTTGAGTCTCCCTCTGTAAACACTGGCCAACCATTTCATTACCTATTCGGAACTCCATCGTTTTACCGTTTTTAACCTGTCAACTTGACATTGGCATAATTGTGGCAACAACTAGCCACAGAGGCCATCGGCCATACAACCAATAGTGAATAGTGAGCGAAGAAGAGCAGCAAAGAAACTTGCATTTCTTTCACACCATCCGTTGTTTGTATTGTATTGTTATTTGTTTTGGTCTAAAATGAATCTGTTTATTTGTATAAGAACTTTATGATCTATCTAATATAAATATCCTGCGATTACGATGTCTCTTCTTAAAAAGACTCGAAATGATGCTATCAAAGCTGCTGTTTGTTCATACCTTGAGCGACGTAACTATCCTGTAAGTTTGATACAAGGCTCTAATGTTTTACTTGGACTCATAAATCTCTAACTTCCTGCGTTGCCCAGGATTTAAAGCCTTCATTTTTATTCCCGAAATACCTAACGGACCATCTAGGAAATAGATATGATTTGAGGTAGGTTCACTTAAAGTAAGAAGACTGACTCGTACTGTTGACTTTTTCAGGAAACCGATATTTTTAACAGCAAAAATTCTCTAAGCCAAAGTGCTGAGCAGATGGCTGTTTCTACAATAGTACAATGCGAAGCCAGTCGGGCTAACTCTATTTTATTTTCATCCATTAACAATGATTCTGGACAATATGACATACAGTACTCTAGGTAAGGTTGAAATCATTATCTAGTTTGTAGAACTTTATTGAACTTAACCCTAATTTTAATTCTAGGGTGGGGGGAATAAGATCTACACTGAAGTCCTGCTTAAGAATGTATTATGCAGAACTTAACCCTTCCACTAAAGAGATCTGTTATGTATCTTAATGGTTCTTGAGGTATTCTGGTAACTGGCTTCAGCCAAGGGTAAGTAACTGTTAATTTATAGCAGGCAGCCACGGATCTGATGTTATATAGTTTGAATTAATTAATTGAATTGAGACTATAATATTTATGTTTACCCTATTGTTTAAACCGCTCGTTATGGCGATCTAAGAGGGAGGCCTATGTTCAGCAGTGAACGTCTTCCGGCTGATGATGATGATTGTGTAAAAAATTTAGATATGTACACTGAAATGTGCACCATAACTTTGGCATCATATGTGTTGGTTATTGTTATTAATTTTAACAGTTGAGTAAAACATACAACAATTGTATTTATTGTTTAAAATTTCAGGCTGGTCAACTTCATAAAGGATATAAAAAATGAAAAAGTTAAAAATGAGCTCTTTGGTTTATTGAGCCCATTATTATGCCACATGTACCTTGAGATGCTGCGTGGGGGGCACGGCGGTGCTGCTCAAGTCTTCTTAAAGAGGCATTCAGCAACCCTACCACAGAAAGACCTCTCCTTCCATCAGCACATTGACAATCTGCCCTCAGCTTTATATCGACCGAACAGTCTGGAGCAACTCTTCAATTCATTGCAGAATGGAACAATAGATAACGAAACAACTCCTGAGAATGATTATATAAACCAGATCCTTGATAATATTGGCACAATATTCACGTTACAGGATATAGAGACAAAACCAAACATTGCTGCATTCAGGTTGGTGCATAATTTGCTTTAAGTTGTGTTGCAAATTCAGTTTTACAATTAATGACATTTTCTTTTTTTGCTGAACTATTTTATCGTACAGGCTGCTTCAGAATATGTATGTTGATCCAAAAGTGTTGTATCTATGCATGGAAATTACATAGGTACAAATACATGTACCTTGTAGCATGCCTCTTGACCTTGCTGTTCCTTTAGGTTATGCCCCTAAAAAAGCGGATACATTTATTTATTAGGTATTGAAAACAGCTAATTTTTACCATATATAAAAAAAAATATTTATTTATTCAATCACATCACTATTTTGGTTTCTTTGAAGAGTCTTAGTAATATATAACTCATGAGCGAGAATAATACCCTCTTTTACTCTAACATACCTAATTCCGCAACCTGTATTGTTTAGTCCCATAAAAAATAATACATAACTTTTATTTCAGATCAAACAAGTATGATATCTACCTGTCACAAGATGCCCTAAACATGCTAAAGGCTTATTTAGCTAAACATGGCCATGTACTTCTGATCCAAGTATTGCAAACATGGTTTCACATTGATGTCAATGATGATGCTAAAGTCAAGAAAGTAAGTAAATATTCCTCTTTCTATGTAATAAACATCCATTCACTATTTCAATGCTTGGCGATCCTAACAGGAATGAGGAGGACTATCCTCGAAATCTCACCCAATCCCCAAGTAAGGATTTTAAGAATAATCCAATGAGAGAAATCCATAGACAAGTCATCAAGCCCAATATTTTGCTCAAAAGTCTACATAGGTAAGCCTATTGGAAAATTCAACTACCTGAAATTCTATTTAAAATTAGACTTTCTTCGTTAATTTTGTTGCGCAAATTACTTTTTGGACTTGTATTTGCATAATAAAGCATATCCGGCCTGTTTCGGTTATTGCATGGTTATATATAAGGGCTCGCGAGGTCTACTGTTCTCACAGAACCACTAGTAATGTATATAACTACACTAGTACATGCATATTATATTTAAAGAAAGTAGAGGAAAGTGGTTTGCTAACTAGCTACACCTATGAGATCAAAATAATCCGTGCGAAGCCGGGGCGGGTCACTAGTAGTTTACAAAGTAAGGTACAACTTTATTAATGCCCATGATGGGAAGAGACGGTGAATCTCGTGATATTTCACTGTACGGCCACAAGCGATATCAGACTGAAGATGGATCTGCAGGATCTCATAGAATCCTCATCCGCTAACACCACAACAACATACATGGGGATAGCTGCAGCCATCAACCCAAAATCTTGATCCGTTCCTTCAAGGAGCTAGGATGGCTGGGGTTAGGTTAGAAGGGGGGTAATGCACAATATACCCCAATGTGGGTCGTCAGTGCAGATGTTATTCCCCCCACCCTAGAATTAGATGGATATCAGATCTCTTACTCAGTTCGAGGTAGCTAGAGGCATCAGCAAAATACTATAAATGAGTGAAGCTATTCTTTGCTTTCAGGAAGACGATGATGAGGAAATGGAAGAGGACACAAAATTTAAGGCATTCACTACAAATAATTATAATTCCTATGACGAAGAAGCTAAAGGTATGTATAAACATTTAAAATTTTACAAATAGATTTAGTACAATGGGCGCGGTCTTATCGCTAAAAGCGATCTCTTCCAGACAACCTTTGTATGGTTAGGATAATAATGTATCACATGACGGCGGTGCATCTATATAATATTAAAATCATGCCTACATACTATAAACCTAATATAATAATAATAACACAAATTTAATTAAAATAAAATAAGCAATTAGGTATAAACTGGTCATGACGAATTAACATTATCTACCGGTGGTCCGCCCGAACTGAGATCTCGCTAGATTCGCTAGTCTGAACAAAAATGTTTGAACTCGCAAACCCCCTCCCCCCTGGCTACGCCCGGTGCTGTATAGTTTATAGATGTGCCACAAAAAATATGGTATAAATGTCAAAATCTCAAAGACACAATATCAAAAGTGTAGAACAATCTCACTTCGTCAGATAATATTTTATTTATTTTTTTATAAATATAGGCTAGCGTTTGACCACGATCTCGCCTGATGGTAAGCGATGATGCAGTCTACGATGGTACGCACGCTTGCCTAGAAGAAACCTATTCACTCGCGACTTGAAGACCCCTAGGTTGTAGTTATCAGGAAACACAGACTCAGGCAAGGCGTTTCACTCCTTGGCGGTGCGCAGAATAAAGGTGGAAGCGTACCGTTTTGAGCGTATGGGAGGTATGTCTACCATGTAGCGGTGGCGTACCGCGGAGCGTCTGGTTGTCCGATGATAGAATGGGGATGGTGGGATCAGGTTGAAGAGCTCCACAACACACTCTCCGAAATGTATCCGGTAGAAAACCGAGAGTCTTGCAACCTTTCGACGATGCTCGAGGCTGTAAAGCCGTGCATCTGCTAATTCGTCATTGCAAATGAGCTTCTTGGCTCTTCTCTCAATTGAATCGAGAGCCTCTAGCTGGTATTTTGCTGATCCGTCTCAGAGGTGAGAACAGTACTCCAGACATGATCGGACTTGTGCTTCGTATAAGTTGAGCAACTGCCTCGGTGTGAACATAAATGTTGGAACACCCCCCCCCCCCCCCCCCCCCCCTAAATTTATACACTGGCGTAGCCGGCTACGCCAGTGCTGTATAAATTTAAACTGATGGGGTCTCACCACAAAAAAAAAAATACTGTTTAGCGCGAAGTCTTCATGTCCAGAGCGAATAGGTTCTTTCTAGGCAAGCGTGCTCCATCTTCGATCACACCATCACTTACCACCAGGTGAGGTAGTGGTCAGGCGCTTGGCTATCATCAATAAAAAAAAATGGTGCGTGTTTAAAAAATTACTATGCTAAAATTGGTAAGGAATTTTTAAATCACACGTTAAACAGTTGCATAACTTTTTTGTGGTAACGAGGTTGGTGTTGTGTGGCCATGTTTCCACATTCATTCAATGCAGAATAACGGTTCTAAACTAAGGTCACTGACATAGCCCAGAGGATTTGCAAGACCGATGAGACAGAAAAGTTCTCGAGTGAAGACCAGGCTGGGAGCTGGTGGCTCTGGAAATCTATGGCCTATGTTCAGCGGTGGACGTTCTATTGCTGATATGATGATTATAGATGTTTTTGTTCCAGCTGCATTCGCCAAGTGCAATGTAACTAACGGTGAATGTGAGGCGGCGAAGTATCAGACGGTAGATAAAGAGCTACTAGATCTACATGAAGCTATTAAAGGCGTGAGGGATTCTCTTGCACCGCTCAAGTTGTACAAAGTCTCTGCACCCGACACACAGTAAGATGATAAATAATAAACAATGCTAGACATTTCGCACAGCGCCATCTAGCCCCAAACTAAGCAAAGCTTGTACTATGGGAACCAGATGATACATATACTTTTTTTTTTATTTGTGGGGGAACAGGCTTACGGCCCACCTGATGGTAAGCGGTCACCGTCGCCTATTGATACCGGCAACACCCGGGGTATTGTCGATGCGTTCCCTACACTGTAGAAACCTCTTTACATTTCTTGAAGCGTGCCATGTCGTAGCCTAATGGGAAAACCTCATATGGTAGATCATTCCACATTTTGCAAGTATGGGGTAAAATACTACGTGTTTTGTTATCTACGACATTAATAAAAAACACGGGTAGGTACGGCTAATGGCTAGTATTGTAGTAAATTAAGTTTTTTTCAAATTTATTACCGTAGAAAATTTGAAATTTTCAAACAATTATATTATCAAGTCCTAAAATATCAATAAAACAGCCTGTATGAAATAGGTAATTAAATCATATTAATTTATCATGTAAGTAAACTGACTAAGCGGCATCATCGCATAGGCGCCGCCGAATTGATGTTTAAAAATGTTAAAAAAAATATTGGAAACGTATCGATTACTGGATAATATTCAAGCTACCGGTATTACACCCACCTCTAAAATCACTTAATACGATTCCGGATGTGTGTTTCAAATTAATGTCTTACATAACAAAACAGGTTGTATGCATTTATTTTTGTAAATAAATGCTTTTAATATACTATAGAGAAACAATCAGACTCGGAACAAATATTTGTAGATCATGCGAATATTTGATCCGCGGCGGAAAATGAACCGGCAATCTGCTGCGTCTCAGCCGGCTATTCAACCACTGCGCCACGGGTCGTCAATGCTAGACATCATGTTTCATTATTATTCCAGTTTAATTTGCGCCAAAACAGACCCCAACTGCCACATGTTGGCTGGAGGATTCAGTAACTCGGAGATTAGACTGTGGGATCTCGGAAATATGAACAGCAAGAAGAGAGTCAACAGGAATATATCGGAAGTGGAGTTGGCCTGTAATGTACCCGATAATGTACTGCCCGACGATGATACCTTGTAAGTTATAACGTGTTTTGGTTTGATTCCTATACAAACAATCAGTGCAAACTTTCACTAGATAACGTTACGTCTTATTATTGTCGGCAAATCAAATTGCACACTTTCATTCGTAACACCGATAAAACGGTATGTGATTAATCCCGTATATATAATAATGAAATGAGTTTAATTATGATTATTTAATTAACAGACAAATAGGTGGTGGAATAGCGCTGAGAGGTCACTCGGGCCCCATCCACGCTGTGAGTGTGCTGGCGCAAGAAGGACTATTACTCTCCGCCTCGCAAGACAACTCCTTGCGCGCTTGGAGACTCTCAGACTACTCGTGTGCTGCTGTTTACAGGTATATCGACCTGGTTTACATATATCTCGACCTGGTTTACAGGTAAACGAGTTCACTTTATTTTTGTGCTGTCCGTATCACTCTATTATATCAACTATCCACAATTAAATTTCTAAAACTCAGTTCGGTGACTCTATTTCTATTTAATTGTTGGTTTTTAGGGTTCCGTACCCAAAGGGTAAAACGGCATCCTATTACTAAGGCTCCGCTGTTTGTCCGTCTGTCCGTCTGTTACCAGGCTGTATTTCATGAACCGTGATAGTTAAGACAGTTGAAATTTTCATAGATGATGTTTTTCTGTTGCCGCTATAACAACAAATACTAAAAACAGAATAAAACAAATATTTAAGGGGGGCTCCCATACAATAAACGTGATTTTTTTGCTCGTTTTAGCTCGATATTGATAACGGTAACAGGTAGACGCTTGAAATATTCACAGAATATTTAGTTGTAATATTCACTTTAAAGATACATAATTAAATTAAAATAAAACAAATATTTAAGGGAGGCTCCAATACAACAACGTAATTTTTTTGCCGTTTTTATAGATAATGATACGGAACCCTACGTGCGCGAGTCCGACTCGCACTTGGTCGGATTTTATTGATATACTACGCGTGTGATCCCGCTTGCGGAAACTTATCTTCCATGAATAGGAGCGCCATCTATGTAGTTAGCATCTAACCTGTAATAAACGACCCATTTTTGATAGAATAGCGTTACTACTAACATTGCGATTTCGCATCGCAAAACCAGAAACAATACACTTGTGCAAAATGCAGGAATTTCAAAAATATTTGGTTTGTTTACAGAGGCCACAACTATCCAATATGGTGTATGGATGTATCATCGAGCGGCCTTTTTATCGCGACGGGCTCGCACGATAAGACTGTGAAGCTTTGGACTTTGAACAGGACTTTTCCAGCTAGACTATTTGTGGGCCACACCTCTGATGTTACTGTAAGTTCACATTTCAAGAAAAAAATACATTTAGGTATTTGTAATACATAGTTTTACATACATTTTGTTGTTTATGGTGTGCAATAAAGTATTATCTATCTACATACCCAATAACCACTCATCGTGTGGGGTATCGTTAAAAAGGTATTTCAAAACACTAGAGATTTGACGACCTCCCTGGTGCAGTGGGCGAATAGCTAACTGAGACGCAGGAGGTAGCGGGTTCAATTCCCGCCGCGGAACAAATGTTTGCATGATCTACAGATATTTGTTCCGGGTCTCGATGTTTTTCTATATATTATAAGTATGTATTTACAAAAAAAAATGTATATAAGTATTATATCAGTTATCTGGTTCCCATAGTACAAGCTATGCTTAGTTTGGGGCTAGATAGCGCTGTGTGAAATGTCCAGCAATATTTATTATTATTGTTTTATTAACACTTCGATACAGAAATTTGTTTACAAAATACGACGGCTCAAAGTTGCCTTGTGTCTCATTACGTTGCTCTCTAAGGGTATATCTGACGGCGTATTTTAAATGAAGATGAACCACAGATGACGCGCTTTATAACTTATTTATTACCTATGCTTTTTGGGAATCTTCGTTACCGCAAGTCTTAGGCCCTAAAGTACAACTTAAAAATTACATCCTTAAAATGTAGCTATATATATACGGTCGGCGGATCTTGGCGTTCGTGAAGTTAGCCGCGAGACAAAATAGATTTGTGTCACTGCCTGGTCGTAATTTGTCAAACTGTCAAAAAGCTAACTTCACGGAAGCCAAGATCCGTCGACCGTTCTAAAGCTAGCCATACACGGGGTCGCGACTCCACAAAATTGCACGCCAACACTACAAAAGTCTCGAAAAACCGTCCGCACGTGCGTGCATAATTTCACGCGGATTGCGTGGAGTCCTAGGAATATTTGGATATACGATCATTCAGAAATCCAAGACTCTTTTGGTCCATTTGTAGTGTTCGGAGTCGCGGCAGTGGAGTCTTCGTGTGTGTGCTCGTCTTTAAACTCGCGCCCGCCGCCAGACTCCACGCGACACGGAGTGATGGAAACGGCGACTCGTATATAGCCAGCTTAATTTGTTTGTTTTCCAGTGTGTAAAGTTCCACCCAAACGAGATGTATTTGGCGACGGGCGGCGCGGACCGCAGCGTTCGGATGTGGACGGTGTGCGACGCGCGCTTGGTGAGAGTGCTGTGGCATCGCGGAGTAGTGCGGACGCTGGCTTTCTCACCATCCGGCTCGTATCTAGCTAGTGCTGGTAAAAATCAACATTTTTAAAATCATCGCAAACATTACGAGACGGACGTGACGTTCCTCGTGATAACGAGGCGAGGATGCGATACCAATTCCATATCATCATAATCAAACTCAAGCAGTCGCTAACGTTACTCTGGCTGATTGCCGAAAAAAAAACAAAAAGTCACATTGAAACCGGCCTCAATTTATCGGTTTTTTTATTGATCGAGCGAAGCGAGATCTCTAAAGTATGTATGGATGTTTGTTTGTCCAAGAATAACATTCGAAGCGTTGATAGGAAGCACAAATATAGGCAAGTCTGAAATCCAGAATAACTGCAATTTGTACCCCAAAAAAGTTAACCACAATCATGAGCTCCCGTTACCTAGAATTTGAATGAAACTGTAGGTCAAGTTGGTTGGTTATTTTTTTCGTAACACTATTTTGATAGGTACCTAGTCAAAGATTACAAATAAAATTTATTTTTATAATCGAAGACTCGCGAGATCTCAGTTCGGGGCGAACCACTAGTGTATCACTAGCTGACCCGCCCGCGGTTTCGCACGCGTGGTTTGTCAATAAAAAATTAAGTATAAATTAATACTAATAAATTAAGTATAGCTCCGACGTTCTATTTAAGTTTCATTGAGGTCAAATAACTTTCCATTGCGGTAAAGAGGTGATGAAACAATAATTTTACATGCACCCTAGGTTGTGTGGTATCGTTGGAAAGCTCTTTAAAAATTAAATAGACGATTCTTCAACCACTTTTCATTATAGAGTGTCGTATGCGATTTTATTTCGATTATATTTTTGCTAATAACTTGTTTGGGATAGCGTTAGACGATAGACCTATAGGCAAGGCCGTCGTTAAACTATGCTGGGGCCCTTGTGCACACAAGAATTGGGGGCCCTTTTGGAAAGCAAAGAAAGCTAATTATACTAACATTTTATCATCATCCGGGGATTCCCCCGACCATAGACTAGAATGTCAACATCTATTTTAGGCATCGTTTAGACAGTGCAGCTTGACTTTGGAATCGGAACCACTCCGATTCCAAAGTCAAGCTGCATGAGTGATCGCTAGATGGTGCACTTAGTAAATTAGAATGCGTTCTGAAATATTATTAATTCGAAGGTAAAACCCGACACAAAAAAAATTAGACGGAGCGCTGTTACTGTGCTCGACAAAAATGTTTTGAGAATATACTTATGTGTCAGAAATTGTCGGTACTTCGGGGCCCCCTGAGGATGGGGGGCCCGGGGAACGGGCCCCGTGTGTCCTTATGGTAAAGACGGCACTGCCCATAGGTAATCCAGCTTTCTTTTCAGGTGATGATAAAAAGATAAAGGTGTGGGACCTAGCCGCGTCCTCGTGCATACACGAATACAAGGGCCACCACGGGAAGGTTACATCGCTGGATTGGTCGTCTGTCGGTAAAGCCAGCCTTACCAATAGAATAGTGAACGAAGTCAGCGATAACTCAGCGTCTTCACTCGAGAACTCACTTCTCTGCTCGGCGGGGATGGACGGCGTGGTCAGGATAGTGTGGGATAGTCATAGCAGAAATAAGTAAGTTGGATCAATCCATGGAGAGTATAAATAAATACCTTTGTATTACACGACACACTGTAGATATATAGATAATTCCTTTATTGCACACCATTAAATATGTAACAGAAAACACTCTTTTAAATCATAGGTACAATGGGCGGCCTTATCGTTAAAAGCGATCTCTTCCAGGCAACCTTTGGATTGTCAGGATCTATGTGAACAAATAAGGACGGCGGCATAAATCAGATATTTAATATCTTAACAACGTTAAAATTACAATTTATAAAAAAAAAATACATATAATATAAAATAAAATGCATAATTATAATATATAATAATAATCATAAAATTACATAAATATTAATATTACGATACATAAAAGTAGAATGTAGTTAATCCTGGATCGTATTTCGACAGGACGATATTCCAGGACGACATTTTAGGTCGGATTTGACAGGTGTCTTTAGACACCAACGAACAAAAGAACCAAATGATACAAACATTGTAATATCGTCCTGCCGAAATATTGACCCAGGATTAACCTACAATGTTTTGTGTAATATAATATAAATCCTACCAATATTATAAACGCGAAAGTTTGTATATATGGAGGTATGGATGTTTGTTACTCTTTCACGCCGGGACGGCTGAATCGATTGCGATGAAATTTGGTATGTACAAACGGCTACACATCAAGCTATAATTTCCATTATAAGCTGACCTATCATTCTATGAAAAGCCTACACAATGCGAGGTCAGCTTATACTGGAAATGTATAGCTTGATGTGTGTACGTAGATCATAACCTGGATTAACATATAGGCTACTTTTTATTGGCAAACCACGCGTGCGAAGCCGCGGATTGGTCAGCTAGTATATCATATAATATCATTATAGGGTGATTTTAACGTGATTTTTTTGCTCGTTATTGATAACGGGAACAGGTAGACGCTTGAAATACTCACAGAATATTTAATTATGTATTCACTATAAAAATAAATACTTCAATTATAATAAAACAAATACTTAAGGGGGGCTCCCGTACAACAAACGATTTGTTTTTGCCGTTTTTATAGATAAATAAATAAATATTTAAATAATAAATATTGCTGGACATTTCACACAGCGCTATCTAGCCTCAAACTAAGCAGAGCTTGTACTATGGGAACCAGATAACTGATAGAATACTTATATACATTTTTTTTTGTAAATACATATATTTAGAGAAACAACCAGACCCGGAACAAATATCTGTAGATCATGCAAACATTTGTTCCGCGGCGGGAATCGAACCCGCTACCTCCTGCGTCTCAGCCGGCTATTTGCCCACTGCGCCACGGAGGTCGTCAAAAAGTACGCGATAATGACAAAGAAAACATAGATAATGGTACGGAACCCTTCGTGCGCGAGTCCGACTCGCACTTAGCGGGTTTTTTATTTCTTTTGTCTGTTTCGTGTTTTCTTCGTATATTTCTAAATTGTTTGCTAATATATTTTTGTTAATAATGTGTATGTATGTGTGTGTTCGATATTACAAATAAAGTCAATATCAATAGTGTATGGTTATCATAATAACGTTATCACGGCATGCAAAATGATAGAAGTCAAAACGGACTTATTAGATTTCCTTTATTTTAGTTTCATTTGCAATAGGTCTACTAAATAATAATAAATATTGCTGGACATTTCACACAGTGCTACCTAGCCCCAAACTAAGAAAAGCTTTTACACACGCCTACACATCAAGCTATACTTTCCAGTATAAGCTGACCTCGCGTTGTGTAGGCTTTTCGTAGAACGAGAGGTCAGCTTATACTGGAATGTATAGCTTGATGTGTAGCCGAAAAAGTATATAAGTATTCTATCAGTTATCTGGTTCCCTTAGTACACATACTATGGGAACCAGATAACTGATAGAATACTTATATACGTTTTTTGTAAATACATACTTTTAATATATAGAAATACATCCAGACCCAGAACAATAATCTGTAGACATATCAGGGTCCGTTCACACAGACGGACGGGCTCGGAGAGATTCTTATCACGTTGAAAACAGAGTTTTTAGTATTTGTAGTAAGGTTTATTTTTGCATGTGCACTGCTTTTGTCATTAAGAATGCTTGAACGCGCTTGGTGTAAAATAATAAGAGGGGCTAACCGGCTCCGATCGCGTACTTTTTCTCGTTCGCGCATCCGTTTGGAGCACATCCGCTTTCAGATCGCTTCCAGCCGGTCTATGTGAAATAGTTGGCGGCTCCGCTCCGACCAACTCCAAGCGTAGGTATACGATCCAGTCTGTGTGAAAAGAAAAATGCGCGCCGATGCTCTCCGAGTCGGTCTGTGTGAACGGACCCTCATGCAAACATTAGTTCCGCGGCGGAAATCGAACCCGCTACCTCTGTCTCAGCTGGCAGGTCGTCACTACGAGACTGCGGCCTGCTTGTTGCGACGCAGTTCAAAAATTATTTAGACGTTTTATTTCTGTCATTTTAGTCTCTAAATTGAATCTATAAAATATTAAAAAATGCAAATAATTCTAGGGAATAGAAGCCGAACTCATATATCACTTTTTGTTAACGATAACACCCCTGATTGCTAAGAACTGCGATCACCGAAACAAAAGCCACCTCAGGATTTTTGTATGAATTCTTTGGAGCCACCCTTGCGAGATAGTCACGTGAATGATTAGCGTGCTTTTATCTATTATGTGTTTCGTTTCTCTAACTTCTATTCCACGATTAGGAATAATTATACTATGTAATAATTTTGCTTCTAATAATTTAAACCTATTTTGTTCTCAGGCAATTATCCAGCCAAGATGTATTGACATCTACATACAACACAAAGTGCTCCTATTTGGTGGATGTCCAAGTTCATCCGGATTGGGTAGTAGCTATAGGCACAAAAAGATGAGAATGGCTTTTAATACTCAATTTTATTAAATTATGTAACAACAATCCACTGGTGTTTTTTTTCCTTTCTAAGAACATGATTTTATACGAGTAACTACATTAATATTATAATTATTATGTATGCTAATGGCTAAATCTTGGGAGTTTTTAGGTTGCCCAAAGATCTCCAACAGGACTTGATGATTTCTATAGCTGAAACTTTCATTATACCACCATACTAAATAATATAAGAAAATGTTACTGGAATGAAAATAAGTATGTATGGTTCTGGCCGGTCCTGGTGTCAGAGACAAGGACATGATTTTATAACAATTTTTTTTAAATCCCTGACTTAAAAAACCCCTTAAACTGACATAGCTAAGTACCACCCGAGATAAACTAGCTTTCTATTAAAATAAATGGATCTGAATTGATCCATCGATTTTGGAACTACAATGCCACAGATGAGAGACAGAGGTGTTAAACTTAAAACACCCATCTTTTCGATTGAGGGGTGAAAAAAGAAAACAACTTCTAAATTTTCTTGAAGAAAGTCATCATTGTAGCTTGTTTTCCCTTTTGAGGTGGAGATATCTTCTTCTTACTGATTTTTCCTTTCTTGTTTGGTGGTGAAACTTCAGTCTTTACTTTATTATTATTAGCCTTTTCTATATTTTCTTTCTCAACTTTAACTTCAGGCTGTTTAACTTCAATTTCATCTTCTGAACAGCTTTCATAAACTTCTTCTTTCCTAGTTAGGATGTAACCATCTTCATCAGTATATGTCTTATCGACTACCTTTCTCCTTTTCTTAGGGTTCAGGATCCCAGAGGTTATCTTGACAGTGTTGGCTGATGGTGTTGGAGGTATTTCATCATCAGATTCTTGTAGAGCGGGCTTATCATCAGCAAATGGATCCTCTTCACTTTCGCTATCCGATACATGCAATACTCTTTTGCGTTTCTTATCAACTTTAGCAGTTTTCTTTATCTTGCTGAGTGAATTGTTTTTCTTTGATGTGCTTTTAGAGGCACTGGCTTCTTCCTTAATTTTTCTAACAGGGACTTCTTCAACATCTATGTCCATTTCCTCAATTTTAACTTCATTTTTCTCTTCTAATTTAGCAGTAGCTTTTTTCTGACCATTTTCTTGAACTGGTTTAGCTGGTTTTATATTAGGTGCATTCACTTGGATTGGTTTAGTTGATTTTACTGTAGGTGCACTATTTGCTTTGGAGAAGAAGCCTGCAATACTCTTAGCTGGCTTTTTCCCATTTGTAGTGTTTGCTTTACCATTAGATACACTGGATGTAGAAGCATCTTTTTTGGGGGAAATTACCTCCGACTTGATTAAGGGTTCAGACTTAGTCACATGTGCTTTTACAACATTGGTACTGTCAATGCCATTCTGAACTGTGCCTTTAGACTTTTCTTTTTTTAGTGGAGCAATGACATCAACAGCAGCCAGACTTGTTGACTTCAGTAATCTTATTTCATCTGATGTTCTCTTCGTGCAGAAACTACTTTTGATCAGGCCTGAGCATAAGGGTAAATCTTCAAATCTATTTACCGTCACCATGGCAGCATTATCTACACCAGTTAAGCCTTGACATACGCTGTAAATATGTTGAAAGAATATAATCTTGAACCTTGCCTTTTCTGTGTCTAGATCTGTCTCTGAACATACTAAAGTCCTTGCTGTATGATCGCTTAACAATCCTGATATGATAAAGTTGACGTTAAGTGTGATATCGGGCTGTTTTTTCTTGATTTCTTCCACTACTAATCCCAGCAATGTTTTGGATTCATTAACATGGACGCAGAGCTCTTTACTTACCGAAATGTAAGTAACTAACTTTTGTTCATCTAAAATAAGTTCTTTCACTGATTTTATATTTGCCATTTCACGATTTTCATGCATGTGCAGTATTTTCAATGATCATTTCTTTCTTTTAGTACCTATTTCACAAATAGGCTGCAGTTACCGCCGTAGATTGAGAAATTTGAGATGAGAATCCATCTACGAGTTACCGCACTTTTTGACATTGACATCAATTCAACTTATGAGTGACATAAGGAGGAAATTTAATAATCTCGTTTTCTGTAAATTATGGTAAAAATTACACGATATTATTATAGGTGAATACTCTAGCGTGTTTAGTCTATAGGTTGGGGAAAAAGTCTTTTCGCATTATAGTATGTATGAACTTGTAATAAAATCTCTTTGGCTATACTATTTGTATCTGGCTGATTTTGGTATCATTAAAAGTTTAAATTTTATAGAAGTTAATTCCAAATTCAAACTAGGAAAATGTGTGATTTTTATTTGTTTTTCGTACTGTAAAGATAAGTGAATCTAATGAAGAAATTCGATACATTTTAAAATTTTACTACAAAAGAGGTAAAAAAGCCGCGAAAACAATTAGCGATGTTTATGAACCTAGTGCAGTGTCTGTGAGAGTAGCACAAATTTGGTTTAAGCGTTTTCAATCCGGAAATTTTGATATCAAAGATGCACGTCGCTCTGGTCGCCCTATTACGGATAAAATTAATGCCATTTTTGAAAAAGATGAGCAAGATCGGTATATCAGTAGTTGTTACGACTTAGCTGAAGAACTGGGAAATGACCACAAAACGGATTGGAAGGGCATTATTCATTATGAGCTGTTACCACCAGGCAGGACCATCGATTCTGAACTCTACTGCGAACAACTGATGAGATTAAAGCAAGAAGTTGCGAGAAAGCGGCCGGAATTAATCAACAGAAGGGGTGTGGTTTTTCATCATGATAACGCTAGACCTCACACATCTTTAGCACTCAGCAAAAATTAAGAGAGTTTGGCTGGGAGGTGTTAATGCATCCGCCGTATTGTCCTGACCTTGCACCTTCAGATTTCCACCTGTTTCGGTCTCTGCAGAATTATTTAGGCAGTGTCAGGTTAACATCACGAGAGGACTGCCAAAACTACAACTTGTACTTGTCGCGGTATTTTGATCAGAAGCCCCATAATTTCTATAGCAATGGGATCATGTCCCTACATACATTAGTTAAATGTAAATAAACTATATTAAAAAATGTTTTGAATTTTCTTAAAAAATGCGAAGAAACTTTTTACCCAACCTAATATTAGCTAGGGTGATCTTGAGTTAGGTTTGAGGAAAGAGGGGGATTTCGAGATGACGCTGGAGGGGGGGGGGGGGGGGGGGGTGACGCTTAGTCGAGGCTGCTGGCAACTGGCAATGGCAACACTGCTTCCTTCTGTCTCTCTCACTCTACTTTTTTTGTAAACAATTACACATTTGTTGTGTGTGCACGTATTTATAAGCCTCAAATTTGCTAGTTTCTTCAAATAACACTAAAATTTGAGTGTAAAATAATTATAAACTGCAAATAAACCACTGGTATGTTAAACTATTCTAAATGTTTACAAAACTAAGGGTCTATTTTGATACCATTACATCATTCCGTTTCTCTAGACGAACTTAGTTTTCCAGTTGTTTCAACATCATTTTATTCTTCTTTTTGACAGAAGTTTGCGTGAGGAACACTTTGATTAAAGATTAGAATCGTTTGAAGTGAAATAATGCCAGGGTAAGCTACATCTGCACTGCTCTGCTTTGCTATGTGGGAGTGGTTAACCTACTGTGTAGTGTAGTGGTTGACTCATTCTCAGGAACCTTCATAATAGTACGCTAAAAAACCCACACCATCAATAACAAGAATTACGTATCTTATGAATAAACTCATTCATGAATAGATTTTAGTTGTAAAACAAAACATAGGTACAGGTAGGTACATTGCTTTAAACAAAGTAGACATACCTATCCTTTAAGGCAGAAAAATAGAATCTATGCTCTTGGTAGTGATCTGGTGGTGCAGTTGAGCTAGCTATAAATTTCGTCTATAATTGATTTAAATGATTGTTGTTTTTGTATATTTTAAATAAATAGGTATGTAAATAATTATTTGATTATTCTTTCTTATCTTTTACATTAATAGGAAATTGAAATTAGGATTAATTACCTAAACAATTCTGGAAGAGATCTCACTCTGGGATAAATTAGCTTTATGTACTTGTCTTATCAATTGCATTATTTAAATATTTCTCTTAAATGGTGTTCAAACAAAATGTAATCTATGTCTTTACTTACTTACAGCCAAAAGATGCATACTTAAAATAAGAAACATTCCTAATAAACTTAGATGTAGAACATGATATTTCTCATTTTACTAGTCACAACATGAAAATACTAAACAAATTAGTTGATAGACAATCATAAAAATAACCTTTGAACATTATCATCACCAGAAGAATAAAAGTAATCCACGCCTAACAGAACATCAGTCATCATTATTAACACAACAATTCACATTTTCCTGTTACTGTTAAAAAACAGGACTTTATCCTTATAGCACTGCTCAATAACTTAATACTTACACACATAATTAGTCTATATTAGAGATATATTTAAAGTTATTTTCAGATTAGCGACAATGTCTCTGGACAACATGTTTTGTACCCGATGTGGAGATGGGTTTGAGACTAATGAGAAGATAGTGAACTCCAACGGAGAGCTGTGGCATACCAATTGTTTTGTGTAAGTACCAACAGATTTCATACTCCCCAAAACAGTTTGCTTATATATTACATACATTTGAGAACACTATTCAATATTTCCAAATGCCATCAGCCCATAGTCCTTTTCCATTACTACAAGGGTGTTTGGAGTTAGCTTAGAAGGCGGTAATGCACATGAGGCCGATATCAGTGGAAAATGCTGGAAGCCTTACTATGAGGCACATTAAACTGACAGACAAATTGTGACAGAAACAATAAAACAACACTAATGCTACCTTCTAACCATACAAACTGGCTTTGTTATAAGTAAACTTCATCATCAATCTATAGCAGTCCAATGCAGGATGAAGGTCTCTCCCAAGGTGCCACCACTGAGCCCGATTTTGGTTCTTATCCAGTCCCTATCTACCACCTACAGCACTCAGATTGTCGCTTCATATAGCAGGCGCGCCTCTTATACTATGCTAGTCTTAGTGTGGTCTCCACACTGGAACATATACATAGTCGGAATTTCGTTTCGAAATATCGAATCGGAATTTCAAAGGCAGCAAATACAGAAATAAATAATAAAATAAATAAGTAAATATTGCGGGACATTTCACACAGCGTTATCTAGCCCCAAACTAAGCAGAGCTTGTATTATGGGAACCGGATAACTGATAGAATACTTATATAACTTTTTTTTTGTAAATACATACTTATAATATATAGAGAATCAACCAGACCCAGAACATATATCTGTAGATCTTGCAAACATTTGTTCCGCGGTGGGAATCGAACCCGCTACCTGCTGCGTCTCAGCCGGCTATTCGCCCATTGCACCACGGAGGTCGTCAAACATACAAATCAAGGACCTTATTATCACACACCTACGTAATTTTTCCCGTCAATTTTTTTCCGATTTTGTATGGATTGAAAATCTGCAAAATGCTGCCTTCGATATTCCGAAACGGGATTCCTGTATGTGACCGACGCCGACGGCGACGTCAAATGTTCAGTTATTGGAAGTAAATTGGAAAACCTCTTTCAGATGTGCCCAATGTTTCCGGGTATTCCCAGATGGGCTTTTTTACGAGTTTGAAGGGCGAAAGTACTGCGAACGCGACTTCCAAGTCCTATTTGCACCATGCTGTGGCAAATGTGGTATGTATGATATCAGAATAGATTTGTTTTAGGTGACCAACACTATATATTTCAAATTATGAAATAGATAGGCCACATAGAAGAAACGTAAGGCGAAGACGTATCGCCTTTTATAGTTCTTTCATACAAAATGTATAAAAATGTTGCGCCTGCGCTGAATTAAGCAAACTTTTGCTGGAGGTATGCTTTTACTCGATCAATGACTTTATAAATAATACAATTTTATTGCAGGCTGAGGAATTATTTTAACATTATTGGAATAGTTTATTGTTTTTAATTCTGGTGTGACATTTTTTATATCTATTGATTTTAATTAATTGCTAGTGTGACATTTAGTTAAAATTATATTTTTTTTGTTATATTATTGTATTCTTTCTTTCTTTCATTAAAATTTAGATCATACACGATTTTAGTAAATTTTTAATGAATGTTTATGCGTCGCGACGCTTCTATACATTTTGTATGAAAACTCATTATAGGCGCGCTTCACGTCACTCCTGTCTGGCTTGCACCATATTTTATGACCCTCTTAAAACTTTATAAACATCCCGATACACATATTATTGCTTACAATATGAGTACACACAAAGTAAAATCACAAGATACGAATTTGATGTTGAAAACCACACTACAAAGTTTTAACCACATTTCCTTCCTATTATTTTGTAGGTGAGTTTGTGATCGGGCGCGTGATAAAGGCGATGAACGCGAACTGGCACCCCGGGTGCTTCCGCTGCGAGGAGTGCAGTATCGAGCTAGCGGATGCAGGGTTCATCAAGCACGCGGGCCGCGCGCTCTGCCACGGGTGCAACGCGAGGATCAAGGCGGACGGACTGCAGAACTACATGTGCCACAAGTGCCAGTAAGTACCATACTCCATCTAAATCTTGTCTCAACAGCATCTGCGGCAATTCACCCATCTTACCAAGGGTTGCAAACTTGCCATATCATAGCCTAATAGCGAATTTTAATCAGGTTCTCCACAAAAAAAGGCCATACTGAAGTTCATTTACGACCTGGAGATTGAACAAGCTTATGACATAGCAAAGCCTTAAAACGCTCCTTAGAAACGTGCCCTTATGACGCACTGCCCTGCGTCCATCAACTTGAGTCATACAGGTGGAAAGCCTCATGTGCATGTTGCATACATATGTCATAGTTTCATAGGTCTTTACCTATGAAATTGCCGTTTTGTATGGAATAAGTGAAAGGGCATTGCTTTGGTGCTGAACCAGGATCTAACCAACTTGCTGAGCGCTTTCGATTGTCGAACAGAATCCATTTTTCATCGCACGTAACAATTCGGTTCAAAATTCCTTCATTTCTTTGCCTATTGAGCAGTGCGAGGTAGGTCTCGACGCGTACGTTGCGCTGGCGATCGTTAAGTTCGTGGGGCACCCATCTATCAAGTTTTTTACCTTGCCTATTTGTCGCAAATGGATCAAAATTGTTTTGATGCTAACATCAAAAGCTGTTGATAGCTCAGCTGTAGATTGAGTTTCGTCAGCTTCCACAATCACCTTTAATTCATCATTGTTGACCAAAGTCTCCGGACGACCACGAGCTTCATTTTTCAAGTCAAAATTTTAGAATGGAACCGGGAAAACCAATAACGGGTTGTGCGTTCGTTTGTACAGTTCTCTCCGTAAACGTTTTTGATGTTACGTGCCGTTTGTGTCGCGTTGGTGCCACGACGCAACTCATATTCCATAATTAAACAAGTATCCATTATGACGAAAAATGTTAAAATGTAATGAAAATACAACGCTAATCCATAAACAAAAGACTGAGTTTGTAAAAAGAATGACATGTTTTTAAAACATAATTAATTTGAATTTAGAATACAAAGCCATGCCAAACTTTTTTTCTATTTGAAATGACCAGTACTGAAGAACGGCAATTTCATAGGTAAAGACCTATTATTTCATATTAGAAATATGGAGCGTCCGAATTTCATTCCATAATGGTTTAACCCAGAACTCCAGCTCTTGGATCACCGTTGCATTGATGAAACGCCATGAAACAATTTAACAAACGCGAAGGGTCACGGTATGAGGATCGCAGGGCTGAAGTGGAGATGGGCTGGACACTTGGCTAGGAGGGATGGCGTTGGACGAAGGCGACTACAGAGTGGTGGCCAAGGGATACTCTTAGACCAAGAGGTAGACCACCCGCCCGACGGTTGAATGACGTTGTAAGCGTAGCTGGGTGTCAATGAATGAGACTCGCAAGGGACCAGAAAGAATGGCGTAGTAAAGAGGAGGCCTATACCCAACAGTGGGTGCAGACGGGCTGAGATTATAAAGGGTCACATACCATTAAGTACACCGCCGTCATGTGATTTTAGCGAGTTCGGTTTTAGCGATTAGACCGTCCATTGTACTATATCATTTTGTAAGAAATTATGTTCAGTAATTAATTTAGTTGATTGATATAAAGAGTTTAGTAAATAAGATGTTTTCTCCCAGCGGTGTGATCGACGGCGAGCCTCTACGCTACCGCGGCGAGGTGTACCACGGCTACCACTTCACGTGCGCCACTTGCAGCGTCGAGCTCGACCACACGGCGCGCGAGGTCAAGAACCGACCCGGATACGCGGCTAACGACGTCGTCAGTATTATCATTATAACTATACGGTAGAATAAGATCTGCGGCCTCCGTGGTGCAGTGGGCGAATAGCCGGCTGAGACGCAGGAGGGAGCGGGTTCGATTCCCGCCGCGGACAAATGTTCATGTATTTGTTCCGTGTCTGTATGTTATTCTATAATAAGTATGTATTCCCAAAATAATGTATATAAGTATTCTATCAGTTATCTGGTTCCCATAGTTCAAGCTCTGCTTAGTTTGGGACTAGATAGCACTGTGAAATGTCCAGCCATATTTATTTATTTATTATTTATCTGCACTGACGTCCCGCATTGGGGTGTATTGTGCATTCTAACCTGACCCAGCCATTCTAGCTTCTTGAGGTAATGGAGCAGGACTTTGGATTGATGGATGCAGCTTTTCAAGATCCCCGTGGATATTGTTTTGGGTGTTGAGGATTCGATGAGTTCCTGCTGACCCATCTTCAGTCTGACATTGCTTGTGACTGTATAGTAAAGCATCACATGCTCACTGTACGCCCACAAGCGATGTCGTCAGTATTATATTTCTTATACCAAAATATTATCAATTTATTTCTCAATATAGGCTGAGAAATTGGATCCTCCCCGGAGCCACAAATAAGTGTCATAGACTAGAAACGGTACTGCAGGCGCTCATCAAGTCTACTACCGCGTTATTGACACCCTCAAAGGTTCTGAAAACTATTGCTAAATTATATGTGAGCTATTGATACTGTAATCAACGTCGTTATCCACATGTAAAATAGATATTTTTTTTATTATCAGCTAGAGGATCTGTGAGAGGGAGAAAGGTTCTTTATTGTACACAGATAGATTACAGATACTGAGGTCTATAGTCCCTATTAGGTATATAAACATCAAGGCCCTGAGTCACACGATAAAAAGATATGGTCAAATAGCAAGATCTTACAGCACAAATAAAGGAAAAATTCCAAAAAATAAAAAAAGGTGAAAATTAAAAAGTGTCCCCATACATACATGGTTGCCAATTAAGAAGCCAAGTTCTCTGAGTTATATGGGCGCTCATACAATTTAGAGGACTAGCTTAATCGGCACCAACCTCCATTAAGGTAAATAAATATTTATTTATTTTATTCAATAGCACAATTTTATTTGCCGTTTTTCTAGATAATGGTACGGAACCCTTCGTGCGCGAGTCTGACTCGCACTTGGCCGGTTTTATTTGTAGCCTTTTTTAATATTATGCTACATGGAGATGTAACAAGCTTATGACCCACCTGATGTTAACTGGTAACCATCGCCTATAACAGAAAATGGCCTCGTAGGTCTCACATTTAGAAATGTGCCCTAGGATGAACTGCCCTGCGTCCATCAACTTGAGGCAAACAGGTGTTGTATTATGTGCCTGTAATTTCACCAGCAACCCTTGAAACCGAAACGGCAAATGCTGCTTGGCGGCAGAATTAGGTATGGAGTGTCTGTTCACTTGAATTAAAGAGCAATTGATCAGTTTGGTGAATGTAATTGTATTTGCAGAACAACCTGTTCTGCTTGCGTTGCCACGACAAGATGGGCATCCCGATATGCGGCGCGTGCCGGCGCCCCATCGAGGAGCGCATCGTCACCGCCCTGGGGAAGCATTGGCATGTTGAGGTAACTACTCCAATGGAGCCCATAAACCTCAACCACAGAGGTTTGCGAAAGGGTACCCACTGATCCATACTTATCCATATCCATACTATAATTGATCGAGTGAAACGAGATCTCCAAATCAATTTGGACAAATCAAATGTAAGTATGTATGTTTGTTTGTCCGAGGATAACTTTCGAAGCGTTGATCAGATCGTCGTGAAATTTAATACATAGATAGATAGTGATGGCACAATTTTGGTGTGACTAAATGAGCTAAAAATATTGGGGGGGGTTGTGGAGATATTGGGGTTCAAGAGGAGTAAAAAAAATGAAAATGAGACTGTTAGGCCAAGAGGGACGTCAAATGAAAGTTCTTCATTAGTACATTTCAACCATGTTTTTATTTTTTGTTTAGTCCTTGAAGTTTTTGAGTTATTATTATTAGCGATAATAAAAATAAAACTTTTACAAAGTTCACCAGTACACCCCACAGTGCTGAAATTTGGTATTTCTGTAGCTTTAGTGACACACATATAGGCAAACGTCTGAAATCCAGAATAACTGCATTTTGTACCCCATAAAAGAATAATCAACTAACATGAACTCCCCCGTTACCTGTAATTTGAATAAAACTGTAGGTGGTTGTTTATTTCGTGGCACTATTTTTGATAGTGAAAGATTACGAATAATATATTTGTGTATTTATGGAAGACTCGCGAGATCTCAGTTCGGGGCGAACCACTAGTACTATAAATTCCAAAGTAACTCTGTTTGTTTGTTACCTTTTCACGACTAAACGGCTGTACGAATCGTAATGAAATTTGGCAAGGTATAGATGGATCCTGGGGAAGGAGGGCTATCTTTTGTCTCAATAAATAATCATGAAAGAGGTGAAATAGGGGTTGAAAGTTTGTATGGGCAATCCATAATTCCTCAAGTTATGTATCTGAAAATGCATATACATATTGGCTTCTGGTAAGAAATAAAGAAATATGTGTTTGAAATTTTTTTCAAAATCATCCCTGAGGGTGTAGTGGGGGGGTTGAAGGGGGGGGGGGGGGGTAAAGTAAGAGGTTTATATATAGATTGTAACCGGGATTGAGACATAGGCTACTTTTTACCCGACTGCGCAGAAGGGTAATGTTTTTATTGACACACCACGCGTGCGAAGCTGCAGTTTAATGTAACTCTTTCTCTATCTGTTTGTTACATTATTACGACGAAACGGCTTGGCCGATATCAATCAAATTTGTTATACAGATGGACTAGTGGTGCGCCCCGAACTGAGATCTCGCGAGTCTCCGATTAAAACAAAAAAATATTATTACTTACTACAAAATAGTGTCACGAAATAAATAAACAACTAACTTGACCTACTGTTTCATTCAAATTAGGTAACGGGAGTTCATGTAATAATGTGGTTACTATGTTTTGAGGTACAAATTGCAGTTATTCTGGATTTCAGACTTTTGCCTATATTTGTGTCACTTAAGCTACACACACGCACTGTGGGGTCACTGGTGTATCCTGTGAATTTTGTCAATTTAGATTTTATTATGACTAATAAAGCAAAAACTATAAAGAATTTACGAAAAATAAAAACGGAGTCTAAATGTACTAATAAGAATACCTTTTATTTGACGTCCCATTTGACCAGTTAGCCTCGTTTTAAATTTTTTTTACCCCTCTTGAACCCCAATATCTCAACAACTCCCCCAACATTTTTAGCTCATTTAGTCACACCAAAATTGTGCCATCACTACCTACCTATGTATTAAATTTCACGATGATCGGATCAACGCTTCGAAAGTTATCTTCTGATAAACATGCATACATACATACAACGCCGATTTACCCAAGTTGATTTAGAGATCTTGTTACGCTCGATCAATTATGACTTTTTTTTTTATACATTGTAGGCTTGCGTTTGACCACGATCTCGCCTGATGGTAAGCGATGATGCAGTCTACGATGGTACACGCTTGCCTAGAAGAAACCTATTCACTCGCGACTTAAAGATACCCAGGTTGTAGCTATCTGGAAACACAGACTCTGGCAAGGCGTTCCACTCTTTGGCGGTGCGCATAATAAAGGTCGAAGAGAACCGCTTTGTGCGAATGGGAGGTATTTTTACCATATAGCAGTGGCGCACCGCAGAGCGTCTGGTTGTCCGTTGATAGAATGGAGATGGTGGGATCAGGTTGAAAAGTTCCGTTCCGACTGGGATTGGGTGTTTGTAATTCTTCTCCTTCTAAAGGGCTTGACCGATATTGATGTTTTTTTTTCTAGTTATCGAGTCTTGGTCGATAGATTATTCCCTGGTACTAATACTATTGTTAATTACCAGCATTTCGTGTGCGCTAAGTGCGAGAAGCCGTTCCACGGTCACCGCCACTATGAGAAGAAGGGGCTGGCGTACTGCGAACAGCATTACCATCAGCTGTTCGGGAACCTGTGCTATGTCTGCAACCAGGTCATCGCCGGAGACGGTAAGCATGTTTCAAAGCCATTTAACGACAATATTTTTTTTTATACTACATGGAGGTGGATCAAGCATATGGCCCACCTGATGTGGTAACCATCACCTATAACAAAGAAAGAATGAATGAAATACTTTTTATTGCACACCAAATAAAAATACAGTAATAATGGAAATAAACAATAAATAAAGTTACAATGGGCGGTCTTATCGCTAAAAGCGATCTTTTCCAGACAACCTTTGGATGGACAGGATAAACAAAATCAAAAGACGGCGGTGTAAGAGTACCTACAGACATAAACAGAACCCACAAAATAAAATTTACCTATTAATTATACTAATAAACATAAACTTAAATACATACAAATAATATATAAATAAACTACACTACATATAGAGGATAAATAACATAAACACTAACTAGCAGTAACAACGAAAGGAAATGGTTGTACACCTTGACTTTGAAAATAGGAAGAGATTGGGACGACCTTACAGACAAAGGTAAGGCGTTCCACAGTCGCACAGCTTGTACTGTAAAGGAGTCACCATAAAATTGTGAACTATGAATGGGAGTTCGAAGCTTTAGAGCTTCGGAAGAACGAAGGGTTTGAGAGCGTCCCTGATACAGAAACTCGATACGCTCCTTTAGATAAGAAGGTGAAGTGGGATTATAGAGAATGTTATAAAGAAGTGATAGAATATGTGCATTCCGGCGAAGACGTATAGGGAGCCACTTGAGTTTTGCGCGGAATTCTGAGACATGGTCATACTTGCGCAAGCCGAATATGAACCGAATACAAAGGTTTTGAAGGCGCTCAAGTTTACTCATTTGGACTTTTTCACCGTCTGACTGGCTATTTGTGTTCCATTAAAAAGTACAGGTGGGAGTTGTACAAAATCTAGCCTAGGAATCATTTTGTGACTACCGATTATGATCACTTGTGTCTTTTTAGGGTTTACGGTAAGACCAAAGGATTTGCTCCAGTCACAAATTCGGTCCAAATCTGAGTTTATTAAACTGATAGCTCCGTTAATGTTGTCAATCGGGGCTTGTGTGTAAATTTGTAAATCATCTGCATACAAGTGGTAGGAAGAAGAAAGGTTTTGAGATATTGAATGAATAAAAACACTGAAGAGGGGAGGAGATAAGACGCCGCCTTGGGGGACACCAGCAAAGTTTTTTTTTTATACAACTTATATGGCAAACGAGCATGCAGTCCACCAGATGTTAAGTGGCTAATGCAGCCCATGGATATCCACATAGAATTCAAAACAAGCTATTATGTTGTCTTGATCTCTATGTGGATACGTTGCCATACTATAGGTCTTAGCTGTTATGCCTATGTGCCAGTAATTACAGGAACATACCATTACCATCTAATTGGAACACAGCAGCACAAGTACTGCTATTTGGCGGCAGATAAAAGTAAGGCGGTGGTGCCCACTTCCTCGAGCCCGTTCACAAAAACTCTACCACCAGTGCAAAGTGCAAAGTATCGTAGGTCACGTACCTTAGAATTGTGCCGAATGATGCACTGCCCTGCGTCCGATTCAAGCTACCGGTATTAAACCCACCTCTCAAATCAGTTAATAAGATTTCGGATGTGTATTTTAAATTCTGAAATTATATAAGACATACTTTAGGCCATTGTGGACACTTGGAATCGGTTACCAGAGTCAGTGATCAGTGCCCCCTCAGTGAACGCTTTCAAAAACAGACTGGACAAAATACTCAAAGGGCACTGACAATAAATAAGATATACACGCATCAGCTCTAAGAGCTGCCTGTGTATTACAACTAATAATAATAACTCTACATGTTGAATTTGCAGTGTTCACGGCGCTGAACAAGGCGTGGTGCGTGCATCACTTCGCGTGCTCGGTGTGCGACGCGCCGCTCAGCACGCGCAGCAAGTTCTACGAGTACGACGAGCGGCCCGCGTGCCGCCGCTGCTACGAGCGCTTCCCCTCCGAGCTGCGGCGCCGGCTGCGGCGCGCGCATCACTACACGGTCAGGCGGTAGGCCCAAACACAACACCTCATATACATGTTAAACTATAAGTTGATTTAACCTCAAAATATTACACAGAACTACATTATTAAAGCCTTGTACGGATTAGGATAATTTTGACATATTATTCACACTATTGGTTGAGTGGCTTGTTGCCGCCATCGCCCCGCTGCACGCACTGTAACTTGACATTCGAACTCCATGGTGTCCATTACCGCGGGAGTTCCTGTGCTCGCCAACCTCCATAGCGCATGCCACAAGAGAACCAACGTTAGCCAAGACATCGGCCACGTAACGTCTGAGAGGCCAAACTGCACGCCAGGATGGCCCTCCGGACATCACCCCGTGACTCAGTGATAGTCGTCTCTGAAGACAGAGTTAAGCACGGAAGTTCAACCCTTACCCACACTTGCCAACAACAATGGTCGAAGTGTTGAAGACCCATGATGATGAGTATTGAAAATGGTTGGCCAGTGTTTACAGAGGGAGATTCAACCAGAATTTAGACTAAAGTCCTTTTCACGAAAGAAGTCCCCCAGACACAGCGCTGTAGTCGCGCGACGGAATGTTGCCAGCGATTAGTTTTTGACTTCCCAAAATTGCAATACGGCTAGTCTACCCGTGATCACGTCGGCCATTGTAACTCTGTCGAAACTGTCGGGAATATATCAAGGTGCACGCGATAGAGACCCGTTTTTGTTAATGACTATGAGCAATAAACTTATTTAGTAAGCTCATTTTGTTTGGCAGGCTATATTAGTATAGCAAAGTATATGATGGTTAGTAATTCTATTTGTAAATATATTTTATGTGGGTATGATTATATAACTATATTTACTTAGTAGTGTATTTATGGATATCTATTATTCTGTACTTAGATTATATCTTTGTTGCTGTATATTTTAGTAAGTATTTATATATACCTATATTAAACATTTTCTATGTAGTCAATTGTCGTACTCATAAGTTCAGACCATTTCAAAGTTGTCTGGAAGAGATCACATACCTATCAATCAATCTTACAAAAGTGTACGATGTTGTAAGATACACTACCTACCTACATAGATAAAATTAAATAAAAAATTACAAATGCCATTAAAATTTTTATTGTATAAATTAAGATCATCAAGCAGAGCTATGCCCGACATACTAGCATCACTATCCAAATCATTCACATGCACGTCAGAATCGCGATCCGACTCTATTTCGCTGTCACTTGCTATAGATATAATAAACCGGTCCATTTCTACATCTATCAGCCCATCGTTTTTTAAATAATTATCTTCTAAATGATCTACGTGTTTGCATTGATTGTGAAAATCCATATCCTCTTTCAACACCTTGCGTACTTTGTTTAAAGTTAGCAGTTCCTTCTTCACAATATAAAATTGTTGGATTTTTTGACGAATGGCACAGAGATCAAAATCATGCTACCTAATCTTCTTTGGTTGTGGACGTTTTTTCCCTGGTGTGACAATTTTTGTTGAAGTTATTGCAGCCGTATTTCCTTCTTGTGTTATTCTTGAGACGGTTTTTTCAGAAATACCTGTAATGTCAAAAAATATTACATTAGCATACTACATTTTAGGTTGTAAAAAAATATTTAAATTAACTTCAAGTCGCAGTGATGTAACACGGATGTACCTACGAATCGATGCGTGCACAAAGCGATTTTGCACCTATTTTAGTAAAAATGGGCATCACAATTAATTTTAATTTTCCAAACAACATGGTCAAAATCAATTAAATGGCATCCCTAAAATGTACCTGTCATGGCGGCAACTCTCTTGCGAACATTGTTTATTGGTATCAAAACACCTTGATTCTGCTGTTCTGCTTAACAAAACTCTTCCACCTTCAGTATCATTTCTCGGGCAGCACTTTTAACAACTTTAGGCATTGTAAACCACCCTTTCAACACAACAAAATTGGTAAAAATCTTACTATCGATAGCGACAGAGACCGAAAACTCCGAACTAGCGATGCGCGATTATGAATGATACTGATCAAATCATTCGATTATCAAATTCATTCAACTAAGTTGAATGATCACAAGCAGTGTTACTAACCACTAATCACTCATTCGTTTTATTTGTCATCGGTCGTACACATAGATTGTAGCATTTCCAAAATTCGAAATCTGTGTTTCGCTTCCACACACATGATTGTTGTACGTTGGAGAGGGATAGCAAACATACTCAAATTAGTTACTAATCTGGCCGAATGAATCTCTGTTTCGCTTCCACATACATGATTGTTGTACGTTGGAGAGGGATAGCAAACATACTCAAATTAGTTACTAATCTGGCCTCCGTTACGGCAGTAACAAAGGCAATGCCAAGCTATATTTTAGTACATAGGGTCGATTATTCATTGCTGGGAACAGACTGATAGTCTAGTAGCGAAGTCACTCACTTACATCGTTGTTCATTCATTCAGTCGACTTTATTCAATCCACAAAGTGCGTGTTGCAAGAAAAAGGGAGTAAACGTTTTTTTTCCATTTTTTTATTTCGTTTTTTTTCTTATAATAATATTAATGTAAAATGTTTCACGTAAGAATGTATTGGTACGTAGATAAAAAACAGTTGCGGCTTGCGGCAAGATTTAAGTCATTACCTATTAAATAATGTCTTGCTATTATAAGGTAGCTACATACTTTAATACGTCAAAATATTGAATCATAAAACAAAAAATTGCCATGGTGGTCGTGGCGTAAGAATCGACCCCTCCAACTCAGCCCGCGGATGTCGTAACAGTGGACTAAGGGATTTCACCCAAAGCAGGACAGCAGCTTCCTTTTATGTATTACGTACCTAATACCTTTTCTGCGATCACCAATCTGCCTGCCAAACGTTATTATGGCCACACCTTCTATTTTTGGAGGAGGTATCTACATAGGGAAAACCATCGTTAAGGACCGTAAGAAACGGTCTATGGTATGTAGCTTAACTAATTTAAACAAGTACAAGGTGAAAGCGTGCCCAAGACACTGGCTGCATAGCCTCGCTGAATAACAATGCTGATTCGCTAGCTTAAATAAGAGCCAACTCTCGGGTTATTTACATTTTTAAATTATTTAAACCTACTTAAATTAAATAAAATAACGGAATAATAACGGCATTAATAAAATAACAGTTTACAACCTGAAGATATTGAAGAACCCATCGTCATACATTTTTTACTCGCATGAGGTCATTTTAACAGCAATGACTTACTGAATTCGTAATGAATTACTTTTTTTTAAGGTTTTGGCTAAGAAAAATGATCTCATTTAATTTTTTGGATTTTAAGCGATTGCGTCTTTCCTGGAGGACATATCCCGCTTTTGAGAAAAGTCTTTCAGACGGCACAGATGTCGCGGGGATCGACAGGTATTTCATTGCCATTCTAAATAGTCCTGGAAACGTTTTGGAATAGTCCTTCCAAAACTCCAAAGGGTCTTGTTTCCTATCTAGAAGGGGAATCTCCATATATTGCCGGACCATCACCAGGGCAGAGGCCATTGGGCTATCATTAGTGCGCTGCTGGGAGGCCCTTTGGTCAAAAAATGACCACAGTGTAGGCTCACTGGAGATGTTAGTCGCATTTGGTTGACTTGAAGTAGAGCAATGCACAGCAGCAATAGGGGTCACTAAGCCCGCCAACTCATCAATAACCCACTGCTGTGCATTTGATGCGTTGTCATCAAGCCCGAACCCTGTTTTCTTAAATCGGGGGTCTAAAAATGTCGCCTTAGCCACAAGTTTATTCGTTTCCAGACCACCTAACCGCCGATTAACATAATTTTGGCAGTTGGTTTGTAGTGCCTGGCCAATAGTTGTAGTTGGTGTAATAAACCTCAGGGAGTATTTCAAACCCCTGACGAGCGGTACAATTGTTGACATTGTTATATATTTGTCCCCAGAAAGCTCTTCCGTAAGTTGTAAAAACGGTTTCAGAATTGGCAACACATCTTTTATCGTTGTCCATTCGTGTGCACTCAGGTTTTCGGGAGCTCTTTCCAACTCCATGACTGCCAAGCAAAGTGGCTGTTTTGCAGTTATTAGACGCTCTAACATCACATAAGTGGAATTCCACCTGGTCACTTCATCTTGTTTTAAGACCAGCTCGGTTAAGTTGAGCTCCTTCTGCTTGGCTCTCAATAGATTGGCTGCAGTGATGCTTTGCCTAAAATGAGTGACTAGCGCTCTGCATTTTGCAATCAAACTTTGCAAATCAGGATCAGCTTCAATGGAGTCCTTCAAAGTTAAGTTTAATGTATGAGCCACACACGGGTGATGATGTTTTCTTATCTCATCGTTGATTGCTCTTCTCATGTTAGCGGCATTGTCCGTCACTATAGTTACAATCTTATCGAAAATCCCGTACTCATCGCATATGTCGACGATGGTTGCACCCGTGTTAGCAGAACTGTGTGTGTCGGTCATTTCTGTTGTCGCTAACGTGTTGCTGATTATTTTATGGTCAAGTATATAGTGCGCCGTTAAGCTTAAATAGCTTTTATTGTTGACAGCTTTCCAGTAATCAGATGTAAGGCTAATATATTCAGCCTTACATATTGAACGCTTCAGATCTTCTTTTGTGCGACTGTAATACCCTGGAAGTATTTTTTCAGACAGCGTTTTTCGAGATGGCAGAGTGTAATTTCTGTTGAGCTTGTGTATTAATTGTTTAAAGCCCGTATCTTCGACTATTGAAAGTGGCTGGTAGTCCAACACTATCATGTCTATAACCGCCTCATCTAACTCCATTGTTTGTTCGGCTGTTAGATGAGTGGTTTGTGTTGAACCATATAGTCGCATCTGTCGCTTTCGCTTTATAACGCCGTCTGATGTCCTTAAGGTATTTGGAACCTCAGCTTGATGTGTGTTGTTTGAAGTTTCTGATCAATGATAAAAAAAACAATTTAATAGTATATGAAAAGACAATATTAAGCAAATAAAAATCAAAATTGATATTTTACCGGCTGCTCTGCTTCGATTATCTGCTACATTTTCCACAACTAAAGTGTTTGGTACTGGCGCCTCAATGTTAGCTGTAGTACCTGGCGGTATTAAATTATACAAAGATTACATACAAATGGCAAGGTAAAAATTTTGGCAACAGATAACTAAACATTTATTTCGAGAGTTTAGTCTATATAAAACTACTAGCTTCTGCCTGCGGCTTAACCGACCCAAAAGTGCCTATGTTCTTTCTTATGCCATACACTATATCCATGCAAAACTTCATCAAAATCCGTTCAGCCGTTTAGCCGTGAAAACGTAACAAACTGACAAACAAACAAATAAACAGACACACTTTCGCATTTATAATATTAGTGTGGATTTAAAAAAATCAACCAAGATAAACCAATATTAAAATTCTGTAGATACCTGCTGCTCTATTTGGACTCAGATACTCTGCTACATTTGCCACACTTGAAGTGTTCGGTTCTTGAATGATATTTGTAATACCTGATAGAGATATTATCAAATGCTATAAAAAAATACATTGCAAATAATTTTGAAATAAGTTGCTGTAAGGTTATCTACCGTGACAGCCGTTATTGTTCCCACTGCTGGGACACTGGCCTACTCTCGGCAAGAGTGATTAGGTCATAATCCACCACGCTGACCCAGTGCGGATTGGTGGATGGCACATATCTTCGAACATGGTGATTCTAGGACAGGCCTCACGATGTTTTCCTTCACCGTAAGAGCATGTGTCAAATATGCACATAAACTTTGAAATATGAAAAGTCCATTGGTGCACGACCGGAATTTGAACCCACGACCTTCGGATTGAAAGGTGGGCGTCATCCCACTTGGCCAACACAGCTCTCTAAGTTTATCTATTTCGTTGAAACTAACAAGTAAATTGAACTCAATTACAGCAGAGACAATCAGTATCTTAAATAAATCTTCATATTTTAACTATTAGCAGCTAGTAACGAATAAATTCTAAAACGATTTAAAATAATTACCTCCTCTCCTTTCTTCTTCGACGTTAAGTTGTATCGGGTGAACTCTTTTAAGATGCTCCCTGTAGTTCGAGGTGTTGTTGTGGTTTATAAATGACTTTTTGCACAATTTACAAACTACTGTTTTTTTGTCTTGTGCAAGTGTGAAAAAATCCCACACAATGGACTTCTTAAAAGTTTGTCGCGGCATTTTAAAAAACGTTGTTATTCACTTCACCATCCCCATCACCATCACCAACATTAACAAAGCAACCGCCACCAAAAAAAAATGTTTAGCACTTACATACTTTTACATCGCGACCGCCAATAAACGCCATCGGCCAGTTCGTGCGAACGAACGAAACGAATTGACCAATCGCGTTAAAGATCAGACTAACATTGGTAGAACTTCTTACAGAGGCAACTTATCTCATCTCACTTCTCATCACTAATATTATAAATGCGAAAGTTTGTTTGGATGTTTAGATGTTTGGATGTTTGCATGTATGTTTGTTATTCCTTCATGCAAAAACTAACGAATGGATTAAGCTGAAATTTTGCACACATATAGTTCTAGCTCAGGAATAGGACATAGGCTACTTTTTTTCTAGGTACCACGCGGGCGAAGCTGCGGGCAGAAGCTAGTAAAATATAATTTTGTAGGTGTGTAATATGGTTTTAAAGTTATTAGGTATAGGACTCTAGTTGACAGGTAGCAGTAGCAGGTAGCTTACTGAGCAACCTACCTGCCGAAATTGTTTAAAATGTTAGCTTAAAGAAACAAAATATTTTATGTAGTAGGTAGCGTATGTACTAACAATTAATAACTTGTTGCCTGTGTAAGAAGGTACCTAGGTAAGAAAACCTTGTACCCACCCAGACCGAAACAAATTATAGTTCGTAAATTCTATTTCAACCACTGCAACACCAATAAAAAGAAAAAAGAAAATTAAATCCCGATTTCCGCAATTTTTACGCACAAATACATTCATGCACTTTCGTCCAACTGAGTACCTACCTTACCTACCTACCTAGTGGTTGCAGTTGCGGACAATAGGTAGGTAATTTCAAAAAAATGTATCGATACCAGGTAGGTACCTATTACGATACATTTTTGTGCTGATTAAATTAAAAGCATAATAATATATTACATCGCCGTAACTAACTAAAGAATAGTAGGTACCTATGTAGTTACAGTAGGTATTGCTAATTACGTACTATTATTATTACTATTGATATAACTGTCACTAAATTGTTGACTTAATCGATAAACATTTACTAGGTACTTACAAATATCAATTTTGTGGATCTACCTGTGCGTGTGCATGTTTAATGACACGACAAGTTGGTGGATGAAGGCGACACAAGATCGTTCCTCATGGTATTAAAATCATTTTCATCATTCATAATAATCAGTCCTTAAACTGTCTACTGTTGGCTATGCGTCTCCTCCAGGACTGGAGTTTTTCCATAATCACCACGTTTGGTAGGGGTTTAGTGTTCGCAGTACCTATTGGTATTATGAAGGTACCTACTTAGGCAGATTATTATCTACCTGAGTGGGTACCTGTGTACCACATTCCCTGTTGTATTTCTATTCCCTATTCGTCAGCCGGAACTGCCACGCCACGGATATTATGGGAAAGCCTATGCTTTTCCCATAATATCCGTGCCGTAATACCTATGTATTCAGCAGTTAAAGATCATTAGTAAAACAGGTGTTTTTATTAAACGCATGTGTATTATTAAATAATAAATCAATTTAAGTGTCTATCTAGTGTATAATATATAAGCTATTACAGTAAGATAAGATACCTACTACATATCGATAGTTTCACATCACTAGTCCGACCGAGCGTTCTATGAGTGAACGCTAGATGTCTTGTTCTGCATTCACATACAGCTCAAGCTAAATCAAACCCTAACAATCAAACTTTAAGGTTTAATCTTCTTCTGCTTTTGCCCTACTTTCAGATTAGCGACTAAATTAGTAACAACTAACGGTTATTCGATTATAAAAGTTAGTGAACCACTAATCATTCATTCGACTATTGACATTAGCGTTAGTGATTAATTCGATTATTGACATTAGTGACAATCGCGCATCGCTGCTCCGAACACAACACAATAACAGCTCTGACAACATGACTAATCTGTCAAAATTAGTTCCACCAATTGCCGCGGGACTTCTTTCGTGAAAAGGACTTTACAAGGTGATCTATATGCCACTTTGAAAATTTCTGACATATCTGTCACTTTTGACGTTTGCTGTCACTCAAAAAATGATAACCCTAACATGATAATTTTACCTTTAATCGCGTTAGTGTGCGCCGAACAGAACTGTCGCATTTCACCCCGTGTATTAAAGCTTAACTCATGACATATCTCCGTCTTCGTTTCGAAACCATGTATCTTCCAAGAACCGAAATCTTCCAAGGTTAACCGTCGTGATGTCTCATTTCAAGAACGCGTTCGTTTGTCCAAGCCTAGCCTTGTCTCCAAACATGTCCACACGCAAGATAAGTTTTGCAAGTTGACCTGCAAAAACTGACAGCCGATGCGGAAAAAAATGTCTCATAACATGAAAAGATGATGTTATGAGACCGTGTCTCGATACCATTTCGAAACAAATGTATCCTAGTGCGTACAAGGCTTAACTGATATTTGACAATATGTCTATGACGATAATTAATTATTACTTTATGACCATTTGGATTTTAGTTGCCGACTCATACTCATATATCCAATCTCTCCTACAGCTGTTTTATTTTCTAAATAGAATGTTACATTATATAGGGTGTTTAGTAATATGCTGACGATATTCAAGTGACGGTTTCTCAAAACATAAAAAAAGACTGCTCGTTAAAAAAAAATAGTTATATCATCAAATTTTAAAGAAAATTGACTATGTTTAGGTGATTTATTCGACATAAAACTTACTGCCTACTCTTGCAATCGACATCCAAAAATAAAGGCCGTAATCCACAAAAACGTAGATTTGCAGAGATGAGAATACTAAGCAAAAATAACTAATAGCATATCAGTATTCCGTCATCTCTCCGCTTAGCACAATGATTCTCATATTATTTTATATAATTTTAAGTCATATTTAAGTAACTGATTTAATTGGTTTATTTAAATCGTGTTAGTTACTAAATAAATAAATAAATTAGCTTTAGTGGAAACGGTCAAGCGGTGATGTATTATTTTCAACAGCGAAATTGTAGCAGAGATCGCGTAGAGAGAAATGTCGATTACAAGAGTAGGCAGTAAGTTTTATATCGAATTAATCACCTAAACTTAGTCGATATTCTTTAAAATTTGATCATATAACTAGTAGTTTTTTTTCCGAGTAGTTTTTTTATGTTTTGAGAAACCGTCACTTGAATATCATCAGTATATTACCAAACACCCTATAGTTAAGAGCGAAACCAACTTTGGTTTTTTTGTTATTTTGTGACATGTACGCAATATTTTTTCTCTAAATTTATACCTAAAGGTCTGTTTGACCTAGTTTGTTTATTAGTGTTAATGTTTGCTAACCTAGGCGCTAGAACATAATTGAATGTTTATTAATAGTTAATTGTGTAGTAGAGGTAGTTTGTATACTTATGCCATTGTTAACAGTACAATAGTTAATTGTATGGGCTCTAGAACATTGCCATTTAGGTGTGTCGTATGTAAAATTAACGTTGTAATAGAATAAGGAACTAACAAAACATATATTTAAGAGAATAAGTGCTTTACTGAAAACCTATATTGATTATAATATTCCAAATCAGTTTATTGAATTATATTTAATATTAAGTGTGCTAAATCTATATAAAAATGTGCCTTACGTATCTAAAGATGCCTTTCAAATTTTGTGACATAGGTGCTAAATTAAAAAAAAAATGCTTTATATTGCAACAACTTGTATTGTAATCATTAATTATTTATTTTTATTGATAGACGTTAAGCATAACAAACAATATAATTTTTATATAATAAATGTATTTACTAATCAAATCCACTGTTTTATTGAACTAGTGTCTCCTAAAAACATACAGAATTTAGGAACTCGCACACAACGTTCCTAGACTCCTGGTATCAAATTAAGTAAGAAGGGAATCCCCAGTAGTTTTGGAGGTTCTTTGATCATCAGCATTCGCGGAATTTCAGCATTATTTTCATTAACATCAGTGTCCACATTTATTGATGTTGAGGTTCAAGTATCGATGTGATCGCACATGGGGGCAGGGCTCATGTCAAGTGTTGCTTTTTTTAGGGTTCCGTACCTTAAAAGGTAAAAAAGGAACCCTTTAAAGATCACTCTCTTGTCCGTGTGTCACCACCGATTTTCTCAGGACGGGTAGACCTTGCAAGTTGAAGTTTACACCAGATACTGAGGTCTATAGTCCCTATTAGGTGTATAAAAATGAAGGTAACACATGAAGGTAAATGAATGTAGTCAACACGATAAAAAGATATGGGCAAATTTGGATTTTCGGGAAAACTTGTAAGTACCAAAATTTACCTTAATTTTCAACTTTTATTTTTCGGAATTTTCCGTTTACTTATTCTGGGTCAACCGGAAGTACCCGTTGAAAACCTATATGGTAGTTCCCGTTGAAGAAATTTGGCAAAAAGCGAGGACAAATAAACGAAAAATTTCAAAAAGTAAAACAGGAGAAAATGAAAGGGTGCCCCCATACATACATAGTTGACGCCAATCCTCGTTGTATGGACCCTCGTACTATTTAGAGGACTAGCTTAATCGGCACCAACCTCAAATAAGGTAAATAAATAAAAGTGTGCTACTGAATAAAAGCTCCCATACAACAGACATGATTTTTTGCCGTTTTTATAGTTAATGGTACGGAACCCTTCGTGCGCGAGTCCGGCTCGCACTTGGCCGGTTTTTTCTTATAATTTTTTTTCGTGTCAATAGCATTAACGTATTTTAACAGGTTAGCTGTCCCGAAGCAAGTTTCGATCTTCTTTGTACACGTCCTCGTAGTAAATAATGACAGCTAACGCTCATGAAGTTTCGTATTAAGTTACGTCATTCTCTTGAAGTATTTTATGATACTTTATGTGTCCTAGTGATTGAAATTAATTATATCGATAATTGCTAATGTTAGATGAGTATGATAAGAAATTAATTATTTACGTTTAATGATAAAATGTACGTTTATGTTCGTAACACTTTAGACATCTGAAAAATATCTTTTTGAAAACAATCTTCTGTTATTGAATTGCACCATTCAATTAGGTACCCTTTCGGCCACCAGTTTCCAAACAAGAAAAAAATTTAAAGAAATGAAATCTATGACGGTTCCTCACTTGAGAAAGGTCCTACGATTAGGCTAATTTCCTTTGCTGGCTTCGTTATTGTCTGGACGGCTTGTATTGATGGAAAAATTACCGATCTCCTTGGAAAAGGTTATCAAATCTTTTTTAAGTTCAATAATAAATTGATTGGTAGAATTTGGTTGTAGTATAATTTACTAATGCTACAAATAATATAATTATTAAAAAAAATTATCGATAGATCGATTGCATTATCTACATCATTGGCCATGAGGCACATATGCCTCATGGACGTACCAGTGCAATCACCCATGAGGCACATGTGCCTCATCGGACAGCTAACCTGTTAATTCGCATTTTTTATATTAGGGTTGAGAAGAACCAGTTTTTGTTGTGAAATTATAAAATTCCAATACGTATGGCACGAGTATTATAGTCACTCACTGTGGGCCTTATAAGGAGGCTCAAGATCACTTAACGAGCTATGGACCTGAACATGCTTAGCGTTTCTACATAAAATCAGAAATTATGAGATCTATAAACAATAAAGTCACTGACTTTGGTCAAACGTAGAAAAATGCTATTGGTTTGGACTTTGACTAAGACTTTATGCTGAGGTTTGACTAGCCAAACCTAGGAGTGCCGGAGATCCAAATAGATAAAATATGACCTGGATATTTCATATCATAATATAGATAAAGTTTTCATATGTATGTGATACTGAAAGGTAAAAAATATATATTATCTTCACCGTGTGTGATGGTCCAATGGATTGTATTTCATATTTTATCTTAAGAGTTGACTATACCTCAGCCCAAACTCGAATTTCACCCCCGCTTCTCCGCGCGCCGCTGCACGTCCTATCTCACCGTAGTTCATATGTTTGCCGGTTTTTTATCATTCAGTCCCTTCATTAACTTGTTGTGTTTAATTTATTATTATTTTTAATTTCTCATTACTGCGTCTTTACAAAAACCAACTAAATATAAATTCTACCCAAGAATTAAGTGTTCGTTTGGAGCGACAAGCATCACGGGTCTGAAAGCCGAGGCCAGACTGAATCGCGGACCGGGCGTCCGGAGCGAATGGTTTCATTAGTGCAAAACTTAGATATTTTCATTTTATGGTAAAATCAAAAGGTATTTTGAAAATTTAAAACTCAGGTGCCCTTATTTATGTTGTGTAAAATTACTGTATATAGTTTCAAGATCTAAATTTTAGTATTCATCGCATAAGAACGGGTTTAAGATAAATTTGGAGTCATCTTTGGATTTTTTTCCTACCGAGAAAATTTCCGTGACGGACTCGTGGTCACACCGTTTTGCCACACCAGTGTGACTACGAGTAATTTATTTTCCTCGTGGTCACACTGTGCGGTGTGATCAACAGTAATTAGTGAAACATAAGACTCGTGGTTACACTACTAGTGTCGGGAAAGTGACAGTGTAGGTACCGATCAATACGCTACTCAAAAATAGTAATTGCATGCTTTTGATCGTGTGTCTGTCCTTTTCAGTGCGTTTATTAGTGATTAGACTTCTCATCTTCATAATTTAGCGTAAAATTTCCAAAAAATGGCCAACAGTTATTTGGTTATGGATAAGCTGCATCTGAGTATTTAAAATAAAATCGTCTTTTTCCGTTTCTGTTTGTCTCCGTTCGTTTGGGTTGAAATTTGCTACTCTAATGTCATTATGTAGAACATTTAATAATTTATTTATTGTCACATAGTTCTTGTGACATACTTTTATTAATCACCGAATTATAACTCTCAGCGACATTATTAGTTCGATGGCGTTCGTTGCTGACACACCAATCTCTTATGCATGCATCATTTTTAAGCCACGTATTCTTCATGTACGCCATAAAAGCGTTAATTTTATTGTTTTTTAAATGAGCACATTGCAATTGTATATACGCCCAACCATCTTTAATTTGGTTCTCCGGTAACAGTGGAAGAGCAGTGCACAAACCTACTAAACGGCGATACAACTTTGTCTTTATGCCTATAGATTTAGCTTTTCGCCACAAACTCTGCGTGAAATGGTAGTAGCAGTTTTTTATTTCGAGATTTGGGAAAATTAATTTGAGTGCATTAGAAGTTGCAACTTCAAAGTCTAGATGGAACTTATCTGGTTTCCATTCGGGAAATTTGGCTTGCAATATGTCAAACAAAGCCGAATACGTGCTTTCTTTTTTGTCACTCATCAGGGCAAATACTTGTGGAACCACATTAGTTGTTCCGGATGAACTTCCCAAATCACCGTAAATAATAAATAACTGATGAAATGGTTTAGGTGTACTTTTGAAGGTTCCGTCACAAAAGTATTCTTTTACTTCACCCAATAACTGTTTTGCTTCGTCAAAACAAAACACCAATAATCTGGAGTCCTCGTACTGATAATCAGCCACCAAAGAATTTTTAAATTGTGCAGGAATCTCAACTTCGCTCAGCTTTGTAAAAACTGTTTTGTCCATTTGCAGCTTACGTTTTCTTGCCGAATATAAGCTGCACTTTACGCTGCGAAACGACGGTACTTCAGTGACTAAGTGAATAC
This sequence comes from Philereme vetulata, assembly GCA_918857605.2. Classification (NCBI taxonomy): domain Eukaryota; kingdom Metazoa; phylum Arthropoda; class Insecta; order Lepidoptera; family Geometridae; genus Philereme; species Philereme vetulata. The sequence goes on from OU975432.1 coordinate 11,503,703, forward strand.
CTTTATCATATAAAGGTTTCAAATTATTTTTGTAAATAGCAGGCATTGAATCCGCCGAAGTACCAGCCTCCTCCTTCATATTCACTATCGACATCGCTAAGTCATTTTTGGCGTGATTCTGTTTACACTCCTCGGTATGATTAACTTTTTTCATAATTTTATCATCCTAAAAACACAATAAGTTAAGACTAACAGTTGGAAAATATATAACCCCTTCGTCCACTCATAACTGCTTAGTATCTAGATTTTTTTTCACTGTTGCATAACCATTTCATTTCATTTACGAACGTGGACGAAGTGGATATTTTATCTCATTAGAAAAAAAAGGATGCTATGGCGCTCATTAGGGAAGGCCTATGTCCAGTAGTGGACAAATATAGGCTCATGATGATGAACAAAGGATGCCTATGCAGTCACGGAGAAAGTATTCAATTATTTACCTTGGCAGTAGTGACAGACCCCGTACATTTATGCTTTCGCCGTTGGCTACAGAACCATATAATATTTTTGTTCGCATAAACTTTATGTTTATGGTATTGGTATCCATCGCTTAAAAGCACTTCACCACGTTTTTTTTGATTCTTTTACCCATTTTACGTTTATGTACCCAACAGTAAAATTCGTGCTATTTAAGCGTAACCTAAACCATAATTTGAAAATTCAGAATGACAATTTACGTGTCACTATTAAATAGTTCCTGATTCATGAAGTATTTATCAAGGAGTTTCAAAGTACTAGTTATTTTACGAATAAGTATTTTATCTATCGGGCACTTCACTACATACCTACTATTCAGTCAAGTGCGATCCTTTTCAGAGTAGTGTAACCACGAGGAATATAAATTACTCGTAGTCACACTGGTGTGGCAAAACGGTGTGACCACGAGTCCGTCACGAAAATTTCATTCCTTCCACTCGACACCACCAAAACGACACCATCCGTGCTGTCGTATGGAATCTCTAGTCCATACGACACCACCCTAGTGATGTCCAGAAACGCGTGTTTTTGACTAACAGCTCCCAGTTCATTAAAATAAATAAATAAATATCAGACAACATCACATACATTGATCCGACCCCAAAGTTATTATTTCAAGTTATCTATAGTTAAACGATAATTAATAAAACAGAGTTTATGAAATATTATTTTTTTATTTCAGTGAAGTAGTTATGTAGGTATTAAAGAACGGACCGGAAAACTAGTCTTGCAGCGTGTCCACAATTGTTGTTACGTGCTTGTAATAGGCCTCAATGAACTTTTCTTTTAGTGTGTCTTTTCCGGGAAAAAAACTTTCAGCCAACAATTTTGCTGTATTTAATACAATCTGAGCATCACTCAAATGGTCCGTTTGGGTACAATTATCCTTCATATTTTGTTCCGTTTGCGTTTTCACGGACGTATAAATGTCTGGTGTGACGTCGTCATCTCTACACTCTACAACATACTCTTGAGTATCCTGCATTTCAAACACATCATCGGGCGAGAGTTGGTATTTAGGTTGAAAACTCAAAATTGATTGACTCTCCATACTTTCTAAATTATGTTATTAAGTATTTATATATTTCTAAATACAATAGTAATAGCACAGTGAACAAAACAGAAAACAACTGAATTCAGAAACGCCACAGTGACATACTTATATTCTTTAATGTCATGTGCTAGCATTATGGAAACATTAAAAAAGTTTCTACTCCGATTTACCCGATGATGTGATACTCTGTTTAAAAAAACCTCTATCTGAGTTCATCTAAAGCCTTTGCCACAGTGATATCACCATTGATTAATTGCATTTGAACATCAAGTATAAAGTCATCATCCACAATGTGTTTACTCTTCCTTTTTTGTTCTAAAGCTTCCATACCTAAGTATTTATTCATTTTATTCATGGTTCTGGTCAAAGTAACTGTTGTCTTGTTTATTCCCTTTATTAGTTTCGAATGAAAACCTTCGGATACATTATCGGTACGATGTCTTTCACCATATACGCTAAAAAGATCTGGGGAGTGAATTTTTAACCAATAATTTTCGATGTAACGTATTAATCTGGTCATGTTTATATTATTAATTCTATAAATTTGGGTTTTGATATACTCCCATCCTTCTGAAGTACATTGTGGTGGCAAGAGCGGTAAGACCGCTGTTAGAGAGACAATTCTTTTTTCCGGTTTGGTTTCATTATTTTTAAACTTTTTGGCATTTTACTAATATTTTTGCACCAGTGATAATAGCAGCCCTTAATTATTACATTTGGATATTCTTCTTTTATAGCGTTAATTGCTGCGGACTCATAGTCACAATGTACTTTATAAGGTTTATATTCTGGTAATTGTGATTGAATCATGTGGAATAATAACTCATAGCTTTTCTGTGTTCGATTAGTCATAAATGCACTGATAAGTGGTACCACTTTTGTTTCTTCAAAAGTGCTGCCTATGTCACCAAGAATATTGTAAATTTGTTGGAAGGGAGTCGGGCAGACTGCAAAAGTTCCATCAACGAAATACTCAGTGATTTTACAAATCATTACACGACAACGTTTGGGACAAAACACCAATATGCGAGTACCATCATAATAGTAATCCGCTAATATAGACTCGCGAAATCTTACCGGTACAGTGACCTCATTTATAGATTTAAAAATTGTAGCGGGAACTCCAAGTTCTTTATTTCTTGCATCATAAAGCAATTGTTTAATACTTTTAAACTTTGGAATTGCATTCAGTAAATCATGACCTTTTTCTTTCAATGTAAACACATTATCTTAATATAAGGTTGGTATTGGTTGGTCAGATGTAATTACCTTATTTCGTAATACGTTTGTTACCAGCAAACGGTCATTTGCAAAGGCGTCTCTTCCGCAAGTGTGATCTTTGGTCTTTGTAATTATGTCATTCTAAAAAGTAATATTAAAATTTATTCTAGTAAAATAAGTAAAGGCTATGGAATACTCGAAAAAATGACAAATGAAAAGGATACTTACCATTATAGTTATCGTACCTGGACACTTTGTCCTTTTGAAGCTAGTGCATCTCCATAACACAGCCGTTTTTATATCCCTTGTGACGGTGAAATTTATACGTTTGCCAGAGCAAAGCTGTTCCGCCATTAGTTTTTATATATTTTATGTCGTCAGTATTAGTATCCATGTCCATTGTGAAAAATTAAAATATTCGGACGGAAAGACAATAATATGCAAATTGCAATGAACAATGTCAAGATGACCATTTGAGTGACAGATAAATATAAACTTTATCAAATGACATACCTCATTAATGAAACTGCTTGAACTTAATTGGAGTTTTCATATCAACAACTTTGTATGTAGGTAACCTCACTATTAGTCGGTGGTGTCGTATGGACTAGTGATTCCATACGACACCACCGATGGTGTCGAGTGGAAGGAATGATTAATTTTACGAAATCGTGTTTTCACAACACAGGCGTTCTATCACGTATCCTTAACTGAATGAATTACAGATTGAAAGCAAACATGTTGTTTTGTTGCAACATTGTTGAACAAAACATTGTTTCTCAATAAGCGATTTAACGTCTCTCCAGATAAAGTGCGCCCTTAACATAAAATATTATAGCATCATCATCGTGTGTGATGCGCTAAAATAAAGGACAAAAATAAAACAAACTGTTAAGGCAGGGAATGTATTTTATTGACATAGATAAAATTGATTACTGGTAGAAATGTCTACATAAACAATAACTAGAACTCTGAAAATTGTAAGAAAGATTATTATACATCGTGAAAGATTGCGGTCTATTGAACTACAGCGGCACACACACTTGCAATAACTCTAATATATTTTAAATATTTCTGAATAGATCTATAAATAGTAACTTTTTATACACGACTGCATAAATAAAACATTATTGATCTAAGAAATTATAACTAATTCAACACTATTTTACACATTCACCTATCGATTCGATCTTGTAACATTGGCCAAAGACATTACAGGCCTGACAGGTATAATACTTTGGTTAGAACTTATTCGTTCTAAAACCGAGGACCAAGCACTTATTGCACGAGTAATTGTAATTTTGCTGAATAACATCAGCATTCATGTCACTATATTAATTTGTTTAAGGTTGACCCTCGGTACTATTGTTAGCCTAGTTATCCTTCTTCATCCTAGTACTGGTCATGCGGTAGATGATGGAGTCTCTGCCGGGGTCCATGTCGGCCAGCGCGTACACGATAGCGACCAGCGAGAACGCGAACACCACTCCGAACCACAGGATGATGTTAAAGATGGCGGCGTAGTCGGCCGAGTAGCCGTCGGCAGCGTGATCTGAAGGTACCTTCAATAACAAAACAAACATTAGAAACCTTACCACAAAAAAGTTAAGCACCTCTTTAAAAAATACTGACCTAATAACTAATAATAATAAACTAAGGAGTTTTTTAAACATTGACATCAGACCGCTGGGCCCCGCTCGCTAGGGATCTGGTTTCCATGTCAACTTATAATAGCTAAGAAATATTCCCTGAATTTGTAGTTCAACAGTTCAGAAGTTATGAGTATTTATTTTGAATTAATGATGATGATAGTATTTTTCAAGATATAAGTGATACTTTCATTTTGTCAAAACTCCATTTATTTCTGAATAAAAGCAATAACATAAAAATCCACTACAAATTCGTAACCAAACAACAACTGCAAAAGCAAAAGCTATTGACGGATTCTCCAAGGTGTCCAGTTTTTTTTTTCGAATGGACTAGTCTCGCTGTTGGCCTCTGAGGCCGTTGCAGCTTAACCGAACTTTTGGCGAGCGCAGAAGGCGCTCAGCCCTGTAAGTTTTTGATGAGGCAACTAGTGCAAGGGCACCATTTAGGTACGAACCTCGGCTTGGGCTGCTGACAGGATGGATAGGAGAGAAACGCCCGGGTACGTGCTTGTACCTCGTATAGGCGGACTGACTGAAGGGACTCGTCGACCTCGCCGGCGAGGTCGGTGTATCTGTGAAGTGTTTGCTCTGTCTAATGTAGATGACTCAGAAATCTATTCCACGTTAGCGGAGGTGATTTCGTCATCCGGGTCTCCGAGCGCGTGTCTCAGACGACTGAGGATTTTGTTCGCAGGCGGATCTATCGGATAGTCCGGAATGGTATGTACCAAAGGATTCGGATGATGGGTGGCAAGTTCATAATGTCGCTTGGAAGCGAGCTTGATGAACTTGGCTATTGACTCTATTTTCATATCGCGGTGTAGATCGTTATTGCGAAAATACTAAGGCGAGCCTATGACTTTTCGCAAGAAGCGATTTTGTACTATCTGAATAGCACCAACTTGACGAGAGTGGGCGAATACTACAGAGGAGTATGTCATGATGGGGCGAATGCAAGCTTTGTGAAGGGTCATCTTATTTCTAAGAGACATTTTACTTTTTTTGCCTAGGAGTGAGGATCGTCCTAAGGTGAACTTTGTTTGATTGCATCTCTTAGTTTATATGCAACTTAAAGGAAAAATGTCTATCAAGGATAAGGTGTCTAGATGCTGAGATATAGCCAGGCGATACAGCCATAACAAAAAAAAAAATCCACTACAAATTGACTACAAAAACATTAGCTTTTGACCGATTCTGTCAGATCCTTAGTTTCCGAGATCCAGCCGGGCGGTACAGCCTGATTTCTGGCTGTAAGGACCTAGATAAGTGCTCTTAACTTCTGAACTGTTGAACTACAAATTCAGGGAATATGAGTTTAGGGAACTACAAAATCTTAGCTATAAGTTAACATGGAAACCAGATCCCTAGCGAGCGGGGCCCAGCGTTCTGATATCAATTTTGAAACAGGTGTTCAACGATGTGTAGTAAAAGCGCAGTTCCATTGCGCACGGACACGCTACGCCCGTGTAACGCGCTAAGCATTCGCGTGCAATCAATCTGCGCTTACTAGTTCTTTAGCAAGTCACGAGGCTGTCGCAAGGCCACCATGAGCCAAATGAAAGTGACACGATAAGCTATCATTTACATCAGATAGTTCAGAAACTACGGCATGTGTGAAGTATTCTGTGGTAATGTGAATATTGTTTTATCAAATGATATCGAGTGAGATGGCGGTTCATCTATTTCTATTCAAAAAGCAACTGATTCAAACTAAGGTGATAGTCCTGTCGATCGTAAACATTTTATTGACGAAAACCATTTAAAGAGGTCTATTTTCGTAACAAAAATGTTCACATTGACAGTACTTTGAGTGTGGTGAATTATTTTGAAAATAATAATAACTATCTATTCTAAATACTAAACCCGATGCATTTAATAGTCTATTCAAAATACTATTTCTATATCTAACGTGATAATATTTGATCTCACATTTTCTGTTAGGGAATCATCCAATTTGGTATCGGAATCCTTAAAACAAGTAAAAATGTACATAGTAAAAAAAATGTTTTATTTAAATACCTTAAATCAGTTGCAGAACTCAGAATAATCTAATATATAAAATTCTCGTGTCACAGTGTTTGTAACAAAACTCCTCTGCAACGGCAAGACCGATTCTCATGAAATTTTTTGTGTGTATTCGGTAGGTCTGAGAATAGGACGTAAACTGTTTTTCACACCCCTATGTGATAAAGGTGGTCCACGCCAAATGGTTTTTATTTTTTTTATAATTCTTCAATAAAAAATACATACAACCATACATTTTCATCCTTCTATTGATTCTAAGGCGGTACGAAGTTCGTGGGGTCAGCTAGTAATAATATATAATTTAATTAACATAATTTTTGATAAAAAGTATACACTGATAACAAAAAAAGTCATCAAGGTGTTAACTGAGTTACGGTCGAAGTCTCACAAATTACAAAAAAAGATTTCCTTTTTTTTGCGCTTCGTGAGACTTTGGTAACCATCATTTAGTAGTGAAAAGTAAATTACATAACTTTCCACCCTGTATGATATAGTGGTTCAATACAAATGGATCGCGATAATCCACAATTATTTTTAACGAAACTCTCTTAGCAACTCAAGAGGTTAGTGGAATTCAGATTGCTTTTATTGTTAACCCAAGACGTTAAAAGAGTGTGTTATAAGTTTGACGCCTATGTCTGTCTGTTGCGTCGTAGTTCCCAACCGATTCGAACGCGGTTTTTTACTAGAAAGCTAGTTCAACTGGGGTGAAAAGAGGTTGTAGGAATTTTTTTATCTTTTTTTTTATGTATACTTCTAAATTGAGGAAAACTATAAATAAAATACTTACGTCATTCTGACGAGTGGATCGCACACGGCGCGTGTGCACAACGTCGGTAGTCACGGCTGTGACGAGAACAGATCCGTCGTACGCCTTCACGAAAGCAGCCGTCAAATTCTCCAGAGCATCACCTACACACCATAAGTGTCATGTACGACATTAAATGAAAACACGGTTAGGGCTAATGGCTAGTATTGTTGAAAAATCTTATTTTTCAAAGCATTTCATAAAACATTTTAAATTTTTAAAAATCTTAATTACAACCCCTAAAATATTAATAAAATAGGTAAACAAATCTTATTCATTCGTCACGTAAGTAGGTACCTGTTAAGCTGACTAAGCGGTATCGTCGCAAATGCGCCACCGATTTACGTTAAAAATTGCTTATTGGAAATGTATCGATTACTGAATAAATATTCAAGCTACCGGTATTAAACCCACCTCTAAAATCAGTTAATACGATTTCGGATGTGTGTTTTAAATTATTGTCATAACAAAACACGTAGTCATACAAAAACATTCTGTCGAATGGAGTTTCAAACATACACCCTGTATAACATCACAGCAATTATAACATCTAACTAGGTAGCTATATTTAGACTATGGCGAGTACTAAGAAAAAAATTCATTTAATAAACTAAAGTATAACAGTTCAAAAAACTCTTGCAGTGAGAAAAACTTTTTTATAAGATGCTACTTGTACACACGGCTACACATCAAGTTATACATTTCTAGTATAAGCTGACCTCTCATTCTACAAAAAGCCTACACAATGCGAGGTCAGATTATACTGGAATTGTATAGCTTGATGTGTAGCCGTGTGTACATACTAGCTGAGCCGCCCACGGCTTCGCATGCGCGGTTTGACAATACAAACATTACCCTCCTTCTGCGCAGCCGAGTAAAAAATAGCCTATTTTGGTCATAATCTATCTGTATACCAAATCGTTCCAGCCGTCTAGACATGAAAACGTAACAAACAGACAGAAAGTTACATTCGAATGTATAATTTAGTATTATTCTTATTAGTTTATTGATCGCTCGGGTGGTTGGTTTTCAAATGTCTTTATAGGTATGTAACAAAATATCGCTAATTTTTAGCAACTAATAATCCACTGACCCTGACCCGACAGACTGAAGCGCCACTAATAGTCTTTTCACAATATTATTAGTTATAACCATTTCACGTTGTCTTAGCATAGAATATAGATTCTTTAAAATAAACATTGTATTTCCTTTCGATACTTATTGTAAAAGTATATATTTATAAGCATATATTTTATATTTTTTATGTAAGTATATTATGTAGTATATGTAGGTATATTTTAGGTTTCGGTATTTATTTTTATCCTACTTATATAGGTATTTATTGTAACACCGCCTCCTCATACGTTTTTACAATTCAGTCCATCCAAAGGTTGCCTGGAAGAGATCGCTTTGAGAGATAAGGCCGCCCATTGTACCACCATGTATTAGTCATTAAGTTTTCTAGGTTAAGTTATTTTAATTTGGTGTAACAATAAAGAATTATCTCTCTCTCTCTATCGAATATAATCTAATAGAATAATCTAGTATTTGTTAAATGATTTTTTTATATTAAACTTGTAGACACACAAGCTGACGGGCCTCCTGATATTAAATGGTCACCGCCGCCTATAAACTCCTGCAGCACTCTTGGTACCGCAGTCGCGTTGCCTACCACTTAATATCCTATTTACACCTCTCTTGAAGGCGTTCATTTTGAAGCCCACCGGAAAAACCTCCGGGGGAAGGTAATTCCACATCTTGCAGGTGCGCGGAAGAAACGAGCGGGTGAAACGCACCGTGTGAGACTTCCATGCATCTACAATATGTGGATGAGCTCGTTGCCGGTTGCGGGAGGTTTATGGTTTATGCACTCTAAAACTAACTTAACTAGGTAACATCATTTTAAGTGCACTTTGTCTAGCACACATTTTTAATTTATAGCTGACTGAACAGATCTAGCGTTATTAATCGCTCGGGTCTAAGCGATGGACTCGAACTCTAGCGTCGTTGCTTGCATTCGCTTGCTCGTATGCCAGAATAGTGTTATTGGTCGCTTTCAGCCCTTATATTACAAGGCTAAGTCTATATTTAGCCTTGTATAATCGGACTGAGGAGGCAATGGACAGAGAAACCTGGCGGGCTCTAGTGTCTAATGACAAGATCCATTTTGTATCATAGCAGCATTATGTAAGACTTACCAAGAAGTTTCTTCGCCTCTTTGGTTTGGAGGGAGTTGGGTCCATGGTAGTCAGACAGGGCATGCAGAGAGCAGAAACGGAAGTTGTATAAATCAACAATGTTGTCCGCCGAGACAGCACCAGACTTGACCTGATAAATAAATTAAAAAAATATATTGAAAAACTTTTATTATGATACATATATACGGGATTTACGTACCTTGTCGAAATTTTCGTCGAAAGGAACCGTTTAAACTACTTTTTAAACGGTCGGTTTTAAGGTGAGTTTATTTATTTGTAACAGAACATCGAGCTTTCACGAACTGAACATTAAGCACGACACATTGTTACAACTTGTGTTTTACAAACCAACGACCGAATTTGTGTAACATTTAATCGAGCAATGACTCGAGCGAGGCAAAATAAGCGTGCGTGCGTCGAGCATTCGCAGGAACGTTACATTACATGGACGTTCCTGCGGATCTGAGACCTTTTTTATTTGAGCCTTTGCTTGTATTGTACCATTTGTACCTTACATTAAAGAACCTAAATAAATGTCCAAATTTGTTATTATTTTGTGACTCAATGATTATGTCTAAAGTAAAAAAATATTCTTGAAATACATTTGCAAGTATGAGAAGTTAAATTATCATCATTTGTTAAGTAAAAAAGATGCATAGAAGGCAAAAGATTGCATTAGGTACAACATGAATACATTATTAATTTATTTCTGCCTTTTGGTATAAAACAGCCAACATTTTTCAGATATAAATAAATGAATGGGAATGGGAATATATTTTACATGTGACTTATATAAAGAAAGAAAACATTATATTTAAACCACCACACGAATAGGTCTCTGAAAGTAATCTGAAACTTGGTCATTGTAAACTTTAAAACGGCTCCGTACCTAAATGCTTATTACGGCGGTCCAAGTAAATTAAAACATATAATGAGGCTCATTGCATTCACAATAAGCTAAAATGAAATGCAATCTCCATGACAAAACCTTATTTCTATTTCATAAAAATGAAAGAGGCCACATTCATAATATGCTATGATGATATACAACCTTCATGACATATCCTTATTTCTAAGAAACAAGACGCCATAGTCTAGTAGTGAAAAAAGAACAATGGATATCGGGAACGCATTTTTTCTTTTTAGCAACAAACTGTTACAAAAAGACTATTAATTTCTTCTCATTCGTGCATCCCTTGTGTAACAATGTACTACATATTAAAACTTCTGTGGAGATGAAATAGCACTTAGCTTAGCGGCATGTTAATACGCCGCAGCGATACTCTTCTGTTGAGTGAAGTTTAGTTTACCTCACGTACATCTTAACCAAGAGTGGCTTAGCCATAATAAAACACATTATTGACAACTTTTATACCTAGGACAAAACATAATAGAGATGTCTATCAGAATAGCCATATAATATAAAACAAGTGGGCACTTTAGACTCACTGTAAGGTCAAAACTAAACAAATTACAATACCTTTTCAGTGATGGTCTTCAACACTTCAAGCTCTCTCAGGAACTGCAAGTCTTCATCCACGGATGGTTTCAGGTGCTGTAGAGACTGCTTCGGCACCTTAGGTACTTTGATGGTTCCAAATACCTCATAAGTGAGCTGAAAAAAGCAGATTTACAAATTAAAGTATTCCTGGAGCAGTTATATAAAGACCGTTTGCAACACTTAAGATGATTCAACTGTAACTTTTTTGTTTTTTAAAGAGTATGTAAATACATATTATTTTTGTTAAATTCAATAAATATAAAAGTAAATATGTATAATAACACTAAACAATATTAATTTATCATAATTTTTTTTGCTATCTTTCATTTTCCCACTGCTGGGCAAAGTCCACCCCTAACTCCTTCCACCTATCGCGATCCTTGGCAGATTTCCACCATACCCTCTCGGATCTACTGAGGCCATGGCGCCAACGCTTTCGCGGCCGACCCTGACGACGTCGCTGTCCATCCTCAGGTACCCAGGGTTATGATGTTGGCGCATTTCTACGGAAACATTCGTCTTACGTACCCCGTCTTATCCCACTTGAGACCAAACTGCAAGTTTTGCCTGCCACATCGGCAATGCCAGTTAACGAACAAAGCGTGGTATTCCTCACCCGATCGGTTCTCCAGTTAATAAATAATATATATATATATATATATACATATATATGTATTAAGATAAATACCTAACCTTGATTGTGTATACATGATAAAAATATTTATATTTAAATTACCTCGTCAGTGTCTGATAATTTGATGTTGACAAGTCTGTTGCCACCATTAGTGAACCTTTGCATAATCCTGTGCTCCATTTCATTGTATGTGTCTGGCTCATACTCGTCCACTTTCAATGGGAAGTTCTTGGATTTAAGACCAGCCTGTAGATAATACATATTATTTTGCAGGTATTTACATAATCATACAATATCCGTCTTCAAACTTTATTTATAAAGGCTTTTTATCTTGTTGTTTAATTCTTTATTGCACAAAAAGAAAAATGTACAAATGGAGGACTTAATGCTAACAGCATTTTCTACCAGTCAACCGTGACAGGTAAAAAACTTAGATTGGCGTGCTTAACTAGGTACTAACAAAAAATACAAATAGAAATAGAAAACTACTAACTGCCTAATTGCCTTTAGTCACATGAGATTTTTGAAGTGAAAACTTTAGGCGCGTTGAGCATTTTTTGAGATGGGAAAAAACCATTGAACTCGCGACATTGTTACCTTGTCAATGACTGTTACTGACACCTCTGTGTATAAGTATATGTAGTGTAGTCTGCTTTTATTCAAGTCTTCACTTCTTTCGGCTGGGTGCTCCCCTTCACATAGTGCGCATTTGGCCGGTGTGTTCCTGTCTTTTTTTGGACAGTCTGATGTGCGTAGTCCTTGGCCGCATTTAACGCACCTAAACGGACGCATACAGTGGTTTTTAGTGTGGCCAAACTGTTGGCAGCGCTGGCACTGGGCGATTGTTTTGCGTTTTCTGGGGTATTCAATCTTCACAGATTGATTATGTATATACTTTATGGTTTTGACCTGTTTGTTGTTCGGGTGAGGTTATATGTTGACGAAGAACGTGGAGGTTGGCAATTTGTCTGCGCCATATCTGGCGTTTATTATTGCCCCTGTCACTTTGTTACCAGTAAGTTCTATCGCCACTTTTATTGATTCTTTTGGCGTAGTGTGGTAGTTACGATTCTGTATGGTTTGTCTTCCTTACGCGAAAATGTATAACCAGTCAACCCGCGTTCACGAATTATTTCAATGGTTTTTTTGTAATATTCTTTAGTTTCTATCATTACTCGGAGTTGGTTTTTATTGACGTTGTTTATTTTAAACTGCGATTTATCGATAGCAGAGTTTATAAGGTTATATAAATCATTTATGTCGTTGATGCCGTAAAGAACTATTGGAGGTGGCATGGTTGATTTTGGTTCTTTAATTACTGTTTCTACTAGATGGTCTGGATCTAGGCCAGCAAAACTGTTGTGGGTTTCAATAATGTTCTCCTGTGGCGGAGTATTGGATATACGTTTCCTTTTATTGCGCGTCAATGGTATGCTCTGCCACTCTGGGGATTTTAATGCAGGATTCTGCGTATTGTGAGGCTCTTCTTCTGCGTGGTTTGGTAGCAGGATGTTGGTCATCGAGTTACTGCGTGGTCTTGTGAAGAACATGCTCCTGTGGAAAGTCTGTTGGACTAATTTTGGTTCCAGTGCTGGTGTACGTTCAGTCGGATCCATTAGAGGCAAAACTTTGCCCCCCCCCCCCCCCCCCCCCAGAGTACGAGGGGGAGCTTGAGCGAAGCTCAGGAAGGGATTCTCCGACGTCGCCGGTACCTTCCTGGGGTAATATCGTTTTAGGTTTTGCTGCCATGGTTTCGTTATTTTTTTCTTCGGGATTGATTTCCCCTAGCCAGATATTCGGTTCAAGCGCCGAAGATTCGCCTTAGCCCTTCACATTTAGCTATTACGGTCCTGAGGTGGGGGAGCTCAAATTGGACCGTAACATTGCCCAGGGAGGACGGCCCACAAAGGTGAAAGTATGCGGGCCTATTGCTACGCGACTGGATGCTAGCAATGACGTGGACGTATGTGATTAGGACTGGTCAGTGCGCGCCTATAGTCTAGCTCCACCTAGACGTACGTTTTCGGTATACTCAGCATTTTATAGAAGTGTGCTCCCTGGCAGAACACAGCCCACCAAGACCAGACACTGACTTCCCCCCTTCAGACCATGGTCTGAACAACGTTTGTTCTGGGAAAACAGTGATTTAAAGGAGACCTTGTATAATTTATTTTTGTTAAGGGTTATTCATTTAAGATCTAATTATCTGTCAGCCATAGGGTTAAATCAATAGCCATTATTATAAAGATAAAAGATAGTAAACTTGTCTAAAATTTAACAAGATACTAACTCAGTCTAGGTTTTTGAAAAACTGGAGTTTCTCAGGTTTATGATACGATTAAGTAATTTTTTTGACGTCTTCCACATCTGAATGCCCTCTGAGCTTGCCAAAAGTTTGGTTAAGCTGCATCAGCCTCTAGAGGCCAACAACAAGGATTCCTTTAGAAAAAAAAAAGTGGCGCATGTCTATAGAGAGGTACTCCAAAAGAGAATGAAAACACAAATTAACCGGCAAGTTCATCAGAACTATGAAGTCCCAATTACAAATCCATTCAACACAAGGCCCCAGCCAGAAACCTGCCACAACTTTGATAATAGATGTAGCAGGCTCTACTCTCAGGTACTATATCAGAATACCTCGACCTCAAACAACGATGCAACCAACAACAACCAGAAAAAAGAGCGAGAGCGGAACGAATCAGATAAAATCAAGCGTGATTCTTATCCTAACAATAATAGAATCAACCCAAATACGCTACACGAGTCACAACAGGAGCTGTCTTCCAATAAAGATAAATCTAACAACCCAAGCAACACAAGGAGAGTAGGACTAGAACCTCCTAAACGACGTCACAACCCAAGTACTAAAGCTCAAACCTCCGAAGTACCCTACGAAACTCCACAGGAACAACCGTCATACCAACATGTCTCCAACATTCAACAAAATGCTTCTTCTCTAGAAGTGATAGAAAAAATCATCCTAAAACCAACAGAAAAAATAGATATACTCTTACAACACATAAGCACCCTTATGGGTCTTATAACTACTCTCGTCAGCAAGTTATCATAATGTATGATTCCATAAAGCTGGCGACGTGGAATGTCAATGGAGCTCTTTCTAGCGCCCATGAGATAGAATATCTTATCAGAACAAACAATCTAGATGTAGTCTTACTGTTAGAACCCCACATGACCGAAGAAAAACCCTAAAATATACCGGGATATGTTGTTTACGTCACACCTCACCTCACCCAAACGGAAAAAGCCAAGGTGCCGTGATCTTCTATAACATAAAAATGAATCGCAAAATGTGTTGGTAAACGCATAACTCAACAACGCCTGGACCAATTTGGCCAATTCTTTTTTTGTTGTATTTCTTATTATGAGGAGAAGGTTCTTATGAAAAAAAAATTAAGAAAATTGCGCGCAAAATTAGAAAATTTAAGAATACTTAACCACCATATAAAATTATTTATAATCTAACCTTAGCGCTTTTATAATGTAACCTTACGACGTTTGACATAGAATTGACAGAATGCGTGCTGCAAATATCGTCAAAGAGGATGTAAAAAAATTAATATCGTTTGAAACAGATGCTTCGGTAGGAGTTATCCCGAGATATATTGTCTATATATATATAAATTAATTGCTGTTCGTTAGTCTCGCTAAAACTCGAGAACGGGTGGAACGATTTGGCTAATTTTGGTATTGAATTATTTGTGGAAGTCATTCATTTTCTCATACATAATGATGGCCGGGGACAACCATTGACAATTCTACCAGGGTGACTTACCTAGTCAGGTCATAAATTCTGTCACATGTTTAATATAAAATAATTGAAACAAGTTTATTCATTATGTAACCATTTATACACCAAAATGAACTTAACAAAACATAGATTCTTATGACACTAAAGTTTATTCAAAATGACCTCCGTGATTTTTGAAATGGCCTTCAATCTGCGCGGCCAGTCGTCTATCGCAGCACGAACGAGGTCCATGTCAATATCGGCGGCTGCCGTAATCAAGGATGTCTTGAGTGACTCCAAATTGGGATGAGGCTTTGAGCACGCCTTTTCCTCCAAGTGTTGCCATATCTTGTAATCTAACGGATTCAAATCTGGACTGGAGGAGGGCCAGTCTTCGTGCCGGATGAAGTCGATTTCGCGCGCCGCCAGCCAGTCTTGTGTGCTCTTCGCTCTATGAGCTGGCGCCGAATCTTGTTGGAATACCCAGTGCCTGTTATTGAACATGGTATGAGAAACAGGTTCCACAAGGTTCGTCAGGACTGTATTTTGATACACAACTGCATTCGTTTTTACACCTTTCTCATAAAAATGTACCTCTGTTAAGCCCCAATAAGAAACTCCGAACCATACCATGAGCGAGGATGGAAAATGACCTCGTTGGACACGCGGAATACGGTTGCTCGCTTCTTCACTACTGTGTGCGTACACCTTATCATTTTGTTTGTTGTAGCTCTCTTCTACGGTAAAAATTCTTTCATCCGAAAAAATAATTTCCCGATATTTTTTTCCCGCGTACCGCTTCAACAAAGCGCGGCATATCTTCAGTCTCAGGTCCATTAGACGAGCATTCAAACGATGTCCTGTTTTTCTTCGATATGCCCGAAGCCCTAAGTCTTCATTTAACACCCTTTTCACCGTGGTTCTGCTTAACCCCATCTGAAGGGCCAACAGTTTCTGCTTACGTTTGGGATTTCTTTGAATTCGCGCCTTCACAGCTTTTATCACTGCTGGAGTCCTAACAGACCGAGGGCGACCACTTCTTGACCTGTCATCTACACTAGAGTCTTCATTGTATCGTTTGATGGTGCGATAAACGAATTTTTTGGTTATATTCAAATTTTTCAGTATGTCAAAAATTTGAATTGGCGCGTAACCGCAACGATGCAACGCAATAACTGCAACACGGTCTTCTTTAAGCGTCCACTCCATATTTAAAAATGAGTAAAATTCTAAAAAGTATACATTTTTATTTTCATGAACAATTCTAAATTCGAATTCAATAAACTTTTTTGTGGCCAGCATTCTAAAAGAAAAGTTTTTACTGTGTGACAATACTTATGACCTGACTAGGTATATTGACAGCCCGCGTTATACCTATGCATGTCAAGCCGATACGAAGTTCGGCAGGACCACTTGTAATAAATAAAAAGATAAGACACTTCGCGAAAGAAAACTACTCCTACCCCCATCTGCAGGCTACAACAGTAACTGTTCAGGATAAGTTTGGCTCGCTTGATCTATCAGCGGTGTACTGTCCACCAAGACACAAAATAACAGACACAAAGTTCAACGAATATTTTTCTACACTTGGCCCCCGATTCATATCAGGCGGCGACTGGAACGCAAAAAACACCTACTGGGGCTCCAGGCTCACGCTACCAAGAGAAAGAAACCTTAAAAAGTCTGCAGACTCAAAGAACCTCCTTACAATCTCTGCAGGAGATCCGACATACTGGCCTAGACCGTTTTAAAATTCTTGACCTCGTGGACTTTTTTGTTACAACGGGTATAAATCACCTTTAAACGAAAGCGGAGTCTAGCCTGGACTGGTCATTTGACCACACTTCGGTCATACTTACCATAAGTACTAAGGTGATTAATGTAAAAAGACCAGAAAGCTTACACAATAGCAAAACAGACTGGGATAGCTTTAGACAACACCTCATGGACCATATTGACCTCAATATTTCACTAAAAACCGAAGACGAGGTGGATGACGCATGCAAGTTCATAACTAACCTCATCCAAGTTTCAGTCTGGAAAAGCACTCCTGAAGAATCACCAAAATTCCCATTTAACGTGGGCAACATCCCAGATGTCATGCAACAAAAGATTGCCGAAAAACGGAGACTCAGAGTCAAATGGCACGATAGTCGTCTCACAGCTGACAAAACAGGATTTAACAAAGCGTGCAAGGAACTCAAAGAATATATAAAACAACACGAAAATATCACGTTTAATGACCATATGAAATCACTTTCACCACTTGCGAAGGGTCATCACTCCCTTTGGAAAGCCACAAAACATTTCAAAAGACCTCAACAGGCTAACGCCACGATTAAAATGGACAACGACAAATGGGCTCGAACAGATGTACAAAAAGCCGAAACATTTGCAACCCACTTGTCTCGCATATTTCAGCCTAACGATGGCGATGCCATTGATGAGCAGGAAGTTGACAAAATACTTGAACAACCGTTTCAGCTTTACAAACCATTAAGGGCAGTCAGCCCATCAGAAGTATGGGCGGAAATAAGGAGGCTAGATTCTAAAAAGGCACCGGGATTCGATCTCATCACACCTAAGATCTTAAAAGAACTGCCCAAAAAAGCCGTAGTCTTCTACGTCGTTATTTAACGCAACCTATAGACTCTCATACTTACCTCTACTTTGGAAAGTTTCGCAAATCATCATGGTACACAAACCAGGAAAACCTTACAAAGATGTTACATCGTATAGAACCATAAGTCTCCTTCCGGTACTTTCTAAGCTCTGGGAAAAACTCTTTGTCAGACGCCTAAAGCGTGAAATTTCCTCCATACCAGATCACCAATTTGGATTCAGAGAAGGACACTCTACGATAGAGCAAGTCCATCGGGTATACTCGACGATCAGAGAGTGCCTCGAACAAAAACAATATTGTTCTGCTGCATTCCTCGACATTCAGCAAGCATTTGACAGAGTGTGGCATAAAGGATTGTTGTACAAGGTTAAAGCGCAACTCCCTCACACTTTCTTTCCTGTGATTAAGTTCTACTTGTCGGACAGAATCTTCAAAGTAAGACACGGAGAATCGAAATCCTCTTTCTACAACATAAAGGCTGGTGTACCGCAAGGCTCTGTTCTTGGACCAATGTTGTATAACATCTTTACGGCTGACCTACCTGAAGTCTCAGGTGCTGTAACTGCCACGTTCGCTGATAACACCGCAATCTTGTCCTGCGATAAGTCCCCAGACCAATCATCTAAAACCCTGCAAGATCAACTGGTTCAAACGGAAAAGTGGCTCAGGAAATGGCGAATTCGTACAAGTGCCGCCAAATCTTCCCACATCACCTTCGCACTCCGTAGAGGAAACTGCCCCTCAGTCTACCTTGGTGGGGACGTTCTTCCACATAAGGACTCGGTTAAATACCTCGGATTTACTCTAGATAGACGCTTGACATGGAAGGACCACGTCAAGGCTAAGAGAGCAGAACTTGACATTCGATTCAAGAGCCTATTCTGGTTGCTCGGACCACAATTCCGACTGTCTCTACTGAACAAGCGCCTGGTTTACAACAGCATCCTTAAACCAGTGTGGACGTATGGGCTACAAATCTGGAGTACAACCAGCAAATCCGATCGTGCTATCATGGTTCACAACCAACAAGGAGATCCATAAGTACCTAGAAGTTCCCACAATTGACCAAGAAACAGGCTTCATATGGAAAAGATACCTGGATCGCCCAAAAAGCCATGATAATCTGATGGCAAGAGCGCTGGTGGAAAATCGTTCTGATACAAAGCGCCTGAAGAGAGTCCATGTCTTGGACAACCTGCTTGCTGCCTCTAAAGAAGGGAAGAAGGACTAATGTGTCTCGATCCCGAACGCCAAAATAAAAACAACACATCCGCCTATAGTCCTCCAACTGATTGCGGATCATAATGACACAAAAAAAAAAGACCATGGTCTACTTATTGTTTATAGCATCAAATAAGCAACTAAAAAAAAAATCTAGACCGTCTCAGATAAGTCTAACTTTGTTCAATAACTAACCGTGACATAAAGTTCATTGGCACGCTCTAACATGTATAGCGTATTACCTACTGTTATTTCTTCTGTGACGATACGGCGGCGGCATTCAAGGGGTGAACGACAGATATCCTGTCCAGTCTATTAAAAAGTACTCTGTAGTCATGTCAAAAATAGAATTTCGAATGGTACGTAAAACTTGAGAGTCTATGGCACACGAAGCAAATATTACGTAACCTAAGTTAGATACCTACCTACCTAGTAGCTACCGGCGCACCGCCGCGCCGGCTCCGGCGAGCACGCTATGTTGTAGGGCGTAACGTTAAAATAGACGTTTTAAGTTCGCAACTTTTTATATGTTTCAATGACCGATTTCGTTTTTTTTAATTTGATGTTAGAAAGCCTTTGTAGACCATGGTCTGAACTAAGTTTGTTCTGGGAAAACAGTGATTTAAAGAACACCGTGTATACTGCCTACTCTAATACCATAAATTCAAAAGTAACTGTCTTTGTTATATTTTCACGACTTAATGGCTGATTTTGATCAAATTTGGTAGGTATTATGATAGATTATGACTTGGATTGAGACGAGATTTCATACTAATTGGCAGTGGAACAAGCATATGCGGCCCACCTGATGTTAAATGATAATCTTCGCCAATAACAAGTATTGTCTTGTAGGTCACGCACCTTAAGAACGTGTCCTACGATGTACTGCCCTGCGTCCATCTACTTGTGGCATACAAGTGCAAAGCCTCATATGCCTATAATAGATAGATAGATAACTCTTTATTGAATTACCACACAAACAGAAATAATACAAAAATAAGTACTGGGTTAAAATAAATAAGGCAATACAATGGGCGGCCTTATCGCTAAAAGCGATCTCTTCCAGGCAACCTTTAATTTCCATTGCAACCATACCCTTCGAACTGAAACGCAATAATACTGCTTGGTGGCAGATATAGGTATAATGATAGTACTTCCCCGGACGAGCCCTTCCACAATGAACATTGAAGAACAAAAAAAAAGTGACACTCCTGGAGTGCCAACAGAAGTAAGAACTTGATTAAAAGCAGACTACACTACAGATACTTAAAACGGTACAGAGGTGTCAGTAACCAAAGAGAATATAATACTACGAACTGTCAGTAACAGTCAGTGTCAGTAGTCAGTGACAGGTGTCGGTAACAATGTCACGAGTTCAATGGTTTTTCTTATCTCAAAAAAAGTTCAATGCACCTAAAGAAGTTTTCACTATGCCCAACGCGCCTTAAGAAGTTTTCACTTTAAAAAATGTTTCACGGTCGTAATGTTTAAGTTACTGCATCTTTGACACCCCTAAGCGATAATCCGCAATCTCACTGTGGCCCGAATTCGTTATAAATTCATGAGGGCTCTTTGACCCTTTCTCCTCTTTTGTTTTTGAACCTATCTGCTTGAAATTTAGAATAATAATAATAATAAAGCCTTTATTAACAATCTTAAATACACATTACATATTTCTACTTAGTACTACAAAATTTGTTTATGTATAGATATAAAAATATAATAGTTTTTAGATTTTTTAGATTAGAGCCCGGTTTTTTGATTGTCTTGCTTTTCAGCATAGGCCTCACCGAGTGTTCTCCACAAAGATCTATCTCTTGCTTTTCTCGCCCAAGTCGTTCCTGCCACTTTTTTAATATCATCTTCCCATCTACGATACTGTCTACCTTTACGCCTCGTTTTATATCTAGGGCACCATTCTGTCACTTCTTTTGCCCATTTTTCCGTCTTATTTCTTACTAGATGCCCAGTCCATTTCCATTTTAGTTGTTGGATTCAGTATTTAATATCTTTATTGTTGGTCTGTTTTCTTATTGTTGTTAATCTAACTTTGTCTTTTAATTTTATGTTATTTTATGTTTACTTCTTTCTATTCTGTGTTGACAAGTTTCTAATGATTTTATGTATTTATTTGTGCATCTCCATGTCTGACATCCGTAGGTCATGCTTGGTAGGATACATGTATTGAATATTTTCTTTTTTCCTTTGATTGGTATATTTAGAATATGTAGTTATAAATAAATAAATGAAAATATATATGGCTGGACATTTCACACATCGCTATCTAGCCCCAAACGTAGAAGAGCTTGTACTATGGTCACCAGATAACTGATAGTGGGTCAGATCTGACAACAGATAACATGGGTGGAAGAAAGGACATATTTAACAAAATTAATAGGGCGTTCTTGTACTAATGCTTATGCAGGCAAACACTATAAAAGTACTTACAGATTTGCCAAGACTTGACACACCATCGATATACACTTCTACTACTGCTTCTGGCGTGTTGAAGGGGTCGTTAATATAAAGACCGTTCCAGTCAGAGTTCTGGAATAAAATATAATTTTTGTATACCTATTTGAAGTGAATTGTGATGATATGACTAAGTTATTGATCTGATAAATATTTAACATTTTTATATTTTTTTAGTAACATACCTCTTCCACGGATAGCCCCAAACTTGCCGAGAAAATCTCTTTCAGATTGCTTTCAGGAGTTTCGCTTAGTCCTGAGAAGCCCAAGGATTCAGGGCTGTGAAGTATGCTGAGTTCGCCCGAGGCATTTAGGCCTAAAATAGGGTGCAAGTAAAAAATTAAACATATAGGCCGATAGAACCGTTCAAAATGTTTGTGTAGCAATCTATATAACTTACCGATTATTGATAGAACAAGAGAAATCCAAAAAAGAGCCGTGGTCACAGCCATTTTGATCCAAAATAATTTTCGTGACTGAATCCACTGTCATATGATTTCAGTGCTACCAGCCAGCATTAAGCATCATTTTAGCCAACATAATGGTCAAAATAGGCACATTCTGGCAATGTCGCTAAAATACTACAACCCAGAACAAGAAAAAATGTTAGGCTGACAGTGTCAGTGTCTATGTCAGTGTTTTTTTGCGATTCGAGGTACCAACTCTTTAATTTTAGAACAATGGTCTATTTTGGCAAAAATGTATCCCTCTCAACACCGCTAAGAAATAATTAACAAGTGTAAGGTTGTAGTCTATTGTTCTCAGGGTTTTAGGGTAAAAAGTGGTTAAGGTTCGAAACACGATTTTTAAAGAGTAAAACTTATAATGAATCAAATACCAAAAAGGGGCACAGGAAAATACAGACAGTATATCAATATCAAAACGTTAAATTAACCTAAGCACTAAAATCGCGTCTCACAGTCCTGTTTCTAGCTCTCGGCGAGTGGAATAACACTGCATGACGCTTCTTTGCGACCGTCTGGGAAGGGAACAGCCAACCATCGAGTCTTTTGCGGGGGGAAGTTTGTCCACGCCTAGAGTCCGCGCTTAAGGACGCGTTCGAGCACAACGCTGAAGGGTTCTATTAAGCCCCCGTTACACAAGTTAATATTTTATGGCTAGTATTGTTTGTTACCGGGCTCCAGGAACTGCGGTTGGAAGCGGCCTGCATCCAACGCCGACCTGCGATTCTTACCAAGTTGTCTGCCCATCTTTCAGGTGGACGTCCTACGCTGCGCTTGCCGGTCCGTGGCCTCCATTCGAGAACTTTCCAGCCCCATCGGCCATCTGTTCTGCGCGCTATATGGCCTGCCCATTCATATTCATATTCATATTCTTTATTTGCGACACGAAATCAGTTACATCCAAACATCTTAAGAATAAGTATTGTGTAGTAATCTAAATGACATGTACCCTGCTAGGGCGTGGCAAAATCTATAATTGCATTTTAAAATGCGCACTAAAACTTAAACTTATATAGGTAGACTTTATAATATTATGTATTATATAATAGCTAATATTCTAATATTAATGAACAAACTATATAATTACACTATTGTATAAACTCGACGGGTACCTATCTATCTAGGTATACCTGTACGCCATACGTACCTTATTAGGTTTTTGATTTAATTTCTGAAATTAATTACACATTTAGATTTTACCTATGCATATTTCTTTGTTACATTATAATATCACAATGACTGAATGTAAGCTTATTATTATATTTCCATTTAAGTACATAACTAGTAGATTATAATAATTTTAATGTTTTTAATGTTGTGCGGATTTAACTATTAATTTATTGTCATTTAAAAAATTTGTTAGTGAATAATAACATTTTTGTAATAGTAAATCTTTGAGTTTGTTTAAATACGTTTTGTCTTTTAATTAGTTTTTTAAACTGATAGGTATTTTATTGTAAATTTTGATGGCGGTGTAATGCGGGCTTTTCCTGTATATTTCAAGTTTCGGTTCTGGCAGTAGTAGGTTGTTTTGTCTTCGCGGATTTGGATCATGTTGGTAAAGGTACAGGTGCTTTCTCACAAACATTGCTGTTTCTAGTATGTAGATGCACGGTAGTGTCAGTATCTTCTGCTCTATAAAGTGAGGCCGACAGCTGTTCCGCTGGCGGATGTTTACAATTATGCGTAGACATTTTTTTTGCAAAACGAAAAGCTGTCCAGCATCGACACTGTTTCCCCACATTATAACAGAATACCTCAGCCATGCATAGGCATATGCGTAGTATGCTGCTAACGCTGTCTTTGTGTCCGTGTTGGATTTTAATATGATTAGGGCGTAGATGAATTGTGATAACTTCTTTTTTATTTTTTCAATGTGCCCTTTCCATGTTAAGTTTGTGTCGATATTAAGACCTAAGAGAGTATATTCTTTCACTTCTTTGATTTTGAGACTATTTGAGAGTTCGATTAGATCTAGGCGGGGCTTTTGGTAAGGTATAAATTGAATTAGTTTAGTCTTTTTTATATTTACTTCAAGGTTATGAAGTTCTAGCCAGGAAATTATATTATCAAAACTGTGTTTAATCTGATTTAATGAATTTGGATCGGAAGTACATTTAAAAAGTAATGAAATGTCGTCAGCAAATAGGATACTTGGGATGTTAGAGACTTTAGGGAGATCGTTTATATATATAATAAATAGAATACTACCTAGCACACTACCTTGCGGAATTGAATTATTGCTTGTTATTATTTTTGATTGGACAGTTTGGACAGTGCTAGCATCTTGACTAGGATGGTCAATATGCACAAATTGCTTTCTATTCGAAAGATAAGATTTTAGCCAGTTGAGTGGTTTACCTCTGATACCGATTTGAAGAAGTTGTTTAATAAGAATTGTATGTGATACTTTATCATACGCCTTTGTCATGTCTAGCAGTAATCCAATAGAATAATATTTGTCCTTTATATAGTTTAGAGTTTCTTGGTTAAATTTGTATAATGATAAAGTTGTAGACGAGTTTTTACGGAAACCAAATTGGTTTGCGTGTAGTAGTTCAAATTTTTCAAGAAAGTCGTAGAGGCGGTTTAAGATAGCGCGTTCGAATACTTTTGAGATTACAGGTAATAGCGCAATAGGTCTGTAGTTACTAATATCTGTAGACTTTCCGCGTTTAAAGCATTCCTCCTCAATTGATTGGTTGAGTAGTTGTGTTCGAGGAGGTGTTAGTTCTATTATGCAGGATTTTATCAAGATTGGAGGTATATCATCCACACCGCTGCTAAATTTATTTGTAAATCTTTTTATAATTGTATATACCTCCTTCTCAGTCACTGTTGACAGGTACATTGTATTTAATATAGGATTTGTGGCGAGGTTTCTAATATCTGAAATTTTGTTTGGATGCGGTGAGGATTTTTTAGGTGATTCTCCAACAGAGATAAAATAGTCATTAAAAGTATTTGCTATCATATATGGAGGGTCTATAATCGTGTTACTATTTTTAAGTGTAATATTGTGTACTTTTTTTATTCTCCTCTTATTAGTGACGTCTTTTATTATATTCCACATTGTTTTAACTTTGTTTTTAGAATTTTCCATTTTTATTATATTATTTAGTTTTTTAGAAGCTTTTATGCATTTTTTTAAATTTTTTTGGTATGTTTTGTAGTATGATTTTAGTATATTATTATTTGATTCATTAGTGAGTATTTTTAGAATTCTTTTATGTTTGCATGATATTTTTAGACCATTTGTTAGCCAGGTATTTTTCGTATTAGTTTTTATTCTCAATGTTTTAACAGGAATGTAGGTATTTAATAAGTTTCTAATACAATCATCAAATGAATTATAATTTACATTTATATTTTGTTCTGATTTGATAATGTTATGCCAATCAATCTGGCTCAATGCATTTTTAAGAAGATTAATATTGTTGTGGGTGTAGGATCTTTTAGTTATGCTGCAAGTTGTTTTAGGTATTTTTTTATCAAGTGTCTGGAATTTATAGTACACGGCTCAGATATTCCGTAATCTTTGACAGTAACTAAGTATTTATTGGTGTAGTTTGTAAATAGTAAGTCTATACATCCAGGTCCATTTCCTGTGAGGCGGCTTCTGGAAAAAAGAATTCATCATAAAGAGTCCTTCTTTCCCCAGAAAATCGGCCAGTCTCTGGGGTTCCGTTGCCCATATCCGAATTGCCCCACTCTCAACTCATCATCGCTTCTCATGCCTAGCTTTGCATTGAATTCTCCCAATAAAGTGAGTTTTGTTCGTATGTATGGCTCTGCTGATGTCCTCATACATAGACTCTACTTGTTCATCTGGGTGTGAAGAGGTCGGCGCATATACCTGAACGACCTTCAGCCAATATCGCTTAGATATTCTGAGTGTCAGGCACGCGACCCTGCTCGACACACTGTCGATGGTGATAATGTTGTTGATGAGTGACTTGTGAACGAGAAACTCAACACCACCTTGGGACTGTTGGTCGCCCTTCCGGTAGTATAGTAGGTTACCAGACTTGAGGGATATCGTGTCCTCGCCATCTCTACGGACTTCTGATAACCCCAAAATGTCCCAGTGTAATCTACTAATTTCTTCTTCCAGCTCAACAATCTTTTCGTCTGTCCTCAAAGTGCGGATGTTGTGTGTTACCAGGGCCAGTGGTCGTCATAGGGTTTGGTAGCCGATCGTCTCCCGGGGATTCTTAGCACCCCTGGCCCCGCCGTTACTGTGACTGCTACCATAGCCAGGATTAGCGGGGCCACCGGGGACTCGGAGCCTGGTTTTATGTTGCAATATCATAAGGGGGTTGTTGCCATACTCGCCACGCTTGGCAGGCGGGTTGGCGAGCGCAGTATAAGGTATTGAAAACACAAAAAGATGCTGCTGTCCATCTTTCGGAGGTATCCCTTAGCAGATTCCTACTGCATCCACGGGCAAGAGCGGAGGGGCAACATTCTACTACCGGCGCCCCACGGCAGACAGGACCAACTTATATTAATATAATTGTAAATTGGTTTTACATGCAACGCATTACGAATTTATTCGGCTCGTTCAAGTCATTCTGTGACTTGAGAATTAAAAATGCATAATTCATTTGATGATAGTGATAAAAATAATGAAAGCGGATCATCTGGAGTTGATGATCCGCTTTAATTATTTTTATCACTATCATCAAATGAATTATGCATTTTTAATTCTCAAGTTAAACAAACAAAAAAAGGTACATTATTAACAAAAATTCATAGACGAGTGGTAGGACCCCTGCTTTCTATTCTCTATATAAATGACTTACTTAATGCAGTAGAACAACTCTTGACATTATTTGCGGACGACAGCACAATAACTTTAAAATGTAATGACATTAACTCATATAAATCTGACATAAATAATTCTCTTAAGTCTATAGTTTCATGGCTTGACAATAATAATTTGAAAATAAATTTAAATAAAACAAATATAATGCATTTTAGCCAAAGAGCTCCAAACCCAACTGACTTTAATCTAGAATTTCAAGGCCATAGCGTATATCAGGACTGATCAGGATCAGACTCTACAAGATTTTTAGGTTTAGAAATTGACAGACAACTAAACTGGAAAAACCACATCGAGACACTAAGTAGGCGAATTAACAGTGCATCATATGCATTGTACAAACTATCCTCAACTGTCAACACAGAGTCACTAATCACAGCATATTATGGAATAGTTGAATCCCTTCTCAGATTTGGTATAATATTTTGGGGTAACTCGACCAACAAAGACGTTATCTTTAAAATGCAAAAACGGTGCATTAGATCAATGTTTAAAATACAAATGACTGATAGTTGCAAGCCTCTATTTTAAAATATAAAACTCTTACACTTCCGTCCCTATATATAATAGAAATAGCAATGTTTGTAAGAAAAAATCGTCATCTATTTCCACGTATGGCTGATATTCTAGTACGAAACAGACGAGATGGTAACAGGCTGTTTACACCTAGCTACAAAACAGCATTATTACATAAAAGTGTAGTCAGTATGGCGATACGTATCTACAATATTATACCAAATAAATATAAAATGCTCAGTGATCATCTATTTAAATCTAAATTTAAGCAATTATTAGTAATGAAATGTTAGTATTTTTCAAACTTTCGCGATCACTGTACATAATTATTGATTAAAACGGGTATTTATCGCGTATGTACCTTTTTTATTTGTTATCCCGACGTTTCGGCTGTGTTGCAACAGTCATGGTCTCGGGCTGACTGGAGTACTTGGAGCTACCATCGGGAAGTGTGGGTAGCTGCAGCATCTACCCTCACTTGGTCTTATGAATTAGAAATATCCTCGTTCATATTACGACACACTACACTAACCGTATCTACGCACTGAGTCGACCTACTACACCTATCTACCTTCTATATACCTACCTTCATAGACTTACTATAGTGCAGTCGCCAACATTATATGGTTTACCTAAGGTGCATAAGAGTAATGTGCCTCTTCGTCCCATTGTGAGCCAGATTGATTCGCCTACCTATTATCTGGCGAAGCATGTTACTTCAATTTTGCAGCCTTTGGTGGGAAAGACGACATCTTTTGTAAAGGACTCACACCATTTTGTAGACATACTGAGGAGTTTAAAATTGGAACCAGACGACATATTGGTGAGTTTCGATGTTGAGGCGCTCTTCACCAACGTTCCAACAAAGGACTGCCTGCATGTTATACGAGAGAAGCTAAAGGATCACGAACTGCCTGACCAGTACATTGTTCTCCTTGAACACTGTTTAGATGGGATTTTTATATCATGGGCAACATTACCTCCAGATTGATGGAGTGGCCATGGGTAGCCCGGTGGCACCGGTTTTGGCTAATATCTGGATGGAGCATTTTGAAACTAAATTAGATGTTACAGCTCATGGTATAAAGTTATGGAAGAGATACGTGGATGATGTCTTTTGCATAATGAAGGGGAGTAAACGAGAAGTTGAACAATTTACTGTATACCTAAACTCCATTCACCCGAATATGCGGTTCACGGTTCACTTATAAAATGGAGGATAATAGGATATTAGCTTTTCTCGAACCGCTATTTGAACGCTGCGTCATACCACCATCCTCGTCATTTGCAATCTGTTGTTTCATCGTTAACAAACAGAGCTTACGATCTCTGTGACCCTGAACATCTGGAGAGTGAGCTGGCCCATGTTCAGGAGGTTCTAAAATCCAACGGATATGTAAATAGAAGGCAGCGAAGTCGCACAAACAGAGAAAAACTAACGGAGGCCTGTAGAAAGCAAACGTTTTTGCCATACGTGAAAGAGGTGACGGATAAAATAGGAAATGTGTTGAAAAGGTTTTCAATCAAGTCGGTCTTCACTCCTCTCTCAAAGATGGCCAAGCATTTACGGACTCCGAAGGATGTTATACCTCTGCAGATGCCTGGTGTTTATAAGATAGACTGTAGCTGTGGCCGCTCTTACATCGGGCAAACCAAACGTACCATTGCCGAGCGTGTCAAAGAGCATATCGCAGCTGTCAAAAATCGCCAGGTCGGCGATAGCAGAGCATCTGGTGGACTTGGGACCGAATCATTGGATTGAACTTCATGATCCTAAGGTTCTCTCTAGTGAACGCCGTTATTACAAGAGAATAGTTCGTGAAGCGATTAAAATCAAGAAATTTCCAAATTTCAATCGGGAAGATGGCTATAGACTCTCAGCGTCTTGGAACCCGGTGATTGTTACGTGTGCGCGTTGTAATCGGTCGACGCAGTGCGTAGTTATGGTTAGTGTAGTGTGTCGTAATATGAACGAGGAAATTTCTAATTCTGAAGACCAAGTGAGGGTAGATGCTGCAACTACCCACACTTCCCGACGGTAGCTTCAAGTACTCTAGTCAGCCCGAGACCATGACTGTTGCAACACAGCCGAAACGTCGGGATAACAAATAAAAAAGGTACATACGCGATAAATACCCGTTTTAATCAATAATAATGAAATGTTATTATAATATTCAGGAATTTCTAGAGGACATAATATAATTTTAGGCTATTTTTGACATTTAATTTTTATATAACTAATTTAAATTTAATTTAATTTATTAATTATTCTAATACATGCCTTTTATGATGATTATACATTAAAATAATAACTTTAAATTTCAGAAGTTCTATTGTATTTTTGTATTTTTGAAGTTTGCATGCTAGAATATAAGGCAGAATGTAATTGAAACGTACCTACATAATTAAAACCTTTACACATTATGTTCAAGCAAATAAATTTATCATTATCTTTTATCTTTCGGCCTTTAGGGCCGAAAATCGGCCTTTTTCTGATTGAGGTGCTGGCAACACTGGACACGACACTGTTTGTATCGATCGTTGGCTAGATAAAATCGTGAATTTTTCGTGTTTGCTTACTTTGTTTTGTGAAACGATGGCTATCTTTAAAATAATAACCTCTAATCTAAATCTCAAATTATGCTACGATACAATTAATTAGTTTTTACAGCCAAAATAATACGCACAATAGGAATAATCGCACAAAATGTTATAGCAATTTAAAAATACTTTTTTTAGACATTTCTTTGTGATAAGTACATACTTATTTTATATTGTCGTCGAGCACAAACGGTTTATAACATGTCTCACAGAAAAGCAAGTGTCCTAAATAATGATCTATTTCCCAGAGAAATCGATATTGAAGTGTGTTTGAAAACTCTCAAAATATATCAAAAGATTGAAGGAGATGTCAACTGTGTTGTGTGGGATGCCTCTTTAGTTCTTGCCAAATATTTAGAAACTATGAGTAGTCTCAAATCTGAGTTTTTAAGTGGTATCAAAGTTTTAGAATTAGGGTCAGGGTTAGGAGTAGTAGGTCTCATGGCTGCGACTCTTGGGTAAGCTAAAAATAATAGCATTTTCATTGATTTCTTTTTAGTTTTGTTGTCTCATCTATTTAGTCCATTCTGGTTATCTTTTCAGAGCACAAGTGACTTTGACAGATTTACCTGAGGCATTATCGCTGCTTCGTTTAAATATAAACGAAAATAAACAGAAAGTAACAAGTATGGGAGGATATGCAATAGCTGAATCATTAATTTGGGGAGATAACAGTTCTGAACTGATCAAGGAATCTTATGACATTGTGGTTTTAGCTGATTGTATTTATTATGAAGAGGTTTGTAGAAAAAAAAAAATCTATAACATGCACTTGTTCCTACAAAGAACTATAAACAAATTGTAAATGTTTTTTTTTATTCCAGGCTATCGATCCTTTAATGGAAACTATGAAACAATTAACTAATACATCTGCAAAAAACCCAACTATTTACCTGACTCAAGAAATGAGAGAATCAGACTTACAGAAAAAACTCTGGGAATCCTTTTATGAGAAGATTTCAGACCATTTCCTTGTAGAGAATATTCCTGAAGAACAACAGCATGTAAACTTTAGGAGTAAAGATATTTTATTATTAAAGATAAATAAAAAGAAAATATTTTAGATCAGAGCACCATGTTTTAATTTTCCATTTGAAGTTGAGAAGCTAAGAGACAAAGCAACAGGAAAAAAATGATAAAAGAGAAGCTTATGTGTGGCTGTGTGTGACTACTAAGTGTGAGGTAATGCCTACCTAGCGTACATCCTACACTTAGGATATTTGATCGAGCGAAGCGAGATCTCCGAATAACTTGGGCAAATCGGCGTTGTATTTATGTACCTATTTATGTAAGTTTGTTTGAGGATAACTTTCGAAGTGTTTATCTGATCATCGTGAAATTTGGTATACATAGGTAGGTAGTGATGGCATAAGTTTGGTGTGACTAAATGAGCTAAAAACGTGGAGGAGTTGTTGAGATATTGGGGTTCAAGAGGGGTAAAAAAAACAAAATTAGACTATCCGGACAAATGGCACGTCTAATAAAAGATCTTTGCGAGTACATTTCGATCCCGTTTTTATTTTTAGTTTAAACCTTTTTACTTTTTAATTGTTAGTGTTAGTCCTTGTCCTTGTTAGTCTTAATAAAAAATGAACTTTGACAAAATTCACAGGGTACACCAGTGACCCCACAGTGCTGAAATTTGGTATGCGTGTGTGTAGCTTTAGTGTCATAAATAAAGGCAAAACTTTGAAATCCAGAATAACTGCAATTTCTACCCCAAAAATGTATATCCAAATATATACATGAACTCCCGTTACCTGTAATTTGAATGAAACTGGTTCAAGTTATGTGGTAATGGATTTCAAATTCGTTTAATCCAGAAATAACAGCAGATTACATTACAAAAACCAAAGCGTTATTACTAGTAAGTACCTAAACAATATTACAAAATATAAAAATAAAAGTTAAAGCACACAACCGAAATAAAAAGTAAGTTTTAACTAAGTACATACTAAATAACAGAGCAATAATGGAAGAATTGTTTAGAACAATTAGTTAAGGATTAGTCCAAATCTAATCACTCGCAGTATTTTAAGCTTAGTTGCGCCAACTTCGGTCTGAGATCCGCAAATACATCGGTCCACCCACGAGCATCGGTCGATCGGCTTCACTTCAAGGATGTTAGACGGCCACTCACATAGAGTATTTGTATAGCCACTCAGAAATCATTGTATCGAGCTAGTATGCTGAAAGCTGGTATTGAAAACGAAAACCTGGTACCCCTGTGCTCCGCTGCGGCACTGCCAACACTGATAATAAAATGTGTCGGAAATCGCATCCTAGTGAAAAAAAATTTTGAATTAAAACTTCTTTACGTAGGCCTGACTTGGGAAAGAGATGGTCAATATTCAATAAGCATAACTCAGTCGTGGGTTATTTCAAAAATACTGCCCATTGTACTTAAAGCTTTGCGTTTTTAAAGTAAAACTTATTTACGCACGCTTGACTTGGGGAGTAAGCTGGTGAATGCGTTACGAAAAGTGCGAACGGAAGTTGAGAGGCAGATATAAGTAAGTAAAGTAAATCTTTATTAGGAACAATAAACATAAGATTAATTACAAAAATAGAACGATGTTACCTGCATAAGTAAATAGAAAGAGAGAGTGTTACGTTTCGTATATTTTTAAACATTAATGTGCGAGTGCGAATTGCGTCTGTCCTGAATGAACATAGACTGATCGACCTACAGACGTGTGGTCAATTTAGTAGGTAATAGAACAATTTTATAAATTAATATTTTGAAAAACAAGTTTTACTTAGTCGTGTGGTCTAAAGAACACTCGTTTTTTAATTAATTTTCGGGTACCATTAATAGAGTGCAGTAATTATCGAACGCACCGAAGAAATATCACTTAAAAACCTTTCTTTTTGATAATATATTGCATTTCGGATATAAAATGTAAAATTTATTGAGAAAAATAAATAAATAAGTCGTAACGAAGATATTTATCGGAAACAAGGGTTCGTTCGCTCAAGCAAACAATATAAAAGAAGTCCGAAGCCTAAGTAAACTAATTTGTATGGCGAAAAAACATTTTCAGGCTCGAAACTATTCATTTTGAGTTTGAGATTCAAGTGCACTTATCGAGACTGCTTG
Source organism: Philereme vetulata (assembly GCA_918857605.2). NCBI lineage: Eukaryota > Metazoa > Arthropoda > Insecta > Lepidoptera > Geometridae > Philereme > Philereme vetulata. The sequence continues at coordinate 11,536,840 of OU975432.1, forward strand.
CTTATTAAAGTTTTATATCAAAGGAAATCTGATTTCTGATTAGAATGTTTTTTTTTCATATGTACCTACCTCTAAAATTTGTCGGTTATTCTGTATTGTCGGTCAACGGCCAATCTTGGTATTTTTGCGTACAAGGACCGAGTAGTCTTGGTACATGGTACGTGACACTAAAAACTGGTACCTATGTGTACTTATAAGTTGGTACGTCTGACATCCCTGATACAACTTGAGCAGTACGATAAGTTGGCGCTGCACACGGCAGATAGGCGAGTTTTGACGTGACACAGTGTGCGCAGGTCTCGGCTCGAACAGCAGGACTCTCAGGACGAAATCTAGAGCGTTGCTCAGGCACGCACAGCCGACTTGCCTCGCTAACCAAATCAAGGCAGTCAACCACACCACGCACACAGTCATAATTTGGTCATTTAGTCTACGCGTTTCAAGAGAGTTGAAACCTAGTGTACCCTGTAGATATTTCGTGGGGTACATGAATGGATAATAATTATAACTCTTCTTATTCATTAAGCGAAGAAACCGCTTTTGAACCTTCTCAAGCAAGAATATGTAGATTCATGTGGATTCCAAATGCACGAACCGTATTTAATCTTTGTTCTCACTAAGGAAATATACTTATATCAGTTTTAATGCACCCAAATTATTAAACTCCCGACAGTTACGAGTAACGAACCCCAACCGTTTGAAACAATCAGCAGTGAGCTTTCGCATATGCTCATGGAACTCAAGTTTAGCGTCAAATATAACTCCAAGGTCCTTTACCGCCAGGCGTCTAGCCAGTAGTTGGCCATTCAGTGGGTAGGTACTGCGCGGTAATTCCAGGTTTAAGACATTTATTCTCATGAGAATTTACAATTCACTTAAATGAGAACTTATTAAAACAAAAAAACTTTGACAAATATAATAATCGCATACGCGAGCGTGCTACATTAACACTAAAAATAAACATGTAGGTATACATACTTAATATTACCTAATTAACACAATACAATAATAAAAACATATTTCACGAACGAAAAACAACGCAGTGGTAACTTTGTTTATGTGGGTAGACCAAAAAATCAGCACCATACATCTATGTGGTCTGTGATCATCAGCCAAAACAAAGCAGTGAAACGTATTACGCAAATCGGCTAGAACTAGATGTGGCATACATTTGAGTATGAAATGATGCAAGGTTAATAATAGGTTAAATGTTGGGATTTTTGGTTAACTAAGTAAGTGGAATTTAAGTGTTTTTTGAAAATATGCGTTTTTTTGTTTTCTCTAAAATATTAGGCAGTTCATGGTAAATTTTTGCACTTTCAAATGTAATATTTTTTTACCATAATTTGTCCTCGGCGTAGGTACGCAATAAAAGTTTATTTGCATTTCTTAGTCGCATTTTTTGGTTATCATTGTGTTTGGATTTAAAAGTTATATTTGTATCTTTAGTTATTATTCTGTGTATCAGCAAGCATGTACCTATAGTATTTATAAGTTGTTACAATAATCATTAATCGAGTTTCTTTAAATAATTTTAGGGTAGGGGTTAAATAGTCTTTTTATAAGTTTGTTTTGTGATATTTGTAATAGGTTGATATTAGTTTTAGCCGCTGAACCCCAGACCTCTATTAAATAATCAATGTGGGCCTTCACCAGCGAGTTATATATTGTGTACCGTATATTACGTGGCAAGCACCGAACTATGCCGCGGAGAACGCCATATAATGATGTTAGTTTAGATTTTATCTTCATGATGTGTGGTTTCCATGTTATAGGATTATCAAGAATGAGACCTAAGTATTTTTCATTATCTGATTTGTCTATTAATATGTTATCAATTTTAATAATTATTATTTAAAATTAATTAAGTGGTTCAAAGTGTGATATTATTTTATTTTTGGCTGAGAATATTACATAGTGAGTTTTTGCCAGATTAAGGATCAATAAATTGCATTGAAACCACACACTAAGAAGGGCAAGATCATGCTGGGCATCTTGTGCTATTGAAACCATATCGTGTCCAAAATAGAATAGGCTAATATCATCGGCATATAGTGACAACAACCTTTTGAGTTGTAGTTCACTGATATTATTTATGTAGATCAGGAATAACAAGGGCCCTAAAATAGACCCTTGAGGGACACCGTACGTGATAGGAGCTGCAGAGCTTTTGTATTCTCCAATCTTGACTATCTGAGTGCGACCTGTCAAATAGGACTAAAAGAATATTAAGAGCGCTCCCAGTCATACCGATGTCGTTAAGTTTGTTTAATAGAATTTTGTGACTGACAGTATCAAACGCTTTTTTGAGATCTATAAATATACTGAGGCCGATTTTCTTTTCGTTGCACGTCACAATATTCTTTTGGAGGCAACTTTGCCGCGACGCGCAGCTACGCCTGCTGCAGCACCGCTCTAGTGCGACACGCGCCGTTCAAAATCATTAAAGGTAAAGGTTAGACCGCATTAGAGTGGCGCTGCGCAGCGCAGCGCTGCACGTCACTTCACGTCACCTATCGCACATAGGCTTAAGAGCGGCGTAGCACTGCACGTCACTTCACGTCACCTATCACACTATAGGCTTAAGAGCGGCGCAGCACTGCACGTCACTTCACGTCACCTTTTTAGGGTTCCGTAGCCAAATGGCAAAAACGGAACCCTTATGGATTCGTCATGTCTGTCTGTCTGTCTGTGCGTCCGTATGTCACAGCCACTTTTTTCCGAAACTACAAGAATTATACTGTTGAAACTTGGTAAGTAGATGTATTCTGCGAACCGCATTAAGATTTTCACACAAAAATAGAAAAAAACAATAAATTTTGGGGGTTCCCCATACTTAGAATTTAAACTTAATTTTTTTTCCATCAATACCATACGTGAGGAGTATCTATAGATAGATAAATAAATAAATGTAAATATTGCTGGACATTTCACACAGGGCTATCTAGCCCCAAACTAAGCAGATCTTGTATTATGGGAACCAGATAACTGATAGGATACATATATACATTTTTTTTGTAAATACATACTTATAATATAATATATAGGGGAACAACCAGACCCGGAACAAATATTTTGTAAATCATGCAAACATTTGTTCCGCGGCGGGAATTGAACCCGTACCTCCTGCGTCTCAGCCGGGTATTCGCCCACTGCACCACGGAGGTAGTCAAAAATAGATAATTAATAATTAATAAAAAATATATGATGTACATTACCATGCAAACTTCCACCGAAAATTGGTTTGAACGAGATCTAGTAAGTAGTTTAATAATTTTGAATGGCGCGTGTCGCACTAGAGCGGCGCTACAGCAGGCGTAGCTGCGCGTCGCGGCATAGTTGCCTCCAAAAGAGTATTGTGACGTGCAGCGATGCGCCGCCCATAGCAAGCGGCGCGTCGCGTGAGTCTGCGTACTGCGCTCAGCGGAAAGGAAAATAAAAAGCGCCCAAGCGCGAGTTGGACTCGCCCATGAAGGGTTACGTAGCAGCAAGTAACATAATATAAAATTTCTTGTAGTTCGTTGTAACTTTTTTTTATATATGAGTTGATTGAATGAAAGGTAACTTGCAGTTTACGATTTATGACGTATTCAAAAAAACTACTTACTAGATCTCGTTCAAACCAATTTTCGGTGGAAGTTTGCATGGTAATGTACACCACATATTTTTTTAGTTTTATCATTCTCTTTATTTAGAAGTTACAGAGGGGGGGGGGGGGGCACACTTGGAAGTGTCTCACGCGCTAACTATTCAGTTTAGAAAAGAATCATATAAAAAATCCTCAATATCATTTTGAAGACCTATCCATAGATACCCCACACATATATGGGTTTGATGAAAAAAAGTTTCGAGTTACAGTTCTAAGTATGGGAAACCCCCAAAATTTATTGTTTTTTTATTATTTGTGCGAAAATCTTAATGTGGTTCACATAATACATCTACTAACCAAGTTTCAACAGTATAGTTCTTATAGATTCGGATAAAAGTGCTGTGACATACGGACGGACAGACATGACGAATCCATAAGGGTTCCGTTTTTGTCATTTGGCTACGGAAGGTGACGTGAAGTGACGTGTGTTAGTATATAAGAATTAATTATTTTACATAATCAACAAACTGTCTGACGTATTCTATCTAAGTGCATGTAAAATGTGTAAAGAGGAAAATAAATGACTAAATGCAGTGCTGCACCGCTCGACTGTATTGCGATAGGTGACGTGCAGCGCTACGCTGCGTAGCGCCGCTCTAATGCGGTCTTACCTTAAAACTATATTCAGACGCTTTGTGGCGCGGCGTGCAGCACCGCGCAGCGCCGCTCTAATGCGGTCTTACCTTTATCCCTCGCAGGGCGTCGTCGCATCTATAGCACTGTTTATCAAAATCGATTGTAACGTGTAATTTATCTAATCGATTCATTAAAAATCGATTATAAGAAAATAATTATCGATTATTTTTTGACATCCCTACAAAACCACAAGTGACATGTGACATGCATGACGCCAAAAAAAACAGTGCGTGCGTGCATAGAGAGAGGATATAAACACTACGTTTCACCTTGTAGTCTAAATTCTGGTTGAGTCTCCCTATGTAAACACTGGCCAACCATTTCAATACTCGGAACTCCATCGTTTTACCGTTTTTAATCTGTCAACTTGACATTGGCATAATTGTGGCAACAACTAGCCACAGAGGCCATTCAACCAATAGTGAATTAGTGAAACACTACGTTGAAGTGAAGAATAGAGCCCTCCACAGATTATTAGGATAGAACGCATAGAGCCACGAAAAGTTTGCAGACTTTGCAGTGCAATTTTGTTTTCTTTTCGGTGTAGTTTTGTTTTCGTTTGTAGCAAAATAAAGTTCAAAACTTGGATTAAGTAGGTAATATTTTCAATATCTACCTTCTGTCTACATAGGTAGCTGTATGTACTGGAATTTTTAAACTGAGTGCATGCATTTGCCGATAAGCTCGAGACTAGCAAAACTGATGATGTTTTTATATTTGGAAATTAACTGTAAGTACCAGGTAAGACTTGCGTTTCTTCCTACATGTATTCGTAACTATCTACTGGCCTCTAAAAATCTCGCGTGGTACGGGATATTTTACATAAAAATGTGATAAGATAATGAAACCATAACATTTGGCAAAATTAACGATTTTACTGTAAATGGCAAAATTTATGTTTTTTGTCATTTAAAAACATTTTCGCTTCGCCTTAGTATGGGATGTTTCCTCCTCTTGCTTTAATGACTGCTGCCATACGCCTATTCAGCGAACGGATCAGCTTTTTGATGTCTTCTTGGGGTATCTGTTCCCATTTTTCCGTTAATTCCGTTAATTTCCGTTATTCCGAAATTTCAGCTGATCTAACGTCTCTGGAACTGGATTTCGGCCTCTAACTTTCCTTTTTATCTGGTCCCAGAGATGTTCGATCGGATTTAGGTCCGGACTATTGGCTGGCCACTGCATAACTGGTATGCCAACCTCCCTAAGATATCCGGTTACAATTCTGGCAACGTGTGGTCTTGCGTTATCATGCGTGAGCTGGAAATTTTCGCCAATATATCCCGCGTATGGCATTACATGAGGTTCCAGAATATCCGTTATGTAATTTTTAGCATTAACCGCACGATTCCGAAAGAAAACCAGCTCCTTACGTCCGGTTAAAGAGATGCCTCCCCAAAACATAGTAGAGCCTCCTCCAAACCGGACTGTTTCTCTTATGCAGCACTGAGCATAACGTTCTCCTGGTCTTCTCATAACGTTACGAGGTCCGTCAGAGCTTACAAGGGACATTCGGCTCTCATCACTGAACAGAACTGTCTCCCATTGACCAAGATCCCATTGGATGTGTTGCTGAGCAAATTCTAACCTTGCTTGCCGATGAGATGCAGTGAGTTTTGGTCCCGTGACAGGCTTGTGTGGTTTCAGGTTTTGCTCCCGAAGTCTTCTTCTCACTGTATTCTCACTTACAGCCACTCCACGAGTGTCCCTCAGCCTGCCCTGCACATCAACAGCAGAAAGATGCCGATTTCTCAAGGAAGTCAAGGCAATAAAACGGTCATCCGTCGTGTTTGTGACACGTCCTCTTCCAGATCCTGGTCTCCGGCGGTACTCTCCCGTCTCTAAGTATCGTTTATAAACTCGACGCACTGCTGATCGACTCAAATTTAATCTTCTTGCCACATTTCGCTGACTTAGCCCTGCACGAACGAGAGCTACCACTTGAGCGGCTTCTGCTTCAGTTGTATCCATATTTTATGGTTAAAAGCAACGAATATGATTGCTCTAACAAAAGATTAAATCACTACGATGCACGGTGAATATGCCGCTACAAAAGTTCGAAATAAACTAACCTTGCACTCTATGCAAAAGTCATTAATTTTTTATCAGTGCTTTTAAAATGTTACAAATACCCACAATAGCACTTGTATTCGTCTAAAACAATGCCAAGTGGGTACTCAGATGTTTATTTATAAAGCATAAGCAAAACATACCAATATGTCAACGCATACTTAAGATAACAACTTTGTTACTCAAATTTAGGGGGTGGGTCGATTTTTTTGGCGGCCAGTGTAGTTAACACATCTAAATACCTACTGTGTTATTGAAATAATGCAAAACTTCAGACACCCCAACTGATTTAATAAAATTAAGTATATATTTAAAGTTCTCTGTAAGTAAATTAAAAGTAAATTAAGTATATATTTAAATGTCCTGTAGAAGGAAAATAATTAAAGCTTAAAAATAATAAATAAATATTGCTGGACATTTCACACCGCGCTATCTATCCCAATCTAAGCAGAGCTACTATGGGAGCCAGATAACTGATAGAATACATATATACTATTTTTTTTGTAAATACCTACCCAACATCCAGACCCGGAACAAATATCTGTATATCATGCAAACATTTGTTCCGCAGCTGGAATCGAACCCGCTATCTCCTAAGTCTCAGGCGGTTATTCGCCCACTGCGACACGGAGGTCGTCAAAAATGTATAACTATTATTGACATATCTTAATTGTCTTGTTTTTAGAATGAATAAAAAAACTGAAAATGAAAGTTCAGTTGCTGATCCTTGGGTTACTTGCAAATCAAAGTCACATCCAGGCTTGAATTATTATTTTAACACAGTGACTGGACTTAAAGTGTGGAATATTACTGATGCTGAGGTAATTATCTAGACTTTGATACACTTGATAAATCTGTATGATATTTTATTTATGAATACTTAAACTGAACCTTTACATGCATGAGTTGAATTGGTTTACACAGCACCTGGGTAGTGGCAAGTTGCAGCATTCGCTGAGTTAAGGATGCAACCGCTTTTGTGTCTGGAAATGGTTATTGTTTTATATGGAATAGGTATGCCCACCTTCTATATATTAACCTCTCAGCTTATATCCAGCCATTGATAATCTACATTCTACAGGAAAGTCATGTTCAATATGTGTAAAGCAAACTATGATGCAGGTTTCCTCACAATGTTTTCCTTCACCTTTTTGAGCATGAGTAAATGCAGTTAAAATACATATTAGAGTACCAACTGCTACATTTACGCTCATAAATTAATTGTTTTAAGTTTCTCATTTAATAACTTCAGATTGCACTTGCGGAGAAAGCAGGTAAAAACGGTACAGAGCCACCCGGACGTCCAAATATGAATAAGCCCACAGAAGCAAATATTATCAACAAACAGATTATCAATAACCAGTTTTCAAACCAGCTGCCTAATATGCTGGTGAACACAGTTCCTGCTAGAGCTTTCAACATTTGGGAGAATTCACAAAACCTACCAATGCAAGGGAATCAACTATTCACATTAGTTCCAGCTGCAATTGGTCCTTTCTACAATCAAATTGATGCAGCTAATTTACAACAAGCCTACCAACAGTTGGTTGCACAACCACTGCCAGTGGCACTGCCACTGCCTAACAGTATACAAAATACTAATACACAATCTTACAATCCACCTCAGTATTCACAAAACTGGCAGCCACATAACAAAACATCTAAAAGTGCTAGGTATCGAAGAAGCCAGTGGATTAAGAAGCAAGAAATATTGAATCAGGATGATACTTCACAAAATAGATTTGATTGTAATAATTTAAATAATATAGATCTGAGGAAAAAGATTGTTCGAAGAAAAAGTTTAAGTGGAGGTGAGTGTACGAATATTATTTTTTTTTTTTTGTTCTCATTGTGATCCTCAAACAGTTGGAGGACTATAGGCGGATGAGTAGATTTAAAAATATTACTAACCAGCTGACCAATCCGCAGCTTCGCACGCGTAGTTTTTCAATAAAAACATTACCCTCCTACTGCGCAGTTGGGTAAAAAGTAGCCTATGTCACCCAGGGATAGTGTAGCTTCCCAACAGTGAAATAATTTTAAATCAGCCCAGTAGTTTCGGAGCCTATTCAATACAAACAAACAAATCTTTCCTCTTTGTAATATTAGTATAGATAATTTCGAAAAATCTGTCATAGTTCTCCTCTACATCTAAAAGGAACACTGGCAGTCAACATATATTAGGTTGGGGAAAAAGTTTCTTCGCATTTTTTAAGAAAATTAAAAACATTTTTTAATATAGTTTATTTACATTTAACTAAAGTATGTAGGTACCATTTTGTTCGATAACTTTTTGCCATCTTGTAGGAAGGGACATGATCCCATTCCTATAGAAATTTTGGGGCTTCTGTTCAAAATACCGCGACAAGTAGTTTTGGCAGTCCTCTCGTGATGTTAACCTGACACTGCCTAAAGAATTCTGAAGAGACCGAAACAGGTGGAAATCTGAAGGTGCAAGGTCAGGACTATACGGCGGATGCATTAACACCTCCCAGCCAAACTCTTAATTTTTGCTGAGTGGCTAAAGATGTGTGAGGTCTAGCGTTATCATGAGGAAAAACCACACCCCTTCTGTTGATTAATTCTGGCCGCTTTCTCTCAACTTCTTGCTTTAATCTCATCAGTAGTTCGCAGTAAGAGTTCAGAATCGATGATCCTGCCTGGTGGTAACAGCTCATAATGAATAATGCCCTTACAATCCCACCACACACACAGCATCACCTTGTTGCGAGTTAACCCGGATTTCGCCACAGTCTGTGAAGCCTGACCGGCCTTTGACCAAGACCTTTTTCGCACGTTCTTGTCGTACGTGATCCACTTTTCATCACCAGTTATCAGCTTCTTCAAAAATGGTTCGGTTTCATTACGTCGTAATAAAGAATCACAAATGAGTACACGGTTCATTAGGTTTCTTTCAGTGAGTTCGTGGGGTACCCAAATATCGAGCTTTTTTGTGTACCCAGTTTTTTTCAAATGCGCCATAACTGTTTTGTGGTCAATTCCCAGTTCTTCAGCTACGTCTTAACTACTGATATGCCGATCTTGCTCTACTTTTTCAAAAATGGCATCAATTTTATCCGTAATAGGGCGACCAGAGCGACGTGCATCTTTGACATCAAAATTTCCGCATTGAAAACGCTTAAACCAAATTTGTGCTACTCTCACAGACACTGCACTAGGTCCGTAAACATTGCAATTTTTTTTCGCGGCTTGCATTGCATTTTTACCTTTTTTGTAGTAAAATTTTAAAATGTATCGAATTTCTTCATTTAGATTCACTCATCTTTACAGTACGAAAAACAAGTAAAAATCACATATTTTCCTAATTTGAATTTGGAATTATCTTCTTTAAAATTTAAACTTTGAATGATACCAAAACCAGCCAGATACAAATATGTAGTATTTATTAATAGCCAAAGAGATTTTATTACGTTCATACATACTATAATGCGTAAAGACTTTTTCCCCAACCTATTACTTTGATTCATAAATATTAGATGATGTAGCATAGCATTTCATTAGATTTGGATTGTTTTTGGATTCAATAGATGTTTCTGTGTTTGCAGCGTGTGATAATCACAACCTAGAAAGAGAATTCACTCCAAGGACTGACCACAATAGTTGGGTAAATATTATGTTTGTTTTATGTAATTATGTATATGCAATATTTTATAAAAGTAATTAACTCCATTTTTAACCCCCGTGTCTGTGTGTCTGTGGCATCATAATTCCCAAACGGATGGACTGATTCAGAGGCGGTTTTTACGAGTATTAATAGAAAACTAGTTGAAACTTGAATAGTTCTTAGCTATGTGTGGTGAAGACCAGGTCTGAAGATTACAGCACTTGTCCTTGTAGATGTAGGTATCTCAGCTTTAAAATGAAAAATTACAGGTTTCTTACTCTGAAGAATAAGAGTTTTTTTATACAACTTGGTGTGGAAACAAGCATAGAGCCCACTAGATACCTATAACGTAGAATTGCCTCGTAGGTCATGAACCTTAGAAACATGCACTAAGATGCACTGCCTTGCGTTCACCAACTTGAGGCATACATCGTGAAGCCTTATGTACCTATAATTTCACTGGCTCCCATACCTTTCAAACCAAAACGCAGCAATGCTGCTTGACGGCAGTTTTGACAATGTAAAAATCTTAGAACAAAGGGCAGAAATAGTTGTAGTACTGCCCTTAGCGGACCCTTTAAAGTACTACTAATAATTACTACTACTGTGTTAAGAGTTAAGTGTTACACCATCTGTAAAATCTGTATGGTAGAATATATAAGGATCAACAAAATGTAACATCGAAACATGTACCTATATTCTGGCAAATAAACATTCCGATTCTGATTCTACGAGTAAGATAAAGTTAAATTGCTTATCTTGAATTGCAACATGATTTACTAAAGGCAAAGCACGCCAGAACAACACCCTTTTGGAAATGCACAATTTCACAATAATATTCTTGCTTCTTTTTTTGAGAGAAGGGCTATTGGTACCTACTATGGTAAAGTTGAGGAGCTGGTGGCGAGGCTAGCGTGGTATGGGCATGTCATGCGGAGGGAAGAAAATCATGTGAATAAAAGAGTGTTAGATAATTAGAAGAAAGAAAGAAAAAATATTTATTCAGACCACCACAAATGGACACAGAAACAAATGACACAAAAATATAATATACCTAAAAATTATAAATGTGGTTGCGAAAGGGTCCTCAGCTCAGCATTTGCTACAGCATGTTGCCATACTGCAGCGCTGGTATTCTGCTGAGGCCAGTGTTGACCTCACGGACACCCAGACATTTATACAACTAAAGATTTAAAACATTTACATAACAATTTTCCAACATTATACCTAGTCAGGTCATAAATTCTGTCACATGTTTAATATAAAATAATTGAAACAAGTTTATTCATTATGTAACCATTTTTATACCAAAATGAACTTAACAAAACATAGATTCTTATGACACTAAAGTTTATTCAAAATGACCTCCGTGATTTTGAATACAGGCCTTCAATCTGCGCGGCCAGTCGTCTATCGCAGCACGAACGAGGTCCATGTCAATATCGGCGGCTGCCTTAATCAAGGATGTCTTGAGTGACTCCAAATTGGGATGAGGCTTTGAGCACGCCTTTTCCTCCAAGTGTTGCCATATCTTGTAATCTAACGGATTCAAATCTGGACTGGAGGAGGGCCAGTCTTCGTGCCGGATGAAGTCGATTTCACGCGCCGCCAGCCAATCTTGTGTGCTCTTCGCTCTATGAGCTGGCGCCGAATCTTGTTGGAATACCCAGTGCCTGTTATTGAACATGGTATGAGAAACAGGTTCCACAAGGTTCGTCAGAACTGTATTTTGATACACAACTGCATTCGTTTTTACACCTTTCTCACAAAAATGTACCTTTGTTAAGCCCCAATAAGAAACTCCCAACCATACCATGAGCGAGGATGGAAAATGACCTCGTTGGACACGCGGAATACGGTTGCTCGCTTCTTCACTACTGTGTGCGTACACCTTATCATTTTGTTTGTTGTAGCTCTCTTCTACGGTAAATTTTTTTTCATCCAAAAAAAGAATTTCCCGATATTTTTTCCCGCGTACCGCTTCATCAAAGCGCGGCATCTCTTCAGTCTCAGGTCCATTAGACGAGCATTCAAACGATGTCCTATTTTTCTTCGATATGCCCGAAGCCCTAAGTCTTCATTTAACACCCTTTTCACCGTGGTTCTGCTTAACCCCATCTGAAGGGCCAACAGTTTCTGCTTACGTTTGGGATTTCTTTGAATTCGCGCCTTCACAGCTTTTATCACTGCTGGAGTCCTAACAGACCGAGGGCGACCACTTCTTGACCTGTCATCTACACTAGAGTCTTCATTGTATCGTTTGATGGTGCGATAAACGAATCTTTTGGTTACATTCAAATTTTTCAGTATGTCAAAAATTTGAATTGGCGCGTAACCGCAACGATGCAACGCAATAACTGCAACACGGTCTTCTTTAAGCGTCCACTCCATATTTAAAAATGAGTAAAATTCTAAAAAGTATACATTTTTATTTTCATGAACAATTCGAAATTCTAATTCAATAAACTTTTTTGTGGCCAGCATTCTAAAAGAAAAGTTTTTACTGTGTGACAATACTTATGACCTGACTAGGTATTTAGCACCTTCTACATATCACTAACTCAAAAAGTCATACAAACCATGATTGACAATTTATTAATAATTCGTGCCAAGCAATAAACAGAGTGACGACAGAGGAAAGTGAGTGGAGAGTGAGAGAGACACTACTATGGCCTACTACTACTAATTAATGTGGTGGATGTATATAGAAGAAGAGATGGGGATGGACTGTGTGAAGGATGATGTGGGTATAGAATGAAATGACAGCTGATAGAGAGTTAAGGAAGAAAAATACATGTTGTCCCAAGGAAGTTGTATTATAACCTGGAAGGAGTGCTAAATAGCAGAAAGCGTCGGGTCTATACCCGTCTCCTTTCTTCCTTAAGCAGTTCTGCCAATGTGTGAATGGGTCAACAATGTGTGGTAGGTTTTCTATGTGTGGGTGGTGGGTGAGATTGTGAATATATTTTTATGATAAAATGTTCATTATTATAGTTTATAATTATAATACGTAAAATTCGTAATAGTTTCTCTAAATCGTTATAGAATATAACTACACGCCGATTTTAGATTGTTTTTAGTTCATTTCAGGGCTGAAAAAAATTTGCATATTCGCATAGAGATGGGTTAGATTGGTTGTATTCATTGTTATCGATATAATTTTTTTTATCGAACTTATGTTTTTATTTTAATATAACGAGACACCAAACATATTTTAGGTATAAATACGTAAGTACTATTTCATAACATTATAAAAACAACTTGAATCAATATGAATCAAATAAACACCAATGTTCTAATTTTTTTATGTAAAACTTCTTTACGCACGCTTGACTTGGAGAGTGAGCTGGTGAATACGTTACGAAAAGTGCGAACGGAAGTTGAGAGGGAGATATGTATAAGTTAGTAAAGATAGAAAGAGAGTTACGTTTCGTATATTACTGTAGGGGTAAGAGAGAGAGGTGCGAGCACACATTTTCTTTCTATATTTGTGAATTTGTTTTATTGTTACACCAAATTACAATAACAATATATATATATATATATATACTTTAACAATATATATCAAAAGGCTTTAGTACACACGGCTACACATCAAGCTATGCATTTCCAGTATAAGCTGACCTCTCATTCTACGAAGCCTACACAATGCGAGATCAGCTTATACTGGGAAGGTATAGCTTGATGTGTAGCCGTGTTTACAAGTTCCTTCTGCTGTGCCGACCCCGCGTAATGTGGAAAAAGGGCAGGTAGATTGATTGATTGAAAATACTGCACTTATAAAACTAGTACATACTGCTACACATCAAGATTATTTCCAGTATAAGCTGACCTTTCATTCTACGAAAAGTCTGCACAATGCGAGGTCAGCTTATACTGGAAAAGTATAGCTTGATGTGTAGCCGTGTGTACAAAGGCGAACTTAATGCTAAAGAACATTCTCATCCAGATAACCTTTGTGTATTGTAGATAAAGATGTGTAGGTAGTGCACAGGAAAGGGAACTAATGAAAATTTGTACAGGACTAATAAAAATAGCACAATAAAGGAATATACTACATAAATAAACCTACTTAAGTACTTATATGATAGACTAAACTATAGCAATATCAAATAAAAATACATATTTAACAATAAATAATATGAGTAAGAAGTGATAAGAAAAGAATAAGTTTCTCAGTTTTGGTCGGTTTGACCGAGAAGGTGCCTATAGATTCTCAATCTGAATGCTTCCACTGAAGTAGCCTCGAAATAGTTTGGTGATGATCATTATTGCTTTTTTCAGAATGAGGAGACATCTATTCAGATGGATTTGGCGCCATTAAAAACATTGACTACCTCAGGCTCTGATTCAAACCAGTGGTATATCGTAGTCGATGCGGATGTTATACTACAAAATTTCAACTATTTGAATAATATAGCTGCTGCAGGTAAATCAAATTTGATCTATCTTGTAATATTTTTTAGGGTTCCGTATCCAAAGGCTAAAACGGCGCCCTATTACTGAGGCTCCGCTCTCTGTCTGTCTGTCCCGTTTGCCACCAGGCTGTATCTCATGAACCGTGATAGTTAGATAGTAAAAAAAATTTACAGATGATGTATTTCTGTTGCCGCTATAACAACAAATACTAAAAAAAGAATAAAATAATAATTTAAGGGGACTCCCATACAACAAACGTAATTTTTTTGCTCGTTTTAGCTCGATATTGATAACGACAACAGGTAGACGCTTGATATATTCACAGAATATTTAGTTATGTATTCAAGTTAAAAATAAATAATTAAATTAACGTGTAAATAATAAACGTGATTTTTTTGCCGTTTTTATAGATAATGGTACGGAACCCTTCGTGCGCGAGTTCGACTCGCATTTGGCCGGTTTTTTTAATTTATTACCCGCCCGAAATATAAAAAAAAACATTGTTATATACTTTATGTATGTATATAATATAGGATTACCGCCGCGGTTATACCCTCTTTTTGCAAAGCTTATGTCTCAATCCCGCTGATAATATATATGTGTAATACCAAAATTATTGAAATCGGTCCAGCCGTTTAGTTGTGAAAACGTGACAAACAGAGAGACAAATTAACTTTAGAATTTATAATATAATGATGATATTTCACAGATAGAATTATTGTAGATACGATTACTAACATATTTCTATAAACAATACAAAAGAGAGACTGAAAGAAGGATCATGTAAAGACGCTGCAAACGATCTATAGATAGCTCAACAGCACCAGATCACCAGGCAGTGCCACCAAAACACTGGCTGCATTGCCCCGCTGAATGTATGAGTTGAACCAGTTATGAGCCAACTCTCGGACCACACGTCGCTTCGATCAGACGACGCCCAGAAATAATTAAGAAAAAGCGAAATGTCGTACACACGGCTACACATCAAACTGTACATTTCCAGTATTAGCTGACCTCTCATTCTACGAAAAGCCTACACAATACGAGGTCAGCTTATACTGGAAATGTATAGCTTGATGTGTAGCCGTGTGTACCATATGACCATCTAATTGTTTTGTTGTTTCAGATCGTGATTGCCACCTGTACGTACCGCATCATGTAATGTCAGAACTCCGAGAACACGTTTCGCAAAGCAGCAACGTGCAAGCCCGTAGGATTCTACGATTCCTTACTCAGCAAATTGAATCTGGTCTGGCCATGTTGGGTAAGCTTGCTTTCTATATTATTATACGTTTTTTTTGTCTATTTTTTATAATTGTCTACAATATCTACAATTACAAAGCATCCTCCGTCAGCAGGTCGTATGTGGACCGGTAGAGCATGTTAGCCGAGTCAGATGTTTGTTCAGCTAACACACTCTGAAACAGGCCCACATCGATCTGGTTCACTTTCAGCGCTCTGTACAACTCTTCTCTTTATTCTTTATTGTACACAAGAAAAAACATTATAAAGTACAGAAATAGCGGACATGTACAAAAGCGAGCTTAACCCTATAAAGAGTTTTCTTCCAGCAAACCTTTGAGGCTAGAGAGAGAGATGATTTTAAAGGTAGGTGCGTGTACAAGAATCATAAATATGTACATATATCTTAAACAAATAAAACGAAATATACCAAAAGAAAGTAATAAAATGAATGAATATAATAAATAAAATAAATGGACTAATATATACAAAAATAAATATATACATACCTACAATAATAAATATATACCTACAATAAAATAAAATTACAGAGAAAGATAGTGCTCTTTAACTTTCCGTTTGAAAATGTTAAACGACGGACTAACGCGAACTTCATGGGGCAGGGCATTCCAAATTTTCACCGCATAAACGGTAAAGGAGCCACCATAGCGGCTTGAAGTATGTTGAGGTGTTTTGAGGAGAAGGGACTTAGAGGACCGGGATGTCACACTGCGAGGGACAAGGAGTTCGAAGCGTTCACGGAGGTAGGGAGGAGAGAGTGGACAATATAATACTTTAAATAAGAGTGAGAGAACGTGAAGATCACGATCTCTCATAGATTGACTCCGAACACACTCCGTTAAAAGGTGGTATACATCCTCCACCACCCCACAAGTATAACAATTATTATCATACTATTCATTATAGACCTGACCGCGACTGCAAAATGTGGTACGAGTGAATGGAACCCTACGTTTTGATGTGATTTTGTGGTCGGCCACTTTTTTGGTTGAGAGGTTTTCAAGGCCGTTTTATATCGAGCTTCCAATGTTGTTCATAGATGGCGTTGCGAGTTCTCAAGCGCTCAAATGTTTTTAAATGGTTGTCTGTCTGTTAGCACTGGTATAGTAAAGTCACTAGCTACTAGAGATGCCGTGAATAGTCGAATACCCGATTAATCGCCATTCCCTATGGCGAATAGTCAAATACCTCGCCATTATTATTTGACATAGAAAAAGGAATATAAAAAAATAATTTATTTGTTATCAAATAATATTATCACGTCTTGAAATTACCAATCATTTACTTGTTACAGTAATCTAAAAATGATCTAAGGTTATGAGAAAATAAAACAATAAAATTAAAGAAATCAGTCTCATATACTACTACGCTAATACTGATTTTACTTTTTTAAATACTGGCAATCATTTTCTTGTATCTATTTTACGGGGAATATTCTATATAGTTAAGTCTATAGTTTTTTTGTTCATTATAAGTTTGTTTTAGAGCACTATTTGGAATGTCGAATAATACTAGCTATTATTCGGTATTCGTCAAATAACAAAAAAAGTAAAAAAAAAAGAATAAGGAACAAAAACGAATAAAGAATAATAGCGAGTATTCGCGGTATCTCTACTAGCTACGTACAAAAGCAAGACAAAGGACAAACGAAATAAAAAGATTGTTTTTTGATATCCACCCTTGACAGTCACCGCCATCTATCTAGGAAATGGGAACTATTAGTTTCTTTTTAGTTTGCTTCTAAAAATCCGTCATTAAAGGCATTTGAAATTAATTTCTTACATCCTGAAAATATATTTTCATATTACTTACAAATAATTTATTGAATACAATGTCTATGTACTTACCTTCTATATTTGTTTTGATACAGGAGAAGAAGTAACATGCGAAGATATCTCCCACAGGACTATCGTGACATGCGTCCAATTAGCAAGTCAGAATTACCATGTCGTTCTGATTTTAAACAATGAAGAAAGAATAAATTATCAAACGGATATGGAAAATATTAATGTATTCACGATTCAAGAAATAAAAGATATTTTGGAGAACAGGCCAATAAGACGACCGAGGGTATCATCACCGACAATGGCAGTTAAAATTGTAGTGCCAAATAAAGATTTCGAGAAAATACAATACCTTGAACCAGAAATCTGCGAAACACCTTCCCAAAGAAAGGTTGATCCGACAGTATTTGCCAATGCTCGTACTAATAGCCCGATACATACTGTAGATTACTCTAGAAGTAACCAAATTCCTCACGCAGTTGTTAATCGCAATCTTGCCGATTCCGTAGCTGTTACTAAAAATTCAGTAGGAGTGTGTTCTGTGGATAATTCTAGAACCCATTACCAAAATTCCCCGACTGTAAACTATCATAAAGAACTTACAGACACTGTGGGTCGGACTAGAAAACAATCTGAAAATGCTAAAAATGATTACCAAATTCCCCGCAACCAGGTTGAGAATGTTACCAAGGAATTGACCGATACTAATTGCGAAAGTGAATCACGCTTCATTCCACGCAAGCCAGTTTTAAACAGGAATAGAAAATATGCTGATACAATCATCCCTAAAATTGCATTAGAAAATTCTCAAACTGTTTGCCAAAGTCTCCAAAAAACGTTTGTAACCAATGCCAAGGAAATAACCGATCCTGGATGTAGTAATACAAATACGGAGGATCACTCAAGTCCCTACAAACCAGCTTTAAATAGAAGTCAAAAACTTACTTCCCCGGCTTGTACTAAAAGTGATTCTGTGGATAACCTTGATTTTGTAACTCCAGATCGAAGCTCACTGCGTTCTTCGACAAGCAACGCGAGTTTAGATACCATAGGCATTAACAAAATTATATCAATGAATAGACTAGTTAGTAAACCACAAACGCACACAACAAACAGACAGTCAAGTACAGAAACACAGCAGAAACCACCGTCTAAATCCTTATCGAAATGTACAAGTCACACCAGCAGTATAGAGAGTCTGGTGAAAAAAAATGAGAGTAGAAACGTGACGGTAGAAGAAACATCTTCATCAGCAATTTCTAACAGCGAGAGCTCTCACTCCGAAAAAGTAGTACGCCCTGTAAAAATAGTAGCGACACCTGTAAAAAAAGTCGCTGTTAGGAATGTTGTCGTGTTCGGAGTTGCTTGTAAAAGCATGGAAGACATTTTGAAGCAGAGATGTGATGAATGGGTGTTTAGATTCGTTCAAATAATGGAAGAGGTTCTAAGAGTGAAATTACAAGAAGAAATACCATTTGAAAGCAAGGAACCTGCGCCTTGGAATTTGCAAGAGGCTGTAAGGTGCATTATAAAAAAGTTTATCAACCACTTTTACGTTGTCGATGCTGCTAACAAGCTATCGTTCTGCCTTTCTAAAAAAAGCGATGAACATGGTAAGCTTTACTTTTTAATTAATATTACCTGACAATGGCACCTAAAAAATAATAACTAAGGCTTAATTCACACCGAGATGGCATTGGCGAATGAAAACTTTGACACTGAAACTGCTTCGCTGGCATCTCAGCATCAATTGAGCCTTAAGGTCTTTTACATACATACTCCTGACCTTACTTCGGTACAATTCACTGTATTTATGGGTATCAGAAACTACGAATTATATATTACCGCAACCCAAATATTTAGAATAGAATAGAATAAAAAAATATTTGCAATATCACAATAAATACACAAAAACAAAACGATAATAATACAATATATAACTTCAAAATAAACAATTTACTGTAAGTTACAAATATGACTCTAACTCAGCATAATGCGGGTTAATCGGATTTGCGGACTTTAACAAACTATAAAATTAAATAAAAAATATATTGAAAAGTGTATTTGAGTGCATCATTTGTCCCGCGGCAGGAATCATACCCGCACTTGTATTCAATATTTTATTGTGTTCATACAAAGTGGATTAAAACATTACAATGTTACATGTCAGATCATATTGACTAGTCAAGAGTCCCGCACTTCATATGCCATGTAGGTACATCTGTTAGGCGAGTGTGGTCCACTAACGCGTAAACGTAGCATTCATCTGGGCAAATACATTCTTAGCCCGTAGGAGCTAACAGCTTTCACCCCTAAGAGTATCCTACAGTTTTAGCAGCTGTAGGACTTAGTGGTGAACTTTAAACGCCCCCATAACTTAGGGGCG
This sequence comes from Philereme vetulata, assembly GCA_918857605.2. Lineage (NCBI taxonomy): Eukaryota > Metazoa > Arthropoda > Insecta > Lepidoptera > Geometridae > Philereme > Philereme vetulata. The sequence goes on from OU975432.1 coordinate 11,556,672, forward strand.
ACACAAAAACAAGTGGCGATCACTGAAACGTGAAACTGCAAACTGCAGTGCAGGCTGCAGTGAAACGAAAGCCGCAAAAGCTAATGAAAAATAATAATAATACGAGTGTACAAAGCTAACGAGGTAAATCTAGTGGAATCGAATGTGGCCGATTTCACGTTTTTAATTGGTTATTATAATCATTATAGTAGAAAATTATTTACATGTCTGTGTACTGCGGTTTGTGGTCATCCTTCAGATTCCTTGTACCGCATCGGTCGTGGGTTGGCCATCAAATTATATGATTTTACAAATAAATTATATTTTTTAGGCAAAATAGCTCTCAACATACAGCCAGCTGATTATATGGAGATGTACAGTTATGGTCTGTTTTTAGTTGAAACATTCAAGGTACGTAACATATTTTTAAAATTTGCCGTTAAGATGGTTCGATTCCTATTATGTGTAACTCTCGGTTCGGGGAGAACCACTAATTAAATCAATTTAATAATCGGACAGCTGCTCAGTCTACAAAGCACAAGTCCGCTCATGTATGGAGTACTGCTGCCATCTCTGGGATGGCTCGGCCAAGTATCAGCTTGAATCCCTTGATTCGATTGAGCGACGTGCTGCTAGACTCATTGGTGATGCTGATGAGTCACTAGTGGAAGCCAATTTACAAAGTCTACAGCACAGACGCCGAGTGGCCAGACTTTCAGTATTTTACAAGATTCATTTCGGTGAATGTGCGCAAGATCTTCATGACCTTATCCCTTCCACCACCGGACAAGTAGATGTACCGAGAAGTACCACCCATACTGATACCTGGTCGGCACACCACCTTGCCGTACCAAACGATTTGCTTCAACTTTTCTTGTTAGCACAAGTAAGGAGTGGAACTCACTTCCGGTGTATGTTTTTCCAAACCAGTATAATCTTGGAGTCTTCGAGTCCAGAGTGAATAGGTTATTTCTAGGCAAGCGTGCTCCATCTTCGATCACACCTTCACTTATCATCAATAAAAAAAAAATCATTATTTTAAATACGGGATTTATCACGCACCGTTTTATCGGCGTTTCGACCGACAAGAGAGATAAAACGATATATCAAGTATATATAATAATGATTGAAATAACTCATTAAAGTTTTCTAATTTAATCGTCTTACTTTTCGTAGGACATGCAGTGTGTCAGTTGCAGCGAAAAAGATTGGATAAAGATAAAAACAAATAAAGGAAAAGATGAACAAGATAGTTGCAGCTGCTATGAAGTTAATGCCGCATACGACTCACTGAAACGCCTGTTATATGATATACAGAACGCAAACATGGAGGCTTTCGTCGACCATCCGCGCGATGTTTCTATAGACGACCCAAGTAAGTAAAATAAATATGTAATGCTGGACATTTCACAATACTACACAAATAATGCAAAGCATATGCATATACTTTTTTTAGTGCATATTTATAATAGAGAAACACCCAGACCGGGTACAAATATCCGTGAATCATGCAAGCATTTTTTTCGCGCGACATTTAACTGTACTATGTACAAATCTGATGAAACAAAACCAGGCTGGAGACTAGAGGCACCATCCTATTAAACAAGCAGTCATCTGCGTTAATACGTAGGACAGCCCGCACCTGATGAAACGATGGCCTGATAAAGGTTGCGCTGAGATCCGTTGGGTGCAGACCGTGCAAGATCGCTCTACAAATCTATTAAAATTAAAAATGTATTTATTGCTACATAAACAACTTGATCGGCAGCGAAAGCGTTGGCGCGACGACATCAGCGGATTCGAGAAGGAATGGTGGGAATCTGCCAAGGATCGCGATAGGTGGAAGGATGGAGGTGGGACTCCTTCGCCCAGCAGTGGGAAAATGTAGGCTAGCTACAAAAAAAAAACATCTTGATAGGTTACTTATTCTTTAAACATTACAAAAACAGGTTTATGCAGACATGGTTATCAGATATATCTTTACCAACGATCCCTGCACCAGGCAAAGCCTGTATCGCGGGGACCTGACTACGATTAACTAATTAAGATTTATTTATAAACTGTCGACGACTAAATAAAATTTAATGATAAAAAACTAGAGAAAAAAGAATTAAAAATACTTTAACCAATAATACTTAATAATACATTTTTTTTCTTAAAAGTTAAGTCTATAAATTGAGAATCTGTTATTGGCATTAAGAATTAGTTATAAGGATTGTTTACATTGTTAACAAATGCTGTTGATTATGTAATTAATAAATAAAAAAAATGTATCTCTAGTAACTGCTCGGTTTCACTGTATGTGAGCGTCACTAGCCGTTTTCGGTCAACAGATTTAGCTTGATTTACAGAAAGTACATTTATGTATGTCAGTAGTATGACATTACATTTTTTTGACAATGGTATTGTATAAATGTGATTTAATAAATACTCCAAAGCGCTGAGCAAACGACGTCAAAACAGGAGTATTTGGGAGTTTATAAACTCAAACGTAACTTATCGAAGACAGAACTGATACAAGAGTATACAACTGATATAAGAACAGAACAGAACCCCACAACTACATCCATAATCATATCTGACCTCATCTATTTTTGATATTATTACATACTCTACCTACACACTACTCTAAACAACCAAATGTTATTTAATCTGGATATTGTTGAAAAATTAATTTATTTTATTATGTAGGTACAAGTTCGGAAGAGAACTAACCCCCACAACACAGGGTTTGCCTAGGGTGGAGGTTAGGGAACTATAAAGTGAGACTATAACTATCTATTTATCTATTCCTACTTTACATTAGTTTTATATTTTTCTTTTAGCATGCTTAGTTTAGTTATAGTATATTAATTGTTGTATCATGTACTGAATAAAGATTTATGATTTGTGTGTATACAAAAATATTTTCAGAACAAACAGCTGACGCACATTGAGAACGTTACACTCTATGTACAGAGCATCTGTTGGGTACATGTGCGGTTTTTTTTGACATGACCTTGAGAACAGAGCTTTGTTTAAATGGCAGAGGCCTGTGTTCAGAAGTGAACATTCTGGCTGATATTATGATGATGAATCTGCATTAAAACGTTTGATAAATAGCGTCATACTACTTCATTTTTTTTAGTTCCCGACAGTGATCTATTTGATTCAGAAAACATTCAAGTTCCTGCTGAAATGGAAACTCCACATTACCAACAGGAAGAAAGCCAATGTGATGATGATACATCCAAATTGTACAACCTTCGATCTAATATAAACAATTCTCAAAATGTAAGTTGTGGCTATATTTTCTAATCCACAAGAATTTTCTAGATACTCTGAAGGCAAATTCACTTAAACCTAAAATAGTAAAATTCAAGGTTCGATCTCTTCACTAAAATGACAAGTGTCACTCTCTGTCCGTATGCAACAATAAAGGACGGCGTCAATTTTTGTGACTTCAAACCTAAATTTAATTTAGTTAGTTCCAACAGAATTGCCACCATATCTATTTCGGCCGCCTAGCAGCATTTCTGTGTTTCGGTTTGAAGGGGGACGGTTGCCGGTGAAATAACAGGCACATGAAGCTTTACACCTGTATGCCTCAAGTTAATGGACGCAAAGGCAACTTAGACTTAGACGCAGGCTTTGATATAGGCGGATGGTTACCACTTAACATCAGGTGGGCCATAAGCTTGTTCCATCTTCAAGTCGTATAATAAATATAATAAAGCGGTGTCTAACGTCATGGGCGCTATATTGAATTCCGAACGTAACGAAGGATTCTAGAGTTAACTCACGAGCGAAGCGATGGAGCTACTAGAATCCTGAGTGCAGAGAGGGATATACTCGTAAGCACGCCCAAGATGCAGACAGCTTAATCCAAGAGGAGATTACTCTACTTTTCACACTTTCTACGAGACAATAAAAACCAACCTTTCTTTCTTTCTTCATACCTAGGTTGAAGCATTATGTGCAGAGGTTAGTTCGATTTACGAATAAGTTCTTATTGTGTGGGTCTCTTTGGTTTAAATTTTAATACAGATGAGGTTCCAAATTCAAATCACATTATGCCCGCAAGGGCATGATGACATTTAGTACAACTTTACTCCCGGCTCAGCCGTAGGGATTTAATCACCTGCTTTCGGTGAGGCTTACATGACATACATATAATTTGACATTGTCGAGCAGGTGGTGTGAAAAAAATTTTTAATGATTTCCAATATAAGTATAAGTAAATTTGTATGAGCTAACTGTTTACTTTGTGGACTAATGGCTAACTTTTAACACTTCAGACGGCATGCGAGGAGTTACCTGCTCAAGAACCTGTCAAAGGCGCTAAATCATTATTTTTAGAGAGTCTTGAACTGAAAAATACTTGTTCGGACAACTCCGATGCCCATGTTGATGTTCAAAACAACCAAGACTTGAAAACTACGGAAAAACCAAACGTCCTTAAAAATAAAGAGTCATGTACGATAAAACCTTTCAATACCGAAGAATTTAAAACTCCAGAAACACCAAACGACTTTGCGAAACCACAGGCAAAAATAATTCGTAAATTTATAGTAAACGAAGAATTGGAGAGAAAAGTAAGAGAGAGACAGAATGAAAAGGAGTACGAGGATTGTGCAGAAGAAAACGAAGATGATTCTAATCTGTTGCCGATCGCTGCCAAAACACATAATGTAGAAACTATTATGGAAGCGAACCAAAACTTTAAACATTTTGAGGGAAGATTAGTGCGAAAATTGGATGAAATATTCATGACGACCCAATCAGTCTGGTAAGTGATGGACCTGATTCTTTTTCAGGTAATTTATAGGGCTCCGTACCCAAAGGGTAAAACGGGACCCTATTACTAAGACTCCGCTGTCTGTCCGTCTGTCACCAGGCTGTTTCTCGTGAACCGTGATAGTTAGATAGTTGAAATTTTCACAGATGATGTATTTCTGTTGCCGCTATAACAACACATACTAAAAACAGAATAAAATAAATATTTAAGGGGGGCTCCAATACAACAATCGTGATTTTTTGCTCGATATTGATAATGGTAACAGGTAGACGCTTGAAATATTCACAGTACATTGAGTTATATTATTCACTTTAAAAATAAATAATTAAATTAAAATAAAATTCATATTTAAGGGGGGCTTTCACACAACAAACGTGATTTTTTTCCTTTTGTTTTCGGTTTTAATAACGATGGGGACTCCCGTACAACAGATATGATTTTTTTGCTGTTTTTATAGATAATGCTACGGAACCCTTTGTGCGCGAGTCCGACTCGCACTTGGCCGGTTTTATTTGCGTCACCTTATGAAATACGTAGGTCTACACGGTCCCTTGGAGCTGTAAAATTATCAAACTTCTAAGTTAACGCAATAAAAAAATACGGCCATTAATGCCGTATATTTTGCTCGCAAATAAATTAAAACGGGTACTTTACCTAGAATCATGACATTTGGCGAGAAGCAAGGTCTCACAGCACAAGTAAAGGAACAATTTCGAAAAGGGATAATTTGTAGTTAAAAATAAATAGATACGGAACACTTGACCACGACGGATTTAGTTAAGGTTTCTTAATATTATTTAGAATTGGTCTGTGCTCTAACATATGGATAATAATGAGCTTATATTCATTGTATTTTTTGTTTTAGTGTTGAATATTTCAAGGAAATACGGAAAAACAGGGAATCTAACAACGTAAGAGTTTTAGAGCACAAGTTGGAGATTGCAGTTTCCTTCATCAGCAACATTCGTGAGAGTCTTGAAAGGTACCGCGGCATTTGTAAATACAAAAACATTACCCTCCACACAGTCCGGTGAAAAGAATCTCCCAATCCCGATCATAATCTATCTGTATATCAAATTTCATCGATACCGGTCCAGCTGTTTAGTCGTGAAAACGTAACAAACAAACAGACAGAGTTATTTTCGAATTTATGATATGTGTATGGATTTAGAGTGTTGCCATATCTTGTAATCTAACGGATTCAAATCTGGACTGGAGGAGGGCCAGTCTTCGTGCCGGATGAAGTCGATTTCACGCGCCGCCAGCCAGACTTGTGTGCTCTTCGCTCTATGAGCTGACGCCGAATCTTGTTGGAATACCCAGTGCCTGTTATTGAACATGGTATTAGAAACAGGTTCCACAAGGTTCGTCAGGACTGTATTTTGATACACAACTGCATTCGTTTTTACACCTTTCTCACAAAAATGTACCTCTGTTAAGCCCCAATAAGAAACTCCCAACCATACCATGAGCGAGGATAAAAAATGACCTCGTTGGACACGCGGAATACGGTTGCTCGCTTCTTCACTACTGTGTGCGTACACCTTATCATTTTGTTTCTTGTAGCTCTCTTCTACGGTAAAAATTTTTTCATCCGAAAAAAGAATTTCCCGATATTTTTTTCCCGCGTACCGCTTCAACAAAGCGCTGCATCTCTTCAGTCTCAGGTCCATTAGACGAGCATTCAAACGATGTCCTGTTTTTCTTCGATATGCCCGAAGCCCTAAGTCTTCATTTAACACCCTTTTCACCGTGGTTCTGCTTAACCCCATCTGAAGGGCCAACAGTTTCTGCTTACGTCTGGGATTTCTTTGAATTCGCGCCTTCACAGCTTTTATCACTGCTGGAGTCCTAACAGACCGAGGGCGACCACTTCTTGACCTGTCATCTACACTAGAGTTTTCATTGTATCGTTTGATGGTGCGATAAACGAATCTTTTGGTTATATTCAAATTTTTCAGTATGTCAAAAATTTGAATTGGCGCGTTACCGCAACGATGCAACGCAATAACTGCAACACGGTCTTCTTTAAGCGTCCACTCCATATTTAAAAATAAGTAAAATTCTAAAATGTATACATTATTATTTTCATGAACAATTCGAAATTCGAATTCAATAAACTTTTTTGTGGCCAGCATTCTAAAAGAAAAATTTTTACTGTGTGACAATACTTATGACCTGACTAGGTATATTACCCCGATACCGAGAATACATTGAACTCCCCTCGTACCTATCTAAATACCAAACACAACATACATAAAACATACATACATACAACGCCGATTTGCCCAAGTTGATTTGGAGATCTCGCTTCGCTGGATCAAAAATTCGATTTGTCCAATAAGAGAGCAACATTTTTAATTTGCAACCGACCGACGACCCTTAAAAGCTTGCTTGTATCATTATCATATCAGCCAAAGGACGTCCACTGCTGAGCATAGGCCTCCCCCATTTCCAGAGCGACCGATCTTGGCCTGCACCCAACGGCTCCCAGCAACCTTTATCTGGTCTTTTTTATCTAATGGGGGACCGTTCTACGCTGCGGTCTCCACTCGAGAACCTGGGACGGATCAGCGAAGTACTAACTTGAAGCTCTGGAATCAATTGAGAGAAGAGCCAAGAAGCTCATAGGCAACGATGAGCTAGTTGATGCAAGGCTCCTCAGCCTGGAGCATCGACGAAAGGTTGCTAGCCTCTCGGTTTTTTATCGAGTAAATTTCGGGGAGTGTGCGGCGGAACTTTTCAACCTGATCCCACCATCTCCATTCTATCATCGGACAACCAGACGCTCTGCTGTGTGCCACCGCTATATGGTAGAAATACCTCCCATTCTCACAAAGCGGTTCTCTTCGACCTTTATTATGCGCACCGCCAAAGAGCCTTGCCAGAGTCTGTGTTTCCTGATAGCTACAACCTGGGTATCTTTAAGTCGCGAGTGAATAGGTTTCTTCTAGGCAAGCGTGTACCATCGTAGACTGCATCATCGCTTGCCATCGGGCGAGATCGTGGTCAAACGCAAGCCTATAATATATATTTTTTAAAAAAACCTTTCGGCCCCAACGGCCGTCAGTTCTAAGTTTGTTTTCTCTTCTTTTCAGTATCGGCAAGCGGGAAAAAGATAAGAATAATAATATTCAGATGCTGTTAAAATTAGCAAAGATCGATGATTACATTCCCGATGACAACGTCACCTTGGAGTATGGGTAAAATCATTTTTAAATTCCACGACATTAGAATTTAATATGCCATCAAGTCCTTGACGATCTCTGTGGCGTGGTGGGCGAGGCCGAGACGCGGGCTCGATGCCTGCCGCGTGACAAATGTTTGTACTACCTGCCTTTTGGTAGGTACTCGTAGTTCCTAGGCTTAGTTTTAACTATTAAATGTTTTTCATTTATTGCTAGCTTAGGCCGTGGCTTCGCACGCGTGGTTTGTCAATAAAAAGTCTCAATCCTAGTTAAATAAATAAATATTGCTGGACATTTCACACAGCGCTATCTAACCCCAAACTAAGCAGAGCTTGTACTATGGGCGCCAGATAACATTCTTATAATATATAGAAAAACATCCAGACCCGGAACAAACATCTGTAAGATCATGCAAACATGTGTTCCGCGGCGGTAAAAGTAGCCTATGTCACAATCCAAGTTACAAACTATCTGTATACTTACCAAATTTCACCAAAATCGGTCCAGCCATGTAGTCGTGAAAACTTAACTAACAGACAGAAAGAGGGTTAGTTTTGAATTCATAATATTAGTTTGGATAAACAGTTGTGGTTATTTAGCAGAGTTCTTAAAAATCTATGCTTATTTATTTGTTTAATTTGTAGGCACGTTATTGAGAAATGCTGGAAGACAGCGGGAGAGATTCTGAATATCGTACAACTTATCCTGAAAACAACACAAGGATAAGCTCAATACGGATATTGTATACGAGTTCTGTTATGTATGACATTAAATGAAAACACGGGTAGGGTTAATAGCTAGTATTGCTGTATGATAGGTGTTTTACAAATTCATTACCATAGAATTTTTTTTAATTTTTAAACAACCAGTCTTTTTTAATCAAGTCCCAAAATATCAATGAAATAGCCTGTATAAAATAGGTTAACAAATCATGTAAGTGACTGATCATGTGTTAACTGACTAAGCGGCATCGTCGCAAAGGCGACGCCGATTTATGTTAAAAATTGATTATTGGAAATCTATCGATTACTGAATAAATATTCAAGCTACCGGTATTAAACCCACCTCTAAAATCAGTTAATACGATTCCGGATGTGTGTTTTAAATTTATGTCGTACATATCAAAACAGGTTGTATAAATGAAAGACGGAAAGAAACGTGAAGTGTTCAAACAGAGGCAAAGTGTTCTACGAGGTATCAAAACATCTGTATATAAGGGGGCATTTGCGTTGAATGCGAATAAACGACAGGCTTTACAATACCCAAAACTTCTTTAGGTATATTCCTATACAAATGTTTAGTTACGATTCACTAGATAACTGAACAGCAGAAATAAACATATGCATATATAGATAAACCAGGCGTCCGGATAAAGCCGGGCACAGTCAGGCTTTTGTCAGGCATAGTCCGGCCAAATCAGACGGTGTCCGGCCTGTCCGGCTTTTAAATTCCGCGCAGGATGGTCACTGGCGAGGGCGATTGTTGTTTCATTAAAATTTAATTTGATTTTATGGTAAATGATAAAAAAGCCTTGTTTTACTTTAAAAAAAAATTGTCGTGCCATACTAAGACTAAAAAATTAAGGGTATCCGGCTTTTTTACCCAAATGTCTGACTAAACTGGCTGGTCTGTCCGGTTTTTCGGTTTTAGGACCTGGCAACCCTATGCGTATTATTGTCGCAAAATCAATAAAATTGCACTCTTTTATTCATGAAAGACATATTATATATGACATATACCATTTCCACCCTTTGTGATAACCCACTCGTAATTTCTGAAAGTCTGAGCTTGTTGGGCGTTGAGCTCACGTCCAACCTGCTTCGGCTCGCACATCGAATCTAGGGCCAAAATTGCTGCTATGAAGCTGGCCATCCTAGTTAAGGTTCGGCGGTACTTCTCACCGAGACAGCTGCTCAGTCTCTACAACGCACAAGTCCGCTCATGTATGGAGTACTGCTGCCATCTCTGGGATGGCACGACCAAGTATCAACTTGAAGCCCTTGATTCGATTGAGCGACATACTGCTAGACTCATTGGTGATGGATGACTCACTAGTGGAAGCTAATTTACAAAGTCAAGAGCACAGACGCCGAGTAGCCAGACTTTCAGTTTTTTACAAGATACATTTTGGTGAATGTGCGCAAGATCTTCATGACCTTATCCCTCCTTTCCCCTTCCACCACCGGACAAGTAGATGTACCGAGAAGTACCACCCATACTGATAATAAAATACTGGTACGGCAAGGTGGTATGCCGACCAGATACCTGGTCGGCATACCACCTTGCCGTACCAAACGATTTGCTTCAACTTTTCTTGTTAGCACAGGTAAGGAGTGGAACTCACTTCCGGCATGTTTTTCCAAACCAGTATAATCTTGGAGTCTTCATGTCCAGAGTGAATAGGTTCTCTCTAGGTAAGCGTGCTCCATCTTCGATCACACCTTCACTTACCATCAGGTGAGGTAGTGGTCAAGCGCTTGGCTATCATTAATAAAAAAATATTAATTCGGAAAAAAACACTTTAATGACATTTATAAAAAAGTGATAATTATGTTATGAATTAAAGTAATAATAATTAAGTAGTAATAAAATGGAATGACGGGAATGGGGGGGGGGGGGGGGGGGGGAGTGGTAATAAAATAATATCTATGATTTTGCGACGATATGTTGTAAGTAATTCCGATGCGCATTGCGCCACTGAACATTTGTATACGACTCGAACCGCCTTAAATTAGATCATGTATTCTCATTCATCACAATTTGCTACCATAATTAAAATGCAGGTACTTTTTCACTAGTGTCCCGTCCTTAAAGCCCATGTTCCAGGAACCTCAAAAAGGAATCGAAACTCAAGTGTAGGTTTTTGGGAGTTATTTAAAACTAGCATAAAATCTTATGAAATAAAATGTGTTAGACCACAAGGTGCTAAGCACAAATAGTTGTAAGCCCGTGTAAGAGTGGTGTATAAGGTGTCTAATTATATTTTGTTTGTTTAAAACTCGATTATAACAAATAACTTCATGATTTTATGTTAGTTTCGCTTAGTGAGCTAGTTTTAACTTTAAGCATGTCATATTTTTAATAAATTTGTAAGCGTTGTGTTATTATTAGTTCATAAACTAGAGCATTATGTTTGTATGTTACTTCGTCCTTTTCATAAATGAGGAGTGTTATTGTGTATTTTTGTATCTCAATCAAATCCTTTATTCAATCCTAAATAAATAAAAGAATCTAAGTTCTTGATCACGCTTTGTGTTTGTGCGCGTGATTCTGCTGAATATACTCGTTCAACTCTCTTTGCAAGGTACAAAAATAATTATGTTATGTGAATAACAACCAAAATGTGAGGATAAGGTGGAAAAAGTAGCTAATCGACGCAACCTTCAAAGAAAAAAATCTTATCTAGATATTTCGTTTATTTTTATTGAGAATAGACAAGCAATTGCTTGTCACTTGACACAAGGTAAGGGTTCGTCCTTTAAAGACGTGAGGTTCGAAAGGGGTGGGGGGGGGGGGGGGGGGGGGGTTAGAATAACATCACGATTGATCGCGATGGGGTGGAGGGGATGTTGTGACAATCGCGTGTATATAGGGTATTTGATAATATACGCACAAAAATGAAAAGGGTTATTTTGATGAGTATAATAAATAAATTTGTGAAATGTTTACCATAGACATGTGATATTTATTTTGGCATGCAAAAACGAACACCATTAAACTAATGTTGCGCTATTGCATAATGCTTTCCATCTAACCACAGATAATGTATTGGTGATGTCTCGAGATATCTCTTGTCCCTTTCTAACCCAAAACCCGCAGCCATTTCCGAAAAAGATATCAAATCGGCCTTTATTTTTGGATGTCGAATGCAAGAGTAGGCAGTAAGTTATATATCGAATTAATCACCTAAACTTAGTCGATTTCTTTAAAATTTGATAACTAGTAGTTTTTTTTCGAGAAGTCATATTTTGAGAAACCGTCACTTGAATATCTTCAGTATATTACCAAACAACCTGTATATACGTGAAATCCTGAGCAAGATAATGTTTGTCTAAAAAGCAACATAACAACAATATTTTTGTGGGAAAAAAGTTGCCTAAAAAGCTCACGGTGATTAACAGACGATCCCTGAGTAATGGTGCGGTCGAAGAAAAAAATCAGCAGTTGGATAAATACTATTTTTGATAATACTTTTTGTGTAGAGCGATAGAAAAAGTGAAACCGTTAGAACTGTCCACGATAGGCGAGGAAGATATTTTTTAAATTAAATATCATAGAAAGATATCTACGACTTTTCTTTGGAGGTAGCGTCAAAACTATAGCATCTCTTAAAATACACGAACTGCCATATTGTATGAACTGCCAAATACAACCTGTCGCCGCATTTACGACATTAATTTAAATTATATTTCTATAATTATAAAGCTTATAAAATATTGTTATCATTTTAGTAGATACAAAGCACAACTTTGTGCTAAGTATATTTGTGTGCGTCAAGATGGCAGCGCCAACTTCTGTATTGGAAAATTATTTTCACCAGCGTTTAGTACCCATTTGGTACCGTATTATATTAGAAAATGTTGGTGGCGCCGTCCACCGTCAAGATGGCGGTGCCACGCTGATACTATGAAATGAGGGGATTTCACGGCCATGTTTTTATAACTGCTAACAGATGGCGTTGCTCTGTCATAAGCTGATTATCAGAGAAAAGTGAATTGTCAATGTCAATTGTGTCAAAATTATTTTCAGAGGAACATGAAATAAAAAAAACTAACATTTGTGTTTGTATAATCTGACGAAGTGCGATTGTTTTACACAAATTTTGTTACCTATTGTGTCTTTGAGATTTTTGCATCTAAACCATATTTTTGCCGGTGCATTTCCAGAGCCACCTAATATAACTGTATAACGCTAGTTGGAACTAGTTTTTCTTTTTGAATCGTAAATGAAAAGCCATCAGTGACTACACTAAGATTTAGTACTAATTGGTTCCTTCAGAACTCAACCTATTCGTAATCCCTTATAGTTTAAAAAAATAACCGTTTAAGTATTAAAAAAATACTTGAGCATAGCAAAGTGCACAGGTTACATTTTTTTTGGCAACCCACCATGCCGGCGGACTCGACTCTGGCGGGGCGGCGCGGCACCACATAAGATCTTAAATATTTACTAATATATTGAGGTACCAAATGTTGTGCTACAGGCAGCCCCGGATCTATGATATTCTCGAACCGGGGCAGAAACTTGATGTGACTTCCCTCTCCTCCAGCGTTTGAGAGATCGGGAGGGGGGGGGGGGGGGGGTATATATGCGCATTTTTTGCTATCTGTCAGATGTCAAGTTTCATTTACTTGGATACATTTTGTCGATAGTACGACGAGCGCTTTGTGAAACAAGTTATTTTAAACATGAATTTGGCGCTCCCTGAAATTGCCGCCCCGGCAAGCACCCCGGTTTGCCCCTCCCTAGATCTGGGGCTGGCTACAGGTACCAAATGGGTACTAAATGTCGGGGAAAAGAAATTTTCAATTCAGAAGTTGGCAGCGCCCCATGTTTTAATTTTATGAAATCCTATTTAGGATTTATTTAAAACATCTCATGTATTTTTTTTCTTAAATAAAACGTTTTAAATTTCGTTATATCTTTTTTTAATTAAAAATAGTTGAATGTGGACAACATCATTTATGTATCCGTTTTTTTTATTACGATGCGCACTTACGATTTTGTGACTTCTCTTAAAAATTCAGTTATTAAGTTTCTCAAACAATACATACATAATTAAACAATTTTATTTATCCATCGTTCCGATCTAATCCATAGAAAAATTGTCATCTTTTCGAAAGTGAAATTCACAAACAATCAGCTTAGTAGGGTTACTGAACGTTGTAGAAACGTAATTACAAACGTTTGGAATTATTAGATGCAATTACAGATAAATGGTACTCATATTTTATACTGTAATAAGTAAATCATTCCTTAATATTCAGTTTCTTGACTAGAACTAAGATAAAATTAATTTTAATTGAATCCTCTGCCTTCCACCATGCACGTCGCGCAGTACTTTGGGAATTGTATTACTGATAGCAAAAAGTCCGTGAGACCCTGAAATACAAACAATAGGTTGATTAAAGAAAAATAAGTTCTTTTATTTGTACATTTTTGTACACAGCAGCGCCTGATGGCGAGTTACATCACTAGATGGGTAGCTGCAGACAGCTTCGATAACTGGTAACCCCCTGTATGCTTATAGATTTAAATGAAAACTTGTAGAAGGATGATTCGCACAGCTTTCGTGGAAACGCAGTGTGCGTTACCGGTTCTTATAATGTAATTCGGGGTTTTTTTAATTTCACTTGTATATAGCGACGACGGTTTGAAATGCACTAAACTCCTGCCGTTCTAAGAAGCCCGATTTGACGTTGTCAAAATAGAGAGTAGCGATGGGAAATAGAGTAGAAATAAAAAAATCGGTTGCTAGAAAAAACAATTCTTGAGACATTTTGATTAATTGTACTAAGAGTTTGTTATCGTTTAGTTTAACTTAGCTTAAATTAATATCGAACTATCTTGGCTATATATACATAATTTGTATCGTTTTTCATTCAAGAAAATATTGACGATGATGATAAGTAGATTAGATTAGAATTCTTTATTACACTGATAAAATAATGATGAAACCACCTCATTGTGGGTGTATCAACATCTATAATTGATTCTTAATGTATAAAACATTAAAAAAATAAAATAGGTAGGTACGTTTCTGTTTTAATAAATCTAAAGTTTCGTAACTGTTTAGATTTTCTGTAATAATCGATTTTGTGTAGTTTTGAAGTGGTTAAAAACGATAGCAACAATCTTAGGTTTACTAAATGTTTCGATTTTTAGTATTATTTGATTTTGTTTGGTTCCCAACGTATTAAAACGATAGCATATCATAATCGTCAAATACCTTAATTTTGGCATTACATAAGGTTGATTTTTCGACTTCTAGTGTAGACGTTCAATCGTTCAAAAATGACAGACGTCAAATCGGGCTTGTAAATCGTCGCATAGCTGTTTAAATTAGATGAACTCACCGATAAAGCTGATACGCAGACTGTGAAGGGTAAGATAATAATGTAGAATCCAGCTGCGAAGAAAGCCACCCAGAACCCGATGAAAATCAGGATCAGGAGCCAAATTATGGAGTACAGCACGTTTGCCATTATCTGAAAAGAACGGAGATTAAAGTCTTACTAAAACTTTCAGTATAATAGGTACTTTTTTCTAAGGAAACCACGCAAATGTTTAAAGGATAAAACGTGTCTATTTACTCAATATTCATCATAAGAGATTTTAACATATTAAGGTGGCATTGGCGATTGTCGAAGAAGCACTGTTTTCAAAACCCATTTGTAATTTGAGCCTTGCGCTTGGCTGTACCTACAGTTAATTGGAATGGAAATAATTATGTAACCAACCAATAAAGTGAACTAGGTACCTACCTACATTTCCGTTCAGATATTTTTTGATTACTTATGTAGGCACATGCGCCTAACACTCAGCATAAAAAAGTCAGCACTATCGTTATCGGTTGTGATAAGAGTCTGTGTTTACCTAAATCTATTTGTAAGCATAAATTCGCTTGTAGTGTTCCGTACCAACATGAACTATCGGAGCACTTACTACACTATAATCACATAAGCGCGAAACGTTTTTTGTTTACATTATTCACTGGGTTCACAAGTTTTAGTGAAGAGTACCTACATTAAGAGGTTGGTAAGTACTTTATAAAAATATTGTATTGCCAGGAATAGTGATTACTGTTGGCAACTTTTAATAATATGTGGTGTTATTATACCTAGTTAGATATACTAAGGTACACTAACTAGCTGAACTAGCTGACCTGCCCTAGCTTCATACGGGTTTTTACCAAAATAAAATATAGTATAGCACACAGCGATAGTAGGTAGGTATAACTTTGTATCAGAGAAAGAATTTTCAGAATTGGTCCAGTAATTTACGTAGATTATCCCATAAAAATTACAAACTTTACTCCTAAAATATGTTTAGATATCATCGAGCGATTCCCGCCGCATGCTGCCGTCCGTCGCCCCGCGCGCTCGTGACCCGGGCCGACCGGTTACGATAGTTTTCGTTAGGTCTTTCTACTGCCTCCCTACCTTACGATTATATCTATTACTAGCTTCGTAGTTTTTCAATAAAAACATTACCCTCCTGCGCAGTTGGGTAAAAAGTAGCCTATGTCACTCGGGCCGGGCATAGTGTAGCTTCCCAACAGTGAAACATTTTTTATATGGAGGCAGTAGTTTCGGAGCCTATTCAATACAAACAAACAAATCTTTCTTGTTAGTCTTATCTGCTATCTTTAATATTAGTCTATAGATTATATTATCCATAGAATACGTTATTGTTCTGAGTTATTAACTTTATTTTAGTATAACCTAGTATGAATTGATATCCTTAATAATTTAATAATGTATTGTGTACATTCCGTTAGATAGTTTATCAAAGGAAAGTGAAATGTCAATGTCAATATTATTTTCTGAGCTTTAGTTCTGAGGCACTTGAGCGTGTGAGTATTCGCATTCTGTGGTTTGTATTCTCTTTGGGTAGTGGAGTTGACTCAAGTATTAGATCATTTTAATATGTAGGTTGCACTAAAACTTGATTTTCCCATTATTTAGAAATTAGGGATTCCATTTATTTTGAATTATTGTTTTCCGTTAAAATTCAATTCCGTTTTCATAAATATATACTATGCCGGAATCATACACGTAGCCTTATTACCTAAGTTAAATTGCTGTCTCTTCGCTATCGATAGTCAGGCCATTCCTTTCATACGTGAGGTACATACTGTACGTGTGAAAGGGATGGCCTGACTAGCTATAGCGACACGAAAGCAATTTAGCTTAGGTAATAAGGGGGCCGGACCGTATAATGTATGCAAAGCGTCGACGCATCTTACCGTTGAAGTGAAAGCGGTAAAACGAACTACGTCCTAAACTAGTCAGGGTCATTGAATTTAGTACGAGAGGAAGAAAGGAACTATCGAGATCGTAACAGCAGCAAGCAGCCTTTTCTAACAAAAAACATTTCTGGAGTGTGGCTGGAGTGTTTATTAATAATTATTCTGTGGCCCAAATGCTAAGTTTTCCTATGTAACTATTACCATGCTTAGGCTCAATTTTGTTCTCAGAAAATTGGTGTAGGTAGGTACCTACACCAATTTTCTCGTATTTTCAATTTTTCGTAGGTAGGTATCTACCTACGTCATTTCTCATTGCATACACGATTATACGAGATGACAAACAACGTCGTAGGTGGTACAAAGGGTCTCTACTACAATGAATGAATACTAAAAACTAAATCGATACTGGTATCTACTGAGTATGAGTTTAAGGAAAATATACTGGAATACACTTCAATAGGAATTTTTTGACCAAAAAGTTACGAGTGAGTCCTTCCCTAGCAAATAAAAAATTTGACAACATAAAGTATGTACCTATTATACCTACTTCCTAAATAAGATTATTAAGTACCTACGAAACTAAACAACTATCAATTAATGTAAGTATTTACCTAATTACGTAGATAGGTATATTTTATATCGTATTGGTTTAGTCCAAAAAATATTTAAAAACTCTCCATAGCTCTATTTACAATATCTAGTTGGCCATAAATAAATAGGTATGTACTACATGTACCTATGTAAATACACGGCCATATTTTTAAAACTGCTGACAGATGGCGTTGCTCTGTCATACGTAGATTAACAAAGGAAAGTGAACTGTCAATGTCAATTGCCGGGTCAACATTAGTTATAGAGAAATTAATAATAAAAAAAATACATTTTTATCGTTCTAACTAAGATAATAAGTGTTTTCAAGATTTTGACCTTACAAACAAACCATATTTTTCTGCGGTTTATCTCTAGACAGCGCCATCTCTTGCATTGTTTATTTTCACTTCTAAACTATGGTCTCTTTCATTTAATTCCCATGGAGTTTGTATTTCATCATAGCTTAAAAGATTAAGGCCTCTTTAATTTAGGGTTTGTCATGGATATTGAATTTCATTAAAATATTATGAATGTCGGCTCTTTCGTTTTAAATAGAAATAAGGATTTGTCATGGAGATTGTATTTCAGATTAGCTTATTATGAATGCAATGAGCCACATTCTATTTTCTAATTTCGACCCTACGGCCGTAAATCGTATTTACGGAGCCGTTATCGAGTTTACAATGACCAACTTTCCGAGCGTGAGTGATGAAAAATAAATTACTGCGCTTGTTCATTCAAACCGAGATACGGTAGTTCTAACTTCCGCTAGCGGCTTCGCACGCGTTGTTTGTCAACAAAAAGTAGTCTATGTGTTACTCCAGGTTATAATCTACGTAGGTACATACTAAATTTGTTGAATCGGTTTAGCCGTTATGACGTGATGGAGTAACAAACATCCAAACTTTCGCATTTTTAATATTAATGTGATTGTGATTGAGCTTCTATAGATAAGTAATAAAAATATCTTAGGCACACATACCTTAAAAAGTCACGTCAATTTAGGAAGTACACGCTTACAACATTAACAAACAAGCGAGCATAACGTTGTATGTTAGTAACTTTTAAAATAGAACATGTAAACAAAGTCTAATAGGCCTTACCGGTTTTGGAAACTACGAGAGAACACAAAATATTACGCAACGGTCGTCTTGCCTCGTCACTTTCCACTACTAAACTGGCGGGTGATGTAAATGTGAAACTATTAAACCTTGAGTTAATGCAACGCCTCATACGTTCCCTTATCTGGGTGTGACTCTGCTTGATGTGATGACCGAGCGTAGGCACCGTTATGTGTTAGATAAGTTTACGATTCGAATACCTAGCAGTCAGTGAGTATTCATTTGATGTGCATACTCGCTCAGTCAGATACCTGTATGTACCACCTACTCACATAGCTGCTGTTAATTATTTATCTGCCTTCTCAGGCGTAGGTAAATGAAATTTTGTTGGCGGCTGACGCGCTCTATCCTTATAGGTACACACGGCTACACATCAAGCTATACATTTCCAGTATAAGCTGACCTCGCATTGCGTAGGCTTTTCGTAGAATGAGAGGTCAACTCGTACTGAAAATGTATAGCTTGATGTGTAGCCGTGTGTACTAGCTTTACCCGCGCCTTCATTCACTATTACGGTCCTCGGGAATTAGGTACCATAATACATAGTTAAATATTATATACACTACATACAGTATTTTTTTCACCTGCTCTATACAACTAGTAGGTATATAGGTACCTAATGAAAATTATTGATTACTGTCGTCATCGTACCTGATAAAAGAGAGTAGGTGAAAATGGGCCTAATTTGCAAGATGGTAAAATTATCGCTTCATCCTTGCTTTGTCCTACTTATGAAATAACACAAGTACACACGGCTACACATCAAGCTATACATTTCCAGTATAAGCTAACCTCTCATTCTACGAAAAGCCTACACAATGCGAGGTCAGCTTATACTGGAAATATATAGCTTGATGTGTAGCCGTGTGTACCTCACTAGGTAGCTAAGTAGGTATTACCCGTGCGCGATAAGTTGGGACCTGAGCGCGGTGACGTCATATTGGCGTGTTTGTACCGCCCGCAAAAAAGCGAACATAACAAGCAGCCGCCCGCGGCTTCGTCTTTGTTTTTTTTAACCTAATTTATTATGTTACTCAGGGAGGACGCTGCTTTTTATCTAATCTTTTTTACACTATATGAATAAAATAAAAATACAATGTTTAAGTTTATACATTTATTTTATCTATTATTTACATTATCTCATCTTCGTCACTACTTAGTGGATTGGAAACTATCCAATTGGATACGGTTATATTTTGGCTTTCGTTTTTTGCCAGGTGTTGACAATTTCACTTCACTTACTACCGTAAAACTTGCAGAAGTACCTGGTGTCGGTGAAGTATTGGTTTGGTGGTATTGGTGGTTTTCGATATTCCCGTTGCCATGCATGTTCGTTTTACTGCCTGGTCAACAGGTAAACAAAACTGTTTGTTCCGTTTTTCGTTTTCAAAAAACTCTAACACTTTTAGCACGAGGTTTCTTTCTCCGCTATGCAAAGGTTTACCCTTCATAATGATAACAAAAACACTTAACAAGAACTATAACAACAAAACAATGACATAAACTATAACAACAAAAACTACAACAACAAAACAATAACACAAACGAAAACTAAAAGAATTCCAGAGCGCGTCGTTACGTGACGTAGGCCAGTACGAGGCTAAAAACCCTAGTAAAAAATAGTGATGCGAACGGTACAATACGGGTGCCATCGGGGAAGTGCAGGGGAAGCGGTCGGAGAGTCGCATTTCTAGCAGGTCCCAAGTTATCGCGCACGAGTAATACTTAGGTTCACGATTCCATTAGATTATACCTAAAAATTACTTTAGATCGAGCAAGAATTGAATTAGGATAAATTCAAACTGTGTCCAAGTCAGGGTCAGTTCGTGATAATATTTATGTTCCATCCCTATCCCGTCAAGGATTTATTTTCTTTTTATTTGGATCCTATAAAACATTAAAAAAGGTATTGTCGCTGAGCGACCCACTCGCCACGCCAATACAGTTTTATCCATATTGTCAGTTCAAGCTCGTCACTCATGTCGTGTATGAAAAATAATTTGAAAATTAGTATTTTCATCACGAGACCTAAAATAATGCCACATTGGTACCTTGTACTTTTGTGAAAGAGAAAATAAACGTCTCTATAAAATATTGAATACCTGGTTTTACAAAAGTGAAAAAACCAACGATGTCAATCAATCAATGTCAGATTGAGAAAAATGTCATTTGTCATAACAACTAACGCAACGGAACGCGAAGCGAAGATTGTTAAAAACTTTCATCATCGTTTCCTTTCTTGCAAATCGAAATTAATTTGTAATTATATATAAATACAATAAAATGGCAGGTTATTTTGAGGAAATGGGTTGGACAGAACTGCAAGATGGAGAGCGCCCTGACCACCTCCTTCACATGGCAAGATTTCTTCTAGACTTCGGGCTACATGAGGATAACTTTTCCGGGGAATGGCCCAGGTTTGTTCAATATATTTTTTGGCAATCAACTACTTATTCACCTCTAAATAAAATATTTATTAAAAATTATTGACTTGTTTATAATTTTTTTATATTGTATCAGATTTATGAGCATTGTTCTTGTATGTGCAAGTTCTTGTATGTATCCAAAGAGAATATAAGTACTAGCTATATCCTTCATTAAAATTGATTTCTATGGTGTTTCTAATTTAAACACAAAATGATATCAACCTTCTTCTCTATCGGTTATAATAAAGCATACATAATTATAATAAGCTATTCTGATAGTTTTAGAGGAAGAGAAGTTAAATGTCTACTTACACTTCCTGATTTGTATTCCAGATTGCCACCTTCTGCATCCAAAGATGCTGTAGAAAATCTTCCAGAAATTACTGTTGAAGACGATGACAAGAACTGTCCTATATGTCTGAAAACATTTAAAATTGGAGATAAAGTGAAGCAGATGCCTTGTGAACATGTGTTCCATTCCACATGCATACTAACTTGGCTGGCAAAGGTGATATTCTTTTTATAACATCTGATTATATATTATAGCTAGTACATCTATTATTATGATTTTTTTATGTACTTGTAATAACGCTTTGGTCTTTATAAAGAGTACCTTACTTACTTCCTGCCTACTAAAGTGCAAAAACATCCAATGTTTGATTCTTTAAAATACCTTAACTGCTATAGCTGAATTTATTTTGTTTAAAACGAGAATAGTTATCTTAGGCTATTCCAGTACCATGCCAACCAACCTTTGGGGAGAAACCATTCATAAAGCAAACCAAAAATATTTTAAATTTTTTTTTTCAGACCAATTCCTGTCCCTTCTGCAGACATGAATTACCAACAGATAATGTAGCATATGAAGCATTTAAAAAAGAAAAGAAGCGTGCAGTGCAAAGAAAAGAAGATTTAGAAATACTACATGATTCTATGTTTAGTTAATAGTTGATCGACAGGTAGAGGGTTTAGAATTGTTGTCTGAATAGTTCTAGCAAAACAAACTTATGTATTCCATATACTGTGTAAGCGAATGGTTAAGGGACTAATAAATTTCGATTCATGTTTGCAAAAAGGGAATAGGTACAATTTTTGGTTAAATATTTAATTTATTATTTCACAGATTTTATTTGTTGTATTAAAAGCAATGATAAGAAAAAATTTAGTATTTTTAACCATGATTTCAAGTATTTTAAACAGTGATTTCAAGTATTTTTAACTTGGTTGGAATAGCATTCCATAACCATAGAGGTAGACTCCATAAACAACCAGCTAGAATCTCCAAATTTGAACATTTATGACATTGACAAGTCACTCAAATCAAAATTACTGTGATAAAAAAATAAAATTTTGTAGTAAAACAAAGATTAATAATAAAAAAAATGAATAAGAAAAAACCGTGAGTACTGGATAATAAACTTGTTAGATACAATTTACTACTTTTTACCATCATTTTGCGTAATGTTTGTTTAATGTGTTTTTTTTGTAGGAATTGCAAGTGCCCACCAAAAATAAAGAGTCCATGTAAACAATTAAGGCTCACTGACTGCAGAGATGTCGCGGATATTATCGAGGCTCTTACATTTGAAGATGAACGTATGACGTTTCGATACTTAGTAGTTTTGTTACTCGGTATTATAAACATGGGTTTATCACGTACCGTTTTCGGGATTTATCGCATGTTTGCCTAAGGCCGTCCGAAAAGAACAGCAGTGGTGATGATGATGCAGCTTCTCTACATGGTGAGCCCCACCAGCGCGCCACTCGTGCGCAGAGAGCTGCGGCGCGTAGTTCGAGGCGAGACCCGCCCCCTTATTACCTAAGCCAAATTGCTGTCGTGTCGCTATCGCTAGTCAGGCCATCCCTTTCACATGTACAGTACGTACCTCACGTGTGAAAGGGATGGCCTGACTAACGATAGCGACACGACAGCAATTTGGTTTAGGTAATAAGGGGGCCGTTTCAACGGATCGCAATCACCCTGATGTAGCTTCACGAATTGAACCGAAACATTGTCACTCATATGTACTCAACACCTAAAAAACGGTACGTGATAAATACCGTATTTATAATATTTATTTATATAAATCACGAAAGTTTCTCAAATAGGACTAATACTCAATTACTCAGTTTAAACTCTGCAATGTAGAGTGAAAGTGGAACAACTAGGTACAATTAGTATGCATTCTTGCACACACTCGTACGTCTCTCTCAAATCAATCTATCTACAAATTAATAAATAATTATCATTATGGCTACGTTTTAAAATAACATCACATTGTGATAACATGAATTTGTATTTGGTTTTCAGTTGCGAAGAGGGCTAGAATGCAAGTGTCAAAAATACCTAAATTCAAAACAAAGCCATTTAAACCGCGCCATTACAAGGATACATGTGTGCCCATGGCACCCTCTATGCATACAAGGTACCTACGACTTATCATACTAATATTATAAATGCGAAAGTTTGGATGTTTGTTTGTTTGTTTGTTACTCAATCACGCCGTTACGCCTGAACCGATTTCGATGAAATTTGGTATGCACGTAGATTATAACTTGGATTAACACATACATACTTTTTATAATTTTGTATACGCTCGTAGCTTGTTTTGTCGTTCATAACAGACAGAGTCAAGAAACCTTTCGCGTGGTCACTAAGATGGGTGACTGCTAGTGGCAGTTTCAGTTAGAGCTTCCGTGCTCCGTAAAATACTAGTAACATATTGGTTCCAACTGTCTGGGCGGCCGAGGATCTGGGACACCAGAGTTGGCCACTTCATACGCACTAACGACTTGCTCCTCTATTTTTAAAAGAAATTGAAGGGTAATGTTCTTTTGAAAATAAATTGCGACGCTCGGCGTCCACTTTGATTAGAACCATTACCCATTAATTTTATAATAGGTGTGTTGTTGTTATAAGTAATTATACTTAACACAAAAAAAAACTATAAATTCATCTAATTTTAGTGTTCCGTAATCGTACTAGAAATCCTTATAATTTCGCCATTTCCGTCTGTGTCTCTATCCGACGGCTTACAGCCGTTTAGGCATATTAAGGCTTTTTAGTAACGCCCAGTAAGTAATGAATTTAAAATTTTATAAAACTTCAAATTCTTCACGATATAGGTTTGCCTAAGGTAGCGTAATAAGGTAGCTCCTTACATTGTGTATATTATTTCTCTGGCAATATTATTATACGCACACAGCATTGTGCGAAATAAAAGGTAATTCAAGTTCTTTTAAAACTTTCGCGATCACTGTACACACGGCTACACATCAAGCTACACATTTCCAGTATACGCTGACCTCGCATTGTGTAGGCTTTTCGTAGAATGAGAGGTCAGCTTATACTGGAAATGTATAGCTTGATGTGTAGCCGTGTGTACATAATTATTGATTAGAACGGGTATTTATCGCGTATGCACCTTTTTTGTCAAGCCGTGACCACGACTGTTGCAACACAGACGAAACGTCGGGATAACAAATAAAAAAGGTGCATACGCGATAAATACCCGTTTTAATCAATAATTATGTATTTTAAGTTATTCAAAATTTAAAATACCTAACAGGTCTTCCAAGTAGTTTTATGGATAAGTTTTTGGCTGCAAATAATTAATTTTTCATATGAATTTTTAAAAGTAGCCATTTTCGTAATAGTCTTGTGAAGCTCGTGAAGTTCGATCTTTATTTGGTACCTTAATGAAGATATTCTATGAATATCTTCGATTATAGCAAAAAGACATAATATTTATAAAAAATACCAAAATCAACTGCGAGATTAGCTTGTATTTTGAAATGACTGCAGCCGCTCTGACTACGAAACCCACAGAACATAAAAAATTGTGTTCTGTGACGAAACCCATCACTGTGCCCGACACGCGCTGAATCTATTTATTTTTTTTCAGATTACGTTATATCGGCCACTGTTCATTAGAGCCTCATAAAACAGGAGCCAGGTTAGTATTATACCCGATAGGTACTTAGCTTTTTTATTAGAAAAGAAATGGAGACCACGCTTAGGCAAGCGTAGCGTGGGATACCCACCGCCCGCCGCCGCGCCGTAAGCTATAGCAGCTATAGTAGACAAATTTTGATATTGTGTCTGAGAGATTTTGGCATAGCGCCATCTATTACGCTAGTTGCAACTAGTTTTTTAAAAGGAAAATAATTATTTTATCTGTTTATTTTCAATAATAAAACAAAACGAATGTGCTTTAAACCACACGACTGAAGTAAAACTTCTTTTTCAAAATATTAATTTATGAAATTGTTCATTTACAAAATTGTCCACACGTCTGTAGGTCGATCAGTCTATGTTCATTCTGGACAGATGCAACTCACAGATTAACGTTTAAAAATATACGAAACGTAACTCTTTCTTTCTATCTTCACTAACTTATATCTCCCTACAACTTCCGTTCGCACTTTTAGTAACGCATTCACCAGCTTACTCCCCAAGTCAAGCGTGCGTAAAGAAGTTTTACTTCAAAAACTAGTTCCAACTAGCGTAATAGATGGCGCTATGCCAAAATCTCTCAAAGACAATATCAAAATTTGTCTACTATAGCTGCTATAGCTTAACTTGATCGTACTTTCTCTTCCAGAGGGCCGTATAGCGGGTTCGATTTCGAGTCTACATCGGACGAAGAGGAGACCAGCGGGATACTACGGTCCGGAAAGCGTAGGAAGCACAGGAAGAAAGTCCGCTATTCAAATCCAGGAGAAATTATGCTGCCGACCCCAATGCCCGTTATAAAGCATACCGCATCTGATAAATCCATTTTGAATGCAAGTACAAGTGTAATATATTTACAACAGACGGAAACGGCTACATCAATCGTGATCGTGTTCATATTCATTGTGATCGTGAAAGTGATCGTATCCAATCATTGCAATCGTGATCGTATCCATCGTGGTCATGTTCATTCTCATCGTGATTGTATTAATTTTCATCGTGAAAGTGATCGTATCCAATCATTGCAATCGTGATCGTATTCATCGTGGTCATGTTCATTCTCATCGTGATTGTATTAATTTTCATCGTGAAAGTGATCGTATCCAATCATTGCAATCGTGATCGTATTCATCGTGGTCATGTTCATTCTTATCGTGATTGTATTCATTTTCATCGTAAAAGTGATCGTATCCAATCATTGCAATCGTGATCGTATTCATCGTGGTCATGTTCATTCTTATCGTGATTGTATTAATTTTCATCGTAAAAGTGATCGTATCCAATCATTGCAATCGTGATCGTATTCATCGTGGTCATGTTCATTCTTATCGTGATTGTATTCATTTTCATCGTGAAAGTGATCGAATCCAATCATTGCAATCGTGATCGTATTCATCGTGGTCATGTTCATTCTTATCGTGATTGTATTCATTTTCATCGTAAAAGCGATCGTATCCAATCATTGCAATCGTGATCGTATTCATCGTGGTCATGTTCATTCTTATCGTGATTGTATTCATTTTCATCGTAAAAGTGATCGAATCCAATCTTTGCAATCGTGATCGTATTCATCGTGGTCATGTTCATTCTTATCGTGATTGTATTCATTTTCATCGTGAAAGTGATCGAATCCAATCATTGCAATCGTGATCGTATTCATCGTGGTCATGTTCATTCTTATCGTGATTGTATTCATTTTCATCGTGAAAGTGATCGAATCCAATCATTGCAATCGTGATCGTATTCATCGTGGTCATGTTCATTCTCATCGTGATTGTATTAATTTTCATCGTGAAAGTGATCGTATCCAATCATTGCAATCGTAATCGTATTCATCGTGGTCATGTTCATTCTTATCGTGATTGTATTCATTTTCATCGTAAAAGTGATCGTATCCAATCATTGCAATCGTGATCGTATTCATCGTGGTCATGTTCATTCTTATCGTGATTGTATTCATTTTCATCGTGAAAGTGATCGAATCCAATCATTGCAATCGTGATCGTGTTCATCGTGGTCATGTTCATTCTTATCGTGATTGTATTCATTTTCATCGTAAAAGTGATCGTATCCAATCATTGCAATCGTGGTCGTATTCATCGTGGTCATGTTCATTCTCATCGTGATTGTATTAATTTTCATCGTGAAAGTGATCGTATCCAATCATTGCAATCGTGATCGTATTCATCGTGGTCATGTTCATTCTTATCGTGATTGTATTCATTTTCATCGTGAAAGTGATCGAATCCAATCATTGCAATCGTGATCGTATTCATCGTTGTCGTGTTTATCGTAATCGTGATCATTTTCATAGTTATCGTTATCATTTTATATCGAACTTGACATAGCATCGTAAGATTAGGCTATCCTCTTCCTCACGTGTATTTTTTTAATCCCCGACGCAAACAGTCGGTGGTCGGGGATATTTCAAATTTACTTGAGCAGTAAACTCTTGGGATATTATAGTTGGGAGTAGGTATGCAAGATTGATCGAACAAGAGTATTATTGCTCTCGGACCACGGGTTTTCTTGGGCGAGTTCTAAGGTTACAATTGGACAACAAAAATACACGAGATGTGACACACACACATCCGTCACCTCGTAGAGCAATCACGATTAATTATAAAATTGTATGTAAAGATTTATTCTTTGTTTAGGTCGCAAGTCCCAAGACTAGCGGTGACGTCATCCAAGCTCAGAGAGCAACCGTCAAGCCTGGGGAAATGAAACCGCCTCTACCGGCCAATTCGGGACACGCGTAAGCATTCTTTTATCTTTTACCCGACCATACAAACCCGATATGAACCTTATGAACACTCTGGTAGATTGCAAATTATAATAGCCCTAAAATGGGATTTGCGACCCTTTGGTGACTGTGAAAGACATACCAGTGTAATGAAAAAATACACATCACATCTTAACATCTTCGAATTCGTCTAATAAAAAAGGCCTACGGCTCAATTCATCTCCATGATGGACATCCTCAGATTTGAGGATGTCCGTGAAGATACCCTACATTAAGAATAAATAATAATTATAAATATTTCTGGACATTTCACACAGCGCTATCTAGCCACAAACTAAGAAGAGCTTGTACTATGGGAACCAGATAACTGATAGAATACTTATATACATTTTTTTTGTAAATACATACTTATAATATATAGAGAAACAACCAGACCCGGAACAAATATCTGTAGATCATGCAAACATTGGTTCCGCGGCGGGAATCGAACCCGCTACCTCCTGCGTCTCAGCCGGCTATTCGCCCACTGCACTACGGAGGTCGTCACATTGATTTAGTTTACTATCTTTAGTTTAGGTTTATTGATTATATATGCTTTATTTCAGACTATTCAAGCCACACAGTGGAATTATCATCAATAGAGACGAGGAGTATGCTCCCGACGTAGTACATATTCCAGGGCCTAGGATGATTGCAAGGTAAAGCGCTCGTAGTTAGTCCAACTTCACAAATCCGAGGCAACATGGCAACGCTCTGTCGCTACTTAAATGAACTCTACACTAGACACCAACGCTATTGCTATCTTGCTCGCTCATGCAGCCCTTATAGGGAGCCGTTAGTGATGCGCCGAATACCTATCGATAACACTACTTACCAGTAACTGTATCGAAAAGGAAACAAACGTGTGTTGTGTTGGCCCCGTTTGTCACGAGTTCCAGCGTAGTAGAAATTTTTAACGTGCACTTTCGTGCTTCGGAGGGTGTAGGTCACGGTTATAAAAGTAGTCGAGCCGCCTTAAGGTGGTCAAAATACGACAAGTTCTGTAATAACATAAATGATTAATAATATCAACTATGTTCATACAAACTTATTTTAGTTTGTATTACTAGGTAACTTAGGTACTTTTCTTAGGAACATTATTTAATACTATGTATTACATAAAGTGACAGCAATTACAGTGAATCACTCTTTTTTTAAACCCTGGCTGGTATAAATACATTGCAAAATGCGCGCCCTTTCCCCTCGTCTACTTCGAACCACCATAGTTTTACCATAATGAAAATGAAATGAAAATATTTTAGTATTACTACAAAAAACACAGTATCTAAACAATTTAAAATATGATTTACAAGCTAAATTATAACTAGATTAATAGATGCATGAATTTTGCAGACAACATTATATCTATATAAATAAATATAAATATGGCTGGACATTTCACACAGCACTATCTAGCCCAAAATTAAGAAGAGCTTGTACTATGGGTAACAGATAACTGATAGAATACTTATATACATTTTTTTTTGTAAATACATACTTATAATATATAGAAAAATATCCAGACCCGGAACAAATATCTGTAGATCATGCAACCATTTGTTCCGCAGCGGGAATCGAACCCGCTACCTCCTGCGTCTCAGCCGGCCATTCGCCCACTGCACCACGGAGGTCGTCAATCGTATCGTATTTATAGTATTATCTATCGGTTTCCTCACTAGGCGTAGCCTGTATCAAGGAAACCAAAGCTCGGAAAGTCGGAACATAAAGCCTACAAGTTGGTCGACTGACAGATTCAATTCGAACTTTTTAAATTTTCGCGAACTATACTCATGTTTTTAAGACAAAACGGGTTTTTTCGCGCACAGATTTATATCAAAATTATAATTTTGATTAACCTCGTCACGAGAGACTCTCGTGACCACGGCCGACTTACCGGTGACTTGGCCGAAACGTCGAGGTTAGTCAAAATTATAATTTTGATATAAATCTGTGCGCGAAAAGACCCGTTTTGTCTTAAAAACATGAGATTCAATTAGGTTATTTATTATATGTTAGGTGATAAATATTAGAATTAGAGGTAAAAATAAAATAATATTAAGTATAAATAAGATAAAATTAAGTCATCATCATCATCATTTTCAGCCCGTGTCGACCCACTGCTGGGCATAGGGCTCTCTTTGTTTTTATCATTCTTCCCGTGTCCTGCCCAACTCCACTTGATCCCCAATATTCGCTTGTTGACGTCTTGTACTTTAATCTGCTTGCGAATTTCGGTATTGGGAACTCGATCTAAGAGTGTGATGCCGAGCATGGCGCGCTCCATGTCTCTCTGTGCTACACTTATTTTGTGCATAGCCTCCTTCGTGAGCCTCCATATCTCGGCACCATAAGTCATAAAATTTAATGAAATATTTTTAGTTTTGCCTCAGTTTGGTCGTAGCTTAGTGATGCAAGCCATTTCAAAATTATACGTTTCACTTAGAAAACTTTCGTGATTGATTTCAATCATTATTGTAAATACGGGATTTATTACAAGATCACGCATAACAACGGTAAATAGAGCAGTAGCGTACTTACCTTTTGTGAAAGGATTAACGGATAAGATCGGAAACTTGTTACGCCATAAGTACAGCATCAAGACGATATTCCGTCCTCAAACACAATTGAGACAGCTGCTGCGTTCGCCGAAGGACAGAAACCCTCTGGGTGTCCCTGGCGTATATATGATACCGTGTGACTGCGGTAAATGCTACATTGGTGAAACAAAGCGTAACGTATCTACTAGGTTGACTGAACACATACGTGCAATGAAGAATGTTGACTCAAACAGTTCTGCAGTGGCGGAACATTCCCTAGATTCTGATTCGACGCACTACATACGTTTCGACAAGGCCCGGGTTTTAGCGAGAGAGAAGTTCTTCGTTCCTCGCAAGATCCGAGAGGCGATAGAAATAAGTCGTATGCCGAACTTTAACAGGGATAGAGGATGGGTTCTACCGCCGGCCTGGAGGCCATGTCTTCATGATGCAAGTGACAGAAGAGTGAGTGAACCTGGTAGAGACATAGTTAGTGTTGTGTGTTTGCCTGTACCAAGAACTACAGAAGTGAGCAGCAGTGATGATAATGATGATGACATAGCGGGTCAACGCACTGTGCTTTCGTTGACCCAATCCCCACCACCCCGCCCGTCCACTCGCGCGCAGAGAGCAGCGGCGCGCAGTGCGAGGCGAGACGTTATTCGGAGCAGATCGCACCCTGATGAAGGTTCACGAATTGAATCGAAACATTGTCGGTCGAAACACCGATAAGACGGTACGTGATAAATCCCGTATTTATAATAATGATTATACGTTTCGCCTCATAAATTGACTTGCGTTTGATGCCGCAATTTTTGGCTACTATATTATAGACATGTAGTCTCATAAAATTTCCAAGCCGTTGCGCGAACCTAGTGTTAGTGGATGGTGTGATCAGTCTGTAAACCCTACTATTCGACAGCAAATCATACTAATAGTACTTGTGCACTGAAAGAGATGTTTTTAGAATAAATAGTTGTCGCACTCTTAACACACCAGCATCCCTATAAACACTAGTGGTTGGATACTCGCAATAGTTAAATCATAACCACAATAGTTTTACCATAACCACAATAGTTTTACCGACGATACTTTGGGTGGCGTTTACAAAGGGAGGCTTACATCGTCAGTGGATAATTGTGAGCTGTGATGATGATTTTTTCGTTTAGTAATTTTTTTTTATGATTTCAGAGAAAAGAAAACTGGGAAGCCTTGTAATAAAGGAGGGTAAGATCATCACTACATAGGTAAAGTAAAGTGTCTCATAGCGTTTATCTGTTTATTCGTACTAATCTTGTAATTTATAGACGAATTTCAATACGGTTTTCGCTAATTGGTAGTTTTATTTATTTAAAAAAGAACACAAATGCAACCTAGAAATATATGCATTGGAAGAAAGACTGCAGATATTTCAAGACTTTTTACATTATTTTACATCTTAATCCATCAATATCAATTAATTTATGACAAAATCCTGCTTTTTTCTCTTCTAATAGTCAAAGAAATATTTATAAATTAATCATACAATAAAATAATAACTCATCTTTCAGAGTCTGCAACAGGAAAACCTGCAAGAGAAAAAAATGTCGGTAAGTAACGTCAATACTCATACTCGTAGTTAGTTCACCAATTTATTTTCGCAATTTGATTCTATGATTTATTTACTTTCAGAAAAGCACAGAAAAGGAAGGGAAGAAGGGGGAGGTAAGATCGCTTTTTCTACAGCTTAACTGCTGAACCGATTAGCTTGCATTCTGGAGACGCTGAAAATAAGTTAGCGTTAAAATCCACCTTCTCACTTTGTAGTGTCTTAAAACAGTGCGGGTTATTGGTAACTTCATTACTATTACTATTAGCCCATATTGTCCCGTTGTTGGGCAAAGGCCTCCCCGCATTTCCGCCACTCACAACGGTCCAGTGCCACCGTATGCCAGTCCCTCTCAAAGGCGTCCAGATCGTCCCGCCACCTCCGGCGTGGTCTGCCGCGGCACCGCTTTGCTGTCTCAGGGCTCCGCTTCGTGGTAATTTTGGCCCACAGCTCATCAGGCATGCGACAGACGTGACCGGCCTAGTCCCACTCCAGCCTGGCGGCCTTCTCCCCTACATCGGCGATGTTGGTTTTGGAGCGCAGTATGGTGTTACGGGCGCAATCAGTTATATTAATTACAAGAATACTATGCTCCATCGTCCTTTGGCGAACCTTAAGTTTGGATTTTTGGATATTAGTCTAAGACCAAGTTTGCGAGCCATATGTTAGAACGGGAAGGATTGACATGTCCATGAGTTTGCGTTTTTTTTAAATTAATTACAATAACACAGAGAACGGACTTTCTTCAAAAATTGTCGACTGTTTAAAAATTCACTCTGTATAAATAAAATCTATCTACTACATCTTCGGCCCAAATAAAACAAAAGCTTGTTTTGGGGTTAGTCTCTACGGTAATAAACCCACTATTTTCAAACCTACCTATATTCGAAACAGTAAATTGTTTCTGGAACTAATATTAAAAAAAATTGATCTGTATCGCCACAGCTTTACTATTAATAAAAATGGTTTCAAACCTCAAACGTGTTTATTCAGGTCGGGATCCGACTTTCCGCTTAACACCTTGGGAGTGACAGGCGGCAAGCCCAGAGCTAGAGGGACACGGAAATATTTGAACGACGGAGAAGAAATATGTGACCTCGATGAGATACCGAGACCTGAACACGTAAGTACTGCTATGATGTACCTATCTACTCAGTATAAAATAATTGGCCGAGCGCATGTGAAGGGTCCCGTGGTCAATACGGCTGTATATATGTCATTTTAAAATACAAATTTAATTTTGAAGTTGATTTTGATAATTTTCCATGAACATTCTATGAACTCAATATTGCAAATTTTGCAACTATACTTTGTGCATAAAGTACATTTAGATTTGTTTTTATGTGCTTTTTTACTGTTTTTTTTCTATTCTATTCTATTCAAATACGGGATTTACCACGTACCGTTTTATCGGAGCGGATCGCACTAACCCTGACGAAGGTTTACTAATTGAACCGAAACATTGTCGGTCATAATACCGATAAAACGGTAGGTACGTGATAAATCACGTATTTCCCAGTTCCCGTATATAAATGAATTATTTTTGCATTGATTTTTTCATACTATAAACTCAATAATAATCCACAGGTGCAACT
Source organism: Philereme vetulata (assembly GCA_918857605.2). Taxonomy (NCBI): domain Eukaryota; kingdom Metazoa; phylum Arthropoda; class Insecta; order Lepidoptera; family Geometridae; genus Philereme; species Philereme vetulata. The sequence continues at coordinate 11,590,185 of OU975432.1, forward strand.
GCCAGCACATCTAAAGCGAGGCACATTGCAAACGCATTCGCTGACTGTACTGCCCTGCACTAAGGAACGGAAGCCTCAGATACACTATGGGATCTTAACGGGATCTTTTAACATGTATGATAATAAATTCAGTAAGTAAAATAAGTTTTCAGTAGTAATTAATTAATTTAATTTATTTATTAGGGATTTCCAATGAGTAATACACAGACTTACATTTAAATAAATTACAATAGAAGCGCTCCCTGTGCTCACTCTGTGAAGGCAACCACACCTAACGCAGGTAAACATCATTAATTTCATTAAAATAGTGTAAAAAATAACAATAATAATAGACATTTATAAGTTCAAGACAGTCACAGAAATTACTAGAGATAGAACATGATTTTAAAACTTTTTTATATAAATAAAATCAGAAAATCTCAGGGAAATTTTATATTTACACGTTTTCATGGAAACGTCTATAAATAGTAAATTTTAAGATACAAGTATTTGTTTCGGTCTCCATTTGTGGTGGTCTGAATAAATATTTTTTCTTTCTTTCAAAAGTAACTTTTTAACAAAAATATAACCGACTTCTGATAACAGAAAAAATAAACTACTGAACCGATTTTGATGAAATATCTATCGGACCAATCTGATTTGAAAATCGGTCCACAATTGACGAAAAAATCGGTTAACATACATAAAAAAATATTCAATCAAACATAGAACCTCCTCCTTTTTTGAAGTCTGTTAAAAAGTAGTTCTGATTACTTAAATAGATGGCGCTCACTCAAAGGTGGGTTTTCAAAATATAATTATTTCCAATTTAATCACTCATTCCGTATAAACTTAGTTTTCAAAGTAATGTGAGTGACTACCGTACCAGTAGGTACTAGCGGAGGATCATTTAAAACGTATTTATTGTTATTTTGAGTACTTAAAGTATTGTCAACGCCATCTATGAAGAATTCTGGAAGGTTGATAAAAGACGGCTTAATAATTACCTAAAAAACTAGCTTAGCAATAATAAAAAAATATACAAAAAATCATGTTAGGTATTAGAAATAAAGTAACTTGCGAAAGTTTGCAGATTAACGATGTACCAATGGTAGAGTATTTCAGTTAGTTAGTTTTTGACGTGATAACGTCATAAAAATCGATGAACGCCGGCTGCACGCACGAAAACGCATGACTCATTGTCACGTTCCGGCTGAGCCGAGCGTGCAAGCGAGAGCGCGGAACAAGCGATAGAGGCACGATCGGCCTAAGCGTTCGGCTTGTGACGCATCTATCTCTCTCGTTGTAACATAAAATAATCGTCCGTAAACCGACTTTACGGACAACCAATTTTTTTAGTTAATCATTTTTTGTTTTATTTTAGTTATTTTTTTATGATGAATTACAGAAAATTGTGTGTCGTGAAGTTCCTCTTTCTAAATACCTATACTGCTAAATTGTACGTCCATTTGATTGCCAATCCCTCTTGGTCACCATAGCCAATCCATGGTTACCATAGCCATTTGTAGCCGATCCGTGGTAACCATAACCATTTTGTTAGAGAGCGTAATGACGAGCAATCTGCGTTACTTCCACCTAAAATTACAAATGTCTATGCACCTGTAAATTAAAATGGCTTTTATTTGTATAGGTGGAAGGTCGAAAGGCCGGCAAGCGTTGACAATGAGCGTGATGGCATATTGCCTGGCCTTCCACTACCATCCCAAGCAGTGGACTATGAAACTCGTTGATAATCTTGTGGACGCTGGAGACCAATGGTTAGTAGATTGATGTCCTACATCTAGCATTAGTATGGAAAATATATAGCAATACGAATATCATCATCATCAACCGGCAGATCACTACTAAATATAAAATCCAAATAATACCGAAACACTACGGTCGTATTCTATGGGACGAATTATGTTGAATATATACTTTATCTTTGATACTCTTTTATCATAGCAAAGAGGATTAGCAAGCTGAAGTGGGGCACATAGATTGAAGAACTGATGGCCGTTGGGGCAGAAAGGATCTAGAGTGCAGACCACGTACTGGAAAGCGCAGATGACCTGATAAAGGTTGCTGGGAGCCGTTGGGTGCGGGCCATGGGAATCTATGGGTGAGGCCTATGTTAAGCAGTGGAAGTCCTGTGGCTGATATGATGATGATGATGACTCTTTTATCTGTTTTGATTTTTTAAACACCATAGACCATACGTATGTATGTATATTCATAGGAAAAATGAACATTACAATATAATGTTCATTTTTCCTATTTACCGGATACCGTGTAACCACGACACTTGTGTCCTTTAAATCACTGTTTTCCCTGAATAAACGTTGCTCAGACCATGGTCTAATAACTGTTTATAGCATCAAATAAGAGAAAAAAATATTCTAGACTTACTCAAATAAGACGTGTAACTTTGTTCAAAAACTAACCGTGACATAAAGTTCATGGGTACGCTAGCCGTAGCGTATTACCTACTCCTTAGTTAGATAGGTACCTAGTAGCTACCGGTCAGCGCGCTGACTATGTTGTAGGGCGTAACGTTAAAATAGACATTTTAAGTTCGCAACTTTTTATAATTTTCAAAGACCGATTTCGTTTTGTTTTTTAATTTGATGTTATAAACTGTTTGTAGATGGTCTGAACAACATTTGTTCTGGGAAAACAGTTATTTAAAGGACACTGTGTATAGTGGTCTACCTACAACAACCAGATCCGAAATAAACATTTGATAAACAAAAATTTGTATAGTAGTTTGTATTATGCTTTTAGGTACACCCAGTGCCTTGAAAAAGTTCACGATCATTCTGCAGTGCAAGGAATTTGCGAAGTCCTACCATTCGGCAAGAAGCAGACTCTGGTACTGAACGGCAAGAGGATGCAAGTGCTGCTGGACGAGCCTGATGTGGTGGGGTACACTATGTCCTTAGACCCCACTGTCTACAACCTTTGCCGGGGCTTGAAGGCTTTCTTCAAGGATAATCGGGCTGGTGTTATGATGTCGAGGTTAGTAGGTTCAGTACTTTTACCTACCTAAATCTAATCTAACTAGCCTCTGTGATCCCACTATAGGGCAAAGGCCTCCCTTCCCTTTTTCATTCCCTTTTAGTAGTTATAGTGGACGTTAATAGAGCGCAAACATCATCAAAAGTCTTTGACATCGGGATCGAGACAGAGCGATAAATCTCAAGTTGGGCAGGAGACCTGTGGAGCTATTTTTAAACGTCGGAAAGCTGTAGGATCGGTCCGACATTTTTTTCGGTTTCGATTTCTAATCCAAAACGCTATTTTAAAACTATTTCTGATTAAGAGTTGACTATACCTCAGCCCAAACTCAAATTACAGCCCCGCTTCTCCGCGCGCCGCTGCCCGTCCTATCTCGCCATGGTTCATATATTTGCCGGTTTTTTTATCATTCAGTCCCTTCATTTTCTTGTTGCGCTTATTTTTCATTACTACGTCTTTACAAAAACTAACTTAATATACATAAATTCTACCTAAGAATTACGTGATTTACGTGAATTTCGTTTGGAGCAACAAGCGTCACGCGTATATACCCCTGTCTGAATGCCGAGGCCAGACTGAATCGCGGCCCGGGCGTCTGAAGCGAATGGTTTCATTAGTGCAAAAGTTTGTTATTTTCATTTTATTAAAAATTTAATTAAAAAGTATTTTGAAAATTTAAAACACATGTGCACTTATTTATGTTGTGTTGAATAATTGTATAAAGTTTCAAGATCTAAATTGATGTATTCATCGCATAAGAACGGGTTTAAGATAAATTTGGAGTCATCTTTGGATTTTTTTTTCGATCGAGAAAATTTTACGGAATCGTGTTTTCACAACACAGGCGTTCTAGCACGTATCCTTAACTATTATGAATTACAAATTGAAAGCACAAAATTTGTTGAACAAAACATTATTTCTCAATAAGCGATTTATCGTCTCCCCAGGTATAGTGCGCCCTTAACCATAAAGCTCGGATACCTTTCCGACACGGATTCAAAGATAGATAGTTTACATTATAGTGTTCTAAATATATCTGTCGGACCGATTCGATAGCTTTCCGACGTTTTAAAATAGCCCCGCTGGCTAGGGGTGGTGATGGCCGATGGAGCAAAGCCTTGACCGAGGTCAGGCCAGAGAAATCTGGGTCGTCCGAAGGCGAAATGGGTAGACGACGTGGTATAAATCGCGGTAAACGCACAGGGTAGAGACTGGCAGAAAACAAGAAAGGCCTTAATACCCAGCAGTGGGCGACTCCTGGCTGAAATTATCATAATGAAGAAACTGTATCGCTACAAGAAAACGTTCTTAACAATCCCAACCCTTTGAAAAACATTAGTTTTGCATTAACAGATTTTGAAAAAAATATATTTCAGCAAATGGCCATATTCTGAAATGTTTCGAAACCCCTCGACTCTTACTCACTCGTCACAACTTTCTACACTATATAAAAATATATATATTGCTGGATATTTCACACAGCGCTATCTAGCCTCAAACTAAGCAGAGCTTGTACTATGGGAACCAGATAACTGATATAATACTTATATACTTTTTTTGTTAATACATATAATATTCCTATAAAAACACATCCAGACCCAGAATAAATATCTGTAGATCATGCAAAAATATGTTCCGCGGCGGGATTCGAACCCGCTAACCCCTGAGTCTCAGCCGGCTATTCACCCACTGCGCCATGGAGGCCGGCCACGAATATAAACGGTTTAGGGCTAAGAAACTGATTATATATGGTATCTGGTTAGACAAGTTAATAGTAAAGTTCTTAGAGTTTTATTTTATAACTTTTATTTCAGAGTTTTGAAAATAGTGATATGGAAAGACAAAGTTTGCTACTATATCTTCGACCCCGCCGGCAGAGATTCTAGAGCATTCTCCAATTTCTCGAATGGTTGCGCCGCTCTAATCAACGTTAAGGACCTAGATTCGGTCGCCGAAGTACTTCTAGCACGAAGCGTTTTAGAAGATCAAAAATTCGTTCTAGCACCTGTCATAGTTCTCAAAATGATCGACGAGAAATGCGACGAAGACTTTGAATCCGACGAAGAATTAACGCAAGCTGAAAAAGCTATGATGGGCTATCGAATCCTGAACGAAAACTGCGCGATTGTAAACGCTAATATGCATTTAGGCGATCGTTGTTTTGAAGATTGCAAGTTTCGCCAGGCGTTACCCATAGCGGTCGTCGCAATGACGTATGCAAAGATATCGCCACCGAACACTTGGTTCACAAAAACGTTGGATAAAGTTCTACGTTTGGGGAACAAGTTGTTCGTGGATTGTCTCCACCCGAAAGTCATGATAGACATGAGTATCGATAATATTCCGAATGAAATCACCGTTGGTCCGTACGCGTGCGACATTATTATCTACCGTGAGCGAGTTAAAGGACAGCTTTTTACAACGAAAGAGTGTCTTTTTAATATAAAGACGGGTTTAGAGGAGTTCTTTAGTCGCGAGTACAATAGCGGTATTCTAGAGTTTAATAACTACGCGTTGGCTGTTTGGAGGCAGAAAGACATGTTTTATTTATTCGATCCGTACCCGCGTACGAACGACGGCTTGAGATCTGTGCAAGTGGGGAGAGCTTGTTGCTGGATGTTGCTGAACTCTGATACGATGGCTGAAGTTTTCACTAAGAATTGGGACTACCTGCCGGCGACGACCCAGTTTTATATACATGCTTTTGAAGTTCTGAGATTGAAGAAGAAAGAGGCTAAGGTAATATTGCACGCTGTTTGTAATGTGACTACAATTTAAATAAAAAAAGGGTATGCTTTAGACCACACCACTGAAGTAAAAATTCTTTTTCAAAATAATATTTTTATATATTTTTTTATTATTCATTACGGAATCAACTAGATAACAGATAACAGCAACTAGATAAACTTGAGCGCTTGCAAAACTTTGGCATCCGGTTCATCTTCGGCTTGCGGAAGTATGACCATGTGTCCGAATTTCGCAGTAAGCTCAAGTGGTTACCCATACGCCTTCGCCGGGATACTCACATCCTTCAGCATTTATATAACATCCTGTTCAACCCTTCCTCACCTTCCTATCTTAAAGAACTTCCATTCCTTCCATTTCCTCTATCAATCCAATCCTCGATCCTTGCGTTCATCTGACACACTCCAACTCAGGACACCTGTACACTCCTCCTCCTACTTTGATAAGTCTTTTACAGTGCAGGTTACTTACAGCGGTTATGGAACGCGCTGCCGGTGGCTATCAGATGTGCCAAGTCACTTGCCATTTTTAAACGTATGCTCAGAGAACACTATCTGAGTATTTGTCGCTAAATATATATGTATTTATTATTAATTATTTGTTTCTTAAATAAGTCTAAGTATGTATCTATAAATTATTATGAGTAGTTATTATTTAGATTCATGTAACTTTCATTTATGTAAGTTTTATATTTTTTTTATTTTTATATAATTAGTATTAGTATGTATGTACATGTAGTATGTTAGGTACACCATTACACCCCAGGTAATGACTACACAGTCCATTCCATCCAAAGGTTGTCTGGTAGAGATCGCTAATTAGCGATAAGACTGCCAATTGTATCCATAGATTTACGTAGTTGTTTTTTATATGTATTTCATTCGTGGTGTGCAATAAAGTATTATCTAATCTAATCTAATCAACAGGACTTGTTAACGATGTAAACAATCCTTATAACTAATGCTTAACGCGCCGGCGAACCCTGAGCGAAACTTCAATTCGGCCGCGTCAAAAACTTCGGCCTGAATATCGCTATCCCTGTTTAGTGACTAAGTTTAGCCACGCAGAGCGACAAAGATAGCAATATAACGATTCTAAATTTGATTAGATTTTGACGTAATACCAAAAATGATGACTGAAAACTTGTTGTATTTTTCTCATTGTGTTGTTATTCTGTAACTAGACGATATAATCTATGTTCCCATGACTAGGATACGTAAGATGTTGTTGTTTTTAATACGAAACAATTAGGTTGAAAACAGGTATTTTATGACGTAAAAACATGCAGAATGCGATACGCTTGTATTTCATTTTAGGTAAGTATTTTGATCTAATATATGGTTGGGAACCTAGATAAATACTATTCAAATTAAAATAATACCTTATTAAGGTAGAAATATGCTCCAATTAGAAATGATCTTGGTAGTACATGTTGTATGGGCGATTGTCCCTCCGTTGTCCCCTTAATGCCAATGATATATTCGTAATTTATAGACTTAACTTTTAAGAAATTAGTCACCTAGAGAAAAAGATTAAAAAACATAGTATATTAATTAAATTTTCAAGTAACTTAGTAGGTACGCATTTGAAGAACAAAAGAGAGGTAGGGATGCTGTGTAAATGTGTATACTTGAGGGGGTGAGGGATGTGTAGTGTAGTGTGTGTTGAGTGAATTTCTGAATATTTTATGGAACGCGCTATATATGACTAAGAACAGATATAATTAGTTTCTGAAAAAATAAAATAACAATTTATAAAATTGTTCAATAACAAAATTGTCCACACGTCTGTAGGTCGGTCAGTCTATGTTCATTCAGGACAGACGCAAATCGCACTCGCACATTAACTTTTAAAAATATACGAAACGTTACTCTCTCTTTCTATATTCACTTATATCTCCCTCTCAACTTCCGTTCGCACTTTTCGTAACGCATTCACCAGCTTACTCCCCAAGTCAAGCGTGCGTGAAGAAGTTTTACTTCAATAAATACGTTTGTATGTATTCCCCATGTATTCGATGAAGAATTTCGATGACGTATGTACCTATTTCTCAAAAATATCACTAAATATTTATGTTCTGATTTGAAAATCTTCCTCTTTTTAGGAATATTTTTAAAAAGTATTGGGTTAATTCAAATTCTTCATCATGATTACTGGTGGTAAAGCTTTTGTGAACGGGCTCGAGGAAGTGGGCACCACCGCCTTACTTATCTGCCGCCAAATAGCAATACTTGTGCTGCTGTGTTCCGGTTAGATGGTAATGGTATGTTCCTGTAATTACTGGCACATAGGCATAACAGCTAAGTCCTATAGTATGGCAACGTATCCACATAGAGATCAAGACAACATAATAGCTTGTTTTGAATTCTATGTGGATATCCATGGGCTGCAGTAGCCACTTAACATCTGGTGGGCTGCATGCTCGTTTGCCATATAAGTAGTATAAAATAATGAAAACTTAATTCTGCGTAACCCTTACGAAATGGTAAAATTTTTGCGCTAAAATAACCATAGTTCCTAAACTATCCAAATTGTTAGAACATCCATGTGACTGATTCTTTTTTATTATTTATTTTCTTCTTTTTTCTTGGGACACCTTGTATAAGTAGGTGTATTGTGCCAGTAATTTGCATTTTATGCCTAACAACAAAGCAAGCATATTCACTAGCAACATTGCCTTTTAAATTATAACAACACTAGCTTACCCGCCCGCGGCTTCGCACGGCTGGCTTGGCAACAAAAACATTACCCTCCTTCTGCGTAGTCGGGTAAAAATTAGCCTATGTCTCAATCCATGTCAAAATCTATCTATACACAAAAATTTATCGAAATCGTTCCAGCCGTTAACCGTGACAACGTAACAAACACGACAGAGAGACAAAGTTACTGGCAAGCATCTTGACTTAATTTCCCCAAAATTGGTTATTTTGCTACAGCAAATAGTTTGTACGCTGAGCGATGAACAGCTGCCGGGCGCGAAAGGCAAGAGGAATGTGCTGCCAATGAGCCAAGCTCAAGGCGACGGCAAGGAGATCTTCCACGATGTGCTACCAGACGATACTCTGGACGAAAGGGAACCCGCAGGGGTAAGCCGATAATAATATAAATTTATTTATGTATTTAATTAGAACGGATTGACCAAATACACTATTTAAATTAATACTCATTAATTAAAATAATACTCAATAATATAAATAACACAATAATAAAGGATAGGTATCATCAGACTACTTCCAAACCAGTTGTAGAGTTTCTTGTGAAAGTGTTTGTCCGGGAAACTACCTACTACCATTGTACCTTATTCTGTCATCAAGCAGTATATAATGTTTTACTTTCGTGATTGATTTCAATAATTATTATAAATACGGGATTTATCACGTACTGTCTTATCGGTGTTTCGTCCGACAATGTTTCGATTCAATTCGTGAACCTTCATTAGGGTGAGTGCAATCCGCTCCGAATAACGTCTCGCCTCGCACTGCGCGCCGCTGCCATCTACGCGCGAGTGGTCGGGCGGGGTGGTGGGGATTGGGTCAACGAAGGCCCAGCTGTGTCATCATCATTATCATCAGTGCTGCTCTCTTCGGTAGTTCTTGATACAGGCAAACACACAACACTAACTATGTCTCTACCAGGTTCACACACTCTTCTGTCACTTGCATCATGAAGACATGGCCTCCAGGCTGGCGGTAGAACCCATCCTCTATCTCTGTTAAAGTTCGGCACACGATTTATTTCTATCGCCCCTCGGATCTTGATGTAATGCTGCATTGTGGTGTTCCGGTTTAAATAGTGCAGGCAGTGTTCGAATTGGACTTACGAACAGGAAGTCATTTCCCTTCTAACTTATATTTTTAACAAATATTTTTAATATATATATATTTAACAAATATTTTAATTTAGCTAAATAAGAAATAAAATAAAATTAATAAAATGTTTTTTCGCCGATGAGGAGAACTTAGGAAACGGAACGGTGATTTCACGAACCGGAACTGCGTTTCGGTCCATTTCGAGCGCCTGGGTGCTGGTTAAATTACAGCCAAACTAGACTTTACCCCAAATGAATCAAAGTGTTAGTTTTTAAGTTTATTGTTTTATGTCTATATGGTACTTATAGATATGGGCCTTGAAAATCATATTTTGTATGTGCACATTGTTGCCTGAAATAAACGTAATTGATCGATCGAAGCGAGATCTCTAAATCAATTTGAGCAAATCGGCGTTGTATGTATACCTATATGTTTTTTTGTCCGAGGATAACTTTCGAAGCGTTGATCTGATCATCGTGAAATTTGATACATAGGTAGGTAGTGAAGGCACAATTTTGGTATGGCTAAATGAGCTAAGAATGTTGGGACCTCCCAACATGTGTTGAGATATTGGGGTTCAAGAGGGGTGAAAAAAAAAACTGAACATGAGATTATTAGGTCAAGAGGGACGTCAAATGAAAGGTATTCATTAGTACATTTAGACTCCGTTTTTATTTTTAATAAAGTCTATAGTTTTTGAGTTATTAGCCATAATAAAAACTGAACTTTAACAAAATTCACAGGGTACACCATTGACCTCACAGTGCTGTAATTTGGTATGCGTATAGCTTAAATAACACAAATATAGGCAAAAGTCTGAAATCCAGAATAACTGCAATTTGTACCCCAAAAAAGGGTGTTACATGAATGAACTCCTGTTACCTGTAATTTGTATGAAACTGTAGGTCAAGTTATTTGGTTAATCATTTCGTGGCACTATTTTGTTAGTCAAAGATTACAAATAATATTTTTTTGTTTTTATGGGAGACTCGCGAGATCTCAGTTCCGGTCGAACCACTAGTATTTTTATTTACGTAATTATCAGGGGTACAACCGTTGGGGTAAACGTGTTCTGAAGTGGAGACCACGTCTAGGCAAGCGAACTGTCTGACGCCGGAAGAGAAAGGCTGAGGATCGGGCTCAATGGCGCACCCTGGGAGAGAACTACGTCCAGCAGTGGACTTTTATAGATTGATGATGATGATGAATTATCAGGGTAACGGAGAAACGCATACAGTCTGTCACCGCATTCAAAACATTAATTTAAAACACTTATGCAGAATCGTTTCAACTGATTTTAGAGATTAGTTCAATACCGGTAGCTTGAATATTTTCCAGTAATCGATACATTTCCAATAAACAATTTTTAACGTAAATCGGCGGCGCCTTTATGCCCACGCCGCCGCTTAGTCAGTCTAACAGGTACCTACTTACACGATGAATGAATATGATTAAGTTACCTATTCTATACAGGTTGTTTCATTGATATTTTAGGAATTGAAATTAAGGTAGAACGAAAATTTAAAAAAAAATAACGGACCTTACAGTAGGTGCATATGATGTGTAACATCTGACCACCGCGCGCGCTCATTGGTCAAATCAAATAGCGCTCGCTTCCCCGGTTTCCTGTTACACATTTCCGTCCCTTTTGCCAAAATCACTCCCACAAACCGAGAGGAGAGATGTTACACATCAAAAATTCATGATAATTAATTTGAAAAAAAAAAACTATTTACAACAATACTAGCCCTACCCGTGATTTAAATAATGTCGTAAATGCGGTGACACGCAGTATACTTAAGATTATCGATTATCATGGGATCGGTCGCAACTGCCTTAGACCAAATGGTCTCCCTTATGAACTAACAAAATTGTCTAATAAATCTTCAAAGTGGGCCCAAATACGAACTTTTAAGATATGTCTTTCATTTAAATAATCATATCTCGTCCTTAGCCACAAGTTGACGAAGAAAAAATGGCCGAAATAATATCTCTAGTGGACAGTATTCAGGAAGACTATCTGCCGCCAATACCTCTGCGGTACAAGAAAATGGGCCCTGAACCTTTGGAGCCGAAAGTCAGTAAGTGATCTTAGAAATTATTTGTTCATGCAACTGTTATGAACGTATTTAATTATCATTATCAACCATTGCTCAGGAAAACAACCAGGTCAGGTCAGTGCACTAAAAGTGGGCACTGATAAATAAAGCTTACTCACGGCGTGTGGTCTTATTTAAAATTAGTCCCGATTATTCGGGTTACGACACTTAGGACAGATTGTATCGACTCTTCCGCACTAGGGCACATTTGTATCAGAACATGTTTTCAGCATATCTTGCAATAAAACCCCTAAAACTCAGATGATTCCATCTCATTCCGTGTCCAGTGTTAAGTTCAATGTGGTGATCCTTAGATGTAAGACCTGTTCTTCAGTATTCTTTATCAGTCAATCCACGCACCGTGGACAACCTCCGCGGCGCAGTGGGCGAAGAGACGTCTGTGACGCAGGAGGTTGCGGGTTCGATTCCCGCCGCGGAACAAATGTTTGCATTATCTACAGGTATTTGTTCCGGGTCTGGATGTTGTTCTATTTTATTTTATTCTAAAGGCGCACACAACAGAATACAACCAATCAGATACAAAATATAGTGATCGACTCTTAGACCTAGATTGTATCCCAAAGCATGTGTACACAGCATGATAACTCTAGCGCAGTTCTGTGTAGACCGACTGAAGGGAAACTTACACAGAACACTTACACAGGCAAAACAAAGTAACAACAAAAATAAAAAAAAATAATATCAATAATGAGATAAATATAAAATAATAATCCATAAAATATAAATGTTTAGAGAGTTAAGGCCGAATCACTCTCTTTAATAAGAGTGGCCTCGATATCTTGTTTAAACTTAAATAATTTATTATTGAAAATGTCTATATTATTATTATAGTCTAACTTTTTATTAGCTGCAGTAAAATGACGTTTTGTGGGTTGCCGGTTTTTGAAGAAAAATAAATAGGGATGTAGCTAAATGAGTGAATCATATATGAATAATCAGTTTGGTTTTTTTTTTGAGATTTAATATTAAGTTGTAATGTATTTTTTTAACCTATTATTATTACTATACTAGAGGATTGATCTTTTTTAGTGGAAGTATAGGGAGGTACATTCAAAATGAAACAAAAACGTCATAATAATGTTATTTATTAAATTTTTGTGAACTGAATCACATCCCTATTGAGATTAGGCTGGCAACATTATTTTACGGAATGACATTTAGAAACGTCATTTTACTGCAGCTAATAAAAAGTTAGACTATAGCACCATTATTTACTAACAGATCATTGTAAAGACGACACATTCTGACCATCGGAAAGTGTTAGATACTAACTATACTGTTCTGTATATTATAAGATGTATTTACAAAAAAAAAAGTATATAAGTCAGTTATCTGGTTCTCATAGGACAAGCTCTGCTTAGTTTTGGGTTAGATAGCGCTGTGTGAAATGTCCAGCAATATTTATTTATTTTATCTTGTAGGGGCTACATTAATAACCAATCACTAAAGTTATCAAAATGCGTATGAGCTAGTGGTGTCGGAACTTATAAGCAAGCCGAACCAAGTTCGTGATATATGTTTTTAACATTATGAACTTTGAACAGTTTCCTTTATGAACAATTGTCCTTAGAATAATGGTTATACCCGAACATTTGGTAAAACTTAGTTCTTTACAGGATTTGAGAAAAAAATTAACTACAATCACAGGAAAAAGTGAACTAGATACTTCTAGGACCCAAGAAGAGTGCTGTTATCGCTACTCTAAATAAAAAAAATGATCAAGCGCGTGTGCCACGACAGATGGACTGACTGACAGACAGACATAGCGAAACTTTAAGGACTCCTAATTTGACTACGGAACCCTAATGATTGTGTGTTTTTTTTTTTCAGTAAAATTGGATTCGCCTACGGTGTCTGTGACGCAAGTGGTCTCCCCGTGGCCGAAGCCGCGAGACAAGACCAACGAGCAGCCGGAGCCCTCCCCGGACCCTGAACCCACTCCACCGCCAACACCGCCGCCGATGCTGGTAAAAAAAATATTAATAGAAAAATATGTAACGCAGTTACTGCAGCTAATACGCACTGAGGCGTCATAGAATAGAATAGAAGAGACTGAAATCTGTACTCCGTGTTTTGTTATGTACAACAATAAATGAAAACACGGGTAGGGCTAATGGTTAGTATAGTTGTAAAAAAGGGTTTTGAAGTAAAACTTCTTTACGCACGCTTGACTTGGGGAATACGCTGGTGAATGCGTTACGAAAAGTGCGAACGGAAGTTGAGAGGAAGATATAAGTTAGTGAAGATAAAAAGAGAGAGAGTTACGTTTCGTATATTACTGTAGGGGCAAGAGCGAGAGAGAGAGGTGCGAGTACACATTTTCCAAATTTGTCCCAAATTAGCCTAAATTATAAAAACTGCAAAAACAAAACATTCCTTCATGCTGTATAATAGAGTTCATTTTGCTATAGATAAAAAAGTATTTACGACGTTTTGTATTTTGAATCTACCAGCTTCGATTTACGAAAAAGTTCAGCTATTCCACAACAGATGGCAGGCAGCAGCAGAAAATAACTTATGCACTTATACACGTATGCGCCTAGATGAAGCTAAAGAAGTTTTACTTCAGTCATTACTATAGAAAAATTTTACAACCTTAATATCTAGTCCTAAAACAAAAATGAAACAGCCTGTATAAAATAAGTAAACAAATCATATTCATTCATCACTTAAGTAGGTAGGTAGGTACCTGTTAAACGCGTTTGCGGCATCGTCACAAAGGCGGCATCGTCACAAAGGCGCCGTCGATTTACGTTAAAAATTGTTTATTGGAAATGTATCGATTAATGGATAAATATTCAAGCTACCAGTGTTAAACCGACCCCTAAAATCAATTAATACGATTCCGGATGTGTGTTTTTAATTAATGTCGTACATAACAAAACACGTAGTATTATTTGTATTAACATACATTCATCATCAACGCCCAGCAGTTTACTGCTGGGCGTAGGTTTTCCCAAGGTATGACACTGAACCGGTTCTCTTATTACAGTCCCTGTCGCTGGGTCAGGCCGTCCCTTGCAGATGTAGAAAAAGCACTGTAGGTCTGAGAGGAACGGCCTGACCCGACGACAGGTGTGCGACGGCGACCCTTAGCTTTTCTCATCCATTAACTGCCTAAAGCGCGCAAATCTACGCTTCATTTAGGGGACGCAAATGCGGTTCATGGCCCTAGGGCCGTAAGTAAATTAGAAAATAGATGAGGCTTATTACATTATTTTTATGCTACAAGTAATGAAAAACAATCTCCATGACAAATCCTTATTTCTAACTTACAAATGAAACTGGCCTAATTCATAACATGAAAATACAATCTCCATGACACATCCTTATTTCTATTTAATAAAACCGGCCAAGTGTGAGTCGGACTCGCGCACGAAGGGTTCCGTACCATTATCTATAAAAAACGGCAAAAAAAACAAGTTTGTTGTATGGGAGCCCCCCTTAAATATTTGTTTTATTTTAATTTAATTATTTATTTTTAAAGTGAATATATAACTAAATATTCTGTGAATATTTCAAGCGTCTACCTATTGCCGTTATCAATATCGAGCTAAAACGAGCAAAAAATCACATTTATTGTATGGTAGCCCCCTTAAATATGTATTTTATTCTGTTTTTAGTATTTCTTCTTATAGCGGGAATAGAAATACATCATCTGTGAAAATTTACTGTTTAACTATCACGGTTCATGAGATACAGCCTGGTGACAGACGGACAGACAGACAGCGGAGCCTCAGTAATAGGGTGCCGTTTTACACTTTGGGTACGAAACCCTAAAAATTGAACAGGCCACAGCGTGGTTGTGAAAAAAAAACAATGGAAACCGGGAATGCAAATTTTCTTATTAGCAATAAACTGTTAAAAGATAACGACTTTTAATTATCTCGCATTCGTGATGAAAAGTTTTATGTTTATTGTATTACTTTACTATATACATATATATATATATATACACGGTGTCCTTTAAATCACTGTCTTCCCAGAACAAACGTTGTTCAGACCATGGTCTACTAACATTTTATAACATCAAATTAAAAAACAAAACGAAGTTGGTCTTTGAAAAATATAAAAAGTTGCGAACTAAAAACGTCTATTTTAACGTTACGCGTTACGTTTATACATGCAGCGCGCTGACCGGTAGCTACTAGGTACTAAGGAGTAGGTAATACGCTGCGGCTAGCGCAAGTTCATGGGCACTTTATGTCACGGTTAGTTTTTGAACAAAGTTAGACTTATTTGAGAAGGTCTAGATTTTATTTTTTTTATTCTCTTATTTGATGCTATAAACAGTTATTAGACCATGGTCTGAGCAACGTTTGTTCTGGGAAAACAGTGATTTAAAGGACACCGTGTATAACTTACTACTATATAATCTACTATATTATTGTCCAATGCTACTAGAGACAAACAGACAGATGTGTCATATTATAGTAATTGAGAAGTAATTGATTCTTTTCTATTTCAGCCGCCGGAAGGAGGTGAAGAAGAGGTAACGTTTCTTTACCCTACACATATCTCATTTTAAACATTTTTAAAAGCAGCCCTCCCTGGTCCCTTGTTCTAAGAAATCTAAATCTAAGTATACCCTCGTCATGTTTTATACTAGTACTCGTTGACCGATGGTAGATACCTAGCTACTAGCTAGATGTACCTAGCTACTAGGTAGATGGACACAGGCTCGACAACAAGCGATGAGTACAGACGGACACAAGTACCCTCACGTAAGCACGGCTTGCATAACAATCCCTAAACGTAATTCGCGACTAAACCTGTTTAAATTTCACGTATTTGTATGATTGATCTTTAGGCAATTTCTTTACATATTTATGCACTAAATACGTTTAGCATATATGATATATAGGATGTACTCGTATGATAATATACGTACAAAAATGAAAGGGGTTATTTTGATGAACATAATAAATAAATTTGTGAAATGTTTGACATACAAATTTTATTTTATTTTCTTTTATTTTTAACCTGTGTTGTCCCACTGCAGGGCAGAGGCCTCCCTCCCTTCTTTCCAGTTTTTTCTGTCCCCTGCTGTAGTGGGCCAGTCTGGTAAATGCACATCCAAGTCGTCACGCCATCTCCGCGGTCTGGCGCGTGGGCGTGTTGCGTTATTGACCCAATCAGATATTATCTTTGCCCATAGATCTTCGGGCATGCGACAGACGTAACCGGCCCAATAACACTTGAGCTGTGCTGATTTTTTTGTGACATCCAGAATCTTTGTTTGGGAGCGCAGTATGGAGTTCCGTATTCGGTCTGCTGATAACATAGAAATGTGAAATTTATTTTGACGTGTAAAAACAAACATTTTGTTAAACTTATGTTGTGCTATTGCATAATGCTTGCCATCTAACCACAGACTAGTGACGTCTCGAGATATCTCTTGTTGTCCCTTTCTAACCCAAAACCCGCAGCCATTTCCGAAAGAGATATTAAATTGGCCTTTATTTTTGATGTAGGCAGTACGTTTTATATCGAATTAATCACCTAAACTTAGTCGATTTTCTTTAAAATTTGATAATACAACTAATAGTTTTATTTTTCGAGAAGTCTTTTTTTATGTTTTGAGAAACCGTCACTTGAATATCGTCAGTATATTACCAAAGATCCCTGTATATAAACATGCATCGTTGCGCAAGTAGCCCTTAGATTTTTATTCTAATTCCCTCTCCCCTTTTCGAACCTCATGTGATTAAAGGACGACCCCTTGAGAATGACAAGCCACGAGTGCTTTTTTTACGAATAAAAGTAATACAGTAGAGTCTCACTAATCCGGCACTATTAAAAACGAGGGGGCACCGGATTATTGGATTGCAAAGAAAAGTTAAAATCTATATATATAAAAATTAATTGCTGTTCGTTAGTCTCGCTAAAACTCGAGAACGGCTAGACTAATTTTGGTAATGAATTATTTGTGGAAGTCCAGAGAAGGTTTAAAAGGTGAATAAATATGAAAATGCTCGGAATTAAATTAAAAAAAAAACAATTTGGGATTTCCTTTGATGTGTTCCCCGTCGTTCAGAATTCAAATTGAAAGAATAGTTTAAAATGAACGACGGCGACGTTTAAAATGAAATGTACCGGTGACGTACATTGGCAGTCAGTGCCATATGCATGTCCAGGGGCGGTACGAAGTTCGGCGGGTCAGCTAGTATGTAAATAAAATATACGTGTGCAACCGCGGAACGAGAGTAGGGAGGGGTGAGGGAGGCGTGAGCGGAGGATACCGGATTATTGGATGTAGGTACCGTACTACTGAAGTGCCTGATCACTGAGACTCTACTGTACAATATTCCAGGAGGAAGAGGCAGCCGAGGAGGAGGAGGACGATGATACGATGAAGCGCAAGAAGGAAGAAGCAGACAGATTGAAAGCGGAGGAAGAGGAGGCGAGAAGAAAGGCGGCGGAGCTACCACCAGCGTTGCCGCCGCCGCCGCCCTCGCCGCAGCCCTCACAGCTCGAAGTACCGGTAGATATCAACCAGTCACTTGTGATCACGGACTCTTGTGATCGATCATTTTTATCAAAAAGATCAATTTACGTACGAGTCGTCTATTCGTCTCTATTTCGTCGCCGGGAAGAAGGCGGCGTCTATACAGAACGTGATCGTGCGAATAAGCGATGCAATCATCGCACGTTTTTGTATTTCTAAGTAACTAACACTTGAAATGTTTATGTAAACATGTTATGTCAGTAAGGACACCAATCCGGCAGCTGTATGTTAGATCGCAAGTAGGTACGTAGGTACGAACCAAGTTCGCGCGAACTGGCGATGATCGCCCAATCGCGTTCTATTATAGTTCGACCGAAACCGCTGTACCGCTCCTTAAGAAAGTGCGGCGAGGTCCCCCGCCTCGCCGAGGAAAAAAGAGCAAGAGTAGGTGAGATCGATATTTGTCGGATAGATCTTACGATATCGTAAACAATATGTTTATATTATATAACGATATGTTTATATTTTTATAAGTAACTAAATTGTCTACAGATATTCTGACGTAGGTTCTGCTTCAACTTCATCTTCCGTTTCGCTATCGGAACTTGAATCAGAGTCGTTCTGCAAATTTATTATTAATGGATCGATAATAATATCAAATCTACTATCGCGATCCCCGTAATTGTTTTCATTTTTTTGGACATGATGACGGTCTTGACATCACGAGATAGCGCTCGACCCATCTTTGGATATTTATCTCATGTGTGTCTGACGATGGATCGGAGCGGCCGATACTTCCCCCGTCTGGCCGCGCGCATGCTTCAGGCGCGGTACAGCGGTTTCGGTCAAACTATAGGACACCGCCTCAGGCAACAACCGGCTAGTTTACAAACGGGTTGTTGGTAATGTCTTTATTGACAGACTTGGAGCAAATTCAGACCTCAGTTTTTTTTAACACCACTGGAAAGCATATGGCCCACCTGATGTTAAGTGGTAACCATAGCCTATAACAAAGTATTGCGTAGGTCACGCTTCTTAGAAACGTGCCCTACGATGCACTGCCCTGCGTCCATCAACTTGAGGCATACAGGTGTAAAGCATCATGTGCCTGTAATTTTACCAGTAAGCATAACCTTTAAACCAAAACACGGCAAAATTGGCGGCAAAATAGGTTTGGTGATAATATATACTTCGGAGCAAATTACCTATTCTTTTAACACACTTAAGTATTATAAATACAACCAATCGTTTAAGTGCTTCAAGTAGTAAAAGAGTTATCACATACTTAGGTAAATATCAACTGGCAGGTTCGATCAATCTAAATCATTTTAAACCAATGCTATTATGGAATGACTTGCCCGTTTCCATCACACATGCTAAATCTTTACCTATTTTTAAAAATGAGGACTTCATGATGTACCTACTTAGCAGCTTCTTTAGAATGAACATTGTATTTCCTTTTGTTATTTATTGTAGAAGTATATGTATATATTTATTTATGTAAGTATATTGGGTATATTTTAGGTTTAGGTATTTATTTATTTGTATCCTACATAAATAGGTATTTATTGTAACACCGCCTTCTCACACGTTTTTTCAATCCAGTCCATCCAAAGGTTGCCTGGAAGAGATCGCTTTGAGCGATAAGGCCGCCCATTGTACACAACCAAGATTAGTCTTTAAGTTTTCTAGGTTAAGTTATTTTAATTTGGTGTAACGATAAATAATTCTCTCTCTCTCTCTCTCTATATATATATATATAGCTAGTCAGGTCATAAGTATTGTCACACAGTAAAAACTTTTCTTTTAGAATGCTGGCCACAAAAAAGTTTATAGAATTCGAATTTCGAATTGTTCATGAAAATAAAAATGTATACTTTTTAGAATTTTACTCATTTTTAAATATGGAGTGGACGCTTAAAGAAGACCGTGTTGCAGTTATTACGTTGCATCGTTGCAGTTACACGCCAATTCAAATTTTTGACATACTGATAAATTGGAATATAACCAAAAGATTCGTTTATCGCACCATCAAACGATACAATGAAGACTCTAGTGTAGATGACAGGTCAAGAAGTGGTCGCCCTCGGTCTGTTAGGACTCCAGCAGTGATAAAAGCTGTGAAGGCGCGAATTCAAAGAAATCCCAAACGTAAGCAGAAACTGTTGGCCCTTCAGATGGGGTTAAGCAGAACCACGGTGAAAAGGGTGTTAAATGAAGACTTAGGGCTTCGGGCATATCGAAGAAAAACAGGACATCGTTTGAATGCTCGTCTAATGAACCTGAGACTGAAGAGATGCCGCGCTTTGTTGAAGCGGTACGCGGGAAAAAAATATCGGGAAATTCTTTATTCGGATGAAAAAAAATTTAATGTTCAATAAGAGGCACTGGGTATTCCAACAAGATTCGGCGCCAGCTCATAGAGCGAAGAGCACACAAGACTGGCTGGCGGCGCGTGAAATCGACTTCATCCGGCACGAAGACTGGCCCTCCTCCAGTCCAGATTTGAATCCGTTAGATTACAAGATATGGCAACACTTGGAGGAAAAGGCGTGCTCAAAGCCTCATCCCAATTTGGAGTCACTCAAGACATCCTTGATTAAGGCAGCCGCCGATATTGACATGGACCTCGTTCGTGCTGCGATAGACGACTGGCCGCGCAGATTGAAGGCCTGTATTCAAATTCACGGAGGTCATTTTGAATAAACTTTAGTGTCATAAGAATCTATGTTTTGTTAAGTTCATTTTGGTATATAAATGGTTACATTATGAATAAACTTGTTTCAATTATTTTATATTAAACATGTGACAGAATTTATGACCCTACTAGGTATTAATTATCAAAACAATAAATTACTTTGCCTATCGAAAATCATTTTTAATCCTAATACTTATTTTTATAAATAATGTATTTGCCACAATTATAAATAAATAAATACTGCTGGACATTTCACACAGCGCTATCTAGCCCCAAACTAAGCAGATTTGTACTATGGGAACCAGATAGAATACATAAGTACTCTTTTTTTGTAAATACATACATACTTATAATAATAGAAACACATCAAGAACCGGAACGAATTATCTGTAGATCGTGCAGACATTTGTTCCGCGGTGGGAATCGAACCCTCCTGCGTCTTAGCCGGCTATTCGCCCACTGTGCCACTGAGGTTGTCAATTAACAATACAAAGGCAAAAGTAACTCAACTAATGAGTAATACAATCATCAGTATACATTATAAACCCATAAATAACAACAAATTAATAATATTAAAAAGCAATCTGTACTAAGCACTTTGAAAACATTATTCAAATGAACCATCATGAATAATCTAACAAACGAATTAATCGCCAATCACGATGACGTCAATGACGAACGACCTTGGAGAAGGATTTTGCGTTAATAGTAGCAACAGTCAAAACAAGTAAAAAGCATTTTTTTATACTACTTATATGGCAAACGAGCATGCAGTCCACCAGATGTTAAGTGGCTACTGCAGCACATGGATATCCACATAGAATTCAAAACAGCTATTATGTTGTCTTAATCTCTATGTGGATACGTTGCCATACTATAGGACTTAGCTGTTATGCCTATGTGCCAGTAATTACAGGAACATACCATTACCACCTAACCGGAACACAGCAGCACAAGTACTGCTATTTGGCGGCAGATAAAGGTAAGGCGGTGGTGCCCACTTCCTCGAGCTCGTTCACAAAAGCTCTACCACCAGTAATAAAAATCGTGCGTATAAAAAAAGTATATATGTACTCTATCAGTTATCTGGTTACAGTTATCAGTTATATGCTTAGTTTGGGGCTAGATGGCTCTGTGTGAAATGTTCAGCATTATTTATTTTTAAGTAAATGTAAGGAATACTTACTTGGCCGTAGTGTACAGTCACTTGTCTGCCACTTCGCACTTGCCATTTTCGACTTTCCTTGACTAATGTAGATCGAGTATAAGGATGTTGTTGACTTAGTGGATGAATTTGATTTGTTTAGTTGAAGATACACCAACAGTAGGTACACATATTTTTATCAGTTTAAAGCTAAGTTCCAGTCTTATGACGACAGTCATAAACTCATTTCTGGTACATGCACCAATTACAGGTGTATATAACATAAATAACATTAGCGACAGTGAAAAGATAATTGGATTTGAATTTTGTCCATAAACTTGTTTCTATTTTACAGCTCGCCCCAATCCAAATGGCTGAAGACGAAGTTCAAACACAGCCAGCCGTCAACGTAGACCGCCGCGTTTTACTCACAGAAGATGCACGCCTCAGATTCAAACTACGACACATCAGAAATAAAATGACACCGCCCCTTACAGAGTCCAAACTTGAAGCAACACCATCAGACGAACTGGCCAATCTAAGCAATTTCAAGCATCTACCTGACAATACCGAAATCGTTCGAGGCACATCAGCTGTTACCGATCCGAACTCTGTCGATATCCTTCCGTTCGCAGCGATTATGGCTATCGTGACGTCATACAAGTATACCATCAGCACGTGGGCGCCGGGAATAGTGAACTTTATCGTTGACACCGCCAAGAAGTTGTATCAGAATAAGCAAGAGAGGTTTCAGTTGGCGCCCCTCCATATTATACCCAAGATTGGTATTGGACATCAGGTGGGTACTGCCATCATCATTTACAGCTTAAATAAATATCATTTTTGTAACATTTAGTCCTTGAAACTAAAATAATGAATATTTAAAAAAAAAACGGGCCGATGATGGTCTGTCACGGCTTCCTCTCTCTCTGCCACCACTCGGTCAGGACCTTACGCTATCCTGTCTTTACGTCTATCTCATGGTAATGGGGTCACCTTTCCTGGTTGTTCTTCTCCACGTCGCTCTATCCTCGACGTCGTCATCAGAGTCTTGGACACTCACACTACATCCTTCCACCATTCTTGGGTCTACCTCTAGACCTTTACGTCTATCAGTTGAAGACGATTAAAACAGCGTCTGCTGATGTGTTGCAACACTAGGCTGTGTAAGGACTCCGCCGCTGTAATACCTGGGACATGCTTTCAGATGGTGTAGACTTCCTCATCCCTCATCTTAGCATATTCAGTTATCCGAAGAGATGACAGTGTCAATAAAAAAAGCCATTATTGAGGATCAACAAATACAAAATCTTGTGTTGGTACAGTTTGAAAAGATGATGCCTGTATGTATAAGTATGAAAACTGTGTTACAGACACCAACGCCCTCCTACAAACAGGTAAATGGTACATAAACACAAACTAAACTAACTAGTAGTTCGCCCCGAACTGAGATCTCGCGAGTCTCCCATAAAAAAAAATATTATTCGTAATCTTTGACTACCAAAATAGTGCCACGAAATAATAACCAACTAACTTGACCTACAGTTTTATTCAAATTACAGGTAACGGGTGTTGATGTTAACTGGTTACTCTTTTTTGGGGTACAAATTGCAGTTATTCTGAATTTCAGACTTTTGCCTATATTTGTAATACTTAAGCTACACGCATACCAAATTTCAGCACTGTGGGGTCACTGGTGTACCCTGTTAATTTTGTCTAAGTTAAGTTTTTATTATGGATAATAACTCAAAAACTACAAGAACTTTACTAAAAATAAAAACGGGGTCGAAATGAACTAATGAAGACCTTTCATTTGACGCCTCACTTGACGGAATAGTCTCATTTTCATTTTTTTAACCCTCTTGAACCCCAATATCTAAACAACCCCCCAACATTTTTACCTCATTTAGTCAGACGAAAATTGTGTCACCACTACCTACTACCTATGTATAAAATTTTACGATGATCGGATCAACGCTTCGAAAGTTAAGCTCGGACAAACAAACATACATACAGACAACGCCGATTTGCCCAAGTTGATTTAGAGATCTCGCTTCGCTCGATCAAAAAGTAAAGTTATATTCCAACCACAAGGATCTGCGTGGGTGTGTGTGTGTATGTAGGTATGTGAGTAATTGAGTGCGTGTTTGTGTATGTAGGCACTACTGGGGAATCTTTAGGTCCTCAGTATCTTCGTAATTTAAAGATTTAAGCCACTCTAGATATCTGATCTTACATTTGTTGTGTGGTAGCGGGTAAATGTTAATTCCTTGTTAACTCTGTTGTACAAGGAAGAGCCAATAAAAAAGAAGTGACGACTTGCCACTGTTGTGCGACGTTGTGTTATTTTATAAACTCTATCCGATCTCCGCTTCGAATGTTTCGGGTTAGGGTCATAGAACAACCGAGAGTGCTTGCGAAGAATAGTTTGCAAAATGACTGTTTGCCAAATATGTGCAGAGCTATCAACCGCGATTTTTCTCATCCCTTCTAAACCGCCATCCATCCTACACCGCTTTGAGCACTGTTTTAATAAATAAATAAAATAAATACATAAATAATGCTGGACATTTCACACAGCGCTATCTAGCCCTAAACTAAGCAGAGCTTGTACTATGAGAACCAGATAACTGATAGAATACTTATATACATTTTTTTTTGTAAATACATACTTATAATAATATATAGAGAAACAACCAGACCCGGAACAAATATCTGTAGATCATGCAAACATTTGTGCCGCGGCGGGAATCGAACCCGCTACCTCCTGCGTCTCAGCCGGCTATACGCCCACTGAGTCACGGAGGTCGTCGGGTTTGAACTGTAATTTCAAATATTAAATTTCCCAGGCCTTGTTTACAAATGTAATTTCAAATATTGACTTCCCCAGGCATACATGGCTAACATAGACGTGGCCGGCGATGGCGCCACCTGGCAGCTAGAAGACGTACTAACGAAGAAGTTTCTGCCAAAATTCGACAGAGGAATGATCACAACCTCTAACTACAGCTGCGCCTTCTTCAAACGCAACGGATTGTACTATCTGTTCGACGGCAGTACTTGCAATGCGATGGGCCTTCGGGATGAAAAGAATGGAAAGGCGTGCTTTTTACGATTTCGCAATTTGCATGACCTGGTTACCAGGTGAATAACTATGTTACTTATAAGCTGGGACCAGTGCTCCCACCATCATATCCCAGTAGAGGGTTCACAGGTCCTTTATTGTTCCCGATGTTCCTCCGCTCTAAAAAGTGTTCTCCAGTGGATTTACGCGAATAATTTAATTTAAGTGTAGTCCCACCGTACTAGGAGCTAAATACTATACCCGTAAACCCACTGGAGAACACTAGAGCGGTGGGACTACGGGTAAACCAAATTACATGACCTATAGTTTCTTTCTAATTACAGGTAACGGGAGTTCATGCAGTTTGGGGTACAAATTACAGTTATTCTGAATTTCAGACTTTTGCCTATATTTGTGTCACTTAAGCTATACACATACCAAGTTACAGCACTGTGGGGTCAATGGTGAACCCTGTGAATTTTGTCAAAGTTCAGTTTTTATTATGGCTCAAAAACTATAAGGACTTTACTAAAACTAAAAACGGAGTCTAAATGTACTAATGAAGACCTTTCATTTGACGTTCTTTTTGGCCTACCTAATAGTCTCATTTGAATTTTTTTTTTACCATTTTTGAACCCCAATATCTCAAAAAAACCCCCAACATTTTTAGCTCATATAGTCACACCAAAATTGTGCCATCGCTACCTACCTATGTATCAAATTTCAGGATGATCGAATCAACGCTTCGAAAGTTATCTTCGGACAAACAAACATACATACATGCATACCTACAATGCCGATTTGCCCAAGTTAATTTAGAGATCTCGCTTCACTCTATCAATTAAAAATAGTTGTAATGCTTACATTGCTGTGTTCTGGTTTGAAGGGTATTAGTGCCGGAAAAATTCCAGGTACAGTAGACTCCTCACCTGTATGTCTGTATGTCTCAGTGTCAGGGTCACTAACGAGCGCAATGTAGGCAATGTTTTAGTTGTACCATCAAAAACTCCGACAGCATAATTGGCCGCGTTAGCTGATACGAAGTAACTGGTAGTTGCAGTTTTTTTTTTTTTTTTTTTCGAATGGACTAATCTCGCTGTTGGCCTCTGAGGCCGTGACAGCTTAACCGAACTTTTGGCGAGCGCAGATGGCGCTCAGCCCTGTAAGTTTTTTAGGCAACTAGCGCAAGGGCACCACTTAGGTACGAACCTCGGCTTGGGCTGTTGCCGGGATGGGGATAGGAGAGAAACGCCCGGGTACATGTCTGTACCTCGTATAAGCGGCGACTGAAGGGACTCGTCGACCTCGCCGGCGAGGTCGGTGTTTCTGTGAAGTGTTTGCTCTGTCTGATATAGATGACTCACCTTCCGCATTAGCAGAGGTGATTTCGTCATCCGGGTCTCCGAGAACGTGTCTCGGACGACGGAGGATTTTGTTGGCGGGCGGATCCAACGGGTAAACCGGAATGGTGTGTACCAAAGGGTTCGGATGATTAGAGGCAAGTTCATAAAACCGCTTGGAAGCGAGCTTCATGAACCTGGCTATTGATTCTAATTTCAAATCGCGATGTAGGTCGTTATTGCGAAAATACCAGGGCGAGCCTGAGGCTTTTCGCAAGAAGCGATTTTGAATAACCTGAATGGCACCAACTTTAGGTGAGTGGGCAAATACTACAGATGAGTATGTCATAATGGGGCGAATGCACGCTTTGTAAAGAGTCACCTTATTTTTAAGGGACATTTTACTTTTCGCGCCTAGAAGTGAGGACAATCGTCCTAGGGTGAACTTTGCTTGGTTGCACCTCTTAGTGATGTGCAACCTAAAGGAAAGACGCGTATCGAGGATGACACCCAGATATTTGGCTGATGGGGCCCAGCGAATGGGCTGGCCAAATAGAGAGATCGGTTTGGGAGTGAGGTTTCTCCGTGAGAAGTACACTGCTGTACTTTTCGACGGGTTTACCTCGATCCGCCACTTGCGGAACCAAGTGGCTAATGAATGAAGGGCAGCCTGCAGCCTTATACCCACCCGATCAGGATTCCGATTGGATGTGTACAAGGCTGTGTCGTCTGCGTATAGGGCTATTTCTACTTGAGGAGTGCGGGGGATATCGCTGGTGTACAGCGTGAACAGGAGGGGGCCGAGAACGGAGCCTTGAGGGACTCCTGCTCTGACTGGTCTAGGACTAGAGAGAGTGCCTTCCACGGTGTAGCGAAAGCTGCGACCTTGTAGGTAGTCTCGTATGATGAGCACGAGTCTGTCTGGGACTCCGAGTTTGAATAGCTTGTAGATCAAGCCGTTGTGCCAGACTTTGTCGAAAGCTTTCGCTACGTCGAGGAAGACGGCACCAGTATCTGAAGGCCAGGTACTTTGCCAGTTGGAGAGGACATGCTCCGTTATGCGGAGCACCTGTTGTGGGCATGAATGTTGGGCTCGAAAGCCAAACTGCTCGTCGGGAAGGAGTTTGAACTCATTGACATGAGCCCAGAGGCGCTTCATTAGAAGACGCTCATATATCTTGCCTAGACTATTAAGTAGACTAATGGGACGATAACTAGTTGGATCGTTTGCCTGTTAGCTGGGTTTTCGGATGCCAATGACGTTGGCTTCCTTCCAAGCATCAGGGAAGGTGCGAGTTTCCATAGCCGCATTGAAGATGCAGTCTAGGATATGGATAAGGGGAACAGAGAACTGTTTGAGTACTCTGTTAGAAATGCCGTCGGGGCCGGAGGCTTTCTTTGGGTGTAGGGCCTTGATAGTGTCAAAGACTTCAGAGGGCTCAATCGGATCAAGTGGGGAAGTAGGGGGTCGGGAGGCTAAGCGGTCAACCTCGCTGTTCACCGTATGGAGGTGAACAGGGTCGACGGGTTCGAGACTGGGCGAGCATTGAGATTCGAGGGTTTCAGCCAGGAAATCGGCTTTTTCCTCGTCTTCGAATGCTGGAGGGTGATTTGGTCGTATAAGGGGAGGCATTGGAGCGAGAGCGTCTGCTTTCATGGAGCGAGCTAACCTCCAGTAGGCCAGATGGCTAGGCTCGATCCCCGAGAGCAGGCTCTCCCACTCACGATTGCGATGTTCTTTAATGCGCTCTCTCACCTCACGGTGCAGGGAGCGCATTAAGACTCGATTGTCGTTAGTGGGGCAGCGACTATGAAGTCTAACTGCGGCGTTAGCTTCAGTCATCAGCCGTCTGATATCATCTGGCAGGGGGCCCCGGTGGTCATCCACTACGGGCACCTGCTTTGATGAGTCTCTGACTGAGTTTGTGATATGTGTGGTAAGGGCGTCAACCGCTACCGTAATATCACCAGATGTCCGAATGACAGAAGGGATCTTATCTAGATCAGTCGAGTGCGCAGACTTGAGGGCTTTCTCAAGTTTATGCCACTCTACCACAGTCTTGGTGGCAGGGGGCTGGTCAGTGGGAGGGCCGAGTAAGAGCATTACCGGTCGATGATCGGAATCGAGCTCATGAATAACTTCGATTAAGCGTAGCCGAAGGGCTACGTTTTTGAGAAGTGCAATGTCAAGGAGCTCGGGGGGAGTGGAAGTAGGGAAGCGAGTCATGCCTCTAGGGGCAATGATGTCGAAATTAAGGGGTTCAACTAGACTTTCTAGTTGTTTGCCTTTAGAGTTCGTCGTGGTGCTATTCCACATGACGTTTTTGGAATTGAAGTCACCCGCCAATATGACGGAGCTTCCTAGACTGAACAGGGCTTGCAGGTCACTCTCGAATTGAGGTGAGCGAGGCTTGCCGGGAGGGACATAGCAGGATGCAATAATGACCGAGGAATGCCCGGTCATTGCTAGCCTGCAGACGGAGGCTTCTATGTAAGACAGAGAAGGGGGATCAAGAGGCATGCAGTGTAGAGCCTTCTTGTAGTAAATGACAGTGCCGCCCTTTTGAGCTAGCAGTCTGTCATTGCGAACAATTTGATAGTTAGGGATTTTTGGGTCCCGATGACCGGGCTTTAAATTTGTCTCTTGTACTAGCAAGATATCAAGTTGGTGCCTATTTAGAAAATCTTGGATAATAGAACGCTGTCTTGAAAGACCGTCAGCGTTGAAGAACCCTAGTGATAAAGAGCGCGGTTTTTTCCTTTCCTTTTGTACAACCATTTTGGGGCCTAAAAGGGTTTGGAGGAGGACGAAGCTGCCTTAACGGCGGCGAGAAGAGCTGAGTGCGCCTCAAGGGCAATCAGCTTTTCGAGGGGGGAGTTTGCTTGCCTAAGTTTTTGTGCAAGCACGCGAACCTCGGCAAGGTCGATGGAGGAGAACTCTATGATGAGAGCCAAGTCGGCAGCAAAGTCCGACTTGCCCATTTTAGAAGGGGGGGCTGGCTCAGAAGAGCGCGGCGGGGGGGCCGTTGCCTTAAGGGCTAGGCTCGAGTATGGCAAGGGCTTGGCCCATGCTGAGCTTTTGGGAGGTTGCGCCTCCTGCGAGGGTACCATGGTCAACTTTGAAGTTGTTTTGGTATACTGCGGAGAAGGTCGGGGTTGACTCCTACGAGCCACCACCCTGCTGACTTTGGGCGCCGAAGGACAACCACGATAATTCGCGGTGTGTCCCACGGCACCACAAAGCACGCAGCTTGGCGGCTCGATGGTGTCTCGAGTGCGGTTGCAGTCAGAGGTGCCATGGTCACCCAGGCACTTGACGCAACGGGGGCGGGCGTGGCAGTTTTTGGCCGAGTGGCCATACAGCTGACATCTATGGCACTGACTAGGACTGCCATTTCGGTGGGGGGGTTCAACCCGGAGGCCGGAGAGGTTGTTGACCATCTTCAGGTTGAAGATGGCCTTCCCTGCCTGTGACAGCTCTAGTACTACGAGTACTAGATTGTAGGTGGTCTTACCGTTATGCATACGGTGGACCTCCTTGACCGGGAAGGACTGAGCGAGTAAATCTGACTTAATGGAGTCAGTGGAGTGCTCCGCAGGGAGGCCGCGGATCACAACTCGAAGGAGCCTTTCGTCTTCGAGAGCATAGGTGTGATAGCCTATGTGCTCTTGACGTAGGAGGGAAGTGAGACGACGATGGTCGTCTGAAGTGGGGAGTAGGACTTTAATAGCGTCCTTAGTGTTGCGGGCGTTTGTGAATGAGATCTTATTCTCATTACACAGATAGGAAACTCTGTCCCACTTGCCCTTTTCGCGGATGAAAAGGGGCGGGGGAGGCCTTTCCTTCCTCGCGGCAGTGGAAGCCGCGGGGGGAGAGGCGGGGCGGGCAGGCTGCGAGGCCGAGGGAGGGGTTGCCTTTTTGGCTGGGGGGGAAACGGAGGAAACCTTCTTCGACGAAGAGGTCTTCTTCGAAGAGGGTTTCTTCCTCTTACCACCCGTGACGAGGGTGAAATCTTCCTCCGAGTCGGAGGAAGAGGAGTTTGATGCCTCTGCGGAAGACGCGGGGCGTAGAAGGAGGTCGATCTCCATATCGTCCTCGGGGGAGGGTGGGTCCGGAGATTCCGGAGAGTCTAAAAAGACTCTGCGAGGTGAGGCCTCTCGAGAGTCGGGCTTTTTTGATGACGACGAGGGAGGCGCTGAGGCAGGAGGTTGAGGGGAGGGGGCAGGCTTACGAGCCGCCGGTGGTGCCTGAGGGGCTTGCTGAGGCTTCCGAACCTCGTTAGTGGCCTGAGGGGCCAGGGCAGGCATGCGGGCCGCCGGGGGTGCCAGAGGGGCTTTCAGAGGCTTCCGGGCCTCGTTAGTGGCCTGAGGGGCCGGGGATGGCTTTCGAGCCGCTGGGGAGGCCAGAGGGGCCGGCACGGGCTTCCGAGCCACATTTTTGGCCAGAGGGGCCGGAGTGGACGTGACGACATCCATTAGACGCGGGAGGGAGGCAACCGATTGTTGCTCCCTCATAATACGTTGTCGGACATTGTCGGGAACGTTCTCGAGCAGCAACCGGATTACGGAACCCGGCAACTGGACGAGGTCGTCCCCGGCGATGTCCATCATAACTCTCCGGGGGGGAACACCCGGAGAGGTGAGGGGGTGCGTGATCCTCCCGTCGGGATAGACAGGAGGGGTGAGGCCTAAGTGTCCTACCTAAAGTGTGTCCCTTTACCGCTCTTACGGGGTATGAGGGGTGTGTCCTAACCGATACTTGGTGTCGGCGAGGGAAGCCCCCAAGGCCGGTGGTACCAAGCCCAGCCGGATGTAGCGTTCCTCAGGAGAGGAAAGCTGGCGTTCCGGGTCCACGCCCAGTCTGGTTTGTGTTAACACCGCAAGGTATCCACCAGACCGACCACTAAACGTGGATTTGGGCTCTTAATGGTAAGAAACAAGAGTTTGCCCTGAAAAGGACAAAGTCCAATAAAGGACTCTTCTGAGGTGTACTCGCAAGCGAGCGCACACAACAGAGCAAATGGCGGATGCCAAGTGCGGCGCGGGGCGCGGGGCGCGCGGCGCGAGGCGTAAGGCGCGGGGCGCGGGGCGCGGGGCGGCACGTGGGCCGGCGGGAGCGCGCGAGCGGAGCGGAGCAGACGTGTTGCCGGTGCGAGGACCGGCGAGCGAATCGGTAGTTGCAGTACCGGTCAATAGGCCTTTTTATAGTGTGACCATTAGTGCCGTGCACTCCCTGAGGTATGCGCGCGGCGAGACGGGGGGGAGAATCGGCTGCTGCGCTCTGTCAGTTCGCCGTCAACGCTCGTGGCGGCAGGTAGTGTTATTTGTATCGGACTGTCTATGTCATGTGACATGACATAGTCCACGGATGCAGGCCACGCCACGAGCGTTGACGGCGAACTGACAGAGCGCAGCAGCCGATTCTCCCCCCCGTCTCGCCGCGCGCATACCTCAGGGAAACACAGCACTAATGGT
The DNA here is from genome assembly GCA_918857605.2 of Philereme vetulata. Taxonomy (NCBI): domain Eukaryota; kingdom Metazoa; phylum Arthropoda; class Insecta; order Lepidoptera; family Geometridae; genus Philereme; species Philereme vetulata. The sequence continues at coordinate 11,622,025 of OU975432.1, forward strand.
CACACGTACCACTATCATTTCTGGTCAGTGACCTAATCCAGGATGATCAAGAGGTGTTTCCATCTTTAATATCGGTGAAAGTCGCGAATAACTTTACCCTATTATTGTTTACAGAGTATTATACAACAAAAAGGGCGCGCATGAGGACCAGCAATTCATTTTGAGCAGAATATTGGTGAGGCGTCTTCTACAAGAGCCACGGACCAAACTATCCGAGGACTACGACTACGAAACCGGTTTACCCAGGTCCCGCAAATCCAAACCGACCATCGTCTCATCCGGCAGAGGCTCCGAACAGAGGAGCTCCATAGACGTAGACCAAGTAAAGAGCCAAACCACTGTGGGATACCAACAAGTTAATGGAACCTACAGAATAGAGGGCACGACTGCGCTCAAAGACAGAAAGACCTCTTCTGACGTGAAATCATGCCACTTTGTTTGCCTAATAGCGATGCTGATGGCCGCTATGCACCCTATCAGAACCTGGGACCACGTCACGGTAGACACTTGCATTGAAAAAGGCCTCGAAATACACGAGAAAGCGACAAACCTCAGCGTCTGCGAAAAGAGGGTTATCAAAAACGTTATACTGGATGGAAAATTCATCAACATTAATATCAAAAAAATCATCGTAGTGAACGAGAATCCGGAGAAGACATTGGAACAGTATCTGAGAGCTGTACTGCATCGGCTGCGCTATGTCATTATTAGATTCCCGCAGTGCAGTTTGGTTATCTGTCAGACTGAAGGATACTACCATCTGTTCGACCCGTACCCGCCTCCGGGCGAAGATCCTCCCAAAAAAGAGGAAGCGCCAGAAACAGATAAGAAAAAGGAACCTAAATCACAATCATCTAAGAAGGCCAGCCCTGTGGCATCATGGACGCTCTACCGCTCCTCAGATTCTCTCATAAGAAGAATAAAAAAAAATGTTGGCACAAAAACCGCCAATTCTCCCGAGTTCTATACCTTTGAGTTGACCTCCGTGAAGAATGCGCCGCGACACTCTGCTCTTACCTACAGACTGAGTCCACTATTCAAAGCAGACGACAATCCGAACTTGCCATATCTGAAACGCAGGAGAGTGCGCCCCATAGTCGACGAGAAGATGTACTGGCTGAACATTGAAACAGTACCGTGGTCTAGGATGAATCCCGTTAATGATTTAGGGTTCGATCGGAAAACTCCACGAACTCTGTGGAAAGATTGGGATATCGAGTTTCCCGGTGATCTGTTTTCGCTCTGGGGTTCTCTTCACCCGATGGACAGCAGGTTTGATGAGAAACATCGCGGGAAGCAGTACCTTGCGACGTGTGTTGTGTGCTTAGTGATGACGCAGGCTTGCGACCTTAGCGCTTGGACGGGCAGCTTCCTCGACGGAATCGTGGAAGCTGGCGACAAGTACTTTAGAAAGTGCCTCGCTAAAGTAGGAGACGAGAAGAATCACGAGATGGCCGTGAGCGATTTGGACGGTAGGTTTGATGACATGTTCCCCTACTCTTTCAATGTCAAATTTGAGAAAATTATTTTTGGATTTGTGTACAATATTTTTCCGGATCGTTTCAATCTGAGCAAGGCTTTGGCGTATTTTTTTGAGAAAAACACACTTGGGTTACTGACGAGTCCTAATAAAAATTTATCATTTGGAACTGTCGGCGGTTCGTACTTTATGTATGATTGCCAGAGTTATGGCTCGCCGGTATTCAGCCCCGCGCAGGGAGCGTCGTATATGTTGAAATGCGAGAGTTTGAACAGACTTATTTATTGTATAGCTCTAACATTGAATGTAAGGAGACATGGTCAACAATTTCATTTATATAATGTAACGGTGAGCCTTTCGGAAGTATCAAAATAAACGTTACTATTTACAATTTGGCTGTTTCATTAGTTATTATTTTCTTACACTAATCCTTCTAAACCAGAAGAGTAGCCTTATCTAACATCCTAAAATAATTTGTTCTAGACTCTTGTTTCTTTGTTACGCTTTAACGAATAAACGTCTGGTCATAAACTGTGACCGGGATTGAGACATAGCTGTTATTTATCTGATCTGCACATAAGGAGGGCAATGTTATCTCGTGCAAAGCCACGGGCGGGTCCCCTAGTAATATACCTATAGGAAATTATGTGCTACTATTTTTGAAGTAAAACTTCTTTACGCACGCTTAACTTGGGGAGTAAGCTGGTGAATGCGTGACGAAAGTCTTACGAAAAGTGTGATCGGGCGAGGCAAACGGAAGTTAAAGTGGGAGATATAAGTTAGTGAATATAGAAAGAGAGAGTTACGTTTTGTATATTACTGTAGGAGCAAGAGAGACCAGTGTCCGCGCACATTTTCTTCCTCTCATAGCCAGTGCCTGAAATATACCTAGTCAGGTCATAAATTCTGTCACATGTTTAATATAAAATAATTGAAACAAGTTTATTCATTATGTAACCATTTATATACCAAAATGAACTTAACAAAACATAGATTCTTATGACACAAAAGTTTATTCAAAATGACCTCCGTGATTTTGAATACAGGCCTTCAATCTGCGCAGCCAGTCGTCTATCGCAGCACGAACGAGGTACATGTCAATATCGGCGGCTGCCTTAATCAAGGATGTCTTGAGTGACTCCAAATTGGGATGAGGCTTTGAGCACGCCTTTTCCTCCAAGTGTTGCCATATCTTGTAATCTAACGGATTCAAATCTGGACTGGAGGAGGGCCAGTCTTCGTGCCGGATGAAGTCGATTTCACGCGCCGCCAGCCAGTCTTGTGTGCTTTTCGCTCTATGAGCTGGCGCCGAATCTTGTTGGAATACCCAGTGCCTGTTATTGAACATGGTATGAGAAACAGGTTCCACAAGGTTCGTCAGGACTGTATTTTGATACACAACTGCATTCGTTTTTACACCTTTCTCACAAAAATGTACCTCTGTTAAGCCCCAATAAGAAACCCCCAACCATACCATGAGCGAGGATGGAAAATGACCTCGTTGGACACGCGGAATACGGTTGTTCGCTTCTTCACTACTGTGTGCGTACACCTTATCATTTTGTTTGTTGTAGCTCTCTTCTACGGTAAAATTTTTTTCATCCGAAAAAAGAATTTCCCGATATTTTTTCCCGCGTACCTACCGCTTCAACAAAGCGCGGCATCTCTTCAGTCTCAGGTCCATTAGACGAGCATTCAAACGATGTTCTGTTTTTCTTCGATATGCCCGAAGCCCTAAGTCTTCATTTAACACCCTTTTCACCGTGGTTCTGCTTAACCCCATCTGAAGGGCCATCAGTTTCTGCTTACGTTTGGGATTTCTTTGAATTCGCGCCTTCACAGCTTTTATCACTGCTGGAGTCCTAACAGACCGAGGGCGACCACTTCTTGACCTGTCATCTACACTAGAGTCTTCATTGTATCGTTTGATGGTGCGATAAACGAATCTTTTGGTTACATTAAAATTTTTCAGTATGTCAAAAATTTGAATTGGCGCGTAACCGCAACGATGCAACGCAAAAACACGGTCTTCTTTAAGCGTCCACTCCATATTTAAAAATGAGTAAAATTCTAAAAAGTATACATTTTTATTTTCATGAACAATTCGAAATTCGAATTCAATAAACTTTTTTGTGGCCAGCATTCTAAAAGAAAAGTTTTTACTGTGTGACAATACTTATGACCTGACTAGGTATATATCTCGGTCAGTAGTTCGTTTGCGAGGTAGCTAGCGTTACGCGAACAGTGAATTCTCGATTATTTTTCGTAATTTCATTACGTTCTTGAACAATTTTTTAATAATTTTTTTATAAATTTATGATATTTTGAAAAAGAAGTTTTACTTCAGTCGTTTGATATAAAGCACACTCATTTTTTGAAGTAAAACTTCTTTACACACGCTTGATTTGACTTGGGGAGTAAGCTGGTGAATGCGTTACGAAAAGTGCGAACGGAAGTTGAGAGTATAAGTTAGTGAAGATAGAAAGAGAGAGAGAGTTACTTTACTCTTAACTCGTATATTTTTAAACGTTAATGTGCGAGTGCGAGTTGCGTTTGTCCAGAATGAATATTAATATTTTGAAAAAGAAGTTTTACTTCAGTCGTGTGGTCTAAAGCAGACTCGTTTTTTTAATATACCTAAGTCTCTATAAAATTACAGAGTTGCCCTCGATTTTTTTGGGATCCCATCATCAGATCCTGACTTGGTTCCAATCGGACCACCTGGGAAGTATACCCTTTTAAACAAATAAATAATTTCTCGAATCGGTTCAGGCGTGTTCGAGTAATCGGGGAACATACCTACTTACCTACGTAAAAAGATTCCGACGAAATGAGAACCTCCTCCTTTTTTTGAATTAGTTAACCTTTCTGTGCTTTGTTTTCTAGGATTACGCAGTCAGCGTATGACCACACTATCCCACCAGCTGCTTGACCACGAGGTAGAATCCCCTAAAACACATATTTCTTCAGTGTTTGAAAAACTTAGAATTTCGAAGTCGTACAAACATTGTTCATGTTAGCGAGGACAAGAATAGAATAATTCTTTATTGTACTTACACCAGGAATACTTAAAAAAACTAATTTATGTTAAATATAGTATAATGGGCGGCCTTATCGCTGAAAGCGATTTCTTCCAGGCAACCTTTGGATGGAAAGTAAAGAGCGAAGCAGTACCTAATGGGCAGCGGTGCACAGAGTATATTTACAAATGAAAGAAATACTTACCTACTTTAGTACTACTTTACTAGACAATTTCGGGTATAACCACAGTTCGGAAGAAAAATCTCTATATTCATGTTTCTATGGGTTTACCATACGCACTAACATAGAGAAATAACAGAAAAATATTCTGGATGCGAGAATTTTTTTTACCGGATCATATTTTTTCCGCAACGTTCAAAGTAGCGGTATCTAGCCTCAAACTAAGCAAAGCTTACCCGTAACGTAATGGTCCAATGATCACGTCATAACAAATATCTGTAGATCGTGCAAAAATTTGTTCCGCAGCGGGAATCGAACCCGCAGCGTCCTGCGACTCAGCCGGCTATTCGCACTCTGCATGCACTGCACCACCGGCAAATTAAGTATAGATCCTTTGAGTAGGTACCTAGTCTAAAAGTTGATAATAAGATTCTATGAAAAACGTGATGGAACACCACAAAAATCAGTTTTTTAATTAAGTACAGTTGACAGTTACTGCCCTCTTTTCTAGTTTAAATCTAAAATAACAAGTGCAACATAGGCATAATGTAGCTCTGTAGGTTCATTGTTTCTGTAAAGCTGCGGGATCAGTCGGGGAAATGCTGAAGGTCTGCGCCAGCTATGCTGTTTCCCATGGGCTCGGAAAACATGAAAAGTTTTCCGGATTTAACCCATAACGGGCATGAACATTAAGAGTAACAACTTTCAAATATCTAGGGACATAACATTACCCACGACCTTAAAGACAATGTTGATATAGAGAGGGAGCGCAGGGCACTAGCGGTTCGAGGGAACATGTTGATTCGTAGGTTTACACGATGTAGTTACTGAAGAGGTTAAATTAACACTCTTAAAGGCATATTACCAAAGCTTCTACACGGGAAACCACCCCAAAAAGCCGCTAGAGACCCTGCATGTTCAATATTTTCAGGATGATGTTGGGAGTGCCCTGCTCCTGCAGGGCATCGGGGATGTTTGCAGAGTATCAAACTGGTGGTTTGGAAGTCATCCTACGCAAGAAAACTGCATCCCTGATTCGCAGAGTGCGGGGCTGTCAAAACAGCATCCTGAAATCCATATCGGATATAATTACCTTTCCGATATGGAAGTCCTACATGTTGAGAGTGATCAAACCGACCTAGGTTGGTCACTCTCAGCACGAAGACCTTTTGTTTGTGTTGTATTTTATTTAGATTTTTCCTACTAATCTAGTCTTTAAGTAATTAATTAACTAACAATGTATGGATTTGTGTAATCTGAAATAAATATTTCTATTTTATTTATTTAAAGGTGCATTCACACCTTTTTTCCCTGTCAAACTTTAATTTAAACCATCCAACTTTTTGTTATTCATTGTTGCTCACTAGCATTTGTAAACATTGCTCCACAAATTGTAAAATTGGTATGGATGCACCATTAGCCATCATGGTAGGTAGGTAGTGTGAATGGCAAACAACCTTTCTCCAAAATATGAAATGCCTACTGGAGTAAGTGATACTTAGTTATCTGGTTGCTATGACAATAATTACTGAGACACTATCATTAGGATATCATTAACAACGAGTTGTTTCTTTCTAGAACAATCCAGAGCTATGTTCTATCTATTAGTAGAGGTGGGGATTTGAAAATAAATAAGTAGTATCATTTCATGAATGATTTTATTGTAACTGTAAAAATCTTAAACATAATGTACCATCAAATCAAAATATTAGCATAACCACTTCAGACTTCACTCAAGATCAGGTAGATTCTCATCATCAGAATCTTCTTCTAAGTCATCAAATGTTGGTTTGGCAGCTGCTAGATCACCGGCACCAGCTCCGGCGCCACCCATTGACCGAAGCATCTCGTCAATGTCATAGTTATTAGGTGTTTTACCATCCTCATCTACCTCGTCTTCATCTGTCCATTTGTTGAAGTCAATCTTCAGGTAGTGTGGCTTCTTTTTGTCCTTTGTCAGAGAAGGCCAGTACGAGGCATCTTTCTTCTCTTTGCGAAGTATCATTTCTATACATCTTCCTTTATTGACGAAGGCGCTAGACTCCGGAACCACAGCATCATATAGAGTTATGGTTACCTCGTGAACCCTATTGTCCTGGGCATTGACACCTTTGAAGTAAACTGATTCCTTTTCAATTTTGATAGTGGGATCCTTAGACTCGATGCTAAACGTGAGGAAAACGTCTTCCTTGCGCTGGGCCCACAAAACGGGAGGAGGCACTGCGTTTTCGTTGGTCATGATAGTTTTCGAGTTAATTTTAGTTTAATAGTATTGAAAGATACTGCTTTTATGTAATTGATTCACTTTATAGCGATTTTTTAGACTAGATTCGCGATTGCAATGAAACTCACAAAAATTCTATAGCGACACCGCCGTCTCGCCGCAAAATTTCATGGATGGAAAATGGACGAGCGCAACGCACAGATAACCAATTAAATCGATACTACTTCCGGTACGTAGTGCTGCCACTATTTAACATTTTTGCGAATGCGAAAATCTGCTCATGATTTTTTTTTCTTTTGCTAATCTGTACTGTACGCTATCAGCTAATACATATTATCTAAAACTTATTGCTCTAGTAACATGAAAATCATGGTTATTTGGCCTTTAGATGGCCAATGCATATCCACCGCTGTTTATCTCACTATACCGCAACACTTACTTTCGGTTACCGCAGACTATAAAACGTTAAATGAATTTGTCTATGGTACCCATAGACTCGACTCAATAGTACGAGTGACACGAGCGATGTAAGTTTTACAATTATTGCCCAGTGTCTCCATATATACGGTAATTACCGTAGATCCACCGTAATCTGGTCTCTCCGCCGTCAAGGTAAAAATGTATTATGGTGTCATGAATCACCGTATTAACATTATATATTACGTTTTTGTAAATATTTCACCATGTACTGCGTCAAACGAATCTCAGTCAGTCAACTCAATAAATTTTGTAATGGCAGCACTGCTCCTAGTTGCCGGGAATCCCCCAATATCGAAAAGTCGATCTCCAGTCACACATACGTAAAACTAACATCAAGGCTTGGCAAATTCGGCCCTGAATTTTGTATGCTGGCATCGGCAGACGGAAGGCTATCCACATTACCGAATTTATTTAACATTTTTCCACGCGTGTCTAAAAACAGTATAAAAACACAAATAAAGACCTACATGCTGTATTTGACAATCCTTATGTATTTTGGCACAAGGTTGGTTATTTTAACTGTTTTATTGATTTGCTTTGGACTTAGCTATTAATAATGTACTATTCTGTTTTTTCCTGATTTTAGTGTTAAAAGATGTAGGTAGACGGAAGTACAACATTTAAGAAACTTCCGAAATTCATGCTAGGTGTGCTTTCGCTGCCGCATTCAAATACCGAGTGTGAGCGCATTCCCAGCCAAGTCAATGGTATCAAAACAAAAAAACGGAACAAACTTCTCATTAAAACGATAAAAGGAAATATTTTAACGCAGCAAACCTTATAAAGAAATGCAATAAACTGTATTGACTTCAAGTCAACTAACGACATTATTATAAATAAGGGGTTTATCACGTACCGTCTTATCGGTGTTTCGACCGACAATGTTTCGGTTCAATTCGTGAACCTTCATCAGGGTGAGTGCGATACGCTCAGAATAACGTCTCGCTTCGCAGTGCGCGCCGCTGCCTTCTGCGCGCGAGTGGACGGGCGGGGTGGTGGGGATTGGGTCAACGAAGGTACAGCGTGTTGACCGGCTGTGTCATCATCATTATCATTGAATTGTTTGATATAAATTATGTAAATAAATTAATATATTATAAAATAATGTAATATAAATTAATATTTAATTTTTCATATTTCACTTGTATATTTTTTTCATTTGATAATTATTACGTGTCATTAGTTGGCCTCAAATCAATACAGTTTTTTTCCATTACTTTTACGGATTAATATTATAAAAAAATATACATTTTTGATTTGGTTCGAATAGAATATAAATTAATATTTAATTTTTCATATTTCACTAGTATATTTTTTTAATTTGATAATAATTACGTGTTTTTAGTTGGCCTCAAATCAATACAGTTTTTTTTCCATTCCTTTTACGGATTAATTATAATATAAAAAAAAATCAGATTTGATTTTTTACGTACACTTTTAGCGCATTCACCGTAATTTTGTCTAGAAACACCGTATTTTTACCCTTGCAACACGGTAACTCTCGATTTTCATATGGACACTGTGCCTTTGCTTTCAAAAATTAAAAAGTAAAAATTGACATTTCGCTAGTTTCATTGATCTGCCTGTTCAGAAAAATATTTTGAAAATGGCTAAAAAACCAGGGAAAATTTATTTAGGATATGAAGAGGAGACCATTACTGAAAAGAATTTATCAATAGTGAACTACACGATCAATAAAATCGGAGGACACCCAGTAAGTTGCAATATTATAATAAAGCTTTGTTCAACCACGTTTGGTTTACGAACCTAATCCAATAATATTTCTCATTTTAGAACTGGCCGCCTATTGAAAATATACAGTTCCCTTCGAAATGCCCTCTTTGCGGGCTACACAGACTTTTAGTCATTCAGTGCTATGCGCCTCTCGAAACTTCACTGTATCATCGTATCCTGTATGTCTTTGCGTGTATCAACCCTAATTGTTGGAACCAATCTGAAAGGTATGAATTACGCACATAAAGTTTAAATAATAAAGAGTGGGCTTGAATATTTAATAAAATACATTCATATCATATCCACTAAGTCTGCATTTCAGATATGTTTGAGAGGCTTAAAAAATATTTATGACATACCTTGTTATTCCAGCTGGCTATGTGTTCGAAGCCAATTTCTTGATCAATCAAGAACTGAAGCTAGTTCCATTGTTTCTATTCCGAGCCCGGATACAAACCTAGCTTGGTGCAACGGTGCTGATGAGTGGGATGAAAATGACAATGGGGATACAGCTAATGGGAATTTTGTTAGTGTGGATAATGCACTGTGCCAAAATAATGCTATACAAAGGTAAGTAATTTTATACAATAAACATAAATCTGCACTAGATTGATCTATGTGGGAGGCCTATGTTCACCATTAGACATCTATTTTTTTTAATGTATTTCTTAGGGAACTTGCGTCGTTCTTTACGACGATGTCAGTTCTATAATTGTTTACAGTAATTAATAACTACAAAGCATCCTCCTTCAGCAGGTTGTATGTGGAGCGGTAGAGCATGTTAACTGAGTCAGATGTTTATTCAGCTAACACAGTCTGAAACAAGCCCACATCAACCTGGTTAACTTTTAGCGCTTTGACAACAAGTCTCTCATAGGTTGACTCCAGACACATTCTGTTAAAAGGTGGTAAACATCTTCTATTACTCCACAGTTATTACAATTAGGAATATAGCTATCTTTTTCATTAAAATTTAAAGCTGTTTAAAGGAATATGCCCGAAGCACAATCTATGAGCTATTACAATCCACTTCCTACTTATACTAGCATTGGTAAACCATGGTATGTGAGGGGGCTCACTCTGCATAGTTCGATACTAGATGCCCTTCTCCCGGGAAGCAATATCAAAGTATTCTTTCCATTTATACCTTATACCTGCTCTATATTTATGTAGCAATTTTGAACAATCAGACTTCATTACCAATAGACATCTTATGGTTGTTACAATCATCATCATCATCATATCAGCCGTAGGACGTCCACTGCTGGACAAAGGCCTCCCTCATTGATCTCCAGGAACTGCGGTTGGAAGCGGCCTGCATCCAACGCCGACCTGCGGTTCTTACCAAGTCGTCTGCCCATCTTGTGGGTGGACGTCCTACGCTGCGCTTGCCGGTCCGTGGCCTCCACTCGAGAACCTTTCGGCCCCATCGGCCATCTGTTCTGCGCGCTATATGGCCTGCCCATTGCCACTTCAACATGCTAATCCGTTGTTACAATGATGAAAGGATTTATTCACAACTATATTTATAATACTATCTCTTGATTAGTGGTGATATATCATTCTTTAAAACTGTGTAAAGGCTTGTTACACTTCTAATACTTTATACCCCCATAAAACTAGTATTTTTTTAATCTATTTTTTAGGGCACTTGCGTCGTTCCCTAGTACGTTTTGTATTTAGCATTATTGTAATACTTCTAATACATTATAACCCCCATAAAACTAGTATGTTTTTTTTTTAATCTATGTTTTAGGGAACTAGCGTCATTCCCTAGTATGTTTTGTATTTAATTGTAATACTTCTAATACTTTATAACGCCCGTAAAACTAGTAGTTTTTTTTAAATCTATTTTTTAGGGAACTCGCGTCATTCCCTAGTATGTTTTGTATTTCGCATAATTGTTTTTTAACGGAATTCCAGAAACTCTGATGATGATGAGAGCAACTCCTATGAGTTGGAATCAGTGGAACAGGCGCTTGGGAACCTTCAAGTGTTTGATGCTCACAATGCAAATATGTCTCCAGTTCAAGGTATTTACTACTTCTTCTTCTTAGTCGTAGCACTCTTGGCAGAGTGGTCGTGGTCGTCGTGTCAGGGTTGTGGCGCGCTTAACTATCCTTCGCCACTCTTCTCGCACTGCTGCTCTTCTAGCACATTCGTTCAAAGCAACATTACTACTACTAATAAATAAATCCATAAATAATAAAAATATAATAAATGACACACAATAGTGAAATATAGAGCCCTGATCCCACATGATTTCTTGTGCCTACTATAGGTATGACTATATCCATACGAGAAACAAATAATTGCAGAACCAATAAAAATAAGTTTTTTGTTGAAAAATGACATTTTCAAAACAAGCTTTTATAAAATTCATAATCAGAACCGCAAGCAGATTCAAATGAGCCCAAACACTAGTAGCCTACTATAATCCATTCAGAATTTCAGTTGTCTAGCATCCGTCTCCATCATGAGACCACCTCCATGGTACCATATTATTACATTGTCACCAAAGTTACATATGTATTCCAAATTTCAGCTCAATCGGTTGAGGGGAACGGGATAAAAATTCAGTTGCAAGATTTCACCCGGACAAACATATATACATTGCAAGTTAATAAAAAGCTAGTAATAATAGTAAAACAGTCAGGATGGAAACTGGATTTTCTATAGTTATAGTATCTCTGTCAGTTTACGTTTTTTTGACTAAACAGATGGACTAAATTCGATGAAATTTGGTGTATAGATTTTGACCAGGATAGAGACAGGCTACTTTCTACCCAACTGTGCAGATGGAGGGTAATATTTTAATTTACGAACCACACATCCGATACCTTGTGCAGTTCATTTAGTTAGGCATAAAATGTACTGAACTACTACACAATTACACCAATACAACCTCCGGGCGACCTCCGTGGCGCAATGGGCGAACTGGCATTGCCGATGTAGGAGACAAAACCACGAAGCTCAAGTGGGATTGAGCCGGGCACGTAAGTCGAATGCTACTGAAGAAATGGGCCAATATCATAACTCCTTGGGTACCGGAGGATAGACAGCGACGTCGGGGTCGGCCGCGAAAGCGTTGGCGCGATGACATCTGTGGATTCGAGAAGGAATGGTGGGAATCTGCCAGGGATCGCGATAGGTGGAAGGAGTTGAGGGAGGCCTTTGCCCAGCAGTGGGAAAATGTAGGCTAGATAAAAAAAATTAAATTATATACAGATAACTATGAAACAATAATAGGTAATATAATGCCAGCATGCTAATGAAATAATTAGATTAAAATTGAAACTAGAAATGTCATTGTGTATCATTTAAATATTCATTGATTGTGTAATATGCTTTTTGGGTCAGGTAATTTTTTAGTTTTATCTTAAATAGATGGGAACTGTGTATCGATTTTATATTAATAGGAAGCTTATTATATATCTTTACTCCCATACAAAACACACTCTTATTAAACAAAGCTGTCTTAGACGTTATTGATCGAAGGTCGCCTTTATGCCTGTTGCTGTTCAAGGTTTCGTAGTTTGTGATATTGTTTCTAACATGTAAAGCCGATTCGTAGATGTAAAGTGAAGGTATGGTAAAAATTTAGAACGTCTGGAAATGGAGCTTACACGAATCAGTTCTCTTCAAATTACAAATAGACCTTATACATTTCTTCTGAGCTTTAAACACGGTATCTTTATCTATTGAATTTCCCCAGAAAAGAATCCCATATTTAAGTATGGAACCTGCATACGCATGATAGGCATTTAAAAGAGCATTTTGATTGACGATTTTTTTAAGCATGTATAGTGCATATGAGCACTGGCTGATTTTGGTAGAGATTTCAGCGATATGCTGTTTCCATGACAGATTACAGTCTATGTCTCACAAAGAATTTTGTACCTTGCACTTCTTTAAGTTCTTTATTCATGTAGCATATTTTCAGCTTATTTGCTCCAGCGTTTTTATTTTTAAATGCCATGATGAATGTTTTGTCAATGTTGATATTTAAATTATTTATTTGTAACCAGTCAATTATATTAAAAAGAGAATTATTTATTATACTTTCATAATCACTATTAGAATTATTTGGATCAGTAAATACAGCAGTGTCAGGTCTCGTCAGCATATAAGACAATAGGATGATTTATGGCGTTAGGCAAGTCATTGATATAAATCAAGAATAGCAATGGGCCAAGTATACTACCTTGAGGGACTCCATACTCAATAGTTCTACATTCTGAGCAGTTCTTTTGTTGTATTTTAGAGATTTTATTTATCTTCGTTATTTCAAATCAAATCAAAAACATTTATTTGTGAACAACACCAATAGTACAACAGAACAAACACACACAGGAAACATAACAAAAAGAACAAAGAAACAATAATTAATATATTTTCGTATTTCCGTTATTTGTTTTCTGTCTATAAGGTAAGATTGTAATAAGTCAAACGCTTTTCCTCTAACGCCATACATTTCTAGTTTTTTTAGTAATATATTATGATCTACTCTATCAAATGCTTTTGACATGTCCATAAAGAGAGCCGTTACTTTGTTTTTCTTATCCATGAACATCAATAATGCTCATTCATGTGATAATTTTATAATAGGTGCAGTAGGGGCGATTGGAGTACCCATAGCTGCTGCCGAGTTAGAAGGTGGAGATGAACCCGGGCTGGTGACGGTTGACACTCCTACAAATCCATCAAAAGATATTGAACAATTGCTTAACCAGGTATGGAAACCATAACTTGAATTTTTGTGAAGTACTGTAGAATCCCGATTATCCGGATCAAACAAAACCAGGAGTATTCCGTATAATCGAAAATCCGGATATTCGATTTCAAAGTCAAATCAAACAATATTTAAATTATAATATTTTTTTATTATGTAATGGGTTATGGATAATTAATTGAACGGTAAACGGAATCAAAGAAAATGAAACAATAGCCAAGTCAGACTTTAGGCTTCAATATATTATCCTAAGTTATAACAAGAAATGATATTTTAAATTGTTATAAAATATTTTATGTTGTTATAAATAAATTTCAGGAAAGAACTTTTTAAATTTCATTGAACTCGGCACCCATTTAGATCTCACTTCTTTTGTCGTTGAAGTCAACAACCAAGGCATATATCATATGTAAAGTTATATTATATCATAATATGTATTGAACTTGGCTCTCATCTCACATTTAAATTTTTTGATGGGATATCATTACTTTTTGTAAAGAAATTATTAGTAGGTACTTATCAATACTAATATTATAAAGAGGAAAGATTTGTATTTTTGTGTGTTTGTATGTTTTAATGAATAAACTCAAAAACTACTGTGCCTATTTCAAAAATTCTTTCACCATTGGCAAGCTACATTCACCCTAAATGACATAGGCTATATTAATATTATAAAGAGGAAAGATTTGTTTGTTTGTAACGAATAGGCTCCGAAACTACTGGAGCGATTTAAAAAAATCTTTTACTGTTGGGAAGCTACACCATCCCCGGGTGACATAGGCTACTTTTTACCCAACTGCGCAGAAGGAGGGTAATGTGTTAAAAACTACGCGTGCGAAACTGCGGATTGGTCAGCTAGTTCATAATAAAATTAATACCAAATGGTTTTTGTTGTATTTTCCTACGTTTACAGGGTATAATTGTCTTTTTTGTGTTATTTTCTATCAGCAATAATTTTTGATTGCTGATTCTTACATTACAGGCACTATAACTGTAATTAAACAAAATCTGTATGAAAAAGCCTACTATATAATATCGGATTATTTAGATGACAGAGAAGCTTGGGATTAAAATTGCTCCAACTCGTTCAAAATGTTACAATTTAGAAGTAATTTATTTTCTGTATTGTAATGTATTCTAAAAGGATCATTAAAAAAACAACCAGCCTTGTTTCTTGCCTTTCTTTCCTGGCTTGGTCGCGAAGGAACAGGCAGTAAAATTGACGTTTCAAAGTGATCCTTGTGATTTTAATGAATAAAATATTTTTACATTGACTTTTGACTTTGTTCTTAATAGAATCAATTAATTGAAAAATTATAATAAAATGATAAAAGATTACTAGTTTCTTATTTATTCCTTCGTATTCACCCAACTACCTATCCGGATGCCTAATTTGAACTTTCTAGGTCATCTGGAACTGGGTTAGAGTTTTGATCTATCTATAGGTCAGTCAGACAGGATCCATTTGAGTCAATATCCTGACCAGTCTGAATATTGACTGTTCAATGGCATTGGTTTCATAATATGAGCCAAAGGACGTCCACTGGTGAACATAGGCCTCCCCCATAGATTTCTAGAGCGATTGATCTTGTGCAGCCTGCACCCAACGGCTCCCACCAACCTTTATCAGGTCTTATTTTATCTAGTGGGGGGCCGTTCTACGCTGCGCTTTCCAGTGCGCGGTCTCCACTCGAGAACCTTTCTGCCCCAACGGCCGACAGCATGACGGCATTTGTCTGGGTATCATATTAAAATTATCATTGTTTGTTCTCTTCAGACTGCTGAACTACCTCAGGACTTGAGAAGCCGTCTGATGTGTGCCCCACTACAATTCCTCCCCAAATTTATTTACGTTGAGGAAGAATGGAAAAAGTCTGGCAGCAGCGATGAAAAGGTCGCTGAACTTATCAGTAAATACAAGAAAGAAAATGGTAAGTAAATATGTTAATTTATTTAAATCAAGTTTAGTTAAAAATCTGTAAAAGCATTAGAACGTAATTGAGTACTTCAGAGGTTCTTTTTAAGTAGCACCACCAATTACAGAAAAGCCCAAGAAGAGCACACTCAGATGGTACTGCTATATGGTAGTAACTCCTGGCATGCCTATAAACTCCGGGGGACAGCAGACCTCGCGCTACTGGCGGACCAACGCACAATAGTAGATTATTAAACGAGCGGATAAAGCCTTGCGTCGCTATATTAAACGAGCGCTATATTCAATCCTGAGTGCAGAGGAGAATACTTTTCACACTTTCTGCGAGACAATAAAAACCAAATCTAGGTTGGTGCATTCTTTGCAGAGGTTAGTTCGATTTACGAATAAGTTTTTATTATCTCTTTGGTTCAAATTTTAAAACAGATGAGGTTCCAAATTCAAATCACATTTCAAATTCAGTACAACTTTACTCCCGGCTCAGCCGTAGGGATTTAATGACCTGCTTTCGGTAAGGCTTACATGACATATAATTTGACATTGTCGAACAGGTGGTGTGAAAAAAGATATTAAAGCCCTCAACGTGTCTACAATGACAAGTACGGAACTTATCGGTCGACAAATTGACGTTTCATTTCGACATAACAGTTTAAACGCGAGTTTCCCGACTCGGTCAAGGGATTTCTATTACTGAGTGCGGATATATTTTATTTTGATAAAATTGTACGATAAAACCCCGCGCGAAGTCGGGGTGGGTCAGCTAGTAGTATTATAAAGAGGTAAAGTATGATTGGAGGGTAACTGTGTGATACTGTGATCAACCCACTTCACTGAGACTTCCGAGTCACTTATTGACGTTGTATGCACTGATTTACTCGCTAAAAAGATCACTTTGGACCACGTAGGTAGGCTTTACGGTCACTGTCTTATTGTATGCGAGTTTAATATCAAGCGTGAAAAACCGTTGCCAACGGTCTTATCTTATAGGCCAATTAAAGGCATAAATATAAAAGATTTTAACAATGATTTACAAGTAATACGATGGGACCTTATTTCGACACTTGGCAACGTTAACGAAATGGTTAGCGCATTTAATCACAGTGTTCTCACCTTGTTTGACCTTCACGCGCCTGCTACTTCTATTGTTATTAAAAATCGCTCATACCCGTGGATAACTGACACTATCAAGCTAATGATGAGGTTACGCGACGAGGCTTCATCGGATTATCACAGAACTAAGCTAGACAGTAAGAGGGAATATTACAAAAGTCTTAAATCTACTGTCAACCGAGCACTCTATCACGAGAAGGTAGCTTACTTTGACCTAAATATTAATAACAAGATACATGACCCCAAAAATCTATGGAAAAATCTAAAAAATACACTTTTACCAAGTAAAAATTCAGAACTTCCTCCACATTTTCAAGACCCTTGTATAATTAATGATCACTTTTTGAATATACCTGGCACCTCTGATGTATGTAAATCGCAGCTCTCTTACTTCGAATCAACTAAATTCAGCGATGCTATCTTTCAAATGGAACCAGTTAGCCTTAACGTAATTGCTAAAATAGTACGAAATTTGAAAACAAATGCTGAGGGATGTGATCTTATTAGTTTAGACATGCTTCTTATGACTCTGCCTAACTCGCTAGAAGCTATAACAGATTTGATAAACTCGTCGTTAAGCACATCTTCATTCCCCGATATTTGGAAAGTGGCAATCGTGCGCCCATTACCTAAAATTCCCAATCCGACCGAGTTAAAAGATCTTAGGCCAATAAGTATCTTGCCTTGCCTATCAAAGATTCTGGAGAAAGTAGTCTGCACTCAAATGACTAACTACCTTGAAAAAAATAACATGCTACCAGAATTGCAGTCAGGTTTTAGAAAGGGACGCAGCACGGTAACTGCCTTGTTAGACGTAACCGATAATATTCTATATGCGCAGGACAAGGGCATGTGCACGTTATTGGTACTTCTCGATTTTTCTAGGGCTTTTGATTCCATAAATGTTGACTTACTTATAGCAAAACTAAGATATTACGGTTTCGACCACAGCGCTTTGCAGTGGTTTAACAGTTATCTCCATAGCCGCTACCAATATGTAAAGCTGTCTGCTAGTAATATTTCTCACAAAGTTGCTGTTGAGAGAGGAGTACCGCAGGGTTCTATCTTTAGTTCTATATTGTTTATTTTATATTTAGCGGATATAAGGTCACATATACATTTTTGTCAATATCATATATATGCAGATGATATACAGATCTATATCTCATGTAAGGCTTCTGAAATCGACAATGCTATTACAAAGCTAAACGCTGACTTGACGAATATAGCTTTATGGTCCGAAGATAACAGCCTATTGTTAAACCCCATTAAGACTAAATATTTAATCTTCGGAACCCGTTATCAATTAGCAAGTCTTAACCCCTCAGCGAGTGTTATGCTAATGAATGAGCCGATTGAGCGTGTCTACAAGGCAAGGAACCTAGGCTTGCAGATGGATTGCGACTTGCGGTTCGAGGATCACATCGCCGAATCTGTTAGGAACTGTTTTTATAGACTTAAGGTGCTGTACAGGATGAGGCCGTACATATCGGAGGAACTTCGTATACAGCTAGTGGAATCACTTGTCTTATCAAAATTAAATTACACTGATGTTGTTTTTGGTCCACGGCTTTTAGCCAAAACGCAAAGACTTATACAACGCGTCCAGAATGCCTGTGCTCGTTTCTGCTTCGACATTCCGTTCAAAAGTCATGTAACACCCTACTTAAATGCACACTCTGTTTTAAAAATTAAGCATCGTAGGAAGCTTCACTTAGCATGCCTCCTGTTTAGTGTTTTAAAGCATGAGGCCCCTAAGTATCTCATTAACAGGCTAGAAAGTGCGTCAAGTTTGAGGTCCTGCGAGCCCCGACAGCGTTCGATGCAGCTCTTAACACAGCGTCATAAATCTACTGCTTTCCGAGGAAGTTTCCGCTACGCTGCATCGAAATGTTGGAATAATATTCCTCCGCCAATAAGGAACCTGCAGAGTGTTTATGGATTTAAATTAAAACTTAAAAATTATATGATCAACTGGCAGAAAAAGCAGGAAAGGCTTTTACACGATACGAGTGCTATATAGTTGTTTGTGTTGATGTTATTGCTCTTATAAAATTAAGTTCGTCTAGGGTACCACTGAAGTATGTAAATTAGTTTAATTTAATTTTTTTTATGTAAATTTCTTTCACACTTTTATTTATTTATTTTATTTTGTTTGTTTTTATTTGTTGTCTTATTTTGTTGAACATGTCCGCAACTAGTGAAATGGCCTTGACGGAAGACCAGCGCTGGTTGTTGCAACCAGCACATGCTGAGTTAAGAACCATTTTGCAACTATACTTTGTGCATAAGTACATTTAGATTTGTTTTGTGTTATGTGCTTTTTTTTACTTTACTTGTTTTTTTTTAAATTGTTTTTCTGTGTTAAATCTGTATGTTGCAAATAAATAATATTCTATTCTATTCTATTCTATACAACTTGTGTGTTATTGTAATATACCATTAGGGGTAACTGGAAGACGATGCTTTCTAGCGTTGAGTTTGGGTATGTGTGTACGAGTACAGTTTGATTAATTTTGTGTTTAACATCTAGTATTTATCGCGTAAATACCTTTTCTTAGTAGTTATATGTAACTAGCTGCCGCCCGCGGCTTCGCACGCGCTATTTGTCGATAAAAACATTACCCTTCTTCTGCGCGGTCGGGTAAAAAGTAGCCTTTGTCTCAATCTCGGCCAAAATCTACTTAAGGTAAGGGGAGATATATTGGTGATATACGTAATTTGGTGATTTTTTTTAATTACCTATGCAAGCACATTCAAGAGACAGAGCTAGCGAGTTGCTACGAATAAAAGGAAGATAGATATATATGACGTGTTTCGCAACATCGTTTCTGCGTTTAGTAAACAAACTTTTTTGTCAATTGTGCATCAATGGCGGCATTATTTAGTAGATGTGAGCTGCGTTTACGTATTTTGTAAAAATGTAGTTAGTTAAATTATAATAAATTTAGTAATCAAATTTAACTGATTAAATAGACAATTTCCATTCTATCACCAAATTTCCTACCTAGTATAACTAATCTACCAGACCGTGTCGCCAACTTACCTTAGACTTCTTGTGTATTCAGTTGACGTTTATTTTCAAAATTTTTAGTTATTTGTTAAGTATCTAAACTATTCTAGTAAATAATGCAATGAAACAAAAGTGACTTTTGCTTAGTTGCTAAATCCTATAAAATTTGTATCACCAACATTCCTTTCCTAGACCGATTTCGATGAAATTTGGTATACTTAGTAACCAAATTTCATCAAAATCGGTCTAGCCCTTTAGTCATAAAACGTAACAGAGAGGCAGAGGGACAGAGTAACTTTCGCAATTATAATGGATGGATGGTATGGATGATTACAAATGTTTGAAAAATATGAATAAGTAATTTTGTATGTGTTAGATATAGAAGAGTGTGTCGAGCGGTTGGCCGGCGGCGGGGGCGGGGGCGGGGAAGACGACGTGTACGAGGAAGCGGCGCCCTTGCACGGAGACAAGCTGTTCCATGCGTTCATCACGCGTCTGCGAAACAACCCTGGACAGATTCTCAGGTAACAAACAAACACAGTTATTTATATATTACTAGATGACCTGCCGAACTTCGTACCGCCTTGACATGCATATGACGCGGGCTGCCAATGTACGTCGCCCCAGTACAGTTGTGAATCGGCCATCATTAGCTGCATCTATGTATGAAAAAATGAATTTTCTTCATAATTTCTTTTTGCCTGAATTTTCCGATATTTTAATAATTATTCCGCTTTTCGGGACCGAGACAAATCCAACAAATCAAAGATCATCAAAATCGGTCCAGCCGTTTTGAGTTATAACTAGGTAGGTAACTAGGTAGGTACTAGGAGGTGTAACTAACCCGACTTTGTTTTATATATATAGATATACTAGCTGACCAATCCGCAGCTTCGCACGCGTAGTTTTCAATAAAAACATCACCCTTCTTCTGCGCAGTTGGTTAAAAGTACTCTGTTACTCAGGGATAATGTAGCATTCTAATGGTGAAAGAATTTTTGAAATCAAACCGCTAGTTTTTGAGTTTATTCGTTACAAACATACACAAATACAAATATATATATATATATATTTGTATTTGTGTATATATATATATTTGTATTTGTGTATGTTTGTAACGAATAAACTCAAAAACTAGCGGTTTGATTTCAAAAATTCTTATTATTATATCTATATATATATATATATATATATAAATATTGCTGGACATTTCACAGAGCGCTGTCTAGCTCCGAGCTAAGCAGAGCTTGTATTATGGGAACCAGATAACTGATAGAATACTTATATGCTTTTTTTTTGTAAATACATAAGTACTTATAATATATAGAAAAATATCCAGACCCGGAACAAATATCTATAGACCATGCAAACATTTGTGCCGCAGCGGGAATTGGACCCGCTACCTCCTGCGTCTCAGCCGGCTGTTCGCCACTGCGCCACGGAGGTCGTCAAAATCACCACTCACACATTTGGTTCCACAGACCACATTACGGCCGGCTTGCTCAACGATCCCTAAACGTATTTAGCGACTAAACATGTATGACGTATGGTTTGACAACTCCTTAAATCATATTTAGCCACTAAATACGTTTAGCCATCGTTGTGCAAGCCGGAATGAGTATAAAAAAATTAGTAGTGGTTGTTACGTATACATGGTTGTTAAAAGCTTACAAGTTCATGCGATGTTAGTTTTAAAAACAAATATACTATTTCGATTTTTTTATTTTCTCCATGACAGCTCCTGGGAAAACTTGAACGAGCGTCTTTTTTACATTTTGTATACATTATTTTATAAAAATATGATGCTTACGCACGTACAAGGTTATACCAGAGTCGGAGAAACTGATAGGGATGGAGCTATCGATAAACGTAACACGATAACAGCCCCGATATTTTTTTACAAAATGTAAGAAACTACACTACTGCCGGATACTTTTGTACAAATTTATTAACTAATATTATATTTCATTACAAGATGTTACACGTATTAATTCTTGATTGATAATGCCAACTTCTTTAAAATGTTCGAAGCTGTTGTAAAATAAGTAGGTATAGGTAGGTACTCGACAATGAAACGAAATAATTATAACGACAGGTAATCTTTATTTATTTATTTTAATCAAAATCTGATGAATCGTCACTGTCACGATCGATATCTTTACTTATTTGGTCACAACAATACAACTATCAAATTAGAACTGTCATCGAGAAAATAAAGAAATGGATATAGTAGGTATAGTGACTATGATGTATGTATATCGAAAGTAATTGTTTGTTAGGTTTTCACGACTAAACGGCTGGACAGATTTAGTTGAAATTTGGTATATAGATATTTGGTATATACATAGATATAGATTAACTCCAATTAATTTGGATGAATCTGCATTGTATGTATGTATATAGTCAAAGATTACAAATAATATATTTTTTGTAATTTATGGGAGACTCGCGAGATCTCAGTTCGAGGCGAACCACAAGTGTATATTGTAAAGCCTACTTTTTTCCATTCATTCATTTCATTTTCAACCACGTAAGCGATAAGACCGCCTATTGGACTATTTGCTTTGTGTTTTCTATTTGGTTTGTAACTTTTAGGGTTCTGTAGCCAAATGGCAAAAAACGGAACCCTTATGGATTCGTCATGTCTGTCTGTCTGTCCGTCCGTATGTCACAGCCACTTTTTCCGAAACTATAAGAACTTGTACTTGTTACTGTTGAAACTTGGTGAGTAGATGTATTCTGTAAACAGCATTAAGATTTTCACACAAAAATAGGAAAAAAAAGAATAAATTTTGTGGGTTCCCCATACTTAGAACTTAAACTAAAAAAAAATTTTCATCAAACCAATACGTGTGAGGTATCTATGGATAGGTCTTCAAAAATGATATTGAGGTTTCTAATATCATTTTTTCTAAACCGAATAGTTTGCGCGAGAGACACTTCCAAAGTGGTAAAATGTGTGCCCCTCCCGCCTGTAACTTCTAAAATAAGAGAATGATAAAACTAAAAACAATATATGATGTATGTACACTTGTGACTATCGGTTTGAACGAGATCTAGTAAGTAGTTTTGTTTTAATACGTCATAAATCGTAAACCGCAATTTACCTTTCATTCAATCAACTCAAATATAAAAAAAGTTACAACGAACTACAAGAACTTTTATATTATGTTACTTGCTGCTACGGAACCCTTCATGGGCGAGTCCGACTCGCACTTGGCCGCTTTTTGTTTTGTTTATACGGTGTACAATAAAGTATTTTAATTCATGAATGTAGAGCCGCGGGTGGAAGCTAGTCAACTATAAATTCGATTTATATATCTGTTCCAGCAATAAAGATACTGTGATAGACGATTTCTTATTGACCAATATAATTATACTAGATTAATTATAAATAAAAAATTATCACACTAATGTTATAAATACGACAGTTTGGATGTTTGTTTGGTACCCAATCACGTCGTAATGGCTGAACCGATTTCAATGTTAAATACGGATAAATACATAGTATGTACGTAGATTATAACCTGGATTAACACATAGGCTACTTTTTATCCCATAAATCAGGTCCCATGGGATAGGAATGGGGTGTGAAGTCAAGTTGCAAGAGCGAGTTTAGTTTTATTTCTAGGTTATCTACACATTTAGTAGTGTAACGTGTACAAAGTCACGGGAAACAGGTAGTAAGTAATATATCCTCATAAGAGTGCGCTTTCGCCAGAGATGTGAGAGGTAGCTAAGCGGTGAGTGAAAAAAAAATCACCAATAGACTTACCCTATTGGTGTATTTTTCCTCGCCCATGGCTTAGCTACCTACATCATAGATACAAGCATAATATTTTTTTGTTGTTACTTTCAGATACTCCCGCGACGAGCCACCAATCTTAGGCGCGGCGATCCCCACCTCTGGTTCAGCAGACGCACCCCTCGTCCCCCCCTCCTGCCGCCGCTGCAACTCTCCCCTCGTGTGCGAGCTCCAGCTGGTTCCCGAGTTCGCGGATTCCCTCCGCATCTTACCCCACAACATCCCCCTGCATCACCTGCACTTCCTCTCGGTGCTGGTGTTCACGTGCGCGCAGAGCTGCTGGCAGCCGTCCGATTCCATCCTCAAAGAAACTGTCGTTATACAACCTGAGGTGTTGTAAGTCTTCTAAATACTCTCGGAAAAGTTCTTGTCATTTTCTGCTAGATGTTATAAGGTATAAACATTTCCTGCTGGATGTTATTAACTTGGTTAATTAAAGAAACGAATTTAAAATGGCGCTGAAACTAGTTATCTCTCACTCACACGTCATTGCATATATGTGCGAGTGAGAGGTAATGATTTTTCGGCGCCATTTTAGATTCGTTTGTTTAATTATAAGGTTATTTAAATGAGCTCTACCTTAATTTAGTGCGCTGAATTAAATCAGTTCAAGTTTCACTCATATCATGATCATCATCAGCCGGTATCACCAAACAAATATTCCTGAACTCTTCAGATATGAAAGATCTTTTCTCTAAATGTTCGATGTTCCCAATCTCCCACTGGTAATACAGCTCTTTCAATCTCAGTTCCCCATTCAGGATCGTATGGTTTCCTTTTGTTCAAAATGTGTGATACATCTGGATGATTGTAAAAATATGAACAACGTAATTCAATTTCATCAACCTCTCTTAAACATTCCATGCATTGTAGATGAAAATGATAATATTCTTGTCCAGAGTTTCCTTCATGTATTTCGCCTATTGTGATTTGGGAATAGATAAGAAGGCTTTGGAACATAAAGTCATAATTTGTGGAACCGATGTCGGTCAACGTGTTAGTTGTAGAAATCATACGTGTTAATTTAACTAGACTTACCACTTGCAGCATACCCACTTGCACTGAGTCTGGAACAAGAAAACCTGTGTAGGGCAGAACCTGTTCGTTTAAAACCGACTGTTCCTTTGCTCCAGTCTTCTCCAGTTAGTCCTTCTAAATTCTTGTTAAAAGCACGGCAAGATTGCTTTCTGATTCAATAAACCATTGCATCTCTCATTTTAGATGCCTTTCTTATCATGGGTACCTTGGTAACTTTTTCCCACGATTGAAGAATAATTGTTGTTTCTGATGTTCTTGATCCTAAATATGCAGGATATGGTCCTCTCTTTGTCCAGTAATCTTTTAAACCATGAGAGATCAGTACGGAAACTTATGATCTTCGTATCCCGGGTATATCACATCCTCCACAGCCATATCTGACAGATTAATGCTCTCTAATTATTTCATAAGGGTGTGGGACAGTTGCTCCATGATTTTCTTTTCTCTATGACAACTTCCGTAAATAGTCCGCATGGATGGCTGAACATTTTCAGATAAATTATCTTTCGGATCTTTTCCGTAGGTATATTAACCATTGATAGGATTGATTGGATTTCACTTTGAACAACAATGTTGTCAATCTGTTTCCCAAGCTTTCCAGAAAAGCAATTACAAATTGTTCTAGAATTTTCGAAAATATTTAGAACTCCTTCAGTCACTCCTAAATATGTCGATGACTGTATGTGTATGCACTCAAAAACCTTGGGAAACATGGTTTAATTGTCATCTTATGAGAGATGATGGCTCTTTTATGTCATCTGTATATATTACATCGTCTCTTACAAGCAATGAAGCAATGATTGACTTATTCTTGATACTTGTCTTAGTAAATACTCCATGTTTAAAGTTTATAGAAGGAGGATCTTGCAATAACTTTTGAAAACTTCTCGCAGAGGGATTACACCTAAAACTAGCTCTGATTGTCTTTTTAACAATATTTAAGGTAAACAAGTATAAAAGTTAAATTTAAAAACCCTTGCCACATAAAAACAAACCCACGTTAAATGTAGCTAAGAACTACCCAAGTTGAACTGACTTTCTAGTAAAAAAACCACATCCGAATCGGCCCATCCGTTTGGGAACTACGATGCTACAGACAGACATAGGCGTTATACCCCTCTGGGTCGAGGGTTAAAAAACATTCAGTGTATAGTTTTACCCAACATTTTGTCAGTTGATAGTGGTATAATAAAGGATTATTCAAAGTAGTATAAGCGTATTTGTAGTGTATTTTGTAGTGACGTCATCTTATTGATGGAATTGATGATTGAAATGAAAGATTGGTGTGTCAGGACATGAAGATGGGATTGGAATGTAGATTGAAGTCTATATGACTGTAATGTCCAAAGTGTGTTTTCTTCGTACTTTTTAGGAATTTCACTTTGAATTCCATTTTGATAAAAATGTTGTTCAGTAAGTGCATTTAATCTTAAGAAACAGGTTATTCTAAAATACTTAAGTATGTTTATTATGATAGTTATATAACAAGAGTTGCAATTGCAGTTGAAATATTCTCTAATATATTTTATTAGGATTGAAATGTCAGAAAAATGGTGTGTCATTTCTCAAAACGTGATAATTAAATTTTACCTTTTTTATTATGTTCAATTAAACAGTAAAATTATGAAGGATTGAAAGTATAAAGAACTGAATTGGTTTGCAAAATAAATATATTGAAGTCCATTATTAACTGCCCGTAGTAATGTAAATAAGCTTACCTTAGAATATATTTTACGACAAGATAATACGACAATATATCTGTGCATTTGTGGGTACGTTCGCGCGTTCTAAAATGTGTTTTATCTGGAATTAATAAAATTTTTAAATTCAAAAAAGGAGGAGGTTGCCAATTTGACTGTATGTTTTTTTTGTATGTACCTTTCGGGACCGATTCGAGAAAATATTATTCTGTTTAAAAGGGTGTCTATACTTTCCAGGTGGTTCTATTGGTATATATTTTTATTAAAAAGTTACTTAATAAGTTTACTATTTATAAAATCCAGAAATAAATATCCTTAACTAATTAATCTGTTATGAAGTATAACCCGTCTCGGGCTAATATATTAAATGAAATTGTACACAAGGATGCACAGATAATGTAGTGATGTTTAAGTGTAAGAACTAATAGATATATTATGGCATTCAGAAGCTTATAGACCAAGGCTGAAGCCTTTGAAAATGATAAAAAGTGAAAAAATAGTAATAGTAGGAGGAAACCCATAGGAAAAGAAAGAGAATATAACAAAAATGAAGGGAACATTTATCAACGGGCGATCTGAGGTCGGGAAGTGGAAGGGGGGGGGGGGGGGGGGGGGGGGGGGGTTAAAAACGGTTTATCTCGATTTCCGGTAAATTGTCCTATGGGAAAAAAGTTAACTGGCAAAGTTATTTAACTTTTTTACCAACATTGTCCACAACTTTTGCATTGACACTTTTATCACATAACCTCAAAATTTATGTGAAAAATTCAAATAACCACGTTTTTGGTTTTTTATTTTTAACTTTTCCAAACAAAATTGGTGAAAACTTACTTTTTTTGTGCTACACACACTGTAATTTTTTTTTTACATATTTTTTTTTACTTATTTTGACTTAGTATCGAAAAAGCACCCTAATTTTCAATCGAATATTCTCCTGTCAAAATATCAGCTTTTTTTAAAAAGTCGGTGGGCTTTTTGTTTGTTGAAATCTCTACTTTCTGGTGGTATAAAATAGGATAGTAGTATAGTAGTTGTATAGTAATTTAAGTAAATCATTGTAATGTACACAATTACATACTTAAAGTACTTTAAATTCAGCATAATCCGTTTTACTTCAGCCATTTATTTTCAATATTTTTTGATGTTTTTTCTGTTTATAAAAGGCAATGTCTGGCTGTATGTACTAACGATTTTTTGTTTTTTTTTTTTTTAAACTATTACATATATATGTTTTCAGTAATACAATGCAACATTATTATCAGATAGAGCACACTAGACAACTTTTGTTTGCAGAAAGAAATGCTGAAATATCTAGTGAATAGTCTAGTGTGAAAATATAGTTCACTGTCGTTCACTTTTGGCTTCCAAATTATAATCTTAGATTAATTGAATGTCACTTTCATGTTAACATTCGTTCATTTTTGATTTATCCTTTCATCAAAAGTTAAAGAAAAATGAACGGTGCATGTAAAGCCAGTCGGGTTTTCAAAAGCAGTTTTTGATGCCGCGTAGGGTTTTTGTTGAAAAGTTTTATTGTAAGTATAAAATATAATATATATTTTTAGTTCAAGTTTAACGCGAATAAAGCGGCGGTCAAATGCAATATTAAAATAAAAATTGTCAGGTAAAAAGCACGCGGTCTATTCAAATAGCCACGGTATTGTTTCGTGCTTTTTACCCATTTCTTAGATGTATTTCGCAATACCTTGAAGTAGTGCTGTGATGTCTTTATTAATAGGATTTTAATTGTATTTAGATACTAAGTATCATTACCAGTTTGCCGGTCCATGAAGTTTTATGTAAAAATCTTAAAATCAAATAAATGTCTTAAATATTGTGTTAGACTTTTTTTAAACTGTAGATAACTGTACCTGTGTAACTGTAGGTAAGTGCAGAAAGAACCTCAAAATAATAGTATTTTTCAAACTTTTGCGATCACTGTACATAATTATTGATTAAAACGGGTATTTATCGCGTATGTACCTTTTTTATTTGTTATCCCGACGTTTCGGCTGTGTTGCAACAGTCATGGTCTCGGGCTGACTGGAGTACTTGTAGCTACCGTCGGGAAGTGCGGGTAGCTGCAGCATCTACCCTCACTTGGTCTTCAGAATTAGAAATGTCCTCGTTCATATTACGACACACTACACTAACCGTATTTACGCACTGAGTCGACCGATTACGACGCGCACACCTAGCAATCACCGGGTTCCAAGACGCTGAGAGTCTATAGCCATCTACCCGATTGAAATTTGGAAATTTCTTGATTTCAATCGCTTCACGAACTCTTGTAATAATGGCGTTCACTAGAGAGAACCTTAGGATCATGAAGTTCAATCCAATGATTCGGTCCCGAGTCTACCAGATGCTCTGCTATGGCCGACTTGTTTACCTGGCGATTTTTGACAGCTGCGATATGCTCTTTGACACGCTCGGCTATGGTACGTTTGGTTTGCCCGATGTAAAAATAAAAAGAAAACAATATAAATAAAAAAGGTACATACGCGATAAATACCCGTTTTACTCAAAATAATAGCTTAAAAGTGGTAAAGTAAGTACTTTCAATCTATCCCAGATCATAATTATTGATTAAAACGGGTATTTATCGCGTATGTACCTTTTTTATTTGTTATACCTACGTTATGGTGAAATCAGATGGCTGTCTAGCGCACTCTGTTTACAGAAAGTCAACACACACTGATCGCTATTTGAACGCTGCGTCACACCACCATGATCGCCATTTGCAATCTGTTGTTTCGTCGTGACCCTGAACATCTGGAGAGTGAGCTGGCCCATGTTCAGGAGGTTCTAAAATCCAACGGATATGTAAGTAGATGGCAGCCAAGATGCACGAACAGAGAAACACCAACGGAGGCCTGTAGAAAGCAAACGTTTTTGCTTTGCTTGAAAGGGGTGACGGATAAAATTGGAAATGTGTTGAAGAGGTTTTCAATTAAGTCGGGCTTCACTCCTCTCTCAAAGATGGCCAAGCATTTACGGACTCCAAAGGATTCTATACCTCTGCAGTTGTGCATGCCTGGTGTTTATAAGATAGAATGTAGCTGTGGCCACTCTTACTCGTACATCGGGCAAACCAAACGTACCGTATCCGAGCGTGTCAAAGACCATATCGCAGCTGTCAAAAATCGCCAGGTAAACAAGTCAGCGATAGCAGAGCATCTGGTAGACTCGGGACCGAATCATTGGATTGAACTTCATGATCCTAAGGTTCTCTCTAGTGAACGCCATTATTACAAGAGAATGGTTCGTGAAACGATTGAAATCAAGAAATTTCCAAATTTCCATCGGGAAGATGGCTATACTCTTAACGTCATGGAACCCGGTGATTATTAGGTGTCTCAGTGCGTAGATACGGTTAGTGTAGTGTGTCTTAATATAAACTAGGACATTTCTAATTCTAAAGCCCAAGTGAGGGTAGTTGCTGCAGCTACCCACACTTTTCGACGGTAGCTCCAAGTACTCAAGTCAACCGTGACCACGACTGTTGCAACACAGCCGAAACGTCGAAATAACAAATAAAAAAGGTACATATTAATAACTAATTATGTACAGTGATTGCGAAAGTTTGAAAAATACTATCCCAGATCATTTACTTGATGCAGGTTCCCAGCCTGAAGCCCTGTGTTTTCATGGACCGAGGAAAGCACCACCAGCAGGATCCCACATTGTGGTGGGTGGAGTTCGCATCGGTGTCGAGTCAACGATGAAGTATCTGGGACTCGTCCTTGACAGCCGGTGGAACTTCAACTAACACTTTCAGCGCCTAGCACCAAAATTAATGGGTACGACGGCCACTCTCGGAAGACTATTGCCGAACCTTAGGGGAGCGCACGTGGACTGCCGGCGTCTTTACATGGGCATCGTGCGCTCTATGGCACTGTATGAAGCTCCACTCTATGGGCTGGCACACTGAAGAGCCGGAACGTCACTCTTTTACGCAGGCCTCAAAGAGCGATGGCAATCAGGGTGATACGGAGATACCGCACCATCTCCTTCGAGGCAGCATGTGTGCTGGCGGGGTCACCGCCTTGGGACATGGATGCGAGGATCCTTTCGTCAATTTATTTTTGGCGCGAGAACACTATGGCTCAGGGTGAGCAACCAGCACTGAGAGAAGTGGAAGAGCAAAGGGTTGAACTCCGTGAGATCCTTTTAGAGGAGTGACAGGAGAGGCTTGCAAGGCCAAGCGCCGGTATCCGGACCATCGAGGCGATCCGACCAGTGCTTCAGCAGTAGATGGACAGGGAGCATGGTATCATTTCCTTCCGGATGGCGCAGGTGCTCTCAGGACATGGCTGTTTCGGGAAATACCTGTGCCGAATTGGGAGGGAACAGTTACCGATGTGCCACCACTGTGACGATTGCCTCGAGGACACGGCTCAGCACACCCTCGAGTTCTGCCTTGCCTGGGTTGAAGAGCGCCAAGCTCTCGGTGACGTGGTAGGTCACGACCTCTTTCTCTCGACCGTAGTTTGCGCAATGGTCGAGAGCGATAGGTCGTGGTAAGCTGTTAAGTACTTCTGCGAAAATGTAGTGCAGCAGAAGGAAGCAGCGGAGAGGGACATGGAATCTGGGAGCACTCTCCCAACCCGCCGCACGAGACCGGGGCGAAGGAGGAGGGCGTATGCAAGAGCGTATGCCAACCTCCATCCCCCATAGCAGTGGCCTAACTATATACTATTGTATAGGGTTTTCCAATAAGAGGTGTTATTTTGAATAGCCCGCTATTTCGGTAGATGTCACTTTTGAAGCTGTCATTTTTGGACATTTGACAAGTAGAAACTACGCCATTAATAAAAATGGAACGATACACGCTTCAACAACGCATTGAAATTATTAAAATTCACTTTAAAAATTTGGCAGAGACGGTTCGTAAAACTCGAACATTTTTGGGTCATCGTGAAGCACTTTGTCGGACCGCAATACAGAAATTGGTGGAAAAAATCGAGCTGTTGGGACAACTTAGCGATGTGAAAAATAAAACCCGTGCACGTCGCTCAAGAACAGCCGAGAATATTGCTGCTGTAGCCGAAAGTGTTGAAGAAAACCCAGGTTTGTCCATTCCTCGTCGTTCTTTGGAATTAGGCATTCCACAAACGTCATTACACCGGATTTTGCATAAAGATTTGGGTCCTAAGGCTTATAAAGTTCAGTTAACACAAGAACTCAAGCCGGCCGATCAACAACAACGTCGTGTCTTTGCTGATTGGGTCGTGGAAATGCAAAAAGTGATCCGGAATTCCATCGAAAAATCATCTTGAGTGATGAGGCCCATTTCCACCTCGGTGGCAACAAGCAAAATTGTAGCATCTGGGGCTCGGAAAACCCAAGAGTTATTGTTGAAAAGCCTCTCTATCCTCAACGTGTGACTGTTTGGTGCGGTTTATGGTCCGGCGGAGTCATTGGACCTTACTTTTTCGAAAATGAGGCTGGAGCAACAGTTACGGTGAATGGATTGCGCTATCGCGATATTAATGATTTTTTATGGCCGTAATTGGATGGTATTGATCTGGACAACGTTTACTTTCAACAAGACGGCGCTACGTGCCACACACGCAACGAAACCATTGATCTTTTACGGGAAAAGTTTCCGGACCGTGTTATCTCTCGAAGAGGTGATCACAATTGGCCACCGAGATCTCGTGATTTAACACCTTGCGACTTTTTCCTTTGGGGCCACGTGAAAGAAAATGTCTACGCCAACAGCCCAGCGTCGATTCAAGACCTCAAATATGGAATTTGCGAGGCTATCGAGGACATAGGGCAGCCACTTTGCTATTAGGTTATGGAAAATTTCATGAAAAGGATATGGTCCTGTAAGCGTGGTGGTCATTTGTCTGATGTTATTTTCCACTATTAACGGCATACCTTCCTCTTTATAATGAAATAAACATCCGATCATTTACATTACAAAATGCCATTTTTCTTTGAATATCAAAATAACACCTCTTATTCGAAAACCCTATACCTATATAGTTAGTAGAGATGACCCTAAACCCTATAAGATGGGGCCCGCAAGAGCGGATTAACGCCACCGGGGTCGCGGAGGAATGTTTTCTGTTCCCGTGTCCCTGGTATAAAGCGAGCGGAGAAACGCCGCGGAGGTTTAGCCGGCAGGAGTCCGACATACCGCTCCCTGGGTTCAGAGCGGTAGCCATGAGGTTTCCTCCACGTAAAAAAAAAGGTTCTCAGCCTGATTGGTTTTGAATCAAGTAGCAAACATAATAAAATAAAACTGCACACTTTTATGACATAGTTTGTAGACATCATGCGTTTGAATATCGAACATTACGACATTAGGGATTAACATAAGCCTTATTACAAAAGATGAATCAGCTTAAAAGGCATTTGACCCATTAACCTTTATAAATATTTGCACACATTGCTGGTTTCGGTAAGATCCTATCCTCGTTTATTATCATATGCCGTAAAGGGATTGGTCATTGCCCAAGCGGTTGTGTGGGCGATCCAAAACGAAACTGTGCTTTATTTTTGGGGCACCAGTCAAAAAACAGACTTCATCGTGAAGAGATATCGTACTTGTGTCCGCGTGTTCCGCGACATATCTGGACAATGGTACCAAGACGAACAATTTATGAGCAGTTTATATTTATACTGGTAAGCTTATTGTTTTCCTAAGCCTTATGGTATATTATACTAGCTGACTCACGCGCGGCATAACATTACCCTCCCGATCATAATCTATAATTATACCTAATAAAATTTCATCGATATCGGTCAAGCCGTATAGTCGTTACAACATAACAAACAGACGGATTTACTTTCGAATTTTTATTATTAGTATGACGACCTCCGTGGTGCAGTGGGCGAATAGACGGCTGAGACGCGGGAGGTTGCGGGTTCGATTCCCGCCACGGAACAAATGTTTGCATGATTTACAGATGTTTGTTCCCGGTCTGGTTGTCTCTGTATATATTATAAGTATATATTTACAAAAAAGTATTATATCAGTTATCTGGTTCCCATAGTACAAGCTCTACTTAGTTTGGGGCTAGATAGAGCTGTGTGAAATGTCCATCGTTATTTATTTATTTATTCATTTAGTATGGATTATTTTTTACCTGGAATTAAATTTATATCACTGGTGGTAGAGCTTTTGTGAACGGGCTCGAGGAAGTGGGCACCACCGCCTTACATATATCTGCCGCCAAATAGCAGTACTTGTGCTGCTGTGTTCCGGTTAGATGGTAATGGTATGTTCCTGTAATTACTGGCACATAGGCATAACAGCTTAGTCCTTTATTACGGCAACGTATCCGCATAGAGATGACAACATACTAGCTTGTTTTAAATTCTATGTGGATATCCATGGGCTGCAGTAGCCACTTAACATCTGGTGGACTGCATGCTCGTTTGCCATATAGTAGTAGTATAAAAAAATATATTGCTGATTAAATGTTACGGTAAGTCCCCATGTGCGTACATGCTCGACGTTTTTAAGTCCAATCGAGCAAGATCGAACGTATAGACCGATATATATTAGAATTCGAACCGAAATGCTTGATTATAGGTAGGTAATTGCTAATAATTTTCGATTATACCTGCTCATCGAGCATGAATAACATGGTAGAGGCACCTAATAATATAGTTATACCATTCTTCCAGGCCTTTTATATGGCACTCCGAATAGAAGCAGTGACTGTACCAATATGTCCTACTAACAAAATCGCACCACATCGCCGTCAGGTCCCGAACTGGGACTACGGCAAAGCGCGAACATTCGGCGCATACTACGATCTCCTTGTACCGAGCAGACCACAGTTCCAGAACGATGCACCCCCTTTCGATGACTTGCAAGAGAAGCCTCAGGAAGATGATCCTGATGACTGCGGGGAGATCGAGGACTATGATGAGAATGATCTGAGCTCACGTAAGTATTGATGTATTTGAAATTTAATAGCTGCACTATATGTTTACATTTAACAGCAAAATATTACTCATAATATAACGTGCCTACAAACCGCAGCATAAAACTGAATAAACGTTTCGTGGTTTTAGAGCTATTATTGCATGAAAGAGAGCTATATAACTATCGTTCGCGAACTGAGATCTCGCGAGTCTCCCATAAAAACTAATACAAATAATAAAAAAATATTATTTGTAATCAAAATAGTGTCACGAATGACCAACCAATGAACTTGACCTACAGTTTCATTCAAATTACAGGTAACGGGAGTTCATGTTAATTGGTTACACGTTTTTGGGGTAGAAATTGCAGTTATTCTGGATTTCTGAATTTTCTCTATATTTGTGTCATTAAAGCTACACGCATACCAAATTTCAGCACTGTGGGGTCACTGGTGTACCCTGTGAATTTCGTCAAAGTTCAGTTATTTTAATAACTTAAAAACTACAAGGTTTAAACTAAAAATAAAAACCGGGTCGAAATATACTCACAAATACCTTTTATTAGACTTGCTACTTGACCGGATAGTTCCATTTTGTTTTTTTACCCCTCTTGAACCCCACTATCATCATTTAGTCACACCGAAATTGTGCCATCACTACCTACCTATACCAAATTTCACGATGATCGGATAAACGCTTCGAAAGTTATCCTCGGACAAATAAACATACATACCAACGCCGATTTGGCCCAGTTGATTTGAAGATTTCGCTTCGCTCGATCAAAGATTGTCTAATATTTTTATGCTTAGCTGAAATCTTCATTTATTTATAGTTTTGTAACGTCCTACTGTGACCATCAAGTAATCGCAGACCGCAGTGGAGGGACGCACGACTTTTGTTTTAAACGGAACCTTTATCTATTGCAGGCCTATAGTTGCTACGCCATGCGTGACATTTTAGCCATACATTAATATTTTTGTTTCTATATTTTCTTTTTTGTTCACCATTCTATTCAATTGATCATAATTAATTATTTTTTACATACAGTCACCCCACAAGGACCTCGTAGACAAGGAAAACACAACAACAAATTCTTTTTCGGATGGTTCCTTCCGCCACAGAACTATCCTGCACAAAACTATCCTCCACAGCATTCGACCGTAAGGCCTCAAGAAGTGCCTTCCTTTACCTCAAAGAAACCACCGTACTATGCAGGTGGATTATTCCACGAGAACCACTACAGGCCACCACTGCATCACTTTCCATCAGGTAAATAATTTTAACTCGTGGTAATACCAACACCGAGATGACTAAATAAGTCCGAGCTAGTTAGGTATTACCCGTGCGCGATAAGTTGGGACCTGAGCGCGGTGACGTCATATTGGCGTGTTTGTACCGCCCGCAAAAAAGCGAACATAACAAGCAGCCGCCCGCGGCTTCGTCTTTGTTTTTTTAACCTAATTTATTATGTTACTCAGGGAGGACGCTGCTTTTTATCTAATATTTTTTACACTATTTAAATAAAATAAAAATACAATGTTTAAGTTTATACATTTATTTTATTTATTATTTACATTATCTCATATTCGTCACTACTTAGTGGATTTATGCCTTCTAGAGGTTGTTCTTCGTCCTCAGTCTCACTATAATCACTTGACGAAGAGGTATCCGATAAATTTACAATTAATTGTGATTCATTCGTCTCTTGTAAGAGGTCATCGTCCCAATACTTTTGTCGAAGCCTGTCCATATGGTTGACTTCTTTTTTCCAGACAACAAAACAATAACACAAACGAAAACTAAAAGAATTCCAGAGCGCGTCGTTACGTGACGTAGGCCAGTACGAGACTAAAAACCCTATTAAAAAATAGTGATGCAAACGGTACAATACGGGCGCCATCGGGGAAGTGCAGGGGAAGCGGTCGGGGAGTCGCATTCCTAGCAGGTCCCAAGTTATCGCGCACGAGTAATAGATAGATATGATTCTAGTTATACGAAGTTGGGTTTTCCTCGGTCCATAATTTGTAGATGATAATTTATCACACTACTGTTTGTTTATTTATTTATTTGTTACTCAATCACGTCGTAACGGCTGAACCGATTTCGATGAAATTTACTATGTACGGAGATTATGACCTGGACATAGGCTACTTTTTATCTCATAAATGAGGTCCCATGGGATAAAAATGGGGTGTCAGGTTAAGTTGCAACATCGAGTTTAGCTTTTTTTCTAGGTTCCACCTATACATTTAGTAGTGTAACGCGTACGAAGTCGCGGGCAACAGCTAGTAACAAATACCTATAAAGATATGACTTAGTGACCGACAAACGACGCGTGCTGTCCCTTTTTTTTAGGACGCCCATGTTCCACCAGTTAGCGTTTTACGCTTGCGCTCGTGTGTAAGATTATCTACCTAACCTGATCAACCCCATTTCCTAGATAAGACCTACAATCTACATCTGAAATTTTAATGATCAAGGATGAAATTAACCGTTTTTTGGAATTAGGATTGTTTGCTGGAAATTCAGTTTTTGATTAGACAAGATTGCATCAGTAGCACCTACTAGAGGTATCCTCTTAGATAGATTAATAGGCGTAGGTACAAAATCAACATTCTAGTTTACCTAATCAAAGTCCAGGCTGATATTTCTTAGGATGTTCTAGTATGCTAAAGCGACCCTTAGCGATTTACTTTAAAAATGTATTTCTTAATTTTTTTACAGATAACATCAAACCCATTCACGAGTATTTGGACGACCAGACGTCACCGTCATATAACCCTAACCTGGTAGGCGTCCCGTCCGGCCAGATAGTAGGGGCATCACCAGCGAGGCCTTCCACATCTAACTTCCTAGCAACCACTCCACGGCCTTATCCCAACCGCACCCCAAGAAATTACAGAGAACGGACCACTTATAGGCCATACTACCCGAGTCGTGTTCCTCCATCGCCTAGACCTATAATGTATCCCGTCAGAGGCCAACGACCAAGAAATGAGAATAACAACGGCGTTCTGGGATCTTTTGTCGATTTGTTATTTAAATAAATTATTCAAAATCTTTTTTTAGCTTTATTTGTCACAATGCTTACTTATTGAACAAACAGCTAAAGGTGTAATATTTCACCTTCTATTGTTCGTGTTTACTATCACGAAAATACCAATGCAACCTTTGAATCCATGCCATTTTGACATGATCCTTACGTAAGTGAAGAGAGGTTAGAACAAAGCGTAAACTGGCGGATAGTTGGCAGTGATACGGCGCAATGCGCAAATAGTTGCTATTCTAATAGAAACCTCGTGACAAAATTTAAACGGATCCGCTATCCGCGAGTAGTTTTTCCTTGATTAAACTAATTCCTTAATTGACGGAAAATATAATGTCATGTAGGTGTTGTTTGTTCAGTGTTAATTTTCAGTGCTTCTCAACCACACTTGTGTTCAGTGTGTAGGTAGTTTGTGAAGTGTAAACATGAAGAAAGTTTTAATTTGGATAACCACAGCGTGTATTTTTGCTGAGGCAGTAAGTTTCACGGATTTTTATGTGTGTGGAAAGAACTACACACCATGTAATCCTGTTCGATATCCTAGAGGTAAGTTAGGACTGTTTGCAAGAATTTGAACAATTTTAAACAACCTGTTAGGTATTAGAACCTCTTTATGTGCTTTCAATTTTTGCAATATAAGCTCATAATTTAGTTTTAACAGTCAAATAAGTACATAAGCTAATGAATAATACGTTTAAAACTACATTTTCTCATTCAAATAAATTTAGAGGTCAACTCTAAATTGTTTACGCACATTGGATAATTTACATACAATTGCAAATATTTCACACCTAAATGGGTACCTAGCTAATAAGGTACTGGTAACAACGTAACCAGAACTTTTTGCACTCTACTTTTTTCTAAGAATGAACAAAAATGTTATTGGAGATTTTACAGTCAATAATTGCGCGCCCGTCTACAGCGTCTACTTGAAGTTTACTCGCAGTACAACGTTTCTAAATGATCCATATGATTATATTATATAAAGATTATTTGCCTTTGACGTAATGAGATAGTGGGGCGTGCAATGGACGATCTCCAAATGAAAATAAATCTGGGTGCTCATTAGCCTTACGTTATACCTGGCTTAAAACTAGACGGGTCTTGCTATATAAATCTTCCATGACGTGTCTATCTGCGAAACATTGCTAAACATTACCCAAATGTGGGCAAGTTGGGCTCGAGAGACCTAATTTTGGCTTAAAAGAGCTTAATGTTACGGTATAGACTATCTTGGGGTTCGTTTTATTCAGATGGTGATAGGTGTCAATATAAAAGATGATTGTTTAATTTTCTTAGGTATATTGACAGGCTGTAATCCTCATGTCAATGTGCACTTGGATTTAAAAGCCTCCGTATTGTTTCTCTATCAGAAATGGAGTTGTTTTGCCATGTACCTATACATTTTTAAAGGTTATAAACTGTTATAGAGCACAATCCATACAAA
Source organism: Philereme vetulata (assembly GCA_918857605.2). Taxonomy (NCBI): domain Eukaryota; kingdom Metazoa; phylum Arthropoda; class Insecta; order Lepidoptera; family Geometridae; genus Philereme; species Philereme vetulata. The sequence goes on from OU975432.1 coordinate 11,660,858, forward strand.
GCTGCCGTACGTAAATCCCCATTGATGCGTCAGAGAGCCCATGGTTACCTACAAGTACGTCCAGGAGTTCATCTATTCTATCAACTGTTCTACGCAAATGGGACTAAAGCAGGTGCAGCTAACAAACCTTTGCTGATTTGGATACAAGGAGGTCCGGGGTTCGCGGCGAGTGGCATCGGAAATTTCGCCGAACTAGGCCCTTTGGATATGGACTTCAAACCACGGAATCATACTTGGGTAACAACAAGTCTATACCAACTTATTTAGATGGATAATGTAACATAGCGTAGCCCAAACAGTGACTTAACTTATTTATTATTTTGGTGGGTTCCCTTTTGTTTTTTTATAGCATGGTCTTTATTGAAGTCTTGTTAAAACAGGGATTACAATTATGGAGGTCACCATTTAAAAGACATCATTTTCAGATACTAACAGGACGAAATTAACTGGTACAAAACATATTACTTATACAAAAAATACATTTCATAGTTTTCTAATTTAGAAACAAGTTGTATTTGAACAAAATGAGGTCATTGCTTTTGCATAAAAGTTATCGAAAAATTAGTCGAATTCCGTCAAAATTCAAGGAGTAATAAAGATGCAATATAAAATGGGCTACAAATGGTCTTGAGGTGGTGTGGACAAGGAGGGACCAATTATTTCCATTTGCTATACCTGTATAACTGCTTGTTTAATAAAAATATGAATAGACTTTTGAATAATATGAATTCTGTCAGGTAAAAGGAAGAAACGTGTTGCTCATAGATCACCCTGTGGGAGCCGGGTTCAGTTATGCCGTCAACGATTCATTGCTGGTTAAAACAGATCGCGAAATGGGTAAGTAATGTTGGAAAAGACAATGAATCTTGAAATTTTAACTAATTACGTACAGTCGCCTGCAATAATAAGTAAACATTCAAACATTATTATTTTGTGCCATAAATCTTGTATGAACATTCTTGAACTGAAATGGATAATTGTACCTCCATGATTATTTAGGTTTTATGTAGCTATATATTAGTACGAAAAAATTTGAAGAACTCCATAAATTATTCTTATTGTTACTATGAGAGTAGATACTTCATGGTTACCTACACTATTTTAAAAGTTACGGGTGCTTACTCATTCTTGTGTACACACGGCTACACATCAAGCTATACAGTTTCAGTATAAGCTGACCTCTCATTCTACGAAAAGCCTACACAATGCGAGGTCAGCTTATACTGGAAATTTATAGCTTGATGTGTAGCCGTGTGTACTTACGTACTTAGTTTAAAGGTGGTTAGTTGGCCAACTCTGATGTCGGAGTTTCTAGGAAACCGACATGGCTTGACGACTTTCAACATGCCTTTCAAAGCACAGAAGCGCTCAATAGCAAATGTCACCCATCTAAGTAGTGAGTTCGAGGAATTTTGCTTAAACTAGCTGATCGAATGTTCTGCTGCAATTCGAGCACTCTTCGTTGGGAAAACAATGAACTTTTGAAAAAAATGTAACCGATCAGTTGACGTGGTAAAGATTAATCGTCCACAATGTTATGTTATAAGAGTTTGATGACTTTCTCATGGATTCCAAAATCAGATCTTGACAAAATAATATATGGGACCACACCTGAGGTAACATCTTTCAAGAGTTTTCAAAATCAGTTCACAATCAACGGAGAAATCGCTTCTTTTTAGGGTTCCGTAGCCAAATGGCAAAAAACGGAACCCTTATGGATTCGTCACGTCTGTCTGTCTATCCGTCTATATGTCACAGCCACTTTTTTCCGAAACTATAAGAACTATACTGTTGAAACTTGGTAAGTAGATGTATTCTGTGAACGGCATTAACATTTTCACACAAAAATTGAAACAAAATTAATAAATTTAGAGGGTTCCCCATACTTAGAACTGAAACTCAAATTTTTTTTTTCATCAAACCCTTACGTGTGGAGTATCTATAGATAGGTCTTCAAAAATGATATTGAGGTTTCTAATATCATTTTTTTCTAAACCGAATAGTTTGCGCGAGAGACACTTCCAAAGTGGTAAAATGTGTGTCTCCCCCCTGTAACTTCTAAAATAAGAGAATGATAAAACTAAAAAAAATATATGATGTACATTATCATGCAAACTTCCACCGAGAATTGGTTTGAACGAGATCCAGTAAGTAGTTTGTTTTAATACGTCATAAATCGTAAACCGCAATTTACCTTTCCTTCAATCAACTCAAATATAAAAAAGTTACAACGAACTACAAGAACTTACTTAAGATATTATGTTACTTGCTGCTACGGAACCCTTCATGGGCGAGTCCGACTCGCACTTGGCCGCTTTTTTTTGAAGTCTATTAAAACGGTTACATTACCAAAATTTACGTTGTCTGAATTGTTTTATATCGCTAGAAATTATACATACTCGTAGGTAATTGCCAGCAAATATTCATCACCTAAGCTGCAACATAGGCGCACAGCGGCATCACTAGCCACAAAACTGTTTAAAATGGCATGCCATAAAAACTTTAGCAATATAAGTTTTTGAAGAAAAATTTGGCTCAGTCACGCGCTGTCTTGTACTTTTTATGAGACAGTAACATGCAATCAAGTTTGAAAGTTTATAGTCATAACAAATATTATGGATTTTGATTATGTATTTACAGGTTAATTCTTTTCTTTTACAGCGATAGACCTATCGAAAGCTATAAAGTTGTTTCTGAGGAGAAGATCGGAGTTTCGACAAACACCCACATACATAATAGGGCAAAGTTACGGGGGCAAAATAACACCTCGACTGGCATTGTACCTTAACAACGTAAGTAACATTGAATTATCTATTTTTTTTTCCTAATCTATCTCGTCATGTGTATCCTGCCCATCCTAACTGACGGTGCGCAGACATGGTTTCTGACTGAAGTCCAAAAGTCAAAGCTCAAGATTTGTCAAAGGGCAATGGAGCGCAGCATTCTCGGCTTTAAACGTGTCGACCGAGTGCGTAACACCATGCTGCGCTCACTTACCATTGCAGATGTAGGGAAGAGATCGGCTGGGCTTAAACGGGAATGGGCGGGCCACGTTGCCCGAATGCACTTCAAGAAATGGGCCCATATTGCAACACCATGGACGCCTGAAGACGGATGGCGACGTCGGGGTCGGCCGAGAAAGCGTTGGCGGGACGATTTCGACACTTTCCAAAGAGGATGGTGGGAAATTGCGACAGATAGGGATGCTTGGAGGGACTTGGGGGAGACCTTTGCCCAGCAGTGGGACGAGATTGAATTATATACAATTTGAAAATTGATTAAGTAATAATTACGTTGTGTCTGGTGTTCAATCATATAACTAGTTGACCCGGCGAACTTCGTACCCCCTTGACATGCATATGACGCAGGCTGCCATTGTACATCACCGGTAGAATTGTCAATCGGCCATCATTAGCTGCATCTATGTATGAGAAAATGAATTTTCTTCATATTTTTTTTTGCGTGAATTTTCCGATATTTTAATTTATTCTGCTATTCGGCGAAGACAAATCCAACAAATCAAAGATCATCAAAATCGGTCCAGCCATTCTTGAGTTATAAATGATGTAACTAACCCGACTTTGTTTAATATGTATGTATATATATAGGATGTTTGATAATATATACACAACAATTAAAGGAGTTATTTTGATGAGCATAATAAATAAATTTGTGAAATGTTTACCATAGAAATGTGAAATTTATTTTGGTAAAAACAAACACTTTATTAAACTTATTATTTATAAGCATAAGCTTGCCATCTAACCACAGATACTTTATTGGTAACGTCTCGAGATATCTCTTGTTGTCCCTTTCTAACCCAAAACCCGCAGCCATTTACCAAAGAGATATCAAATCGGTCTTTATTTTTGAATGTCGATTGCAAGAGTAGGCATTAAGTTTTATATCGAATTAATCAACTACATTTAGTCGATTTTCTTTAAAATTTGATAATATAACTAGTAGTTTTTTTCGAGAAGTCTTTGTTTATGTAGTGAGAAACCGTCACTTTAATATCGTCAGTATATTACCAAACATTCTGTATAGATATGTACCATAACATTAACAAAAAAAAACCTACTTATATGCTGCTTACTTTGGGACTAGATCATGCTGTGTGTGGCCAGCATTATTAATTTAGTTTTTTTTAAACTGGCACGTTTTTTTTCAATGATACCGCATTTAATAAAATCCGTCAAGCCGTTTAGCCTACATGATGCGCCAAATGAACAGACATAAATATATACTTACATACCCTAAAACATTACCCTCCTTCGTAGTCGGCTAAAAAACATTAAATGGAAGGTATTTTGAAACTACATAGGTACACACATCAAGCTATAATTTTCCAGTATAAGCTGACCTCTCATTCTACGAAAAGCCAACACAATGCGAGGTCAGCTTATACTGGAATAAGTATAGCTTGATGTGTAGCCGTGTGTACCTACGTATTTTAAATCTGATAGTTGTGATTATTTGTATTACAGGCGATTCAAAACAATTATTTAGAAATGAACTTCCAAGGTATCGCCATCGGTGGAGGATGGCTGAATCCAAAGGAGAGCACACTGACGCACCCAGACTTCTTGTATCACACAGTAAGATCCTACATTAAAGAAAAAGTTAATTTGAGACACGGACAAAAAGAAATATGGACAGCCCGACCGACGACGCTATGCCACTTAGATTGATGTCGCGTGCGGTGATGCTGTCGGCGCAAGAATGCGTGAAATTACGTATTTACGAGCTGATCGGCGCACGAGGAGTGCATCTTTACTTTAAGCTGATTGAACTCTGTTCATATTTTTTTACGTCAGTTATTAATGTATTTTGTGCTCGCGCCCTTTTTAAAATGATTCTATAAGTGTCTGTTTTAAACAATGCTTTCGCTTCCAGGGTTCGATTGACAGAGAACTTTATCTGACTATCCAAAGGTTATCATTAAAGTTGGCGAAAGCAATTGATGACCGAGCGTACGACGATGCGGCCATGTTGGACGACCTCCTGTACCGAACCGTCAACAGAGAACGCTTTATAAACTTCAACAACGTTAATGGCGAGAGTCCAGATATGGCGTTGGAGTATTTAACTATGAAAATGAACCTTTACGTGAAACCTACATTGCGAAAAGTGAACCAAACTATACGGTGGCGATACATATCCAGTAAAGCTTATCACAGTTTGAAGAATAACTTTTTGGTACCAACGTATTCATTCCGTAAGTTTTCAGTTTATAGGTGGCGCCACGGGTTATTTTATTTAATTTATGAGGGGATTTCAGATCAAAATCAAAACCTTTTATTCATTAAAATCACATGGAACACTTTGAAACGTTAATTTTACTGCCTGTTCCTTCGCGACCAAGCGAGGAAAGAAAGGCAAGAAACAAGGCTGGTTGTTTTTTTAATGATCCTTTTAGAATATATCTATAACAATAAAGAAAATAAATTACATCTAAATTGCAACATTTTTGAATGAGTTGGAGCAATTTCAATCCGAAGCTTCACTATCATTTAAATAATCTGATATTTTATAGTAGTTAGGCTTTTTTATAAAAACTTTGTTTAATTACGTTTATAAATTTATTAATTGTCAATTTTGTACATCACTTGGGAGTTTGTTATAAAAGCGTACACCTTGCCCTTTAAACGATTTACTAACTTTATGGAGTCTACAAGCAGCAACAGCGAGTTTATCTTTATTTGTAGTATTAAAATTATGATTATCGCTATTTTTCTTAAACAAATTAATATTTTTGTGAACATACATCTAATATTCATAGATGTATTGACAAGGGAATATCATAATATTTATTTCTTTATACTTATGGCGTAATGATTCTCTGGGGCCATATTATAAATTGCACGAACAGCCCTCTTTTGCAGCACAAAAACGGTGTTTATATCTGCAGCTATTGTGATCAAATTTAAAACAATTATAATTAATTAATTAACTTTGGATCGGCTGAACTGATGTTCATCACATATAGCTAAGATCCACACTAGTTATACTTACGAGTACTTTCTATTAAAAAAAACTGCGTCCGAATCAGTCCATCGGTTTAGGAGCTATGAGCCTACGAGACAGACAGACAGAGTCACAGACATAGGCGTCAAGCTTATGAAACCTCTTTTTTTGTATCGGCGATTAAAAAGACGTTCTTATTACGCTAAAGAAATCATTACCAGCGAGCGAGTAAAATTAAACGTTTTTTAAGAAGAACCGTGTTTTTTGGGACGGGATAAGGGTAGAAATATGATAACAGATATCTTTCTACTACTACGCTAAAATGTATTTTTATTCTATTGTTTCGAAGGGATATGCTTTTCATAACCGGGTCATGTGAGGCCGGAAGCATTAGCTAGTGTACTGCGTACCGTTATTAGTATTGTCCGTAATATGGTTTATTTTATTTCAGTGGAAAAACTTTTGGATAACTCTGATCTCAGGATTGTTGTGTACAACGGTAATTTGGATGCTATTACACCTGTAGCAGGTAAGATTTATTTACTTGAAATACATATTTATAAATAAATTCAGGCAGATATGTTGCCAACTGTTGACCTACTGACCCATATAAAATTAAAATTATTTCAATCAATTAATAAATCTTAAGAATTTAAAACCATCTCAAAAATTTTCGAGCCTAGGCAGGACTTGAACCCGCTACCTTCCTCTTGATACGGGGATGCACTAACCAATTGTGCTACCAGGCTCTGTCACGTCAGGGTCGAAAGTCCCGACTAGGCTACAACATTTTTGAGATAGTTTTAAAATCTTAGAATTTTCCGTAAGCGTTCGCATAAAACAATAAAAATAATAATTAATCTTAATTTAATGAAATTTTTGACATAGTCAATTTACGAGTGTTCCTCGCGACCAATCCCCGGAAAGACTAGCAAAAAACAATTTCAATATTTTCACCTCTACAAACCTAATAATACCTAACAAACACTATGTACCTAGTGATTTTGTTATTTATTTCTATCATCTACCTACACTATATGTAATAATAGGTTGGGGAAAAAGTCTTTTCGCATTATAGTTTGTATGAACTTGTAATCAAATCACTTTGGCTATACTATTTGTATCTGGCTGGTTTTGGTATCATTCAAAGTTTAAATTTTAAAGACGATAATTCCAAATTCAAATTATGAAAATGTGTGATTTTTATTTGTTTTTCGTACTGTAAAGATGAGTGAATCTAATGAAGAAATTCGATACATTTTAAAATTTTACTACAAACAAGGTAAAAAAGCAACGCAAGCCAAGAAAAAAATTTGCGATGTTTATGGACCTAGTACAGTGTCTGTGAGAGTAGCACAAATTTGGTTTAAGCGTTTTGGATGTCAAAGATGCACGACGCTCTGGTCGCCTTATTACGGATAAAATTGATGCCATTTTTGAAAAAGTGGAGCAAGATCGGCATATCAGTAGTTACGACGTAGCTGTAGAACTGGGAATTGACCACAAAACAGTTTTGGCGCATTTGAATAAAACTGGGTACTCAAAAAAGCTCGATATTTGGGTACCCCACGAGCTCACTGAAAGAAACCTAATGAACCGTGTTGTACTCATTTGTGATTCTTTATTACGACGTAATGAAACCGAACCATTTTTGAAGAAGCTGATAACTGGTGATGAAAAGTGGATCACGTACGACAAAAACGTGCGAAAAAGGTCGTGGTCAAAGGCCGGTCAGGCTTCACAGACTGTGGCGAAACCCGAGTTAACTTACAACAAGGTGATGCTGTGTGTGTGGTGGGATTGGAAGGGCATTATTCATTATGAGCTGTTACCACCAGGCAGGACCATCGATTCTGAACTCTACTGCGAACAACTGATGAGATTAAAGCAAGAAGTTGAGAGAAAGCGACCGGAATTAATGAACAGAAAGGGTGTGGTTTTTTATCATGATAACGCTAGACCTCACACATCTTTAGCCACTCAGCAAAAATTAAGAGAGTTTGGCTGGGAGGTGTTAATGCATCCGCCGTATAATCCTGACCTTGCACCTTCAGATTTCCACCTGTTTCGGTCTCTTCAGAACTCTTTAGGCAGTGTCAGGTTAACATCACGAGAGGACTGCCAAAACTACTTGTCGCGGTATTTTGATCAGTAGCAGAACCTACAAGATGGCAAAAAGTTAACGAACAAAATGGTACCTACATACTTTAGTTAAATGTAAATAAACTATATTAAAAATGTGTTGAATTTTCTTAAAAAATGCGAAGAAACTTTTTCCCCAACCTAATAGTATACAACCATATTAATACAACAGAAAGACAAAAAAAATAACTAGTTTCCGCCTGTGCACGCGTGGTTTGTCACTAAGAAACCTATGTTTTAATTCAGGTCATAATCTATATACATACTTATATACCAAATTTCATCGCAATCGGTTAAGCCGTTACGACGTGAAAGCGAAACAAATTCACTCTCGCATTTATAATATCAGTATGATAATTTGTAGGTGCATCAAACTGGGTCCATAAATTACGTTGGCAAGGTGCGGGTAACTTTTCAACCGCTCCGAGACGCGAAATTAGAGGAAACAAGAATGGATTTTACAAACAATGGAAACGACTCAGTTTTTGGACCGTGTTTGGGGCTGGCCATTGGGTAAGATCAGAAATTAATATTCTACTCTTTAGGCTATATTTTGTTGTTTTAGCAGGCCGCTGACACTCAGACGAACTGATTTAATTAGATATTACTTCTACAGGCGGCGCAGCGACTATCCAAGCTTTATTACTTACTGTGTGGTTGTTGAATAAAATGTTTTCTTTCTTTCTATCCACACAGTTTGTGTGTACTTAGTAATTATTTATTTTATTACCCGCAGGTTTAAACAGTACTTCTATAAATTCCTGCTTCTTATAGCAAAAATATGTATTGTTGTTTAAATATTTAATTGTCTAAATGCTTTTGTTAAATTAATTGACGACTTTGACGACCTCCGTGGTGCAGTGGGTGAATAGCCGGCTGAGACGTAGGAAGTAGCGGGTTCGATTCCCGCTGCGGAACAAATGTTTGCATGACCTACAGATATTTGTTCCGGGTCTGGTTGTTTCTCTATATATTATAAGTAAGTATTTAAAAAAAAAAGAAGTATATAAGTATTCTATCAGTTATCTGGTTCCCATAGTACAAGCTCTGCTTAGTTTGGGGCTAGATAGCAGTGTGTGAAATGTCCATAAAGTTTGCCATTTTAGAGCAACCTGTATGTTTGTGCAGATAACGATGGAATGTGAGCCGGCGCACGGCTGGCCATGTACAATGTATAAAGATACATTGTACATGTTATAAAGATACTAAACGGGAATGTCGAATTTGCACTTAGGACAAACATACTAAGGTTTTTTAAGTGTAATAATTTTATAAGTATATGTTTATTAAAATAAATAAAAAAAAAATTAAAATGATAATTGATTTTTTTACAGTTCTAATTATGCAGTTTTGTCAAAAACATTCAATAATCTGGCTGTCTCGAGATTTTTTTAAATAAAAACCTTTTAAATCTGAATTTGAATATTTGCAATATATGAAAATGGAATATTTTTTCTTCATAACTTCTTTTGGTCTTGCACGGTAAAACTGAAACTTTCAGGTATTGTTACTAGGTCTATATTAACGTAATATAACTTTTGACCTTGATCGCTAACTATCCGGTATAAAAGATATGAATTCATTAAAAATGCGTATTTAAGCGATGTTGCCATACGGGACGAGGAAATGTATCTAAAATAGGCGTTTTTAACTTTTTTCCTTATATTATTAGGCACCTGATGGATAACGGCCCAATAATGACTTTTGGCCTTGGCCAAGAGCGTCCATATTCAAAATATACCTTTTAATTATCACGAGTGATGCCTTTTAAGTTTTGTCGTTTGAAGAAAAAAACACAACTAGAACCTTATAGTACTTTTTATTGTTTTTCAAAGTATTCACCACGTAGCTTAATACACTTTTCCATTCGCTCAAACCAGTTATTATAACATTTATTCTACTCTAAAGTGGGGGTGTTCAAAATGGCTGACTTGAAAGCGTCGACTGCTTCTTCACCGGACTGGAACCTGTGACCACGAAGACTTTTTTTAATTTTAGGAAATGTAAATAAATCGTTAGGGCTTAGGTCAGGACTGTATGGAGGATGGTCAAGAATTTCTACTTTTTCCTGCTTCAAATACTCAATCGTTTGACGAGCGCTGTGTGAGATTGCGTTGTCGTGGTGCAGGATGATGCGTCGCTTTGAGTTAGATTTTCAAAGTTCGACGATGACTTGTGGTAAACAAACTGTGGTATACCACTCTGCGTTAACCGTTCTACGATCTTCAAGTGCAATAGTCGCAACATCACCGGTCTTTCCAACGAACGTGACCACCATCTTCTTTGAAGTTCTTCGAGAACGAACAACTTTAGTCGACTTTGGCTCGTCTTGAAAGACCCAGATTGTAGATTGTTGTTTGGAATCAGGATCGTAGGCATAGATCTAAGATTCGGCACCACTGATGACGTCGTAGACGTGATTTGACTCTCCTCGGTTGAACCTTTGCAGTTTTCTTACACCATCTGACGCGGGCCGTCTTGTGATCGTCGGAAAGCAGATGCGGTATCCAACGGCAAACTAGCTTTCTCACACCAAGCGCTTCATGCAAGATCTTCTGAATGGTTGTCCCTGAGATGTCTAATAGAGCCTCTATCTCTCGATACGTCACATGACGATCTTTGAGAATTAGTTGTCTCACAGCAATGATGGTATCGGATTTTGGGCGTCATTCGCGAGATTTGTCACTAACACTAGTATGTCCACGCTGGAATTCTATATACCAGCGTTCGACAGTCCGCTACATGGGGCTTCATCACTGAACACAGATGTTAGCTTTTCAAAACACTGAAGCCGTGTCAGGCCTCTTCTAAAGATGTAGAAAATTATTGCACGAACATTCTCCTTAGAAAGATTAATTTTCGTACGTGACCTGACAGATTACATTCGACGCTGTGACTAAACAATAGCATTAATCCTAATACTTTCAACTGTTTTGAGATTCAAAATTTAAACACATTCGAATATAGAACAGTTCCAAATTCAAAATTGCCGGGAAATATGGACACGACAGAACTTAAAAGACATGCCAGGTAATAATACTGTTAATATACGCTTATGGCAAAAATTGTTTTAACAAAACCTCAATATTGTATTGGTTTCCTTTACCTACATATTTTTCTTGTTTTATTACCTAACTTAATAACAGGTACGTACTAGATACCCACTACTGCGTTACCTACAATGACAATTTTTATTTCACAACTGTGATACAATTATCTGCTGTGATAAAATTTAATTGTTATTGTAGGTAATATTTGAGTTCTATTCAAAATTAAAACAGTATAAATACTAATTGTACCTATATTTCGTTTCAGTTATTGTTACCAACTCGTACCCTAACGTTATCAATGCGCGAATTTCAAGTTGCTCAGTGTGTTAGGATTTGTTTCAAATCTCCACGTATGTGTATAATGAATGAGGCAAAATGCTTTTAATGTTAACAATTATTTTTTAAAAAGGTGTTAACTTCTATGTAATTTACTCTATCTGAAGAGACTTCAGATTTAAAAATGATATAAAAAAATAAATTAACATTTTCAAAAATCCTATGCAAGGGAAGCTTGAATTTCCTCCAACAGTGCGCCACATTTCAAGCTACCCTTTCATAAGATTTTTGAAAATGATTATTTTCTTACAGTTCCATGTATGCAGTTTTGTCGAAAACATTTAATAATCTAGCAGTTACAAGATTATTTTTTTTATAAAAACCATTTCAATATGAGTTTGAATATTTTAAATGTATGCAAATGGAATTTTTTTTCCTTATAACTTTGTTTGGTCTTGCACGGTAAAGCTGAAACTTTCAGGTATTGTTACTAGGTATATACTAAAGCAATATAACTTTTGACCTTGATCGCAAACTATCCGGTATAAAAGATATGAATTCATTAAAATGTGCGTATTTAAGCGATGTTGTCATACGAGGAAATGTACCTAAAATAGGTCTGTGTTTAATTTTTCCTTATATTATAAGCACCTGATAGATAACGGCCCCATAATGACTTTTGGCCTTGGCCAAAAGCGTCTATATTCAAAATATACCTATTAATTATTAATAATGATGTTAATATACGCTTATGGCAAAAATTGTTTTAACAAAACGTCAATATTGTATTGGTTTCCTAAGAAAAAATCCAAGAAAAAATATGTAGGTAGTCCTACATATTTTTTCTTGTTTTACTGCCTAACTTAATAACAGGTACACACGGCTACACATCAAGCTATACAATTTCCAGTATAAGCTGACCTCTCATTCTACGAAAAGCCTACACAATGCGAGGTCAGCTTATACTGAAAATGTATAGCTTGATGTTTAGCCGTGTGTACATACTAGGTACCCTCAATGACAATTGTTATTTCACAGCTGTGATACAATATTTTGGTTTTTCTAATTAGGGTTCTTTGTTTGTCGAAGAATAGGTGATTTGGAGTGCATTAACTATTTTAATGCTAATTTAATTGTTATTGTAGGTAAGATTTAGAGTTCTATTCTAAATTAAAACCGTATAAATACTGATTGCACCTATATTTTCGATTTCGAAAACTTCTTTAGGCGCGTTGGGCATAGTAAAAACTTCTTTAGACGCATTGAGTATTTTTCGAGATGGGAAAATCCATTGAACTCGCGCACTGTTACCGACACCTACTGACATGTTACTGACACTGACTGTTGACACCTGTCCCTGACACTGACACCTCTGTATATAAGTATCTGCAGTGTAATCTGCTTTTATTCAAGTTTTCACTTCTGTCAGCACTCCTGGAGTGACACTTTTTTTATTAACGCGCCGGCGAACACTGAGCGCAACTTCAATTCGGCCACGTCAAAAACTTCGGCCTGAATATCGCTATCCCTGTTTAGTGACGAGGTTTAGCCACGCAGAGCGACAGTGATAGCAATAGAACGATTCTAAATTTGATTAGATTTTGACCGTGTTCCGTAATACCAAAAATGATGACTGAAAACTTATTGTATTTTTCTCACTGTGTTGTTATTCTGTAACTAGACGATATAATCTATGTTCCCATGACTAGGATACGTAAGATGTTGTTGTTTTTAATACGAAACAATTAGGTTGAAAACAGGTCTATTATGACGTAAAAACATGCAGAATGCGATACGCTTCTATTTCATTTTAGGTAAGTATTTTGATCTAATATATGGTTGGGAACCTAGATAAATACTATTCAAATTAAAATAACACCTCCAATTAGAAATATGCTCCAATTAGAAATGATCTTGGTAGTACGTGTTGTATGGGCGATTGTCCCTCCTGTGCCCCCTTAATAATACATAGGTATATTTTGAATATGAACGCTCTTGGCCAAGGCCGAATGTCATTATGGGGTCGTTATCTATCAGGTGCCTAATAATATAGGGCAAAAAGTTAAAAACAGATCTATTTTAGACCCCGTATGACAATATCGTACAATACGCATTTTTAATTAATTCATATCTTTTATACCGGACCGTCCGCGGTGAAGGTCAAAGGTTATATTGGTTTATTATAGACCTGGCAACAATACCTAAACGGTTATTTAAAAAAAATCTCGAGACTATTATAGAGATTATTGAATCTTTTCATGTTTTTGACAAAACTGCATACTTAGAACTGTAAAAAATCAATTATCATTTTCATAAATCCTATGAAAGGGAAGCCTGAAATACGTCCCACAGTGCGGCGGTGAGACAAGTGCCTTAGGTGTGAGACGGTTATTTCAATCACAATATTTAAAGCAGTAAACTGAAGACTATATACCAATAACTATATTTCAAGATAAATGTCGGTCACAGCAATAAAAGTTGCCTAAAAACTCCCGTCCCGATACTAAAGCTACACTCTTACGAACTTACTTATAATATAATTATTTCGTTTTCAGGTACCAGAAGATAATCCAGAAGCAATGGAACACATACTAGAGTACTTAACAACAGAAGACATAGATTTAAGAGTCATATTAAAGGCACCGAATTGGTGATTGAACTATTTCAAAAAACCCATCACATATTCTTCTATAATATTTTACTACAACCTGAATAAAAAGTTGTATTGTTTTCGACATAGATAGGCTTATTTAGAGATACATATCAGATTTATAAATTTTTCCTTTACATATTCATTTGAATTGTATATTAAGTGACACATCTCTAGTCATACAACTTAGAAGTAATACAGTTTTATACACGTTTGTTAACCATTATTATAAATACGGGATTTATCACGTACCGTCTTATCGGTGTTTCGACCGACAATATTTCGGTTCAATTCATGAACCTTCATCAGGGTGAGTGCGATCTGCTCCGAATAACGTCTCGCCTCGCACTGCGCGCCGCTGTCCTCTGCGCACGAGTAGACGGGCGCGGTGGTGAAGATTGCGTCAACGAAGGCCCAGCGTGTTGACAGGCTGTGTTATCATCATTACTGCTCTCTTCGTTAGTTCTCGTTACAGGCAAACACACAACACTAACTATGTCTGTACCAGGTTCACTAACTCTTCTGTCGCTTGCATCATGAAGACATGGCCTCTAGGCTGGCGGTAGAACCCATCCTCTAGCTCTGTTAAAGGCACAAAACTTATTACTATTGCCTCTCGTATCTTCCGAGGAACGAAGAACTTCTCTAGCTAAGACCCGGGCCTTGTGGAAACGTATGTAGTGCGTCGAATCAGAATCTAGTGCATGTTTCGCCACTGCAGAACTGTTGGAGTCGATATTCTTCATTGCACGTACTATGTGTTCAGTCAACCTGTTAGATACGTTTTGATTTGTTTCGATACGTAATAAATCTCTTATTTATAATAATGATTGAAATCAATCACGAACGTTTGTTAACTTCTAGTATTAATATTAGTTATTTGCCTACTGGACAGATAACCTAACAATTTTGTTATTATATGTATATGAATCAAACACGTATATAATTTGTATTTTATAATTGTTTAGATACCATCATTCGATAATATACAAATAATAACATATTTAATTTTATTTACAACATAATTCTTTAACAATATATTTCATTATACATTTTCAAATTCACTTCACAAAAATCGTCTAAGCACCACACTAAATTGTCCATTGAAGTTTAGAAACGTGATAAATAATTTGGACAATACGTCAAAACAGCATTATTTAAGAATAGTTCGAGATTTAGATTTATATACTTATGTATTTTTTGTTGATATACGTCATAGTATAATCTTGTAATATAATTTTATATTTAAGCTTCATATTACATGCTTGTAAGCAAACCGCCTATAACTAACCTGAAATTCACTTCTCACCTTGATTTTGACAAGAATTTATTAATTTGAAATGATGGAGTTATCACAAATGGACAACCAATGCAAACTCTAAAAATGAAAACCAAGCCACAAGCAAGTGACTTTTAAATGAACTATGGGCGGTTTGTTTGCAAACATATCACAGAATATTGACTGAAGTATTTAAATTAAATTATATTGTGTCACTGATCAAGAAAAATTACTCTGTTTACAAAATGTCACATCGAATTTGGCTGTCGATTCGATTGTCTCTACGAGACGAATTCAATCGGTTTCTTATCAAAAGATTTCTGCCATACTTTGTTGTTTCTAAAGAATACAAGGAGCATTGATTTTTTTAGTAAATATTTAATTAGAAATTCGCTAATTATGACCATGAATTTGTAAAAAGATTTAGGTCAGCTTTCATATTTGTATCTGGTTGAATATATTCGCTATTAAATCACGCTAAACAATATATTATTTTGTTTAGCTACAGTGTTTTAATAAATTTTGTACTTAAAATTATTGCATTTGTTTTATACTATTTTAGAATATATTCACTTGACATTTTACTGACATCGGCAGTGTTTATGACTCATAAAAGTGGTAGGAAAAATCTTACAAGAAACTTTCAAAACTCACACGGAAAAGGGGATTTTATGTCTCATATTTTTCAAGCTTTATAATAACACCAACTAAATTATTTAAATAGAAAAGTAACCATACGAACCGACATAAAAGAACTATGTCGATTATTCATTCTTCAGTCTATGGTTTGTTCATGCCTGCTACAATGAATGATACTTGAAACTTGTATGAATAAGAATATATTTTGTACGCTTACGTATACCCAGTTAATATAATTTATATTTTATCAGTTGATTTCTCTGTACAATTAATTAATAAATTTGCCAACTCATTTCAATCTGCTGATTATTATTTGTTATTCTGCATTTTAATTATATTCCTAGTCTTAACAATAAATAAGACCCATTAATCGCGAGTACTGAATAAAGAAGTAAATTTTCGCGCCTTATATTCCATTTTTTATATTTTATTTCTGGCAACACCAACCATCTGACATAGGCTGCATTCCGAATCACGCTAAAATCGATATCATCGCGCTAACAAGCGTTCCGAGTCACCGTGAGCGCGACAACGATGTCCTGTGATTCGTCCTGTCAAAAGTGATTTGACAGCTGGTTGGTTGTTTGTTAGAGTAATAGTGTTTTGTGGTTGGTTGGTTCTAATGTTGTTATGAAAATATAGGAACACTGACTTGCAGCGCGTTCATGAGCGTTCCGAATGTTTGACGGCACTTAAATGTCATCAGCGCGATAACTGCATCGGTACACAAAATGACTACGTGAACGCTAGCAGGGATTATGTCATGATTCGGAATGCAGGGCTATTCATCTGTTTTAGGCAACAGTTCATAAAGGTGTTCTATAATTTAAACATAAAGATACCATACACTACGTCAGTCTCACTTCCGCATAGCAGGCTTCGCAAACCCGCACGGGCTTAGTGTTGCCAGCTAACGCTACCGTTTTCTCGCTGCAAGCTGCGCAGAATATATGGCCACACCGACGGCAGTGGTGCTGGAAATAAATGAATACTTATGTCATGCAATTCAACAAGGATAATAAAATAGATAAACTAATAGAGAAGCCCTATCTTCTAAAAATATTCGTAAACATAACCCTTTCGGCCGCCATGGCAACTGAGTTTCACAACCAGTTGCAATTGAGGATTGAACACTCTTTGCCGGCAACTAGTTGCCATGGGGGAGTATTTTTACTAGGCAACTTACTAGGCTACTTATTAGGCAACTCAGTTGCGCATAAAGAATATATTTTCCTCTATCGCAATTAAGCTTCGCAACTAGTTGTGATTCAGGAGTTTTTATTCGTTGTTAGCAACCATAGAAATCAATTATCCATCAAAGGACCTATTTTTAACCCACTTCAAAAAAGGAGGAGGTTCTCAATTCGACTGTATTTTTTTTATGTTTGTTACCTCATAACTCCGTCATTTATCAACCGATTTGGAAAATTCTTTTATTATTTGAAAGAGTTATTTTCAAATTGGTCCCATAAAAATTTCATCGAAATCGGTTCAGTAGTTTGTTTTTTCTGTTATCTGTAGTCGGTTACATGTTTGTTAAAAAGTTACTTGTGAAATAATGGTTTAAAGGATAACGTATTCAAAGATGATTTTGTCAAAAATGACACAATGACGTCATGCTCCTGCGCAAATAAAGCAATCTGAACAAAAAATATTATCGAAGGATAGTATGGAAAAATATATAAATGTATTGGGCGAATATAACCGGAAAAGTACGAGTGACTCGCGCATCGAAGTTTCTGTATCTACTAATATTCATGTTAATTTAGCAGCGCCATCTAGTTTCACGCATAAACCACGTAAACTTTTGGGAAGATTTCTAAAAAACAGAATCGTATAACTCCAAAACTATATGTAACAAATATAAAACAAATGGTTTTATCTGTAAATTAAACTCTTTTATACGATAACCTAGTTGACCTAGTAATCGTATTTTGGAACTTTTGAGTTGAGTTGAACTTCGAGAATTCCATTTAGGCCTCTATTACTAAGACTTCGCTGTCTGACTGTCTGTCCGTCGGTCATCAGGCTGTATCTCATAAACCGTGATAGTTAGACAGTTGAAATATTCACAGGTGATGTATTTCTGTTGCCGCTATAACAACAAATACTAAAAACAGAAGTTTTTGCTAGATATTCATAACGGCAACAGGTAGACGCTTGACATATTCACATAATATTTAGTTATATATAAACTTTAAAAATAAATGCTCGATATTGATAACGGCAACAGGTAAACGCTTCAAATATTCACAGAATATTGAGTTATATTATTCATCATCATCATCATATCAGCAGTAGGACGTCCACTGCTGGACAAAGGCCTCCCTCATTGATCTCCAGGAACTGTGGTTGGAAGCGGCCTGCATCCAACGCCGACATGCGGTTCTTACCAAGTCGTCTTCCCATCTTGTAGGTGGACGTCCTACGCTGCGCTTGCCGGTCCGTGGCCTCCATTCGAGAACTTTCCGGCCCCATCGGCCATCTGTTCTGCGCGCTATATGGGCTGCCCATTGCCACTTCAACGTGCTAATCGGTCGGGCTATGTCGGTGACTTGAGTTCTCCTACGTATCTCCTCATTTCTGATTCGATCCCGTAGAGAAACCCCGAGCATAGCCCTCTCCATAGCTCGTTGAGCGACTCTAAGCTTATTCATAAGGCCAATAGTGAAGGACCACGTCTCGGTTTCATATGTCATCACTGGTAACACACACTGATTGAAGACTTTCGTCTTAAGGCACTGAGCTATGTTGGACGAAAAGACGTTGCGAAGGTTCCCAAACGCTGCCCATCCGAGTTGGATTCGACGATTGACCTCTTTCTTGAAGTTGGACCTACCTAATTGGACTGTTTGTCCTAGGTATACATACGCGTCGACAACTTCAAGAGCCGAGTTCTCAACCATAACTGGGGCAGGCACGACATGGACATTCGACATAATTTTCGTCTTGTCCATGTTCATTTTAAGCCCTACCCGTTGGGAGACTCGATTGAGGCCTTCGAGCATCGTGCTGAGCTCTTCCATCGCCTTTGCCATGACCACAATATCGGCGGCAAACCGAAGGTGAGTTATGTATTCGCCGTTAATATTGATGTCCAGTCCTTTCCATTCCAGAAGCTTGAAGGCATCTTCTAAAGCGGTCGTAAACAGTTTCGGAGAGATGACATCTCCCTGTCTTACGCCTCTTTTTAAGAGAATCGCCTTCGAGCTCTGTTCTTGTACTCGGACTGACATAGTGGCGTTTTTATACAAACACTTCTACACTTCGATGTACCGATAGTCAATACGGCATCGTTGGAGAGACTCAAGCACTGCCCATGTTTCGATCGAATCGAAGGGTTTCTCATAGTCCACAAACGCGAGACATAGCGGCAAGTTATACTCTTCGGTCTTCTGTATGACTTGCCGCAGCGTATGTATGTGGTCTATGGTACTGTAGCCTTTACGGAACCCGGCTTGTTCGGGAGGCTGGAAGTCATCAAACCTGCGTTCGAGACGGTTCGCGATGACCCTTGAAAACAGCTTATAAACATAGCTCAAAAGCGAGATGGGTCTGTGATTCTTAAGCAAGGTGTTGTCACCTTTCTTGAAGAAAAGAACCACCATGCCCTCGTTCCATGCTTTTGGCGTCGTACCTTCAAGCAAGGCGGAATTAAAGAGCTTCTGAAGGACTTTAAGTACCGGTGATCCACCCGCTTTCAGAAGCTGATTCCGTCCCCACCCGGCGCCTTGTCGTTCTTAAGCTGCTTCAAGGCCATCCTGATCTCAAACAGGCTGATGTCCGGAATATCTTCGGTATAATGTCGGGTCAGTTTGGCTCTTGGGTCGTTGGCCGCACTGCAAACAGGTTTAGTGACCGAATCGTAGAGCCGTCCATAGAACCTTTTGACTTCCATTAACACTTCCGCTTTACTTGACGTTATGCTGCCATCTTCCCTCTTCAGCTTTGTCATGCGGCTCTGCCCAATAGAATTATCTCTCGCGAACACTTTGGAGCCTTTATTCCGCTCTATCGTATCTTTAATACGAGATGTATTAAAGGTACGAATATCGTGCCGCAAGGATTTCCAAATTTTTCTATTGAGCTGCCTATGTGACTAAGCATCATAGCGGAGACTGCAGTCGCAAAGAACGTCGTACAGCCATGAGGGTAAGGGTGTCATCAGAGAGTTTCTGAGGTCTATTGGTACGGGGGGTCTTAAAGAACTGGGACCCCACCGTATGGACGGTTTCTACGAACCTGTTATTGATCTCGTCCAATGATGCATCTACTTCTAGACAGTCAAAGCGATTCGCAAGTTCGAGTTGAAAGCTCTCGAGGTTTTGGATATGTGCGCTAGTGGGTCGGAGCGTAGACTTCACCAAAAAGGACCTTTCAAGTTTAACGTTCATATTCAATGTGGCTCTAACAATTCGGTGATCACTGCCGGTTTTCACCCTGTGAATCACAGAGACATCATTGAATATTCGTTTCTTGTTGGTCAAGATGAAATCAATCTCATTTCTCGTGGAACCGTACGGACTCATACATACGTACATCCCATACAACAAACGTGAATTTTTGCCGTTTTTATAGATAATGGTACGGAACCCTTCTTGCGCGAGTTCGACTCGCACTTGTCCGGTTTTTTAGCATTTTGCCCCGGAGACGGAGACTTACGATTGTTTGCCTCCTTATCGGAATGAAAAAACATTGTCCCTTGTCCGCTTTTGGTCTTTCATACATTGCGCCCGGGGCTGGCCCGTGAACTGCCATCGAAAGATGCCTTAATTATTTCTGAGAGTATACGAACCTTCCGCCTAGCGATAGTAAACTCCTTGATACACGCGGTACAAGCCACTGCATCCTTATCGCTGGTCCAAGTGGGCGTTTCATCCGTAGTATACGACGCTTTTGCCTCTCGCTCTAAAGCCTCGGCGAGTTGTAGCTTGTTCTCGCTCAGTGTGGCGCCGACTTCTTCTAGCGTTTTCTGCGCTTCACTGTACTGTGTCCGTAGTATGTGTTGCTCTTCTTGTAGTTTGAGGTATTTCTACAAAAAAAAAATTAATGTGAGCAATATAAATTCATCCGTCGGCGCGGTGGGTCGACGACATAAAGAAAGTCGCGGGCAACTCCTGGATGCGCGTAGCACAGGACCGGGAAGGGTGACGTTTACAAAATGAGGGCTACACCCAACAGTGGGTAGGTACTTATGGGCTGTGGATGATGAATATAAATTTATGTTGGGTGTTTTTTTTTACGTTTGCTACATCTATCGCAACACAAAGTAACTACTTTGTCATGACGCTAGCCTACAGAAACTTCAATATGAAATTGAAACGCTGACATCTAACTGCGAACAGAAAAACTACCTATCCTACATCGCGCAAAACGATGTGATCTGAGAGTCTGTGCTTCTCAGCAACTTGTTGGTCAAAGGTGGAAGGTCTCTTTGGCTTAACTCTTTCATAGTTATTTAGCGGACATCACATCTTCCTACTTGTCGATTCTTCGGGTAGCCTAATAACTCCCACACATACAAGTACCTACCAACTGCGTGTGGACAGGCAGCTGCGCCTATAGTAGTAGATTGTTACTACGGAGTGTCAAGAGCCTGCTAGTATCGAAACAAATAAGTAATCCAAATTTAGGAACATGGAAAAGTCAAAGTCAAAATCTTTTATTCATTAAAATCACATATTACCCGTGCGCGATAAGTTGGGACCTGAGCGCGGTGACGTCATATTGGCGTGTTTGTACCGCCCGCAAAAAAGCGAACATAACAAGCAGCCGCCCGCGGCTTCGTCTTTGTTTTTTTTAACCTAATTTATTATGTTACTCAGGGAGGACGCTGCTTTTTATCTAATATTTTTTACAATATTTGAATAAAATAAAAATACAATGTTTAAGTTTATACATTTATTTTTCTATTATTTACATTATCTTATCTTCGTCACTACTTAGTGGATTTATGCCTTCTAGAGGTTGTTCTTCGTCCTCAGTCTCACTATAATCACTTGACGAAGAGGTATCCGATAAATTTACAATTAATTGCGATTTATTCGTCTCTTGTAAAAGGTCATCGTCCCAATACTTTTGTCGAAGCCTGTCCACATGGTTGACTTCTTTTTTCCAGACAACAAAACAATAACACAAACGAAAACTATAAGAATTCCAGAGCGCGTCGTTACGTGACGTAGGCCAGTACGAGACTAAAAACCCTAGTAAAAAATAGTGATGCGAACGGTACAATACGGGCGCCATCGGGGTAGTGCAGGGGAAGCGGTCGGGGAGTCGCATTCCTAGCAGGTCCCAAGTTATCGCGCACGAGTAATACGTTAATTTTACTGCCTGTTCCTTCGCGACCACACCAGGAAAGAAAGGCAAGAAAACAAGGCTGGTCGTTTTTTAATGTACCTTTTATGATACATAATAA
Source organism: Philereme vetulata (assembly GCA_918857605.2). Classification (NCBI taxonomy): domain Eukaryota; kingdom Metazoa; phylum Arthropoda; class Insecta; order Lepidoptera; family Geometridae; genus Philereme; species Philereme vetulata. The sequence continues at coordinate 11,683,279 of OU975432.1, forward strand.
TAAAGAAAATAAATTACGTCTAAACTGTAACATTTTTTAACGAGTTGCAGCAATTTCAATCCCAAGCTTCTCTATAATCTACCTACATAATTCGATATTTTATAGTAGGTAGGCTTTTTATAAAGATTTTCAAAAATTGACATTTTGTCAATTTTTGTACATCATTTGAGAGTTTGTTATAAAAGCGTACACCTTGCCCTTTAAACGATTTACTAACTTTATTAAGTCTACAAGCGGCAGCAGCGAGTTTATCTTTATTTCTAGTATTTAAATTATGATTATCGCTATTTTTCTTAAACAAATTGATATTTTCGTGAACATACATCAGATTTTCATAGATGTATTGACAAGGAAATGTCATAATATTTACTTCTTTAAACTTATTGCGTAATGATTCTCTGGGGCCCATCTTATAAACTGCACGAGCGTGAGTGGAGATACCTAATAAAACATACATAAGTATAAGCCACCGCAATGTCATGTAGAGAATTCCCCAAAGGAAACATACGTGACTCATAAAAATATCGATCTCATCAATTAGGCATACGCAATTATTTTTAATCTCGTTATGACAAAAAAGTTGTCATAGTTTGTAGTTTTTTTCTGTCTGTCTGTGGCAACATCATAGCTCCTATTCGTTTTACTTTTTATTATAATTTATAGTAGCTGACCCGCCCGCGGCGTCGTACGCGTGGAACTTTTTAAATTTTCGCGAACTATACTCATGTTTTTAAGACAAAACGGGTCTTTTCGCGCACAAATAATATTTAATACAAGATATAATTTTGATATAAATCTGTGCGCGAAAAGACCCGTTTTGTCTTAAAAAAAACATTCGTACGTGTGGTTTGTCAATAAAACATTACCCTCCTTCTGTGCAGTCGCGTAAAGTGTATCCTATGTCTCAAGTACATTCATAATCTATCTAGGTATATAGGTACCAAATTCCATCGAAATCAGTCGAGCCGTTAAGTCGTCAAAAGGTAACAAACATAAAGAGAGACCGAGTTACTTTCAAATCGGTATGTACGTAGATTATAACCTGGATTAACACATAGGCTACTTTTTGTTGACAAACAACGCGTGCAAACCCGCTGGCGGAAGCTAGTTATACATATTAACCTTCCTCTTGAATCAATCTATCTATTGCCGAAAACTACATTAAAATCCGTTGAGTAGTTTAAAAGATCTAATGTAAAGATAGATGTGAAATGTCCAGAATTTTTTATTTATTCTTTATTTGTGTTGAACAAAACTTTTGTTTAAAGCTACCTGGAAATTATTGCAGCCCGTCCAAATATCTGGGGGTATTGAAATAATTGTAAAAATTAACTTCTATAGTAACGCACGTCTGTGTTACTATGCAAACCTATCAAATATAACTAGAAATGTAGCATTTCCTCACTGAGCTGATATCTAGAGTAAGTTGTGTTACACGAGCGGATGTTCAGATAAAATAACAAACAATGTTATATAATACCAATGTGATACTGCACCATAAAATTAGTGTTATAATGACCCTGTAAAACCCAATGTCCATGACGGCCTTTGATAGCTGAATGTAACAAGGTCAAGGTAATAAAGCTACATAATTGATCGCAGATAACAGAGTGTTAACGCGCCGGCGAACACTGAGCGCAACTTCAATTCGGCCACGTCAAAAACTTCGGCCTGAATATCGCTATCCCTGTTTAGTGACGAAGTTTAGCCACGCAGAGCGACAGTGATAGCAATAGAACGATTCTAAATTTGATTAGATTTTGACCGTGTTCCGTAATACCAAAAATGATGACTGAAAACTTGTTGTATTTTTCTCATTGTGTTGTTATTCTGTGACTAGACGATATAATCTATGTTCCCATGACTAGGATACGTAAGATGTTGTTGTTTTTAATACCAAACAATTAGGTTGAAAACAGGTCTTTTATGACGTAAAAACATGCAGAATGCGATACGCTTCTATTTCATTTTAGGTAAGTATTTTGATCTAATATATGGTTGGGAACCTAGATAAATACTATTCAAATTAAAATAATACCTTATTAAGGTAGAAATATGCTCCAATTAGAAATGATCTTGGTAGTACGTGTTGTATGGGCGATTGACCCTCCGGTGCCCCCTTAAGCAGACGCGAGATTGTTACAGCTTTGCGACTCAAATCTGGACACAATCCATGGAATAAATTCTCTTATCTAATGCGTAAAACTACCTCTCCAAATTGCTTGACTTGCAATGTTATTGATGATGTGTATCACATATTGATGGAATGTGTTCAGAATGCTGGTGCGAGAAATACTTCTAGTTTTAATATTGGTGATTATAATAGTATTTTGGCAGATCCTTTATCAGATACTGCCAAAAAATTATTTAAGCTGGTAGATAGGAGATAGCTAAATAAGTTTTGACCTGTATAATTAGTTAATTTTCTTATGTTTACATTACCAGGGTGTCATAATCGCATAAGCGACAAAGCCTTTTTGAAATTGATTAAAAAAAAACAGCAGAAGACAACAAGGAAAACATTATTATCAATGCATTTTTGTCACAGTGATATACTTCCGGGTGTTATTCACACTAATTCATACATCATCATCCACAGCCCGACTTCACCCACTGCTGGGTATAGGCCTTCCCAAGTTTGTGCCATCCGTTACCATTCTGCGCTGGTCTCACCCATTGACGGTCCGTGACTTTAACTAACGATGTCGTCCACCCATCTCGCTCCCGGACGCCCTACCCTTCTTAATTTATACTAGTACTAGCTGACCAATCCGCAGCTTCGCACGCGTAGTTTTTCAATAAAAACATTACCCTTCTTCTGCGCAGTTGGGTAAAAAGTAGCTATTGTCACCCGGGGATAGTGTAGCTTCCCAACAGTGAAAGAATTTTTAAATCTGTCCAGTAGTTTAGGAGCCTATTCAATACAAACAAACAAACAAATCTTTTCTGTTTATAATATTAGTATAGATTATAAATGCGAAAGTAACTCTATCTGTTTGTTTCGTTTTCAAGACAAAACGGCTGGACCGACTTCAATGAAATTTTGTATACTTGTAGACCGGGATTGGTACAAAGGGTGCTTTTTACCCAACTGTGTAGGAGATAATTTTTTTATTAACCAACCACGTAATGAACGTATTAATGTGGATATAGAATTAGAGGAAGGTCGAAGAAGAGATGGATGGACTGCGTGAAGAATGATATGGGTAAGAAAGAAGTGACAACGGAGATGATGGCTGATAGAGAGGTTTGGAAGAAAAAGCATATTGTGCCGACCCCACGTAATGTAGGAAAAGGGCAGGAAGAAGACAAAAAATCACGTATTGAACGAACGAAGCCGCTGGTGGCAGCTAGTCATACTAATATTATAAATGCGAAAGTTTGGGTGTTTGTTTATTTGTTTGTTACTCAATCACGTCGTAACTGCTGATCCGATTCAGATGAAATTTTGTATGTACGTAGATTATAACCTGGATTAACACATAGGCTACTTTACCTATATCTCGTAAATCAGGTCCCATTGTCCAAAATTGGGGTGTCAAGTCAAGTTGCAACAGCGAGTTTAGTTTCAATTCTAGGTTACCTACACATTTAGTAGTGTAACGTGTACGAAGTCGCAAGAAACAGCTAGTTATTAATATAACAGTGTTATAATGAGGAAAACAATGTGGGGATATCATACCTGTCCTATAGATTTTAATGATTCAACATCGTGCGTCAGCATTGATATCTTGTCTCGATCCCGCATCATTGATTCCTGTAACATGATGATAGTAATATATAGATAACAAATAAATATATAGGGTGTTTGATAATATACGCACAAAAAAGAAAGAGGTTATTTTGATGAGCCTAATAAATAAATTTGTGAAACGTTTACCATATAAAAGTGAAATTTATTTTGTCATGTAAAAAACAAACACTATTATACTTATGTTGTGCTATTGCATAATACTTGCCATCTAACCACAGATACTGTATTGAAGACGTCTCGAGATATCTCTTGTTGTCCCTTTCTAACCCAAAACCCGCAGCCATTTCCGAAAGAGATATCAAAACTACATGCCTGCCTAGATCTACGGTAGTAGACAGGTATTAGTAGCAAATCTACGATTTTGTCGATTACGGCCTTTAATTTTGGATGTCGATTGCAAGAGTAGGCAGTAAGTTTTATATCGAATCACCTACACTTAATCAATTTTCTTTAAAATTTGATAATACACGGTGTCCTTTAAGTCACTGTTTTCTCAGAACAAACGGTGCTCAGACCATGGTCTAATAACTGTTTATAGCATCAAATAACAGAATTACAATAATAAATCTTTGTTCAAAAACTAACCGTGACATAAAGTTCATGGGTACGCTAGCCGTAGCGTATTACCTACTTCTTGGTTAGATAGGTACCTACTAGCTACCGGTGAGCGCGCCGACTATGTTGTAGGGCGTAACGATAAAAATAGACGTTTTAAGTTCGCAACGTATAGTTTTCAAACATCGATTTCATTTTTTTTTTAATTTGATGTTATAAACTGTTAGTAGACCATGGTCTGAACAATGTTTGTTCTGGGAAAACAGTGATTTAAAGGACACCGTGTATAACTAGTAGTTTTTTAATGTTTTGAGAAACCGTCACTTGAATATCGTCAATATATTACCAAACAGCCTGTATAACCACTGACAGTTTTGCCAAAAATTCCAAGCCATGTGCTTTCGGGATGTAATTTAATAAGCGGCGATGGGCTTGCAACCTGTCACGCGAATGCATAACTTCTGTGCAAATAGAGGAGATACCAACGTAAGTATGTTCGCTTGCTTTCAGAGCAGGTTGAATGATATTCTAGTTAGAAAAGCATACTACACTGTAAAATAATTTCTTAGTGACCAAAATATTATTTAACATTAATTTATATAAATTCATTATTATTGCGCTTACTTTTAATTAATTGACATATCCATTATTGTGATTATTATTGTTCTTAAATATGCAGATCTTTTGTCATTTATTCATCAACTTTTAATAACTGTTTGCTCTACTTATTTGATGTGATTCTGAACTGTATTAATCTTAATTAAGAAAAATATATGTATAATTATGATAAATATTGTATTAAATAATTGTTATATAAATATTAGTACGCTTAAATGGCAGAATCTAGAATAGTTCAACCATCACTTATGTACCTAGGTTCACGAACAATAAAGAATTATGAATTATGCTTGGACTTGCCTCTGTCTGACCCGTCTGCGTACTGAGGACGTCGCATTATTATTATAACAGCTTTCAAATGTTACTTAATCTATCGATGTTTGTTCCAGATCTCTACATAATATAAGTGTATACAAAAAAAAATGTTATTTATGTCCAGCATTATTTATATAAATTGCAACACAAAGACTAGGGACAAATAATTTGCAATATGCATTGAATCTAAGTTAAAGCTTGTTTGTTCTGCTAATTATCTATATATTATAGACGACCTCCGTGGCGCAGTGGACGAATAGCCGGCTGAGACGCAGGAGGGAGCGGGTTCGATCCCCGCAGCGGAACAAATGTTTGCATGATCTACAGATATTTGTTCAGGGTCTGGATGTTTTTCTATATATTATAAGTATGTATTTACAAAAAAAGTATATAAGTATTCTATCAGTCATCAGGTCCCCATAGCACAAGCTCTGCTTAGTTTGGGGCTAGATAGTGCTGTGTGAAATGTCCAGCAATATTTATTTATTTACTTTTTAATGCCCATTAGATGTATATTTAGTTAATTAAGTAGTCTCTAAGTGCTGTTTGTTCATCATCACATCACACTATTATTATAAATGCGAAAATTTGGAAGTTTGGATGTTTTAAAATAATAATGAGTTTTGTTACTTAATCACGCTGCAACGGCTGATGCGATTTAGATGAAATTTGGTATATACGTAGATTATAACCTGGATCACCGTATAGGCTACCATTTATCCAATAAATCAGTTTCCATGGGATAAAAATGGGATGTCAATGTTTATATATGTATTTTGCACCGCAGAAAAACGCGGGCCAAGCCGCTAGCAACAACTAGTGATACAATAAAAAAATTCATGCAAAATTTTGTTTTAGGATTATGCCCGTGTTCCTCGGCTCTTACTAGCTATTCGCGCCAGTTCGCGTCGACCTGCTGAGCATAATCTCTCTTTGTCTTGCAATCTCACCGTACCGTTTTTCTGAACCCCCACTCCCCTTCCTAAACGTTGCGTAACACCCAAATCACCATTTTTACATAAAAGTCACAATTATGTTGCAACATGGGAGAATACCTACAATCGAAAGATTCCCCGTAAAGCATAAACGAAAAGGGTTGCCAACTTGGGAGATTCGAATCTTTTTCCCTAGTTTTTTATTTAAATTAAAAAAAAAAACATTGCTAAGTAAAGCGTTCTTCGAAACCCCCTCCCGCGAGTAACGCATCGTAACTTTTTACAAGACTAAGCTACCCTACCAAGACAAAATTAGCTACCTCGATTCTGATGAAATTTTCATGTTTTACTTTATTGTATTAAGACGTCGTAGAATCGCTTTGTTAAAAGTTGACTATACCTCAGCCCAAACTCGAATTTCACCCCCGCTTCTCCACGCGTATCTCCCTTCATTATCTTGTTGTGTTTATTTCTCATTACTGCGTCTTTACAAAAACCAACTAAATATAAATTCTACCTAAGAATTACGTGTTCGTTTGGAGCGACAAGCGTCACGGGTACCCCGTCTGAAAGCCGAGGCCAGACTGAATCGCGGAACGGGCGTCCGGAGCGAATGGTTTAATTAGTGCAAAACTTAGATATTTTCATTTTATGGTAAAATCAAAAGGTATTTTGAAAATTTAAAACACAGGTGCCCTTATTTATGTTGTGTAGAATTACTGTATAAAGTTTCAAGATCTAAATTGAAGTATTCATCGCATAAGAACGAGTTAAAGATAAATTTGGAGTCATCTTTGGATTTTTTTTCGATCGAGAAAATTTTACGGAATCGTGTTTTCACAACACAGGCGCTCCAGCACGTATCCTTAACTATAACATATATGAATTACAAATTAAAATCACAAAATTTGTTGATTAAAACATTGTTTCAAAATAAGCGATTTATCGTCTCCCCAGGTATAGTGCGTCCTTAAGGGCGGTATCCACCGAAGCCGAGCGGAGAAGAGTGAAAAATCAAACGGTAGTAACGCACTTTGATAAGATTTGACGTGATTGTAATGGTTAATTTTACTACCACCTAGCTTTGGTGAATACCGGCCTATGAGTCCGGTTTACATCAAAGCGAAGAGAGATGTGTAAAACAGCCAATAGTAACGCACGTTAATAGCATAGGACCGCTTTTACGCGATTATATTGTCTGATTTAACACATCTTCTATCCGGTCAGCTTTAGCGAATACCGGCCCTTAGATTTTAATAACAAATTGATGGTTTACCTGTAATGATATCCTCCACTCGCGTTCTATCCTTAGATCTCCCTCCGCTGCCAGAGCTTTTGTTTCCGCGGTGGCTGCTTTCTGTCCTAACGATCGCGCACTCTCTTCTAGATCCTTCCTAGCCATCTTATCTTCCTGTAATCTATTGTATGAAGACTATGTAACTTGTGACTTTTCACTTAGAAACAAGACTAACAAAAAATGATAACTAAAAGTCACTTTATGATGATAAAGCCTTGATATTATTCGAATTTAATATACAAACTATCATTACTTATTGATTAGCTTGCAAGGTTGTTCATTAACTACCGCCTTGTGAGATATTTTAACGGGTCAGAGTATTAAGATTATCGATTTAAGAAGTCTATTATGGGGATTTATTTAGTCGTGCCTTCGTAAGCTATATTATTTACACATTAATCCGAAGACCTCCGTGGTGCAGTGGGCGAATAGCCGACTGAGAGTCAGGAGGTAGCGGGTTCGATTCCCGCCGCAGAACAAATGTTTGCATGATCTGCAGATATTTGTTCTGGGTCTGGGTGTTTTTCTATATATTATAAGTATGTATTTACAAAAAAAAATATTATATAAGTATTCTATCAGTTCTCTGGTTCCCATAGTACAAGCTCTGCTTAATTTGGGGCTAGATAACGCTGTGTGAAATGTCCAGCAATATTTATTTATTTATTTTATTTTTATTAATTTCTGACATTAATCCTTTACCCAATCATATAAATGCAGGAATCGAACCTGCGATGTAACGATTGGTATCTATCGAGATAGGAATAGATATTTGTTTTATGTAAACAATATCTTTGGACAATCTATTTACGTGTCGATACTAAAACATAATGTGGAAGATGTTATTGTGTGTCGTGTCGTGAGTGAGCTATTAATAATAATAGGATATGAGGAAGGTTCTCGAGTGGAGGCCAAGGACTGGCAAGCGCAGCGTAGGACGTCCACCTACAAGATGGGCAGATGACTTGGTAAGAACCGCAGGTCGGCGTTGGATGCAGGCCGCTTCCAACCGCAGTTCCTGGAGATCAATGAGGGAGGCCTTTGTCCAGCAGTGGACGTCCTACGGCTGATATGATGATGATGTGGAAAAGGAAACCAATTGTCTAGATGCTGTTCTGCCACTTATTGTACCTACTGCTATATCCTATGCATAAGTTACATCCATACTAATATTATAAATTCTAATGTAACTGTCTGTTTCTTACGTTTTCACAACTAAACGGCTGCACCGATTTCGATGAAATTTGGTGATATTAGTATATAGAAAGATATGACCGGGATAGAGACAGACTACTTTTTTACCCGGATGCGCAGGAGAGTTATGTTTTTATTGACAATCCACGCGCGCGAAGTCGCGGACGGCAGCCAGTTATGTATAAATTACCATCACGTATATCTACATAGTCATAAGATTCCCTGTATCGTGATTATATACAAGTACTATGTAGTATTTGATGTGTAGGTATATGTCGCAGCCAACTCTAGCTTAATGAGTCGTTCAATCAACAGTCTAGCCTCTTTACTAAACAGCGCCGTTCAACTAGATTCCTCAAACTAAGTTTGAGGTACATAATACACAGACACACCGTATGGCAGTAGGTCCTTAGATTTTTTTTCATTCCTCTCAGCCCCTCTGCACCCACTATTAGGTATAGGCCTCTTAATACGCCATTCTTTCCGGTCCCTTGCGAGTCTCCTCCATTGACACCCCAGCTACGCTTTCAATGTCATTCGGCCATCGGGCGGGTGGTCTGCCGATATTGGTCTACGAGCATCCTTTGGCCGCCACTCTGTGATCCCCTTCGTCCAACGCCCGTCATCCCTCCTAGCCAACTCCACTTCAGCCCTGGGGTCCTCATACCCACGTCCACAACCTTAAGATTTTTTTTTAATAAAAAAAAAAGAATTATGTATTATGTACCTTATTATGTATAAAAACTAAGAGTGTAGACTTAGAGAGAACAACCCCGCCAAATAGAATTTAAATGTTGTAACAAACGCTACGGCTGAATATCATTCAGGCCGCTAGTTGAACGACGCTGTTAGTAAAGAGGCTAGGCGGGTGATTGAACGGCTAATTAAGCTAGTTGGCTGCGACATATATAAGGTATCTACATAACTTTGCCGTAAAAGGCGTATTAAGTAGGCGGCTAGGTTATGGTATTCAATAAGTCATCATGCAAACTTAATGGGTTGATAATGGCAAACCTACACAATTAACAAAAACAAAACTGTGGTTCCAATAAAATACAAAATGCGACTGAATAATCTTTATTGTAAATAGCTACCGCCTCGAATTACAAAACTATTCGAATCAAAATATACATTTGATCTATCAATCAGCACAAATATTAATTTGGATACAATATAATGTCTTTAAAAATAGCAAATCACTATCGAGATCAATCTGCAGTAATACATATCACTTACAGTCTTAATACTTTGATATAACTAGAGAAAGTTACAATTCATCAACCAGTATAATTCTTAATTTTATATAAATAAAATAACTATTAATATTATGTGACACAACAGCTTTGAGGATACATTAAACTTAAACTAAGGTCTTGATCAATAGATTCCAGAACTTAGCAAATAAAAATATCAAACATAACAGTTCGACGAGATTTTACTCTAACGTCAGCAAAGAAGCGAAGCAACATGGCGTCACAATTCATAAATTTGCGCTTTTATCGCGATTTGTATCAAAATTTGCGTTAATCAATTTTACAATCTACGTTTATTGTGACGGTTTGCCAATATCGAGTAGAAAGAGTTGCCGTATCGTTGCAAGCGGGTGCGACGCACACACCTATGTGCAAGTACTGATATGTGAAGCAGTTACAACAGCGCACTATTCTAGGCACTCTTTCGATCCTTGCGTATGGGAGGGCCTATACTGAGGGAAATCTAATCGGTCCGATTTCACATCTATCATTTTGCGCGCCGCCTTGATAACTTTGTATGAACATCTACACAATAAATTAGCTATACACTATAACAAAGAGTATTCGATTACGCACCAAATTTCACTTGATGTTTAAATATTAGACTCGGAACCATTAGTTAATCCTGAATCAATATTTCGACAGGAGGATATTTATTTGTTGTATTAATTGGTATTGCTGTTCGCTATTTAGACACCAGCCAAATAAACCTATCAGATTTCCGCGAGTATAAGCCCATATCGTGACGTCATAGTAAAAAACAAAACCTACTTTTCATCGAGCTGATGTATCGTGCTGCCCATCGACTCAGTCTTTGCTTCCAATTTGGCTATTAGCTCTGTTTTATGTTTCAAGGAACTTTCACATTCCTAAAAAAAGGCCATAACATTTTAAATAATAAAATTACAACTCTAATGAGGTATTTGTTAGTGGAGGATAAATGCAACCATAAGAAGCTTCATATTAATTGTCCTCTAGAAGGCTAATTAGTGGTATTTTTATTTCAAAAGTTAAGTAGGTAGTTCAACGTTGAAAGAGAAAATTTGATCATAATATTATTCTCGATATTAGCACAGAATACAATATAATAATTAAATGTTTGTTAGTAATATATTACAATATTATATTATCATGAAGAGGAAATACCACTCATATCTAATGTTTGTAATTTGAACTATAAATTGGAATTTTAAACGTCACTAGGCATCTTATTGTCCTAATTGACCAACAGCTTTATCTTTACTAGCGCTTCTACGAAACGGTGGTATTTCCTGAAGGTTCAGTTTCTTGTGAGGCGGGCCTTCGTCTTTCGACTTTGTACCCTTCAGTGCGTTTTGTGCTTTGAACTTTTCAATTTTTTCTCCTAAGTTATTCTCGTTCGTGGTGGGGGATCTAAGAGCTTTGACCAGTTCGTGGTCAGGTCCTAGGAAGTGGTTATATTTCTCGAGGTTTGTCAGTATTTTGCCAATTTGCTCGGCTTTCACTTGAAGCCTCGACACCATTTCGCCTTTCTGCGTCAGCTCCATTTCGCATTCCTTCCGAGCGACAATCGCGGCATTGTGAACAGCAATATGTTAGTATACGATATAATACATACTCAAAATACGCTATAAATACTATTCAAATACATAGACGGTAAATAAAATACGTAGATAAGTTATGGCAAGCGATGACGAAACAAAACAAATGGTATTCAGCATAGATGCACAGAAAGATTACACAGAGGTGTATGGGCGTCAAACAATTGAGTCAGATAAGCGCCCACTCTAAATGAGCGGCCTTCACGGGTCATTGCATTTGTATTCTCCTTGACAACCAACAAAAAAAACCGTCAATATTGTGAACATTCAGACGATATACTTGATAGGTAAAGCTGTATAAAGCATAGAGATGAGAGGCAACGGACCGTAAAGCAATTAAATGACTTTTATTTTGAAATCGACGCACGTCAAAGTTTGCTTAGACACAGTAAACTAGAGGCAACCAGTATTTCAGCTGCAAACAAGCGCCCATTCACGAACTGATACAGAAATAAACAACGGTACTTAATCGACAACACTGCAGTCATAGACAGTATCAGTCAGTGTTGGAAGCTTAGCTACTGGTTTCCTATTATAACTGTGCCTACAAAGCGTGTATTAAAAAGGTACAAAATCGAGACAAGGACAACAATAAACAGACATGCATCAACTCACCTGTAGTTTTTTGTACATTTCCAAATTGATTAACTTTATGTCATCTAGCTGCCTCCTCAGAGATATAATCGTATCTTGTTTATCGTGAATATCTTTTTCTAGCAGTTTCATTGCTACCTCCATTTCTGCTTTCAGTGAGATCTGAAAATATGTATTGTTAAAATGACTTTGAGATTAGAAACAATAAATGAAAATGCTTTATTGTGCCCCTCACAAAAAGTAAACCCTTAAATCTGACATAGCTAGTAAGTACAACCCCTGTTAAAAACCGCATCCGAATGGGTCCATCCGTTTGGGAACCACGTTGCCACAGACAGACAGACAATCATAGGCGTTAAACTTACAACACCCATCTTTTTGCATAGGGGGTTTAAAACACCATAAAGGTTCCGCTTTGATCAATTTGTTCTGGACCTAAAATACAAAAAAAAATAGCAATGGGCGGCCTTATCTCTTATCTCTTTATATCTCTTACAGACAACCTTTTGAAAGGATCATAGATTGAATGTATTCTAAATGTCTACTCGTTATAACTTAGGAAACAATTTCTTGATAACTAATGATAACACGTTATCCGATTGAAATGCTTAGACAGTACTTAAGATAGGGTTATCTACAATAGTAAAAGCTATGACAAGGTGTGACAATTGATTTATTTAGGGCATTTAGAACGAGTTGTCAAATTACGCAAACGTCAATTAGTTTTCGTGAGCTCGCTTAGGTCCGCTGCTGTATGGAAGGAAACGAAAACTATTGATGTTTACGCAATTTGGCAACTCGTACTAAAGGCCCAGATGTTGCTTGAATCGATTATTTTTTTCCTTAAAAGAATTTGCTAAAGGAAATTTTAAATTATGGAATTGAATGAAAAATGTATTTTGGGGGAAACCTTTGCACAGCAGAGACAGTATAGGGCGAAAGGGGGGAAAAATTGCATGTCTTTTTGGTAGACATAAGTTGAATCCATTTAATAGAATTTTAAGAACATTGTAAGCCTTATTTGAAGCAAATAAATGCTTGATCGATAGATAGGTAAATGGTTTTAGTTTATCCACACGTAGCTGTACATTCGATTATTTTTGTATTTTTTTTTAATAAATACTTACTTCCTACTAATATTATAAACGCGAAAGTTTGTATGTATGGATGTTTGTTACTCTTTCACGCGGGAACGGCTGAACCGATTGCGATGAAAGTTGGTATGTACATAGATCATAACCTGGATTAACACATAGGCTACTTTTTATTGGCAAACCACGCGTGAGAAGCCGCTGGCAACAGCTAGTATTATATATAGAGAAACAACAAGACCCCGAACAAATATCTGTTGATCGTGCAAACATTTGTTCTACGGCAGGAATTGAACTCGCTACCTCCTGCGTCTCAGCCAGCCAAGCCAAGGAGTTCGTCAAATTATTTATCTATTATGTATGTTATTTAACCTGCAAATCCAATTCCCTTTGCAATTCATTATTCCGCTTTCTCTCTTCATCTAGCAGCTTCCCGATCTCGCCGTCCTTATCTGTCTTTGACTTATCTGACGCTGTACTTTTGACGCTTCTTTTTTCCTGAAAGTAAACAATTACTCATTATTTTACGCGTTATGTTGACTAATAAATAATATTATTTACTGAAGAAAACTGAATAAATCAAGCTAAGTTCCTTTGTTCATTAAATAATGTTTTGAAGTATTTAGACAACCATTAAAATTGTGGTTAGAATTTAAAGTGACTAATATTTTGGACCCGATATCTTCAATTCTTCACCCTTATATGAGTATTAAATTGAATGATAAATTTCACAAATGTGTATGACAAATTTCCACCATACAGGATATGGTGAAGCAATCTCAGCTGTGTTTTAAAATTTTAAAATTCGGATCGTTACATAGCTGAGAACAATATCGGTCTACCCGTTTGTGAAATTGTTACCACAGATAGACAGACAAATACAACAGATAGGCGTTGTTTGTGTTGGGGTTAATCAATAAATAAGGGATTTTATATACAGGTTCAATTTGTATACAGTCAACAAATTTACAGGAACGGTTCTGCCCGTAATCAAGTACAACAATCTGTGTTTATTTAAATCCAATATTCAAGATACCGTTCCGTACTAATAAACACACATCGAGGTTCCTGATTACGCGCACCATGTCTTAAAATTTGAGGCCTGTTTTTGCATTCAACATGTAACTATTTATATTATTTTCATACCTTTATTTTCTCGATGACAGCTCCTGAGAAAACTTGAACGAGCGTCTTTTTTACATTATGTATGCATTATTTTATAAAAATATGACGCTTACGCACGTACAAGGTTATACCAGAGTCGGAGAAACTGATAGGGATGGAGCTATCGATAAACGTAACACGATAACAGACCCGATATTTTTTTTACAAAATGTAAGAAACTAAACTACTGCCGGATACTTTTGTACAAATTTATTTATAACTATATTATATTTCATTACAAAATGTTACACGTATTAATTCTTGATTGATAATGTACTTCTTTAAAATTTTCTAACCTGTTGTAAAATAAGTAGGTATAAGTAGGTACTCGATAATGAAACGAAATAAGTACCCACTTTGAATATTTGAATGTTTTTGTTGTATTTGTCTTTGTTCAAAATATAATAAATACTTATATGCGATCGATATCATTACTTATTTGGTCACAATACTACAACTATCAAATTTGAACTGTCATCGGAAAATAAAGAAATGGAAATAGTATAGTTAGTAAGTAAATACTTATAGTCTAACTTTTTATTAGCTGCAGTAAAATGACGTTTCTAAATGTCATTCCGTAAAATAATGTTGCCAGCCTAATCTCAATAGGGATGTGATTCAGTTCACAAAAATTAATTAAATAACATTATTATGACGTTTTTGTTTCATTTTGAATGTACCTCCCTATACTTCCACTAAAAAAGATCAATCCTCTAGTATAGTAATAATAATAGGTTAAAAAAATACATTACAACTTAATATTAAATCTCAAAAAAAAAACCAAACTGATTATTCATTTATGATTCACTCATTTAGCTACATCCCTATTTATTTTTCTTCAAAAACCGGCAACCCACAAAACGTCATTTTACTGCAGCTAATAAAAAGTTAGACTATAAAAACTCAAGTGATCATTTGCTAGTAAATAAATGATTTAGATGTTTGAAACGTGCTAACTTAACGTCAAAGAACTCGAAAACAGAGAGGGTTTAGAGTGGAGAACACGCACTGGAAAGCGCAGCGTAGGACTGCCCCCCACTAGATGGAAAGGTTGCTGGGAGCCGTTGGGCGCAGGCAGCAAAAGATCGGGCGCTCTGGAAATCTATAGGGAAGGCCTATGTTCAGCAATGGTGTGATATGAGGATGATGAAACATGCAATATTAAGTTTATTTTGTTTTTATTACAATACAATAAATAATAATTCTTACCTCCTCATCAGATTGCAACTCAGTCACTTTCATCCTCGTGTCTTTGGTTATATCCTGGCCTGCACAAAAATCGCACGTGTCAAACACAAATAAACACAAAACAGACGCGCCGGACAAAAGATATATTTATACACTTTAAAATAACTCACAAGACTGGAACCATAAGGTTTTGTTCCTGTTAGACTTTGTCGTTGAATTTCCCATTAATTGTTTTTTTTATTGTATCGCATAACGGTGTAAACAGTTATTCGATGATATATATGGGTTTGATGGACGCGTGCGACACAGTTGGCATCGTAATGCACACTGAGCGTAGTTACATTAGTACAATAGAATTAGATAGTGACTGACTCATTGCAAGGTGTTTTACTAATGCCAATATTCGCCGGTGGATTAAGTCAAGTAAACAAGGATGACCCTGACCGCGTAGATTTTGTTCAAACGAATGATCTTTTCGATTCGGATTAATATAAATAGCACGGTCCAGTCGGAAAAAAACGAGAGAAAGGTTTTTATCGCGTTGGAATAAACTATTTTGGTCGGAGCTATCTATGATATCTATGAAACCGCAATGAAATAATTTTAGCGATGGTTATTGACTTCCGATAATTCAAATTTTGAAAATCAACATACCAATACAAATTAAAACTTATAAAAACCCCCGTCCTCTTGCCGACCGACTGATTGCCTTGGAGGTTAAAAACTGACAGTAAGAACCACCCCAGTAAAACTAGCTTTCTATAAAAAAGCCGCGTCCAGACCACCCGTTTGGGAAATGCGATGCTACATACAGACGTAGGTGTCAAACTTATAACAACACTCTTTCAGCTTTAGGGGTTTAAAATAAAGTCATCCGTTAAAAACATAATGAGATGACGGTAAAAGCACAAAATAGATAGGTAGCCCAATCCTATGGCGGTTATCATCACTGCCTATAAAAATTGCATTACCTCATAGGTAACGTCAAGGGCGGATTTAGGGGGGCGGGGAGGGGGGGGGGGGAGTACGTGCCCCCCCATACTTAGAAGCAAATCAACATTATCAGAGTTGTCTTCAATAAACATTTAATTTTTCTATTGTTTTGCACTTTCATAAACCTTCCTATAAATACTTGAAGCATCATACTTCAAGTTTCTTTCTAACAGTTATTGTCCTGGATCCGCCCTTGGGTAACGTCCTACACTAAGACTTTGCCTGCATGCATTGTGTCCGCAACCCTCCGCCCAAAACACACAGGTGAAAAATCTCATGGGCCTGTAAATTCACAGGCACCCTTCCTGTGAATTTGCGAACACCAGAAACAAACTGAAATAAATTTTATCTTGACCGTTCGAAATGGCAAAGCAACAAAATTTACTGATCACATTGCTGATCACATCAATTATCAATCAATTTACTGATCACATACTACAACAGTTTATGACATTGATGGGTATAAAGACCTCTTTTAAGGTCACTAAGCATATAAACCATTCATAAATAAATGGTCATCAACCGAGATGAACTTTTTGTAACATTTCTAAATGATTTTCCCAACTTACCCAGGGCATGCTTCAGCTGATTGTTTTCCTCCACGAGACTAATCATAGTGTTCTTGGAAATAGCCAAGTCTTCCTTCATGAGTGCGTTGGTCGTAGTTAACCCTTCTACTTTGGCTTGTAAGTTAGCGACTGTGGCACTGCAAATCAACTGGTATTTAAGTCGGTCGATTAGGATTTATCTATCATTACTTAATTATAAACAAAGCTGATCACTGATGCGGTACGACCGTCGAGAGGGAAAATGAAAGACCGACGATAGAGTCTAATAAAGTCAATTTATAACTACGAAAGCTGTTTCATTTTATTTGTAGTCGTAAGTATTTCCAACTGCGAAAGCTTTTGAGACAAAAGTTCTTTATCTAGATTATTGTAAGTTAAAACAAAATTCTCACGTAAACACTTTCTTTTAATTTCTATCGCGTGTGACTGCGAGCTAGACTAAAACAATAGATGATTAACACTACACCAGCACTTTATCCACAACTAGCTGACCAATCCGCAACTTCGCACGAGTAGTTTTTCAATTAAACATTACCCTCTTTTTGCGCAGTTGGGTAAAAAGTAGCCTATGTCACCCGGGGATAGTGTAGCTTCCCAACAGTGAAATAATTTTTTAAATCGGTCCAGTAGTTTCGGAGCTTATTCAATACAAACAAACTAATCTTTCCTCTTTATAATATTAGTATTGATATAGTTCATTTACAACTGACCACAAGGCGACCAGAAATTTACCTTTTACTAGATGCGACTAATTCTAACACTATCACAGATAAGAAATAAACTGTTATGGTAAATTGAAAAGATTGGATATTCAGCTAAAATTTGAAACAGATTCGTCGGAATATTTTTTCCGACGATGTATAGTTGAGGAAGCCTTCTTACGAGACACATAATTATTTAATTTATGACTGTGATAACAAGAGCCGGTCACAAGATAAGAGAGAGAATTAGAAACGAGCGTAGCCGATGGCTAAATCTAGTAAAACTCACTTGAGATGTCGATTCAGCTCCTCAATATAATTCTTCTGGTCCAACATCGTGTTGATGTGGCGTTGTTTTGGCTCGTTGTTTGCGTTGCCATTGCCAGCGAGATCATTGGAAGAGTTACTACCGCGGAGGTAGAGAGAGAAATCGATGACGCCCTGTTGGCTGTCCAAATCTTCTTCCTAAAAGATACGTGACGTCATGTTTGTGTAATAGAGAAGATATTAATGTAAAGCGATTTGAACAGCTTTGGCTTTGTTTTAAGTCAACAACTACAAGAAGGCATCCGAAGGTATCCCTAGGCCTAGGCTATCCCTTACTTTCTGACAAGTTTTGAAAGTTTGAAATTGACAATTGAATTGAAGTTTGACAAGAGTTTGAAATTAGGTAGTAACCGATTGACAAATGTTTAAAAATTCTTGATAACATAGAATTTAATCTAGTAGCTAACTAGCTACCTCAAAGCAACTAAATTAAAATGCCTCGACGCAGTATCTTATAAAAATGTCAGGGTTACATTCAATTAATGCATATTAAGTAAACCAGATGATAGATATTTAAATATACATCTCTAAAGCGTTGACTATTGAGCTAGTGGCGAAACCTGGTGACAGTTTTTAGACTGTCTGTAGGTTTCCAGCACTACTTAACGCACATTCATTTACTGAAAATGCTAACCGTTGCCTAATTGGCTCTTAGAGATGACAGGGTAAGCTACGTCAGGTACAAGCTTTCAAAATCTCAAGATCAGAAAAATTATTTTACCTTAACACAGAGATTGCAATCCACAACATTGAGTCCAACCAGCAGACCAGTAATGATCACTGCCTCTTCGTTCAGCATCAGCGCGTGAGGCTCAAAATATTCTTCCAGGGTATCTTCACGATGCTCTAGAATAATCCTCATGTAGTCTGCGAGACGCTTTTGCATCAGAGCTAGTCTTAGCCAGGCACGGGCGCGACCCATCGCTGTTCTAAGAAAACATCATCGCACTCAATAAAATTGCTAATAAGATGCTATCAGAAAACAAAACTATGAAAATTGTAAGGCTTGCGGTTGACTAAACACATATAAGAATAAAGTACCTACCTAGGCAAGTAACTTCAAGTGTGAGGCAAAATACCTTCTTTAACAAAGAGGATGTTGCGCAATTACGGGCTTCCGGCTGGCGAACGTTACTTATACCCGATTGTCATAAAGTAAGCTGTTTTGTTTGAAATAAAACAAATGAGATTCTTACTTGACTGTCGGAAGATCACGGACACTGGCAGTAATGTCGGCAGCCTCAGGGGAATACTTTTCGACCATTTGCAAAATATCCCAGAGTTCCTTTTTAGGTCCAAGAAGTCCCTGAAAATATTCGCTTATGAAAACAGTAGGTTCGTAGCTAGTTACGACTTCAGATATGCAAATCCAATTAGAGTTACGTTAGAGGGTATGCAATACTACATACCCGAGATATCGCAAGTGCTAAGTAGGTTTGGGTAGTTATTAAAAAAGCTAAGTACCATTAGAAAGGTCGTAAATGTTGAAACGTTACCTTCTTCGGTTTAAGTCCATGACGCATGACATGTTCGAGGACAATGAAGAAATGATGTAATGGAAGATGGTCGCTGTCCAGCATTCGTCCATAGCGCAGCGATTGTTCAATCAGCTCCTTCACAATCAACTTGGAGATATTCACGAGATTACTGCGCTCAATCACCACCGGGTCGCGAGCTACAACAATAAAACAATGCATGTTTTTGCGCATACATTCCTACATACCAGAACAAAGCAATGAAGTTACCCATCAAGGAATGCATAGGATCGTCAGGCGAAGTGATCGCACCGTTGTCCGATGGGCGTACGTAGGAGTCCTGCATCGCATCCATATCATGCAACTCCTTCAAACACAGCCATTCTCCGTCTACGGAGACACGGAAGTTGCACAGGTAAATGGTATCCTGCGCGCCGGCCATGTTTTGCCATGGGTTATCCCCCTGGTGTTGGATGCCCGATGGAAGCCCTAGCTCAGGCAAGGGATCGACCCCGTGTAACGCGGTTAGTGAACGCATAATAAAGCAGCAAACAAACGATTAAGCAAAAACACTAATACACTTGTCTTAATCGTGATCACCCGCTTAGATTCATTTCGAATGTTGAAGATTTAATGCAAACAAAACGTTTCCACCAGTTGCAACAGGGTACTTTCACTTCTAACCCGTAAACCCCTAAAATAACGCAAATTAAGACAATACGTCGCAGCGAATTATCGAGAGCGCAAGGTTTTTACAACTCAGACATTGATTTCCCGGCGAATGCCTTCAGGGCTGGGCGAGGGATGAAAAATCAATACTTGCGGCAAGGTGCTGCCATCTGTGTTATTTGTTTAGAACTACATACTGTATCTAGTTCTTAGCAGCAAACAATGTTTCATTTATAATAGGTAGGTAAAACCTGCCCAAAGGACGACGCTAAATCGGCGAACGTGCCGTCAAGGTCAATGCCCCATTGCCGGTATATTTGTTGAGCGTTTACGTTTTACGCTTACGCTAATATTAATGTTTGTCTAATGGCTCGGAAATTACATAATTATGCGAATGACTTTATGAGCGAATATGAATAATTATTTCGACCTAACCTACCTACAGGCTGGAACCGAAAAGTGCATACATGGGAACAATTCGTCAATTTTAGATATGTATTAAACCTAAAATTGATATTGAAAGAATACCTATGGTCTAATGAATCAATGGTTCTTAATTTCAGTTGTGTTACCTTATTTTGTAAAATAATAATAAAAACCTAAATTATTAAAGTGTCTGGTTTTCATCTATTGGAGAAAAACTATTGAAGGGTTAAAAGTTTTAATTCTAGAATGTTTATTACAAATTAATTAATCCTTTTTCTCCTTTTCTTTTTTCTTCTTCATGAAGTTCAAAGAAACTCTATAGTTATACCCTCGGTTGAACTGATGCGGTTATCAGTTGTGAGTAGAGAAATACCTAAGTTAGGTTTACTAATTGGTGAAACCAGAGTGGATGTATTAAAAAAGAAACAGATTTTCAGGAGGCATTTTGAGTCAGATTTAGCCCAGCCAGTACTTATTAAAACATTTTTATTTATTTAACACATTAGATTTATCAGTTTGAAGTTTTTGCAAAAATTATCACATATTAACACTTTTCATTTCCAGCCTGGGGCCCAATTACGCTAATTAATAGGAAAAATGATAATGGAGCCATACCGATATTTAACGATTAAATATACATACATAATTATTATATATACATATTAAACAAAGTCGGGTTAGTTACACCATTTATAACTCAAGAATGGCTGACCGATTTTGATTATCTTTGATTTGTTGGATTTGTCTCCGCCCTGAACAGCAGAATAACTATTAAAGTATTGGAAAACTTCATGCAAAATGAAATTATGATGAAAATTAATTTTCTCATACTAATGATGGCCGATTGATAATTCTATACATTGGCAGCCTGCGTCATTCACATGTCAAGGCAGTACGAAGTTCGGCGGGTCATCTAGTTATTAATATTTCTGTCTTCAGTGTTGTCATAGCAATGGCGGTCATTGAAAGTCATTAAAAAGTTTGTCTTAATAGAATACCAAAAGGTGTCTATAGTGGTCCCTTTGCGACAATACCATTGACACAGTGAAGCGATTGGTTTAGTAGAATTAGGTCTCAGCATTTGTGTATAACAACTAGAGATGTTATGGATATGATATTTCGGATCTGGATACGGATATCTATATAGGAATAAAATTATATCGATTACGGATATGTAATTATTTCCGATTATCCGTTAGTTTCGGATTGTAGTAAAATATAAACACATATAGTACGTAATACATAATTTGGTTTTATTTATAAAATAAAAAATAACTAAAAATAAAATACGTTTATTTCAGGCACAAAAATACGACCCATATCCACATACAAATGAAAAATACACTAAACAACAACAAAATTGAGAACCTCCTCATTTTTTGAAGGTTATTTTTTTTATAGGTTTGATCTAGTCTAGGTTATCATTAATTGGTATTATAATCAGTCATCTAGGTAAGTAATTATTATATACCTACTCAATTTTAAGTTTTATCTATTACAAGTGGGCCCGCCGAACTTCGTACCGCCTTGACATGCATATAACGCGGGCTGTCATTAAACGTCAATTTGTTTGAATGAATTGTCAATTGTTGTCCCCGGCCATCATTATACAACCATACTTAACCATAGACAAAACTACGTTTAGCTGTCATTTGCTGTCATAGCTGTTTTGTTATTCCATGTCAGATGCGTTTTTGTTATACGACGTTTTATAGTGACTTGTATTTGGCGCTGGCCATCAATAGCTGTAGATCAGACTAGTAGATACTACTTTCAATATCTGTACTGTACGTTAAAAGGCATAGGTAACAACAGATTATTTATTAACTTTAAACATTGGTCAAGAAATAATATGGAGGGACTAGACCAATTTTTGTTTTATATTCAAGTCAACAAATATTGTTTTAGAATGCTAATGGCAGAGTATAATTATTAATACTTTAATGCTAACAGTAAACTGGAAGATTGACTTAGGTACATTCTGGAATATAAGTCCTAGCAAGTTTTTTAGTAATATTTTCAAGCTATCATAACACCTCACCAATATGGCTTGATGACTTTTATAGTTAGGTCAGACATCCCAACTAAGCATACCTAAAATACAGGTGATTTATAAACATTAATAAAATTTAGAAGAACTCCTTTGTTCATTTACTTAATTTAATTACAAGTATTTTAGGCACCTAGTTAGATCATAGATATCAGCCACTGGCCTTGCTTTGAGGTGATTGCCAATTTATTACAAACTGCAAGCAGTTTGCGAGGACATAATAATGTTTCAAAGTTTACCAACTCAGTACATTATAATAGCAGGTTTAGGTAACAGGTATCATGAGCAATTCCTAAAGAAATTGGGTTTATGATCATCTCAGACACAGCAAGTTGAAGTGTAATTGGGCTAAAAATATATATTGCAGAGAGAACCAATACCAGTAGAGGTGGTCAAGTTACAAATACAGACAATTGAATACTTTAGGTATGTTGTGAAAACATATTCAATTGACGTAAGTACCTCATAATAAGGCACCTAGAAGTTGTTGGTCGACTGAGTTTTATCTAGTGACATTGTACAGGTTTTAGGAGGTCAGCGGTTAGAGGTGGATTAAGACTAGGTATTTGTAATAGCATATTTATGGGGAGACAAATGTTTAGCGGAGGACGCACGAGGATAATATCTCTAATGTTAAAGTAATGGATTGATAATTTAGCCAAGTTACTATAAATAGGTCTTAACGCAAAATAGATAGCTTAGTACTTACATTTCGTGGTATAATAGTAAGATTTTTCCGGTCTTGCTATCAATAGTTCCGGCCATCTGTCATCTTTATTGGACGACACGGAAGGAGATCTATCAAAGAAATGTGATTTCACTGATGATGATGAGGCTGCTGGGGAAACGTCCACTTCTGTATCTTTAGAGGTAGACATTGTGAAAACATTTATTTACAATTTATAAAGTCTGCCTCAAAACAACACAAACCGTCGTGAAAAAGGCAACGCGTCAACTAACGTCATTATGACTTTGACATTTTTAACAGATTTGCATTTTATTTGTTTACGAAATATGTTTGAATCGACCCGAATATTGTTTAATTATTAAAATGTATTTTATATCTATGTATATAATGCAAACTACTGTTCGTGCCTACGCCTAGCAGTCTAGCAATTCGAAGAACAAATTTAACTTTAATTAAATTTAATAGAACATACATTAGAATCCTGTGAGGCGCAACATTATTTGCGCCTCGAAATCATACAATCTTTGTAAATATATAATTTCCAATGATGTTTCAAACAAAAATGCATAGATGGCGTTTGCAACCAGTTTTTATAACTTCAAAGGTTTGCCGGAAGAAAACTCTTATTAGGGTTAAGCTCGTCTTTGTACATGTCCATTTTGTAAGCTGTTTTCGTCTGTAAATCTATTTGTGTACAATAAAGAATAAAGAAAGAAATTGCATCATCATCATAATCATTAACCGCCTGATACCTCTTCACTGCTTTCTCTATCCTCCCAGAGTGAAACTACAAAATTTATAATTTTACTTTATTCTACTGGAGAGAGAAACTTTAGTAGGGCGGTCATGTTTGCCTGCATGCCATGCGGCTCCCTGCAACCTATAACCATGCATTCTTGGATTATATGTATATGAATTTTGCGCTAGGGAAGGACCAAGGAATTTGTACTAAAAAGAACACACTTTAATAAAACAAGATTAAAACTGTAGAGATTATTATAAGAAAAACGCTTATAAACCTGTTCCAAAGAGTTCGAAAAAAAACTGTTTTGCCCTTTTCAAAATCGTTGGTTTTTTTATAACTGGCAAGGCTAAGATTATAATTTCAAGGTGCATGTTGACATCTGCCTAAACTTTGGAAATAAGCATATAATAACTTTGATCTCTTCAGATCTCATTGAGCAAAGATTTTCTAAGATCTCAACCTACCAAATTTCTTTAAAAAAAATATATATTAATCTGAAGATAGGCTGTGGACCTATAATATGAATTTTCAATTCTCACCGGTATTACCTCCACTAAAAGTTCTCGTTACCGTCAAACGGGGTAACTTGAGACAATTCTGAACTTTGGACATCTGCCAAAGGTCTATTATGAAAGCTTTTTTTTTATTTTTCTGCACATTACATCAGTCGATGTTGGACTTAGAAGTTAGTGAGTAACCTAGTCACCTAGGGAACAAAGGAAAATAAAAAAAAATAAAAAATGTGGTGTCTCAAGTTGCCCTGCAACAGGGGGTATCTTGAGACAACCATATAAATCTACCTGTAACTCAAGTTAGACGGGGCTAAGAGTAACTTGAGACATTAAAAATGTTTTAAAAATAATATTTATTTCGTTTAATGTTGCCACAACTGAACAAATTTGAATACACAATTAAGAAAAAAATTACAAAAGTTATTAAGAGCACTTATATTCTCTAACTTCTTTCGGGAAGACGTATCGCCCCCTGGATATTTTAACAGGCTTTATTTCTGTAATAACTTGATCCAGCGTCACAGTTTGAAGGTCTTCCACCGCTGGGAAGACGAAAGTGTCTTCAGTTTTCGTAGATTTTCGCATAAACTTCACATCCATTTCATCTTTTCCTACCGTTCCAATAACTGTGCCGACAAACCTTTTCTCTGTGGGTTTTTTAGAGTCAGAGTTATAAAAAAAATTTACGACAACGAATGAACCATCAGGAAAATTGGTGGCATTAACTTCTGGCGCATTACTGGCATTAACTTCTGTTTCTAATAATGGATCAATGTTCTCTATGAAATCGTCTGCCATACTTTCATCAGAGTTATCAGGAATATTTATCTGCGAAAATATATTTTCTTCCACATCACTTGGCAGAAACTGCGACATATCACCGCCGTCATCCGATTCATCGTGCAGAGTGATTGTGCTATCATCGGATTCGGACATCACCTGTGTTTTTTTCTTTCTTTGCTGTTTATGTCCACTTGGACCTGGTTGCGTGCTAGTTTGTAGCATTGACTCATCGATACCTTTCCCAGGAAGCAAATTGAGCCTTGATTTTCTTGTTTTTAGTGGCTGTCTCTTTTTTCGGGATTCTTGCAGAAATTCTTTAAAACTTGACACCCATTCTTGAGAATTTTCATTTTCTCCTTCAGCACTTTGCTTTGGAAGCCTTTTAAGAATTTGCTCTCGATCAAGAGGAATTAATCCTGAAGCTCTGAAGCCAGCTTGTATATTATCGCTTGACTTGTCACTCATTGCAATGAGGCATTGATTTAGAAGCCTGGGAAACGTATCTTTTGGGATGGTGCCTCTGTGTTTTAATTTCCATTCTGACAATAAATGGCCCCATTTGGTTTTTAGGGGCTTAAAATAAGCCACATCGAGGGGCTGACAGATTCCAGTACTGTTAGGAGGCAATAACACAAATTTTATATTGTTTAGAGTGCATTGCTCAATCACCCATTTTGAAACGTGACTTGCCAAGTTGTCACCAATTAAAACCTTTGGTTTTTCACGATCAAATTTTCTGAAGTAGGGCAGAACTATTTTGGTAAACCAATCTTCAAATATTTCCATTGTAAACCATCCACTTTTTGACCTGTTGTACACTGTGCCAGGAGGCCCTCCACTTACCCAAGTGTTGTAGAGATTTTCTGCACGATACACTACGTACGGTGGAAGTAGATGGCCATCACCGGCTGCTGCAAACATCACCGATGTACTTGATTTACTGGAGTCTATTATATTGTGTGGGTGTCGAGTACTTCGTCTCACAATGACCACTTTTCGTTTAGGGTCATCCGTTAAAGGTCATTGGGCATTTTGTTCGGACATATGACCCACGGCGCACAAAAACGAAACAGGGCTAGGTATGTAGTTAAATGTATATGTTACTTAATGGTATGGGTCGCATTATTGCAGGATATGGGAGAACCGCAAAAAAAATTTTTTTAATTAATATTATAGCATTTTTAAAGTAATTATTATAGCATTTTTAAATTATTATTATAGCATTTTTATAATGAACTAAGTAAAAACTATTGGCCTGACTGTAAAAATACTTTGTAAAACAGTTGTTTTGAACAATTTCCAGGAATACGAAAATAAAATCCATTTTGCGGTAATAATATTTTTATTCTGCATTATCAAAATCTATAGTTAATTCATCTAAAAAGGCTGCAGGCGCGTCTATCACGTCTTGATGCCTGGCCCATGACAGAAAGTATACGACGCTTACAACATGTGCACAGCTTCCGACAGTGCGACGGCCGTGTATACACGAGCAGTAATACTGTTGATTCCGTAAACGACGATCTAACCTTGACCAACAAGCATGGCACATGGCCCGTGAGCCATTAAAAGTAATCTGAAACAATTGAAAAAAAAAAATATATATTCCTCCATTTATCAAGAAGTAAAATGAGCCATTACATTGAGCAAAGCAACATTTGTACAATCAAGAGCACGCGACGAGTCATACACATACGATGACAGTGTAGTGTACTTACCTCACGTGGTATTATTTCTTGCAATAATAAATCTACAAGATCCCTTTGTCTTTCCAAAAAGAGAACTGTCAATATGTGTTTTCGTCGACGTAAAACAGATCGATTACACGACACGCAACTATTTTGTCTTTCCATGTTAATGTAAACCAATCGTCAAGCTAAATCAGGGGTCCATAAAACACGCTCAAGTAATCAATAAAATGCAAAAATCGGAAACACGAGTTTAAACGCACAGATCGAAACGAAGGATGACGTACGACTGCGGGGCGGTCAGAGCGGGTGGGGCGCAGGCGGCGCGTCGCACGCGCACTTCGATACCTTACTGTTATTTTCTACCTGTCGAAAGTGCGAGCGAGAGAGACATACAATCTGTTATGCGATACAAACATTTTTCTTATGCTTGTACATACATTTTCACAATGCTGACAGTAAAATCTTTAGTTTTTAGTCTAATAGAATTATAGTTAGACTCACATACATACTGTTACATAACATTTTTCCTCCAGCAGATACATAAAAAAAAATTACATATTTAGAAAAGTGGAATTGAATACTTTACTTTAAAAGTAATTTGAACACTGTGCGCAAAAAAAAAAAGTGGGTCAAAACCGCCCAATGATCTTTGTTTCGTCGTAATTTACTATTACACTTGGCTCGACGTCTTTTAATGTTTCATTCAGTTGGTCAAAATATTCATTAATAAGTGTTTCGTCAACAGCGGCACGTGCCCTTTTTATATTTTGACTCAGTCTTGATGTTAGTTCATTTTTGTTCCTAGAAAGGAATGACTCTGTCCAATCGCGCCCTGGAAAATTATTAGTGAACCTTTTTTCAGTAACTCCTCTCCGGTCCAAGAATGATTTGACTATCAAACGGATGTCATGCTGCGTTAACGGGAAACCCCAGTCTCCAGCTAAGCAAATACACTGGACAAGTGTAGCTTCGTCTTGTTCGGAAAACACCTGTGGGCGTCCATACTTTCCGGTGTTTTTGCCTCTGATATGTCGGTTTACTGTAGCTCTCGGGACTCCAAATTTTTCACTTGCTTTTCTTAATGATAAGCCTTGTTTGACAGCCTCTACAGCTTTTTCCAATTGTTCTGTAGTATAAGTCACATATGGGCGACCTCCAAGAGTTTTCGGTTGTTTACGTGGCATGGCAACCCTAAAATGTAAAAAAAACAAGATTCTACAATCAATCCGGTATCTTGAGACATAGCGGGAATCTTGAGACAGTGTCTCAAGTTTCCCCGAATAACCCCATTATTTACATAAGTTCGTTTATATTATTACCATGTTGGTAGTACGGTAAAAAAGTAACCAATCTATCTTCACAAAAGCTTTGAGGTTATGTTTATATCATTTACACTACGAAACAGTAAAAACTTTAACCGATACAGTCAAAGTTTTCACGCATATATTTTCTACCATATTTTATCTCACTTTTCAAAGTAATATTGTAGAAAACCAAGATTACTTACCTCTATTTTATTGAATTTGTAAAACAACTAACGATCACAGAAAACTTTTGACACTGGCTGACGAAGAATCAAACGTCATAATGTTGACATAAACGAAAAATAAAATAAATGTTGCCATTCGTCTCAAGTAACACCACAGACTCAAGTTACCCCGTTTGACGGTACTAATCCACTTTCACCGGCTGCCCAGCTAACGATCACAAAAATACTCTCCGGTGCGGTGTTTGGAAGCAGCCAGCTAATTGATCTCATCCTTTTGGTATATTCTAACGAGAAACCCTTGGCTGAAGAATATAAAATTGAACTGAAATGCTGTTCGTATTCATGTACGAACTCGGTGATGGTTTCTTCAGACTTACCGAGGTAAATCACTTCATTTATACTTCCGCCGTATTGCCATATTTTAGCTCTACTGGGATATCCTTACGGATCTACGATCTTAGACCTAAGTTGGTCTCGTAGGTCGACCGCGGAAATTAACGTCCCTCAGTCGACAGATGTAATGGTGGAAGCATTCAGACTGCATTAAAATTCCCACTTCTGGATTTACCACTGTATCATACAAACACTTACTAGCGTTCTAAGCATTTTCTAAGAGTTTTTTCTCTAAAAGTATATTATTATACACTCGACACCCGCTACATTAGAACTCGGATTCGATTTTCTGAAAATGTATAAAACTTACAACTGTGAAAGTTATACCCACAGAAAGTGTATTTCATGCTTAAAATGATTATACCTACATTTATTCTACAGTATCTACTGTCAACTCACATTGTAATCGCAACAAACACAATGCTATCGCTTTGTTCTGTTTTGACTAGAGTTCGCTATTAGTATTCTTTTTTCTACAACGAGAGTAGTCGGATATTTCTTATAATTTATTTAGTTATTGTCCATCGTTTGCTCAGACGCGTTTATTTTAGCGACTGTTTTTGGTCAATTATGGTTAAGATACCTGAGAAAACAGCTCAAGCTGTAGCACTAGGTACTTCAACTTCAAGCAGGCGTTGCGCAACGTGAGGTCGCTCGAAGACTTCGAATTAGCAGATCTTCGGTGCAACAGACGATACCTAGAGACTGGAGCATTCGATCGCCGTTCAGGTACGGGCTAGGACTACATAAGCAGCAGATGATCGTTAAATACATTTTACTGTTCTGCGAAATCGCTGCTTCAACGCAGTTCAAGTCCAACAAAGTTTGCGTGACGAGCGCAAAGTGGTCATAAGCTCGGATACCATCAGGAGACTTGCTGAATGGAACCTGACTCTAAAGAGAGCTGCAACAGGTCCAGCATTAACGGTAGCCCACCGTCGAGCACGACTTGAATTTGCTCGAGAGCATAAGGTTTGGAAAGTCGAGCAGTGGGGTAATGTACTCTTCACTGATGAGACCAGGGTGAGTCTACATGGAAGTGACCGACGTCAGAGAGTATATCGTCACCCTGGAAAGCGCTATTCTCAGTTTTGCACCGAGGAAACTGTTGCTTATGGAGCAGGATCTGTAATGGTCTGGGGCGGCACATCGTTAACCGCACATACAGTATTAGTTTTCATCGAACCCACGGGTCGTACACGTGGATTGACTTCTCATCGATACATTACTGAAAATTTCGAAGACCATGTGTTACCTTACGTAGGATATATCGGGCAGGATGCTGTTGATGCATGATAATGCACGGCCTCATGTTGCTCATGTGGTGACCCAGTTATCTACGCGACGTCGGCATTCGTTACAGTGTACTGCAAAGCTCGAAGCCCGGACTTGAATCCGATAGAACACTTATGGGATGAGCTAAAACGTCAGGTTCGAGCCCGGGTACCTGCTCCATCAAGGCTTCCAGAGCTGCGAATCGCAATTGAAAAGGAGTGGAATGCAATTCCTCAAGATTTCATCGTCAGGCTTGTGAGATCGATGAATTCGATGATACTAGCAGTTATCCGAGCAAGGGGAGGGGAGTACTATATATTAATAAAAACTTTTTTATTTTTTCTTCGTTTCTGGCTTTAATTTTGATTTTATGGTTACTAACGATTAACACGACTGACAAACGACTCCGCTTTGTAAAATCATCAATAAACACTTCATTAAATTGATTAATATCAATGAATTTCCATTCATTGTAATCATCATGAAACGCACTTTCTGTAGGTGTAACTTAGATAATTGTAAGTTTTATACTTTTTGAGAAAATAGAATCAGAGTTCCAAAGTAGTGTGTGGCTCGGTTTATTTCCTGTCCAGTGTAGTATCATCAGCATACTCATATTATAAATAAAGTGAGTTCATTTTCACATCGAAACGGCTTAATCAATTTTGTCAAAATTTGGTTTACTGATAGATTTTGACCTGGATTGAGACATAGGCCATAATGACAAACCACGCGTGCGAAGCTGCTGGCGGAAGCTAGTTTATCATAATATTTCCTCCTCAGCTACTCAGATGCCGATGTGTTCTGCTTCATCACTAACTTCAAGAACCCCAACTTTTTGGATTTCGAGAATATTGATACCGATATGTTCGACGCACTCTATTTGATTATTAAAATTGCACACCATTTATCAAAACCTGTAATCCTTCCCGAATCGGAAGATAAAATAACCTTCAGAAATAAAAGGGAGAGAGTGGAGCCAAAGCCGTGCAAACCGATTTTCTTCGCTGATGGTTTGGTAGCGATGGATATCCTGAAGACGCTGTCTCTGAACGTGCCCAATGATGCCTTCTTCTGTCCTACTGGCCTGCCAGAGTTAGCTAAAACAGTTTTGGGAGAATATTTGAAGGTTTGTTTAAGCATTTATTGTACGTATGCCGTGTCAGCCTAGTTTTGTTTGTTTGTTTATTAACTGATATAAACAAACGAGTGTGCTTTAGACCACACGACTGAAGTAAAACTTCTTTTTCAAAATATTAATTTATGAAATTGTTCAATTACAAAATTGTCCACACATCTGTAGGTCGATCAGTCTATGTTCATTCTGGACAGACGCAACTCGTAATCGCACATTATCGTTTAAAAATATACGAAACGTAACTCTCTATCTTTCTATCTTCACTAACTTATATCTCCCTCTCAACTTCCGTTCGCACTTTTCGTAACGCATTCACCAGCTTACTCCCCAAGTCAAGCGTGCGTAAAGAAGTTTTACTTCAAAAAGCTGGTTACACAATAATTCGATGATGTCTTAAAACCTATACTAGGTTTGTCCAGACACCAGGATCTCGATAACATGGGTTCTGGTCAAAGTATGTTAATCTTAAAAATAGGCACTCATTATATTATTTGATGGTGTTATCTTATGGCGTGCGAACGCACACATTGTTGTAAATTCTACACCGTTGAAATTACCATTGTAACTGTGAGTTTGTACAGATCGAACTATATACTATACTAAGATATACTAAGGTACCTTTGTTTTTTCCAGTTTTCGAGCGTTTGCTCGATAAATTAATGGAATGCGGAAAGGATTGCGTTCTAGTAGGTGACATTAACGTGGACTATCTATGACAGTTAAATAGCGGTCAAAAACATATAAATGACCTTTCCCATACTCGTAACTATTATAATCGTGCTGACTTCCCCACCAGAGTAATAGATACGACAAGCACTTGCATAGACCACGCTTATGTTAGTAATGATGAGCTGGTGCATGACGGAACGGTGAGCGCGACTGCGGTATACCTACTCTCACTTGAGCGACCACTATGGTGTAGGTGCTGTGCGAGCCGCGAGTCCGTCCCGCTCCCCGCCCCGCTCTTAGCTCGTATAAACACGTTAATATGCAAACTGTTGCGGCTTCCATCGGAAGCATCGACTGGTACGATGGTTAGCAAATGACAAACGATGACCTAGCGAAAACAATTGTAAATATTTTTAAAAATAAATTAGATCTATGGCTTTCCTCTCAAAAGGGTCGCATCCAGAAGAAGAGTAGACTCTTGGGTCACAGAGGATATAATGAGCCTTGAATTTGTACTTTCCCAAATTTCCCTTCAATATGCCTTTAGCCACCAAACTTATATAGGTACTTTCTGGATAGATATATTCATCATCATCATCATGCACATCCTGACTTCACCCATTGTTGGGTATAGGCTTCCCCAAGTTTGTACCATCCATCACGATCCTGCGCTAGTCTCACCCACTGACGGCCTATACGATGTCGTCCACCCATCTCGCTGCCGGTCGTCCTACCCTTCTATACCCGCTCCTCGGCCACCATTCAGTCACTGTCCTGCTCCATCTGATATATTAATATCCTGAAAATTGAGCGTAGCAAATTCTGCTGTAGGTAACATAAAACTCTAAAATAAAAATAACATACAATAAAACTGGAAAGCAGACAGTGCAGACGGAATATCAATGTCGTGGGGTCTCTTCGAGCGGTCGACGGTTCAAAATTTACGAGCAAAGCACATGCTATTGCTGCAGTGAACTCGCATTTCGTAAACGCCGCGATCACCTCGGCGCTGCGAATATACCCGCGGCATTGCTCGCATTGACTAGCGCGCGACATCTGCCACACCGTTCGATTAGATTGCGACCCTTTACGTCCTTCGATGTATTTAAAATTATATCGAATGACGTAGAGCAAAAAACCATAAAGAATATCTACGAGATGTCGGTGTCCCTCTTACGTGGGGCTGCCGAGCCTCTGTCATTTCTTGCAGAGGTGTTTAATGTTTATCTCAGAGAAGGCCAATATCCCCAATCATTAAAGAACGTTAAAGTCTCGCCACTGTATCCACAAAGGAAAGAAAGATGATTCAAATAGTTACCAACCTGTTTCCATCATTCCGTGTGTAGTTAAGATATTTGATGACCTTAGCTCGAGGATCCTGGAGTATTTGTCGCCAACGAATTCTCTCTCAGATAGACAGTATGCCTATCGAGCAGCCAGGTCGACGACGGACGCAACTCGAGATGTGGTGCGGCGAATGATGGAGGCTCGAGAGCAGCGGCAGCAGGTAGCGGTGATAGTGTGGGACCTGTCGAAGGCCTTTGACGTTACCGACCACAGTGTTTTGGCCGCGAAGATGAGCCATTACGGTTTTTAGATAGGCAATCTTTCGAACTTTTGACAGATTTCATGACACACCTACACCAAATTATCGTTGGTAATGTTGGGAAAATAGCGTCAAAGCCGCTCAAGACCTCAATTGGGGTGTCATAGCTTCCTAATATCATGTTTTCTCTTCTTCTGAATGACCTGCCCCACTGCATAGACGACGCGCACACGTTAATGTATGCAAACGATGTCGTGGCTGTCGTCACTGCGCCCACTGTGGGACTCCTGGAAAGGAGATTAAGGCAGGGAAGCTGCATGAATGGTTTCGCAATAATGGTTTTCTTTTAAACTTTACTACTTTTGGTTTAGGGTAAGTAAGCCCAAACAGACAATGGTGGTGTTGCGTGGGGACAAAATGGTCCCGGTCTCAGCATGGCCTGCTTCAAACCTTGTTGGGTACGATGCAGCGCTGGTTTTCTGACAGGGCCTAAGTGAGGACACGAACACTGGTAAACGAGTATATATTAATAAAAAATAAATAAATATTGCTGAACACTAATAAATAAATTAAACTAAATTATTTATGACGGTGCATAATAGATAACAATACATATTCAGATTTAAAAATAATATAACTACATAAACCTACACAGCATAAACTACTTAACATATGTATATGTAAAAGCGTTTTAAATATGGGATAAGCGTTCAGAATAATTATTGTACCTATTGGTGATGAGGCTGCTGGAAATTCTGTAAGATTGAATTGCATTGAATTATCGAGGATTGTTGTTATGCTAGTATAAGCAAGGTGGGAGTTCTCCCGGGCTCGTCGTGCATACACAGAAGGTGAGTAGAAAGAAAAAGGAGTTTGTGCGAGTATATTATTTACATTGGCATGATTGCTCTTTAAACAAATGTGTTCTGAGCGCTTTCCTAAAGACATTAACTGTTTTCAGAGCACGTAGTGGCGGTGGCAAATCATTTCAACACCGAGTAGCGGCAAATTTGAAATGTATCCTTAGGGGCCAGACTAATAAACAAAGTTGAGGCCACACCTTTTCTCGGATTTCCGCTTGATGAAGGGTTGACATGGGAACTGCATATAATCTTTGCGAAAGAATCGGACGCGCATGTTTTGCTCTGTGGCACTTGTCGGCAATACTAGAAACCAACAGGACTGACTAGGAGTTGTCACTTTGCTTCTGTTTACTCCCTACTCCGATACGGTGTTGAGCGCTGGGGCAGAGCGGCTGACTGGGATCGAGTGTTCAGAATGCAGAACAGGGCAGTACACACTATAGCCCGTCCAATCGCTAAGGCGAAAGAAAGATTGGACGAGCGGGAGTGTCCTTAGATCATGACAGTCCCAGCCCTTGTCATCTTCCGTGCCGCTACCTATGCACGAAATCACTTGAGCGAGTACCCGAGACTCGGTGATTGTCATAGGTATATGACACGGAATGCCCAAAAGCTGTGGGCCATGCCGAGGCAACCAAAACATCGAAGCTGGTACATGTGTTGGGGCCCGCCGTCTACAATCGCTTACCAAAAGACATTAATAATGCTGCACTATAAGCATAAATAAAAAAATGGCTTATTGTACAGCAGTATTATAGGATTAATGAGTACTTAAACTAAACATGCACGCTGATAAGAACGAACTCGTCATGTGAGGTGAACGAGTCGAAGAAGGACGATAGCCAATGCGTTAGTGTGAGTTACACAGCTACTACTGTGCGAGTAAGACGTGCCTCGGCTTTCGAACTGTAGGTTGTCCAAATCACGGCGGTGCACTATTCGTGCACCAATGGATTTTCTGCTTAATTATCGACGTTCACTGCTGAACATAGGCATTCCCCATAGGTTTCCAGAACGAACGACCTTATGCAGCCTGCATTCAAGGGCTCCCAGCAACCTTTAACAGGTCGTCTTTCCATCTAGTGGGAGGCCGTCATGCGCTGCGCTTTCCAGGTCGTGGATTCCACTCGAGAACCTTTTTGCCTAACACTGTCAGTTCTTTGAGCTATTTGCCTCGCCCACTGCCACTTCAGCTATCAATGTTTTATTGCACATTAAATGCAAACGATGTGGTGGTAGATAAAGATGGTTGACGTGCTACAAAAACTTGGGTAGGTACTAATAATAGTTATTTGTTATACAAGAGTGCAAAGTTGATTTTTAACCACGTGCTCAATTTTGATGACCGAGCAAGCGAAGGATTCTAAAATTGAATGACTCGCTGCGCTCGTGATTCAAAAATTAGAATCCTGAGCGTTAGCGAGGGAATCAAAAGAGCACGAGGTGAAAAACCTTTGCACTAGAGTGCAACACGTAACTTTTCATCCCACCTCAGCGAGGAAATGACTAAATGCAAAAAAAAAGTAATATACCAAGAAGGTTCCCATTCTGAGTTTTTAACAAATTAAAAAAGGTTGTATGATGAATTCGGCACCATGGAGGTAGAAGTAAATAGGTTTAATGATGTTTTGAATTCACAAACTTAGTGCACACGATGTTCTAAATTCAATTTACTTTATCGTCTAGCGGATAAAAACGGCTTTTGCACTCAGATATCGAAGAGCAAAAATACTCTTTCCGAGATGGGGGATGAAAAGGTTCTTACCTTTATCCAGAGTACCTACTAAAATAAAATAGTAGTTATATATAAATTTAGACATACTAAAATTAATACTATTATGAAATAAAAACTAAAAACTGTGATGATGATAGTGTGCAATGTATGAGAGTAGATTGGATGAGAAAGATCAAAAGTTTATTATGAGTATAAATCGTTGAGAAAATGTTCACGAGTAAGTCTTTTGAAACAGAGCGTAGTTTACTTTTTAATATCACAAGGGAGTTTAATATAGATTCGAATGTTGTTAGTATTATATCATGTCACTGACTTTGTTTTGTGCACGAATCTCCTAAGCACTTTCATTTCAAATTCAATTCAAACCAAGCATTGCTCAATGAGCAACCTTAAGCCTTTTTAAGGTTTAAAATATGTTTATTTACACATTTCACGAACGTGTTTCAAACTTAGAGGAATATATCATCGGGAAACTCCTAGCGTAGTTAGCTTTGCACTTATTGACTTGGCTTTCCCGCATAAGTACTAGGTTCCACCCAACAGCTCACACGATTTATGCATTGAGGGAGTAATAAGTACCTATTCTTGATTACGATGCAGTTTGCATATCTCCTTCCTAAAAGCTAAAACTGTAGGAAATAGCCAGTAGATATTTCAGAAAGTTTCATCTAACGATTCAACTGGACTGAATAGATCATAATAGTTCCTTTGTTGTAAGTTCTCTATGAATTCTATTCCTAGTTAGTGCACATTGTTTTCAAGATTCTAAAGTAGATTTTTGTTTCTAGGTTCAAACTAACGTAATAAATGATGTACTAGTATGGGCTGCGAATGATGAAGTATTTCATATTGAAGTTGAAAAGCCTCTGATCATACACGACGGAGTGGGCGATGGAACTCACTGCGACTGGAGCATGATAGGGAAAGATCTGTTGAAATCATTCAGTTTGGATCACACGCAATTTAGCGAGTCTTGGCTGAAAAAGGAATACATAGAAAAGGTGATTCGTTTTTGTCCGACCCTGGCCACAGCTCGCTTCGCTTCATTCTGCGCATGCTTCCGCCCCAGCGGTCTTACCTGGATAGTATAAAGTGAGTGCTGTCTTACCCACGTCGGAGTGAGTCGAGTAGCTCAGTTAGCCCTAAGGTGAGTTATGTTTGTAACGCGTATTCACAGTGTCTCCCAGAACTTGTATTGTATGCCTAGACCATGTAAATTAACAACTTTTCATAGAAAATAATAATGATTTAAATACATAATAGGTTGGGGAATAAGTCTTTTCGCATTATAATATGTATGAACTTGTAATAAAATCTCTTTGGATATACTATTTGTATCTGGCTGGTTTTGGTATCATTCAAAGTTTAAATTTTAAAGAAGATAATTCCAAATTCAAATTAGGAAAATGTGTGTTTTTATTTGTTTTTCGTACTGTAAAGATGAGTCAATCTAATGAAGAAATTCGATTCATTTTATAATTTTACTACAAAAAAGGTAAAAATGCAACGCAAGCTGCGAAAAAAATTTGCGATGTTTATGGACCTAGTGTCTGTGAGAGTAGCACAAATTTGGTTTAAGCGTTTTCAATCCGGAAATTTTGATGTCAAAGATGCACGTCGCTCTGGTCGCCCTATTACGGATAAAAGTGATGCCATTTTTGAAAAAGTGGAGCAAGATCGGCATATCAGTAGTTACGACGTAGCTGAAGAATTGAGAATTGACCACAAAACAGTTTTGGCGCATTTGGAAAAAACTGGGTACACAAAAAAGCTCGATATTTGGGTACTCCACAAGCTCACTGAATGAAACCTAATGAACCGTGTACTCATTTGTGATTCTTTAATACGACCTAATGAAACCGAACCATTTTTGAAGAAGATGATAACTGGTGATGAAAAGTGGATCACGTACGACAAGAACGTGCGAAAAAGGTCGTGGTCGTTCATTGACGTGAAGTCATTTACATGAAGTGTCGCGTCACTTTGACATTTCATTCTGCATATTTTGATTTCTTTGATAATTTGTATGGCAGAACAACGTTTGCCGGGTCATCTAGTAATGTATACAGAGTGTTTTTTTTTAACTGTAACAGAACGGCAGCACCCTTAACCAGAAGAGATACAGGTGCAGTTTCTTTTAAAACATCAGCTCGTTTTCGAAGAAAAACATATTGGCATAAAATTTTTTTTGGTCAAGTGTGAGTAGCGCCTTAAAATTAATCAAGTTGGTAAATTTTTAGAAATTAGGTAATTAAAGAAGTATTAATACTGTAGCGATTAAGAAGTTTAGGAACTCCATGCTCTCATGAGCAATTCAAAAACATTTCGTATTTCAGAACAATTTTGAATTTCGAACATGGTTCTTGCACTTGTTGGACTTTTATATCAGTCATTGCATCATCTTATTTGTCCTATCATGGCATTGTCAAATACGCAAAACGTAGACTTAATTGAAGCATACTTCCTTAAACGACGAAGCCCAACTAATGCGCTGAAGTGGTATCAGGAACGCTACCCAGATTGAGGAAGTATGCTTCAATTAAGTCTACTTTTTGCGTATTTGACAATGACATGATAGGACAAATAAGATGATGCAGTGACTGATATAAAAGTCCGACAGTTGCAAAAACCATGTTCGAAATTCAAAATTGTTCTGATATACGAAATGTTTTTGAATTGCTCATGAGAGCATGGAGTTCCTAAACTTCTTAATCGCTACAGTATTAATATTTCTTTAAAGTGCAATTAGAATCTAATAAAATGTTTGTAGAAGATATTTTGTTTGTCGTGTTGTATGAGAATACTTTTTATCAAATTTGACTAACTCGTTGTTCAGATTTTTTTCATCCGTTAAAATAAAATGATCCTTACAAGAGACTTCATCAATCGGCATCAAAAAAAATTTTACCAACTTGATTCATTTTAAGGCGCTACACACTTGACCAAAAAAATTTAATGTCAAAATGTTTTTCTTCGAAAACGAGCTGATGTTTTAAAAGAAACTGCACCTGTATCTCCTCTGGTTCTGGGTGCTGCCGTACTGTTACAGTTAAAAAAAAACACAATAAAAAAAAATATATAAATATTGTTAAATATACATATTTGTAGGAATTACTAGAATGGGATTACGGAACTTTTCGCATTTTGTAGACCTCGTAGCGGCTTCGTAGAACGGCTGCGCTTAGTTTGAAATCAGAAAATTAAATTATCATAAATGTTAAAAGTGGATTTCTCTCTAAACTGTATTAAAATTCTGAAGTGAAAGTTTGTTTCATCATCGTCATCATCATTTCAGCCATAGGACGTCACTGCTGACGTAGGCCTCCCCCATAGATTTCCAGAGCGACCGATCTTGTGCGGCCCGCACCCAACAGCTCCCAGCAACCTTTGTCAGATCCTCTTTCCATCTAGTGGGGGTCATCCTAGGCTGCGCTTTCTAGTGCGTGGTTTCTATTTGAGAACCTTTCTGCCCTACGGCCGTCAGTTTTTCGAGATATGTGCCTTTAAAGTTTGTTCATTTTCTCTAAAAACAGGATATTCTTTATGATATATGATATTTTAATTACTGTTTAAAACGGATATTTATCGCATATGTACCTTTTTTATTTGTTATCCCGACGTTTCAGCTGTGTTGCAACAGCCGTGGTCACGGCCGGGCGCGATAAATATCCGTTTTAATGAGTAATTATGTTCAGTGGTCGCGAAAGTTTAAAAATTTTGGACATTTTGATTGCGCAAACTTTGTATAAACTTTGTATGTTTATATCATGGTAAATATCCCGTTTATAGTGAAAATAGTGTTTATTAACCGTGACAATTTCAGAAATTTAATAATATATTGTTTGATAAGCTTTTTCTCCTCTACGAGCCAACTTTATAAAATATTGCACAAATAGCTTTAGCAATATAAATTGAACATGGTAAGATTAGAAAACTTTTTGCCAGAACATAGTAAAACAAATAGGGTCTAAAAATATAAGAGAACTTTCTAAGATATAGAGTAGAACCGTAGATATGCAAGGATCATCCAAATTCAATAAATAATTATACAAAATGCAATAAAAATGGGATTATTTGGGATTTTTTTTGTTACTTATAATTACTTTTTAGGGTTCCGTAACCAAAGAATAAAACGGCACCCTATTACTGAGGCTCCGCTGTCTGTCTGTATGTCTGTCTGTCTGTCCGTCTGTCACCAGGCTGTATCTCATGAACCGTGATAGTTAGATAGTTGAAATTTTCACAGATGATGTATTTCTGTTGCCGCTATAACAACAAATACTAAAAACCGAATAAAATAAATATTTAAGTGGGGCTCCCATACAACAAACGTGATTTTTTACCGATTTTATAGATAATGGTACGGAACCCTTCGTGCGTGAGTCCGGCTCGCACTTCGCCGGTTTTTATTTTTAATATATTATCCGGTACTGACGGAAAAATCTTAGGATTTTCGATTCCCTACTCCAATTGAAACGTTGCGGGTTCAAATGCTGTCTAGTTCGTTATTTTTGCGATGAAGTTGGAACATAAACTTCCTGATTTCGTCCTAGGCATCGTAGACCCTCGTAGCCAGTTTCGAAGCATACATGCTATAATAATTCCTGTTTGTAAGTGACAAACAGGAATTATTATAGCATGTATGCTATAATATAAAATAAAAAAAATACCTCCAAATGTTTCAGGTATTATCATTGTCATCAAAGAATCCCTACGGCTGTATATACAGAGCGTCTGTGTTCGCCAAAAGTCTACAAACAATTTGGAGGGCGCGTTCGAGAGGAGACGGAATGAAGGTCTATTGCTGCTTGGGTGTCATTAGCAACGGCTCTTTGGGGACTACAAAAGGTATATAAATATTTTTTACTGCAAGAAAACAACACTTTTCCATTTAAACAATGATAATGGTGTTGGAAAAATTGTTTCTTTGAGCTAGCGGTCTATCCTGCCGGGCTAACATGACCGCCCTTGAAAACTAAGGCTCTGCAGAAAAATAGAGCAAAATTACATTTGAGCGTTTAGTGTATAGATAGATTACCTGGATTGAGACACGGGCTACTGTTTCTTTATC
Organism: Philereme vetulata; assembly: GCA_918857605.2. NCBI lineage: Eukaryota > Metazoa > Arthropoda > Insecta > Lepidoptera > Geometridae > Philereme > Philereme vetulata. The sequence goes on from OU975432.1 coordinate 11,724,625, forward strand.
ATGTCATTCAGGAGATAACTGTTTCCTAGGCCACAGCTTACACTTTTCTGGGAAACAGGGTCACAACTCATCTATGTAACAATTATGGTCACAATAAATATATTTCTATTTCTTGGCAAACCACGCATACGAAGCCATGGGCGGATGCTTGTTACACAAATACAAATATTTTTTTAGATTTTCCAATTTAAAATTTACATGTATGTAGTACATAATGAGGTCCGCACTAGGTTGAGCTCCGCATGTAGCTGTGTCGCGGATGCCCTGTATAGATTTGCAAAAGTTATTATATGCGAGACCAAACCGAGTAAGTATAAATTTTGACTAGTATGAGAACAGAAAAAGAAAAAACAAATTTAAGTTAAATAAAGATAATACATATACATAGACAGACATTTATTTGCTACCACAGCACACACAAATTTACACAATACAATCAAATGGTATAACATCAAAGAGAAAGCATATGTAAGAGAAAACGGAAAATTACATACTTACAACAAACATAGGAACAATAGAATGAAATAATAAATTTACAATGTAGTCAGGGAAAAATTTAAAAGAGGCAAGTAGGTGTGTATGTGCTACTGCAGCAAATGGGTTCCAGCTCAACATTATGCCTCGCCACCGATCGACAGCTCGGCGCTGTTATTCTGCAGAAACCTTTTTTAGGCATGTCATTAAAACTCGTAAGAACTAATGTGTTTGAATACAATTATGATATGCTTAATTAGATAATTATGATAAGTAGATAGAAGAAATAAATATATTATGATTAGCAGAATATTATAGGATTACAAAACTACTAAGTCAAAAAATTGGGGGCTAGTGTGCGCGATGCATTATTAAATGTATTACAACTTCGAAAGTACCCTGTCCCCCGTCTATATGTAACGTTTTCACGACTAAGCGGCTGGACCGATTTCGATGAAATTTGTTATATAGATAGAATAAGACAATTAGAACCTGGATTTAGACAAAGACTATTTTTTATAAAAAAAACCACGTGTGCAAATTCACGGACGGAAGCTAATTTTATACAAATGCCTGGCGGTAATACAATAAGCTGGTCACAGTAATTTTCCTATAATAAACGTTGATTAGTCACAAACGTAGTCCCGACCCTACTCTATGATTCTCCTGTAAATATATATACGTTGTCGGGTTTGATGTGGTCCAAACGAAAACGATTGATGGAGGGACCCACGGGCTAACCGAATCAACCTCATGTATGTTCTACGATTTTTGAAGTACTTACAACTTCTTTACGCACTTTGACTTGGGGAGTAAGCTGGTAAATGCGTTACGAAAAGTGCGAACGGAAGTTGAGAGGGAGATATAAGTTAGTGAAGATAGAAAGAGAGAGAGAGAGCTATGTTTCGTATATTACTGTAGGGGCAAGAGAGAGAGGTGCGAGCACACATTTTCTTTCCCTCTTTCTCTAATAGCCAGTTGATTTGTCGCATATCTCCTATCCCAAATTAGCCCAAATTAAACAAACTGCAAATATATATAAACAATAGTATTATGCGTACCAAATTTAAAATTAAGAAGTCTTTTGACTTCGTACAACCGGTAGTTACGTATCTACTCTCTGATTGGTAGTTGTTTTTTTTTGTAAAGTTACTGTGATCGCAGAGGGGTGGCGCTGGGATCGCTTCCTGGCCACATCTCGAGGACAGAGTCGATTGCTGGGCACTTCACTTTCCCTTGGAGCGCCGGTACGAAAACACCTCCTTCACTGATCATCGAAACTGTCACTTTCACCGTATCTACCTAGCTATCAAGAACATTGTACCTACCTGACAAACTGAAGCCCTAATAAAAGCAAGCTTACCTACTGGATTTTACGGGTTTGCCCTGCACCTTCACCATGGACTTCATACCCCAGGACTGCAATGAGCCATCTTCCAACACAACGCCCACGTTCCAGCCGTCATATATATATATATATATATATGTTTCATATAGATGGAGCTAAATAAGTTTTATTTCAGTCGTGTGGTCTAAAGCGCACTCATTTTTTTTAATAACTTGAATGTTCTAGAACAGCTGTTTCTTTCCAATATTTTACTGCCAGTTTATAGTAATTTATATCGCAATTAACTTCGATCCAGATCGATCTTGTGCGCCTGTACCCAACGGCTCCCAGCAACCTTTATCAGATAATTGAGAGTTTTGTTTTATTTAAGGGTATCCCTGTGTGTTGCCGTTGGTGTTCATTGAGGACAACTGGACTGTAAATTTGCGCTTCGAGGAATCCGTCCACCTGAGACAAGAAATCAAAAGGATCAACAAGGCTGTCAAAGACCATCATCAGAAGGTACAGTTTAGTTGACACCAAGACAAGGCCAAGGTAGTCAAAATCCTTGCTAATATTATAAATGCGAAAGTAACTCTGTCTGTCTGTCTGTCGCGCTTTCACGCAAAAACTACTGAACCTATTTAAATGAAATTTAGTACATAGATAGTCTAGAGCCTGAGAAGGGAAGAAAGGGGGGATGTAAAGTTGTATGGAAGTATCGTATTTTTAGAGCTAGAAGCTTGAAACTTATTTTTTAGGCTGTTGAATCGGTATAAATAAATATGTCATACAAAGTTTGTAAAAGTGATAGTTTGTATGGAAATATGTAATTACAAAATGTGAAACTGAACAACGCGAGTAAGAAACTTGCCAGCACCGCACCGTACACAATGAGCGCTGTGCAACGTAAAAATATTTAATCATATTCATAAATCATAAAACAATAAGCTCTTTGCAGTGAAACATTCCAAATAGCTCATTAAAGTATTTACACGTATGTGTCTTATTTGTAAAATAATTAGCCTAAATAATTAAAAATGCTACCCAAAGACAGTTCACTTGACATGTATTCCACGCGGACGAAGTCGCGGGCACAGCTAGTGCTCTACAAAAGGTGACTACAATTTTGTAAGAGTAGTCGCAAGCGGTTGCAGGTTATATTGCCATTGCGGAACAAATGGTTGTTCCTCTTGTAATTTCTGAATAGCACTATGTATGTGACTGTTAAGGGGGGGGGGGGGGGGAGTTTATTTAATGAGCTGATGGAACGAACATAGAGCCGATCTAATAATAAGGGGCTGCCTCTGCCTGTAACAATTCCCTTACCTCACAATTGGCTTTGTCATAGAATTGCATTGCATCACTCACGCTCAGCCTCGCTAAGCGCTCACCGACAAGCTAAGTCTCATGTGTCTGTGATTTCACCCTAAAACCCTTTACTCTGTAACACAGTAGTTCGAGTTTGTTGCACATTTTTAAGTCACCATGAGGAAATCATTATTTCAGTTGATCTCGTACTGCAAGAAGTTTCTAGATGAAAACGTTATAAATCAAGCCTTTGTTCCTGACGATGACGAAACTGTGTCTATTTATTCATTGATAGCGCACAGTAGCCAGCCAGTACCTAACACTGAAGAGAACTTTTAATGAAGCGTCTTTCTTGAAAACAATTTCTGTTACTAATTGGTACAGTTCTGCGAATATACACGTTACTTTTCAAGAAGTATATTGATTAATAGTATGTTATGATACAAGTGAGCTAAGTTGCTCATTATACACGAGGCTGTGGGTTGCAGCCCGAGCCGTAGGCGAGAGCGTAAATCAGCCGAGTGTCTAGTGAGCAAGTTGCTCACGAGTTTCATACGCACTTTTTCAACACACTTGCGAGGAAAAAACAAATCTTCTGTAGTAAAGCTTGACATTTTACAATTAATTACTACACAGCAACAAATGCGATACAAACAAAAAAATGGAAAATGGCATGCACGTTTGTTAGCCATACAGCCTACTTCAACATTATAATTTTATTGATAAAATGCAAATATTTTATAACAAATTATTGTGAATTATAAATGATTTGATAATAATAAATGTTTTTTCGTCTTAATTAAGGATACATTTATTTTTCCAAAAATGTAATAGGATTATCAGCGGCATAAAACCTCTTTGCTGTTACAAAAACTGTATTACCCGGTTAAATTGAAAATGCTCTGTTTACTTAATTTGCAGTTAGGTACTAACTTAACTTTGTAGGTTTTATTATGCACTATTGTGTAATATTATTACACACGGGTGTGTTATAGTTCGGTTTATGGCCTTAAGAACGATGTACTATGGCTCACTTTACGAGCAAGTGTGTTAAAAAGTTATTATTATGTATTGGCCTTCGGCCACTTCAGCTTGCTAATGCTCTGGGCTATGTCAGTGACTGGTTTTGGCTGTTGGGGCAGAAAGGTTGTCGAGTGAAGATCACGCATTGGAAAACTCAGCATAAGACGGCCCCCCACTGGATGGATAGAAGATCGAATTATGGAGGCTGGGAGGCATTAAGTGCTGCATAAAATCGGTCGCTCGAAATCTGGGAGGCCTATGTTCAGCAGTGGATGTAGGTACTATTGTTGATATGATGAATTAATTAATTTGACGACTTTCGTAGTGCAGTGGGCGAATAGCCGGCTAAGACTCAGGAGGTAGCGGGTTCGATTCCCGCTGCGGAACAAATGTTTGCATGATCTACAGATATTTGTACCGGGTCTGGTTTTTTCTCTATATATTTTATGTATGGATTTACAAAAAAAATGTATTAAAATATTCTATCAGTTATCTGGTTTGCATAGTACAAGCTCTGCTTAGTTTGGGGCTAGATAGCGCTGTGTTAAATGTCCAGCAATATTTATTTATTTACCCTTAATGAAAATTCTTTATTATACTATCTGAGCCGCCGAACTTCGCACCGCCCTGACATGCATATGACGCGGGCTGCCAACGGTACATTAGCCCCGGTAGAATTGTCAATCGGCCATCATTAGCTGCATCCATGTATGAGAAAAGATTTTTTTTTCATAGTTTTTTTTTGCGTGATCTTTTCCGATATTTTAATAGTTATTCTGCTATTCGGTGCGAAGACAAATCCAATAAATTAAAGATAATCAAACTCAGTCTAGCCGTTCTTGAGTTATAAATGGTTTAAGTATTCCGACTTTGTTTAATATATTTATATAGATTACAAGCTATAAGTACACAAAAACAGAAAGAGAGAAACAATATAAATAAATACAATAAATAATGATGATACCTGTCTCTAAACTATTATGGGAAAATAATTTTTTATCTGAACTAATAAAGAGCTGAAACTGACATCGTTCATAAGAATTCCAATAATGTAACCAATGTTGATGTAGCTACGGGAAGCTACATAAAACCAGCTCACGAACTCCTTTATTCTCACACCAGATTGAGCTGTTGTGTAAAAGATGTCACTTCCTCGCCGGCACAGTTAGCCGAGGGAAAAACAAATAAAGCGCATTTACCAAGCGATTAATATTCGACGGAGTTCGGTCTCGGCCGGCGCCGGACCGCATCGTTTGTTTAACCTCTTCTGTCAATTTGATTTCCGACCTCGGGGGTATGTAATTTCCATTACGAAGGCCAGCCGGTTTGTTTATATATGGGCCGCCCAATAAGACCACCGCGATTCTCCGTTTCATCTAAGGAAATCTTATGTACATTTTGGTCCTGTTTTGCATCAAGTTACCGCGGAGGTTTTAATAATGTCTCACAGAAGCAGATTCTTTTCTTAATTGAAATGCTTTTCTTTCTCGAATAATGTAAAGAGTGGAATAGCATTATGGTAAATAGGTGTATTTACTTTACATAATGTCATTTAAATGGACATTTGTACGACTCAACGTTATCTAAGTAAAATGAAGAGTTCTGACTGATAGAAGTGTGTTATATAAATAAGAAATCAATCGAGATTTAGTTTAATCATTTTGTAAAAAATAGGAATTATTCCGTACAGTTGAATTGGTTTTACGACCGATATTTATTGTAGTACCAGGTTATTATGTACCTCAAGATTGCCTTATTTAGCATTGTTTCCAAAATAGACCATGAATTGAATACTGACTACTTAGGCACAGTATAAACATTAGTACCTGCTTAAGCCTGATTGTTCTAACGATTATAACAATGGACCCTGTTTAAAATTTATTTACGTTACCGTATTTAGGTTTATTTAGGCAGGAGCTATTCAGAGCTTGGAACGCGTCGGGAATTCAAATCAAATTCGTCTCATTAGCTAGTAAAGGAAAACTTTGATTAGTTGACCAACTCCAAGTAGAAAATGAGCGGGTGCTTTGGTGATGCCGGACGAACTGTGGTCATAACTTTTCTATTTAATGGTTAACTAACCTTATATACGACAAATTTTAGTTGAAAATTGTTGTATAGAAAGTAAATAAATAAATAAATAAATATTGCTGGACATTTCACACAGCGCTATCTAGCCCCAAACTAAGCAGAGCTTGTACTATTGGAACCAGACAACTGATAGAATACTTATATACATTTTTTTTAAATACGTACTTATAATATCTGTAGAAACAACCAGACCGGAAACAAATATCTGTAGATCATGCAAACATTTGTTCCGCGGCGGGAATCGAACCCGCTACCTCCTGCGTCTCAGCCGGCTATTCGTACACTGCGCCATGGAGGTCGTCGAGAGTAAGTAAGTACGTAACTTATAAGCATACACTTTCGAATATTAGGTAATTGGGTTACTTAGGTGTAATTTCGTAATAGATAACAGCGCATTTTGCCATGACTACGCCATTATTTCAGTGAGATATTAAACCAAAAATAACCTGTAGATATAAACTTTCAGATAATATGTTAAAAATAGTGGATAAAATGGCTGAAATAGCGTCAGTTAAACCCATGAAAAGGATATTAACTGCAGCATTTATCTAGCAGAGTCGGCCACCACACCTTGTCGAGATATACGATTTCCGCAGGCAATGACTTGAAAACAAATCTAGAGGGTACCTTTTGCGAGCACGCATAGTGTTCAACTTCTAATGCTTATTTAAAGCGATAAATAGCTCTATTTCCCGTATGCTCCAGATAAAATATTACTGGGTCAAAAACTTGTAGCAACCCGCGAAGTTATATGTGTAATCGAATGACTGTTCGCGTAATCATGTATAGCTCTACTTTGGTCTACACCTAACTTGATTATATTCAGAATAATTAAAATGATTAGAAAATTAAATAAAGATGATCATTCTTGAGGATATAGAGTTAAGAGGATTATGCCGCATTAATGCGCGGCGTCTTTTTTCTTCCTGATCTTAGTCATTCGTTATCAGCTCCAGCCTGCTCTTGGATTTATTGACTTTTTCCCCTGGCTTAATTTCCAGAGATTCGGTCGAATGACCCACGCTAGTACCGTAACATTAACGTGGCCCCTGGGAAATATCTTTCTGTTTTGTAGTATTTTTTAAATGTCTCTACAGGCGCTTATCCTCCGAATGTGCGGTGGATCTTATTATTCTTGTTTAATGTGAACCTTACCGTCCTATGTAACAGAATGGAACTTCGCCTCTAGCTAACTAATCCATCTATCACGCTGATTTCTTTTGCACTTTTCTGAATCGGATTTTACAGTATTTCTGTTGTACGAACCTGAAATACTGAGAAAAGAATTTGTAATATTCATAATAACTACACTATGAAAATAAGAATAATATATGAAAGGTTTAATGGTGTACTAACGTTCTATTCCTGTAACATAAAGTGGGTTCTTCAGGGGAGCTGTGGGTCGAAAAATTTGTTTAAAAATTCAATACCGTCTATAAGAAACTCGTTTTGCGAACGCAACGGCCTGCGAACATTCCCATTTTCCTTTAATAACATGGGTGAAATTGCTCGATTAGTGCGGAAGGGGATACATACCTGCTTTCTCAAGCCTTCGACTGCGATCCACAGACCGGAGAGAAACGTTACGTTACGTTTACGTTACTGATGCATTTAAAAGCTTTAAAACAAAAAAAACGCGCACATAGCAAGATCTAAAATATCTAAAGATAAGATAAGATAAAGATAATTTATTTTCGGTAACGAACTTCACAACACTAGGGTAGGTGCATCAGATGCAGTATTTTAGTTAAATATTAAATCCTAGTTGCAAAAGAAACATAGGCACCCAAACTAGGAAGACTTGTGATATGGCATGCAGGTCTCTCTAAAATCAATCTAAAAAGTAGCCCATGTGTTAATCTAGGTTATAATATACGTAAACACCAAATTTCATTTCTCAATCACGTCGTAACGGCTGAAATTCGTTCAGCCGTTACGACGTGATTGAGTACCAAACAAACAAACACACAAACAAATAAACAAACATCCAAACTTTCGCATTTATAATATTAGTATGATATCAATACTAAGTATAGGAACGCAAATCAATTAAAAATTCCGTAAAAACGGAGAACCTCGAGAGAGTTTAAGTGCTGCGCGAGTAGGTATCGGAGCTCTCGTTAATTATTAAAGTCCATCAATGTGACACGGCCTTTTCATCTTTTGTAACGAGAAATAACTACTTAGGTAAGTCTATGTGGAACTAGTAGACTGCTTTAAAAACTGTAATTATACTTGATTTTCTTTATTCCTAGTTGAAACTACTTTCTGGAGGTTTCAGTAACAAAATTCCTATCCAGTGGAACTCGAAACTGCATCTTCGGTAGTTTCAAATGCAATTTAGTGCGTTTATAAATCATAAAGCCCATTTTCTTTAAAATAGTTAAAATACAATTATAGGCTTACAAAATCATTATGCTTAAGGGGGTAACTTTCTTTACAAATAGAATGAAAAGACACCGTATTCTTTCGTTTCTCAAGAAAAATGTGAGAGTTAGCCGGATTAAAAGCATTCAATTTAAATATCCCGGACCTTTGTCCAGTGAGTTTCCGTTGGCAACCGGCCGTGAAATTTCATTTAATCGCCGGAGAGAAGTGCGTCTTGGCTAATGCAGATTGTGAAGTTCACCCCACGGCCCCAGTTAATTTATGGCTCAACAAATTTTTATTTTTTCTTGAACTGCTCAATTGTCAATTTCTTGAGTTAATTTAGTCACCTCTCTGAGTTCGTCACAGCAAACAAAGCTACCTCACTTCCAGTGAAAGGTGTAAAGATACACGTAGATATCATTCTTGTGATTTCCATTTAATTTCCTTAAAGTTTTGAATTTTGGGATTATGAGAAACGAGTAGCACGTGGCATCGTTGAAGTCTCCGATTTAAAATTCAGCGGAATGTAAATTGCCATTAATCGATCCTCCGTTATTGTTAAGTCTCGAGTGGTGGGAATTTAACATAATCTTATTACGAAGGCACGTACGTTCCAGTGACGTCCTGTGACTAAGCCTGGATTGGCTTAAATGTTCGCTTGATAGCCTCTGACTTAATACTAGGTAGGTCTGTGATGTCATGAACTTGTTATTTCGAATTATCAGGTATTCTTTACGAGCATTGTTTCTTAAATACGTGTAATGTATAGAACGGGTAAAATATGTATATATAAATAATATGCACCTACAGGACGGATATTATTTCTGTTTATTCATTTTTGCAGTAATGTACCTACCTACTCAGAGGATTGACAGAATCCGTGAGACCACGCTGCGTTTAAAGACCGGCATTGCTGATGCAGGAAATAAGGCTGCACTCGGAGAGATGGGCAACGATCGTCACGCAGTGGGGCCTGAAGACGGGCGACGGCGCCGAGGAAGGCCTAGTAGACGCTGGCGTGACGATATTGATGCCTTCGAGACAGTTTGGTGGGATTTAGCACGCGAGCGAAAGTCCTGGAAGACAGTGGGGGAGACCTTTGCTCAGCAGTGGGATGACGTAGGTTGAAAAAAAATGTACCCACATCATACATAGAGAAACTCACCATCGTCATTTATATAAAGATTCCAAAGTTCCAATCTAAAAAGTAGAGCTTATGGCGAGACGGGTACGATTAAATAACACAAATAAAAATGGATTTCTATATCTATTGCGAAGACCTCATGTGTGAATAACAAGTACCACTTGACAATAAAAAACACGAGTTTGTGTCCCCGCGGTCCCGGTGACCTTTTCTTGTTGACATCTTTATCGAACGATTTTCGAGATGTGGAGGCGTGGAAAAGTTAAATAAATCCAAGGAGAACATTAGATAAGAAAATGGCTTTTGTAATGTCTTCGGGACGCCCGTAAATGCAACCGATGTGCCGTAGATATCTGTCGGGAACGTACGAGAATTCAAACTTTGTTTCCGTTTCTTTTAAATGGTTCCAGCGATACTTTATGTATCACATTTATTATTGTAGTATTGTAACTTATAAAGTGGCTATTTTATCTTTTGCCTATGACGTGAGTTTGAACGAATGGGTGTATGTAAAAAACATTTACCAATTGTTTGGTTTCAAGCAATCAAAACTTCACCTACACGATAGCCCTAATAATAAACAAAGAATCAAAAAATCGTTATGTAGGTCTATTTTACGATCACTATGTGCAATGCGCGTGGCCTAGTCAAACTGCAGTGGACTCGGGTGTACAGTACAATGATAGAGCTATAAAACAACAGAGTCGGACAAGCATCGCGGATAAATCACGTACATTTGTATCTACAACACACGCCCGACAGGAGACGAACCCGGCAATTCGATGTTTTCATTGTGCATTTGTTGTCGTATATAACGCGGCGCGCAAATGATTTGTTGATGCTGGATTTTGGCGTGGCAGGATTACTGCAAATTTTAATAAAGTTGGATACCAAGCTTACGGGAAAAATATACATTGTGTACAGTTTACTAGCAATGATAATACGAGTATTTAATTTTCATTTCATTTATTTCATCTTTCGACAAATTAAATGTTCTTAGACATGTCAGTAGGTACAATATAAAAAATTCAATTAAAAATAGTTAGCATAATTTACAATGTCACTATGGTAGTAACTTAATTATAATGTCAATAGCGACTAACAAATTTTACAATATAAAATAAACACCTACTTAAACAAAAGAAATCAATAAAATAATAAATAAAATTAGAAGTATCTGCAAAAGTATTGTCAATTGTATAATAAAATTAAAAACGAAATAAAAAAATAATTCCAATGTATGAATATGTACTATAAAGCAAAAAGGTTTTTATCTGCAAAAGCTTCGTCCAAACGATAAAAACTTTTGTTAGTTAAATGTCCTTTGATAAACAATTTGAAGTCATTGTCGGCAAGACTTTCAACATTTTTGGGTATTCTATTATACAATTTTATCGCTGTGCAATAATAGCTTTTGGAAATTTTTGATAATCTGGTTTTTGGTATAATTAGGCGATTTTTATACGTAGTATTAATATTGTGGACATCTGTAGCTCTTTTCATATGATGTAAATTTTCTCTAACATAGAGTAAGTACGTTTTGGAAAATAAATTCTCCAATCATTGTCATGATGTCCAGTACCTTAAACTTTTATCTACACGATTGCCTAGAACCTATCCCCAAGATATGGTAATGGTAGAGGTAGCACAAACAAGAGTTGTAACCATCGGCCAGGTGAGTACATAATATATGTAGAGGCCATGGGGAATACGCTATGCGAATAGCACATGATCGATTAGAGTGACATTTCACGAAGGACTCTTATACCCAGTAGTGGGGCCATTATTTGAAATCTTCGATGTTGACTGTTGTTTTACGGCATGGGCGAATATTCTACGCATCTAACATTGTTTTTTAGATTTTCATGTAGTATACATATGTGCAGAAATATCGGGACACTCAAAAATCATTGTAAATTGTAATAATAATAACTGATATAAAATTAAATAAATAAATATTACTGGACATTTCACACAGCGCTATCTAGCGCCAAACTAAGCAGTGCTTGTATTATGGGAACCGGATAAATGATAGAATACTTATATACATTTTTTTTTGTAAATATGTACATTCCTTTATTATATAGAGAAACAACCAGACTCGGCACAAATATCTGAGGATCATGTAACTATTTGTTCCGCGGCGGGAATCGAACCCACTACCTCCTGCGTCTCAGCCAACTATTCTCCCACTGCACCACGGAGGTCGTCAAATATATATTAGATATTATAATTATATATTATTATAAATAATTAGATCATCGCCATTATAGTTCAAAAAGTTATATCATAGTAAAGGTTCTTTATAGGTAATTTTCTGCGTCAAGTTCAACCAGAAATCTTCCTAATAAATATAAGTTAAATATATATGTATACCTCAAGTAAATAATTGAACCAAAAAGCTCATATTAATTTTCAATTAAGGTTTATATCTGTACCTTTGTCATTAAAATAGCTAACTGGAAATTTATTTGTAAATAGTCTTAAAAATGGTTAATTTCAAAAGTTATTCACACATTGCAAGAATTTTATAACGATTGAATGTATGTATATGATTCTTCCATATTTAATGCCTTTTAGCTATATGTTGTATGTATGAAAGCACCAATATTAGATAATGGGGACCTACTTGTTGTACCTATGTCCGAAAAGGGCAAACTGTTACTTATTTTAAAAAACCTTCGTTAGAAACAGTTTACAATAAAGATTTATCTATTTCTATTTATAAGACAAGGATGGAGCGAAACTAGTTACTATGTGGTCTATGTGAAGCAAACGTGAGTATTATTTGGCAGGTGGAATACAAAAAACAGGCAGCCATTTAACTTTTTCCTCGAAAAAGAGTTTTGTGGAATCTCAAATAAGATTTTACGACAGTCCTTCGAGAATTCGTACCCAAAAAAGTTTAATACAGATTATCACACAAGAAAAGCTCAAGCTATTTTCTGTTACTAAAATTCCGATATTTCTGAATAGGATTCCGAATCTTTTTGAGTGCTTAAAAAATTGTTACATTTTTATACTCCTATAGGAATTCAAATTGTTTTAACCTTTTTCGTATTGACTTTACCTATTCTTTGTTGACGTTTAAATCAGTTAGTAGCTTAATGTATGATGTGATGATCCTAGCAATTGCCTTTGTGACTTAGTACTTTACCTTGTCATTTAGTACGGCTTGAATGAATGAATGAAAACACTTTATTTTACACAATATAAACAAAACAATACAAACAAAATAGAAACCACAAAGCAAATAGGACAATGGGCGGTCTTATCGCTTAGAAGCGATCTCTTCCAGACATCCTTTGGATGGAGAGGATTTTGTTATAACAAATATAATGGTCGGGAGTGTACATTTATGGCCAAACTATTGCTTGTAAGGCAGCCGTAAAAACGGCTTGTAAGTTAAGCACTTGTAAAATTTCATAATCCTCCTAACCTGACCCAGAAAAGTTGTTTAAATCATAAACACGAAGCAGGTAATGAGTAAATTTGAAAAAAAAATGTATTAAACGATTTATCAATGGAAATATCTAGAAAGAAAAAACATTACCAAAACAGGTACGCACAAGAAACAAACAAATACTACGTACAAAAAAAACTACAAAATGTCTCATGATTCTCTTTGAGGTCAATTAAATCCGCTATCTATCAATGCGCACGCCTTGAATGCTGGCATTGCCACTTCTAATTATTGATCCCCTCATCCATCGCTACGATTCAATAGGATTAGAGGTCGCCCAGACCCCGTTCGTTAATCCTTAAATACCGTCTGTCCATCTGTCAGTAATTAATGAAAGGATTTATTCTAATCAGCTGTTGGTTTTGTTTACCTTTTCAAAAACAAAGAAGAGTCGAAAGCTGATTGAAAATGCTTCAAAATGATAACACAACATTTCTAAGTACATTTCAGTACGATGATGGATGTGATGATGCATAGCGAAGCATGCAGTTAGCAGTAGCGAATTTATGGGCAATCTTCGTCAACGTCAAACGGTGTTGACTGGACAAGCTCCCTCGGTTATAATTCAGCGATGATACGTATCGTATGCAACACCACGATAACCGACGTTCAATTGAGGATATTTATTATTCATGTGGAATACATGTCTAATTAATAATTAGGGCGAAGGTGGGGGACCGAGTCAATCGTCTATCCATCTGCTCAAAACTCGTCTGTACTCTGTTCTCGATTGCAAGTTGACGAAATTACAACAACATACTCACAGAATTTATCTTTGAAAATCAATTTAAATACTTATAGATTTTTGTAATCGAAAGAGTAGGTGCAATCTAGACCACAGGCAAATATTCAGTGAAAGAAACAGGGACGCGGGAATACAAGAAACGTACAAGTCGTCATCGTCATTTCTCCGCGTATAATGAATTTCTATTACAAAGGCCACTTTTTGGCCTATCTCGGTTTACTATTTCAGGCAACATATGCCAGAGATCAAGTTACACTGGCGGCTTTAGCTTGCCCAGTAGCAATACGTCTCATCTGTCTAGTTAGGTACAGCTTATCGAGTAGTCCACACTCACCCGGCCGCTAACTGAAACTGATTTATTAGATCGATGCTAGTTTATTCAACTACGGGTATTGTTTATTAATTGGTACAACCGCTATACATGATCAGCTGCCTTACTTACCCAAATAATATTCAGCCAGCCGGTATAGGTATTTATTACTCCCTGGAACCTTGAAATATTTTCATAATTCTACAGAAGATTTGATTATAAAATGAAGTTATTTTATTTAAAATGGCGTGTTTGCGGGGTAGTTTCAGTCAGCAAGAAAAAAATGGTGGTTATTTTTAGATATATTTTTTTATATGTCATTCTAATTTGGTTGCATTCCGTGAACGAAGAAAGTTCGTATTTTACGAAGTCAGTAAACAACAGAATCGCCATCAGTAGGTACTTCATCATTCATTTAGTTGATCAATGTGGTTAAATACAAAGATCTGGTTGTTTTTCTATCCATACTAACAAGTGGTTCGCCCCGAACTGAGTTCTCGCGAGTCTCCCATAAAAACAAAAAAAATATTATATGTATGTGTATTTACCTAATCTGTGACGATCAAAATAGTGTCACGAAATAAATAACCATACTACTTAACCTACAGTTTCATTCAATTAACAGGTAACGGGAGTACATATACCTATTGTGGTAACTCTTTTTTGGGGTAGGTACCAATTGCAGTTATTCTGGATTTCAGACTTTTGCATATATTTGTGTCACTTAAGCTACACGCATAACAAATTTCAGCACTGTGGGGTCACTGGTGTACCCTGTAAATTTTGTCAAAGTTTAGTTTTAATTATGGCTAATAACATAAAAACTACAAGGTTTAAACTAAAAAAAGGGATCAAAATGTACTCACAAATACCTTTTATTCGACGTGCCGCTTGAACGGATAGTCTCATTTTGTTTTTTATACCCCTTTTGAACCCCATTATCTAAACAACCCCCCCAGATTTTTAGCTCATTTGTTCAAGCCAAAATTGTGCCATTACCACGTACCTATATATCAAATTACACGATGATCAGATAAACGCTTCGAAAGTTATCCTCGGACAAACAAACATACATACATACATATTATATACAACGCCGATTTGCCCAAGTTGATACAGAGATCTCGCTTCCCTCAATCAATAAATGATTTATTACATTAGATTAGATAATTTCTTTATTGCACACCATTAAATAGAAACATATAAAAGAAAATACACTTTTAAATCATAGGTACAATGGGCGGCCTTATCGCTAAAAGCGATCTCTTCCAGGCAACCTTTGAATCTGTGTGAACAAATAAGGACGGCGGCGTTATTAAAGATAATATAAAATAAAATGCATATAATATATAATACCGACGGATTAGCTAGTTGAAGTGGCAATGGGCAGGCCATATAGCGCGCAGAACAGATGGCCGATGGGGCTGGAAGGTTCTCGAGTGGAGGCCACGGACCGGCAAGCGCAGCGTAGGACGTCCACCTACAAGACGGGCAGATGACTTGGTAAGAACCGCAGGTCGGCGTTGGATGCAGGCCTCTTCCAACCGCAGTTCCTGGATATCAATGAGGGAGGCCTTTGTCCAGCAGTGGACGTCCTACGGCTGATATGATGATGATGATGATGATGATGAACATATAATATAATCATTAAATTACATAAAGATTAATATTATACTACATAAAATATATATACTAACTACATATATAAATTATAAAAATGTATAAATTAATAAATGGTCTAGGGACCCTAGTGACTATTAGGTACTGCACTAGCTTTTTTACTATCTGTAATTAGAGACTAAAAAATAACCAGAATGTATGTATGTTATGTACCTATAAACGCTCTCTCAACACAGCATAGTGTGTAATTAAATTAGGATTTCAGCTATAATACCCTGTACCCAATGTGTTCAGGTTAGCGAGAGCGGTTTACCCAACAACCTGATTACCAAAGACCACTTCAACTCCAATATCACTTGTGTAATTAATTACATTGCATAGAAATGACTCGATAAACGTTGATTTGTCAGTGATTGAATTTATGTTGTTTTATTTTAGCGATGTGTATAATGAACTTTGCATTGTCCTTCAATAATAAGCTAGTTATCTTTTAATTACACAGTGGACTTCCATTATTTTGATAGTGCAGCGGAAAATATGTTGGCTATATAGTATTTAATATAAACAGGGCAGGGTATTTGATATAAAGTATCTTGAATATTGTAGATGGAACATTTACTGAAAGAAGACATTATTTTTATTTAAAAAACAATTTAAACTGAACCGGGAATCGAAACCGCTACACGAAAAAAAATACTGTAGTTTTATCATACCGATCGAAAGGCTTCATCTTAAGGATTATTTTTTTCTAAATAACATAGTCTCAGAAATAAAAGGAAGTGGCATAGCCGTGGACGCCCTGTATTCAATATCATGTTAGTAATGTTTTGAGTACTTATCTTTTGAGGCTTTAAGGCCGATAAGGCTTTTTGTGTTGTAGCAAAAGAAAGTTTTGCAAGTTTTTTTCATATCATCAAAAATCCTAATTCCAGCATTAATAGTCTACGAGTGTATAGCGGCTGTAACTGGACGGACAGACAGACAGGCAGACGGAAATGGCGAAACTACAAGGGTTCATTAAAACAGTCAATGACTTGCACCAGCAACCATAAACGCCACCGTATTATATGTCACACAAAGAACAGAAAAAAAACATTTTCTGCTCAGCACGAGCCTGTACACTAAGTGGCATTCATTAATTCAATTCATGTGCGCATTTTTCCTTTTCAACTCACATCCCCGCAGCAACGAACGGAAGAGTACGAACGTTACACCATTTATTTTTTAATCTTTTTATATAGGGTGGTTGATATACGCACAAACATGAAAGGGGCTATTTTGAGGAGCATAATAAATAAATTTGTGAAATGTGAAATTTATTTTGGCATGTAAAAACAACACTTTATTAAACTTATGTTGTGCTATTGCATAATGCTTGCCATCTAACCACAGATACTGTATTTGTGACGTCTCGAGATATCTCTTGTTGTCCCTTTCTAACCCAAAACCCGCAGCCCATTCCCAAAGAGATATCAAATCGGCCTTTAATTTTGGATGTCGATTGCAAGAAAAGGCAGTAAGTTTTATATCGAATTAATCACATAAACATAGTCGATTTTCTTTAAAATTTGATCATATAAATAGTAGTTTCTTTTTCGAGAATTCTTTTTTTATTTTTTGAGAAACCATCAATTGAATATCGTCAGGATATTACCAAACACCCTGTATTAAGGTTATGCTACTCTTGATATCACCTGAAGAATTTTTAGTTAACTAAGAATATTAATATCAAGTGACCTGAAAAAGCAGAAAATCATGACGAAGAAGGTTTGAAACTTCAAAGAAAACTGAACGAAGAAGCTGTATATAGGCTTTTCAGAGACTTCGAATAAATAATTTCCTTTTAATACTTTCCGTTCATCTATTCAAATAGCCCTGAGAGCACTTTCAGAGATTGCAAAATGTAATAGTGAAAAGATTCTATTGACTTAGGGCAATATTTTTCGTCAACAACCTTTGTATTCTAAAGAGCGATCTCGAAACACTAAAGTATTCTCAATGTGAAAGTCATTCGATTAAATGTGTGTGAAATGATCCGAAAAGAAAATTGCAACAAGGGTTGTGTAAAGGTGTTATTTGATTTTGATTCGAGTTTAATAAAACTTAAGTACGGATGAAAGAGGTGTTTGTAGGTAGAAACGGTACGTACCAGTATCGTTGGTCTATTGTTCGTCTAGTGGTCGCACTGTCAGTTTTTTAATATTATGCATTAACAAATTCAACTTATTTCTTGGCTTTTTCGATGAGAAACCATAACTTCGTAGTACTCGTAGATTAGTAGAAAATATTTCATATAATTTGTGATGAAAACCTCCTTTCTCTATTCATTTTAACTTCTAACTTAAGGGGAGACCGGAGGGGAATCGCCCATGCAACACGTACTACCAAGATCATTTCTAATTGGAGCATATTTCTACCCTAATAAGGTATTATTTTAATTTGAATAGTATTTATCTAGGTTCCCAACCATATATTAGATCACAATATTTACCGTAAATGAAATAGAAGCGTATCGCGTTCTGCATGTTTTAACGTCATAAAAGACCTGTTTTCAACATAATTGTTTCGTATTAAAAACAACAACATCTTACGTATCCTAATCATAGGAACATAGATTATATCGTCGAGTTACAGAATAATAACACATTGAGAAAAATACAACAAGTTTTCAGTCATCATTTTTGGTATTACGGAACACGGTCAAAATTTAATCAAATTAAGACTCGTTCATTTGCTATCACTGTCGCTCTGCGTGGCTAAACTTCGTCACTAAACAGGGATAGCGATATTCAGGCCGAAGTTTTTGATGCAGCCGAATTGAAGTTGCACTCGGGGTTCGCCGGCTTCTTAAATGAATTTATTTTAGAATGACAATAAAATTACAAGAAAAGATTAAAATTTTGGCAGACCTCAAAGCAGACATAGATCCAGATGTTATGTACGCAAATAGCATGAGTATTATTCAACCATTACAAGGTATTATTTACACAGCATATGGTAACAGAATCCTCAAAAGCTTTGCGCTGGCGTAGAAGCCTGATTTGACTGAGTACCTGGTGATGCCGTATTCTCGCGGGAGCTTTAATTAGCCCGGTTATATTACAATGCGGCAAGATGGCCTTCCTTAGCGTCCTAACATAGGACGCTTCACAGAGAAGGTACTAACTTACGCTTAGATTAAATTATTTCATTTGGTTGAAACTTATCACGCTACTATGAATACTATAAACTACTGGCTGACTCACCTGCGGTCCGCACGCTTAAGAATACAAAAATATCTCTTACTAGCGGCCCGTCTTGGCACGGATGGACATTTGTTTTTTAAACATTTTTTATGGCTAATAATTTTACATCTTCGGTTACATTAATGAAATTTTAATAGGGATCCCTTATTTTTTCTAGTAATTAATATAGCCTATGTTACTCAGGGATAATTTAGCATTGTAATAGTGAATAAGTTTTTGAAATCGGACCCGTAGTTTTTGAGTTTATTCCTTACAAACATACAAATCTTTTCTCTTTATAACTTTTTTATATATATAAAAATAGTATAGTTACACGTTTTGCTATTATATTCGTAAATGATTTGATCTTTATTGACTATACATTTGGATGTTATTATAACTTAATCTATAAAATCGACAGTACAGTTTAAAAAAATAAATGCATTAACGTACTTGCTTATTGTTCTAACAATACATTTTGATTTATTTTTGTTAACTGTGTATAAAATGAGAAATAAGGAAAGAAAATATAATCTTAAACAATTTAAACTAAACATATTCACATTTAATTGCGAAGATCACTTTAAAGTGATAAGACAGCCTGTTATACTATTTGTTTTGTGTTTTCTATGTTGTTCCTATTTTTTTACAATAAAGTGTTTTCATTCATCTATATACATATATATATTATATCATTGTCTAGGTACTTTATATTAGGTTGGGGAAAAAGTTTCTTCGCATTTTTTAAGAAAATTCAAAACAATTTTTAATATAGTTTATTTACATTTAACTAAAGTATGTAGGTACCATTTTGTATGATAATTTTTTGCCATCTTGTAGGTAGGGACATGATCCCATTCCTATAGAAATTTTGGGGCTTCTGATCAAAATACCGCGACAAGTAGTTTTGGCAGTCCTCTCGTGATGTTAACCTGACACTGCCTAAAGAATTCTGAAGAGACCGAAACAGATGGAAATCTGAAGGTGCAAGGTCAGGACTATACGGCGAATGCATTAACACCTCCCAGCCAAACTCTCTTAATTTTTGCTGAGTGGCTAAAGATGTGTGAGGTCTAGCGTTATCATGATGAAAAACCACACCCGTTCTGTTGATTAATTCCGGCCGCTTTCTCTCAACTTCTTGCTTTAATCTCATCAGTTGTTCGCAGTAGAGTTCAAGATCGATGGTCCTACCTGGTGGTAACAGCTCATAATGAATAATGCCCTTCCAATCCCACCACACACACAGCATCACCTTGTTGCGAGTTAACCCGGGTTTCGCCACAGTCTGTGAAGCCTGATCGGCCTTTGACCACGACCTTTTTCGCACGTTCTTGTCGTACGTGATCCGTTTTTCATCACCAGTTATCAGCTTCTTCATGCCCATCCTGCCCTACCACCTGCACGATGGGGCATCTGATGACCTGCTCCGACGCTGCCATAAACGTGGCGGCGTACTGGTCAAAATGGCTATAGTATTGAGACATCGACACAAAAGAAGAAGAAGAAGAAAGAAGAAGAAGCTTCTTCAAAAATGGTTCGGGTTCATTACGTCGTAATAAAGAATAACAAATGAGTACACGGTTTATTAGGTTTCTTTCAGTGAGCACGTGGGGTACCCAAATATCGAGCTTTTGTGTACCCAGTTTTTATCAAATGCGCCAAAACTGTTTTGTGGTCAATTCCCAGTTCTTCAGCTACGTCGTAACTGGGTAAGGCAGTAGATTTTGCCACTTAGTAACATAGAGTAACAAGACACTTCTATGTTACGGTAACGTAGAAGTAACGCGCAAGTAACGCATAATGTTTCTTAGGCCGATTACATAATGCGCTATTTTTAGCCGACATTAAATAAATGAAAAAAAAATGTTAGATGAGACTAAAAATGTTTAAACATATCAACAGTTCAGATTTCTTAGTTTAGTTTAGAATTATTACACAACCGTAAAATCCGGCCAAGTGAACCAAATAAAGCAATATTACCAGGGAATTAATACTACAAGTAAAATAACAACATTATTTAATGTCATACATACAGTTTCTCAAAAACTCTTCTATCAATAACAAGAAAAAATAAAGAAGATACATTATAATTTTATGTTTAATTCTAGAAAATAAGCTACACAATGAGATCAGCAAATTTTAATTATCACAAAAATTAGAGCATTATCTTAGACACATACAAAAACTCTTGTACTAAAACAAAAAAATAACTAAATAACATACATTATTATGTATAAACCTAAAAAAATAAGTTACATATTGAGATCAGCAATTTTTTAATCACAAAAATAATTAGAACAATATCTTGGACGTACAAAAACTCTTCTAGCAAAGACAAAACAAAACCTAATTAACATTATAATATATAAAATAAACACTTAATGAAATCAGCAAAATTCACAATAATTAGAACAATATAGGTAAGTACTATGAACACTATAGTCTTTCTCTAAAAGTTTTTAGAAACACTTGCGTTATCTTTTTTAAGTAAAAAAGTAGGTTAATCACTAGGAGCAGAATTAATATTTGTATGAATTTTTATTTTTGATTAAGGTAATTCCTTCGTAGTAGCTCGCGAAATTCAAATTTTCTTGTGTGACAAAAACTCGTAGTACTTAAAATAAAATAACATACTTATAAAAATAGACAAGCTACATCACTCTCTCATACCTAGGTACATAAGAGGTCAGTGCAATAAAAAAACCTTTCTTAGACCTTGTACAGAAATATTCAACTAAAATAAACCATGTCGAAATCAGTACTCAGGTAATATTCTTTGGAGGCTTCCTCCCGTTGCATCAAATTTACCTTTTTGACTATAGAAATATTAGTCACTATATCAACATCTAATTTTCTTTGGACTACAAACTTTACGGAATCAGATTTAACATCCTTGACAGTTTTCAAAAAATTTACCTTATAATAATTTTCTCCATCCTTAAATTCTATATTCTCAACAAATCCTATAAAATATTTCCACGTGTTTCGTTGAAAATATCTAACTATAATACTATCGTTTAAAATAAAGTTCTGCGTATTTTCTTCACTCTCAATTGTCTTTTTTCTTTCTTCTTTATTTATTTTCGATTCCTTGTCACTTTTATCTCCTTTTAAATTCTCAGATTTGTATATTTCATCTAAATCTATTTTATCCATTTCATTGTATTTATCTGCGTCTTGTAGATCTTCACCAGTATTATTTTGTCCTCTCATCCTTTCATCTTGTTTCTTATATTCAGTCTCAATTGTATTATTGTTTTTATTTTCTTTAGTTATTTTTATATCTTCTTCTCCGATAACTTTTAGAATTTCAATGCTTTCATCTTTGTTGGTACATTCAATCTCAATTTTGTGTTTTTCTGTCATTACAAACTTCTCTATCAATGTCTTTTCGATCTCTTTTTTGGTATCGCTTTTGTTTTCCTTGTTCTCATCTATTTTTCTATTATCAGTCTTAATTTTGTTACTATCATTACTTCTTATTTCCATTACGGGGACTTCCTTTCCAAATAAATTGCTCTCTCTTAAATCATAACTCGCAATATTTTCCGTTTTTTTTCTTATTTGGGACAAAATTGTCACGTCATCTTTCCCAATAACATGTTTCGTAGTTTCGCAAAATCTTTTAGTCATTAAATCTTTATTTCCACAAATTATTTTTCTTTTCCTTTCTTGTTTTGTATTATTTTCAGCATTAGGTTTCTTTAAAATTATTGTCGATAGTACAGTCACTTTCTTGTTTGGATCAATTTTTGGTTTCTGAACACCAGTTTTTTCGTCAAGTTCAATAGTTAAATTGTTTTCGTCGTCGTTAAAATCTGGACTTATTGAACCATCAGAAAAAAACTCCGAAGCATCGCTTTCTGCATACTCAATGTTATCATCACATTCGTCTTCTTCGGTCGATGAGCTGATATACCTTTGTCTAGTTTTCTTGCTATTTTTTGATTTTTTTTACTTCTTTTTCCTGTTCACTATTGCTTTGTTTATTCGTCTGTTTTTCGTTTGTCTTAGTAGTACACAGAAAGCTATGAGATGCAGGTGAGTGACATTCGCAGTTGCCTCTAGGATCCCCACAGAAACAGCTGAGATCTCTGTATTTCAGTTTCAGCCTTTCCATTGTAATCAGCTGATGAATTTTCATTGTTTGGGGCAAAGGACTAAGCTTTGTGGTTAAAGGCTTGATGTTAAGAGCAGAAATATAGAATAATTTGATATTTGTGTCCGCTGATTTCAAAATATCAAAAGCTATTTCTGCATTTGGGATGTCTTTTCCTTGAGCGATTTTGGCATCTAGTGTTCGTTTGATGACCCCTCCGATACCATCAGCGGCACCTTTTCCATGGGCAGCCTCAAAAAACGACCAAGTACTGTAACTAAACCCATATTGATAGACTTTTTCACTGAATAAGTAAAAGTTTTTTTTCTGTCTGTATTAGGTCGTTGGGCCGTCAGAGAAAAAGTGAATGGTAAAAACGTTTGGATAGTTAAACTTTATGTGTTGTAAAACGGGATCGAGGTGGGCCCATATTGCCTCCGGATTGTGTTGGTTATCTGCGGATATAGAACAGAAAGAAATCGGTTTCTTCCCTCCTTTAATGTAAATAACTCCCGTATGAAGGGTAATCTGTTCTTTTATGAAATGCATCGCCTGTATTTCTTTATGGTATTTGCAGGTGAAATTTTCTGAGAAATCTATATGGATGCATACTTCATCACTTTTTAAATTATTAATGCAATATTTGTATTTTATATATTGGTGATAAAAATTAAAAATATGTGTTTTAAACTGTTTCATTTCTGCACTAAATATGTCAAGTAAGTCATGTAAAGTACGCTCCTTCTTAATTTTTGTCATCAGTTTAGTTGTCTTCTTTTCTCCTGCCTTTTCATATTCGTGGTCTTTTAAAACCCAAGTAAACCAGCTTGCTTTAGCCGACAGTTCTTTGTTATCAACTTTTAATTTATTTTCTGAACACTCATTACAGTTATTATACATGCAATCTTTTGAGTAAAAATCACATACTAAATCTGTTGTAACCTCATTTAGATTGTCAGTTTTAAGTATGTTAAGGGATTTCAGTTCATCCACCAGGAATTGCATATTAGAATGTTTTTTGCATGCGCAGCTCTCACAATCCTTGATTTTTAGAGAAAGTACATAAAACGGGCGGTACTTTTTAAAAGTACTGAATCTTATTTGGCCCTCTTTTGCGATAAACTTTCCATGAAGTACAATCAGTTTGTCTAGCAAATACCTCTTTTGGCGTGTGACTTTTTTGAAGGTTCTGTATTCTTTTTTGCCTGCAGTGGCGCGGCTAACATCATCTCTATTAAAAAAACATTCAATTTTCTTTTGCAATGCAGACGTTTTTGTCTTCTTCTGACGGTAGTTTTTGAGATTACTCTTGAATCCCAGAGAGGTTCTTAGCCTTGTTTTCAGTTTATATTTTTTGACAATATTGGCATCCAGAACTTTTCTCAAAAAAATCTTTTCAGTATTGTTAGCGGTTTGGAATTGTAATTTTAGTGACTTCGTTAGAACATTGTATTCAAATAGTTTCTTCTTAACTTCTTCTTTCTTTGGCGTTTTAATCATAGGTATGGTATTATTTATGAACTCTGTCACTTCTTTCCTCGGGGTTTTCTCTTCTAATTGTCGTGTGTTCTTTGTTTCCTCTGCCTTGTTTAATCTAGTTAATACATTTTCATAATTTGCCTGCATCTTGTCCATTTTGTTTTGTTGTCTAATTATTTTTTTCTGAAGACCTTTGAATCCTTTATTCAATTTGTTTAACTGTAATTTCAATTGTGCAGTTTCTTGTTTCAGCTTGTATTCAATTCGGCGTTGCAAATTATGGCAGGTTAATTGGTAATTATCTTGCTTGGAATTTGAAGTTTGTAATGATTCATTTTGCGATGCCATTTTTGCATCTTTTGCTTTGTTCCGATCTTCTTTCCATTTTTGCCTTAATTCTTGGTTTTGGTCTTCAGTATAGGTACTCTTTTTTTTCGCATAGTAACGTGCAGCTCTTTCTTTGGCCTTCTTTTGTGTTTCTTCATAATTTTGGGGATTTTCGTTCTTCAATTTATCGCGATATTTTTTCTGCTTTTCTGCTGCAGTCATCGGCGGCATCTGTGACAATATTGTTCTATAGTTAATCAGAAAATCAGGGTTTTGATTCGTTCATACAGTAATATTTAAGCTAAGGTTTTTAACGCTAACCGACATCATTTGCTGGAAAGAGAAGACCATTCGCGCGAATATCGAAGAATACGGGTGCGCGTAGTTTACTTTTAATGTAGACACATCTCTGAATAATATTAATATAAACGTTAAAAAAATTAAAAACAGACTTTAAAAATAATGGTACACAACAGTTAGATTTGGTTTAATCAAGAAAAAGCATCGATTTTCATAACTGATTCTCACGAAAGACACGAAGTTCATTCTTTTTGAGGTAGTTTTCTACTTTTTTTGAGTTTATTTTAATTTCCAATGAGTGGCGCTAAAAATATGTTTAAAACATCATTTTTTAAGTTTCTACGAATGTCCAAACTCCTTAAATGACACTGAACCTAGCAAGTTGTTAAGGCAACTCAACTTCTGTTGTTGTGTGTTTTTTTGAATTTCGTAAAACAGTCTATACCAGTAAATAAAACTGTTAAAAAAGGAATTTGTACCTGCTGAAATAAAATGGTAACTGATATTAAAAAGAAATGCCTTCTGCATATCAAATAAAAAAATACTGAGCAAAAAAATATTTATTATCATCGATACATATATCGATATTATGCACAAACCTTTACAATAGTAAAACGTTACGTAACATACAACAAACGTTACCAGTGACATCGAAGTAACGTAGAAGTAACGTAAAAGCGCGATTTTTCAAGGTTATAAGTAGCCATAACTCGACATCAAGGTAAATTTTAAACAAAAAACATCGTCACGCTGTTATTACATACATAACGCATAATAATATAAAAGAATTATACAATAAAAACAGTTATTTACCTTAGAAATCGCCAAAATTCACAATTTTAATTCACTGACGAAACACACACGTGCACCTTTGACAGAGTCCAGAGACGAAAAGATGGCGTCTTTTTTTTTTTATTGCGCTGCCTGAATAGTTGGTGTTGCCATTGCAATCACAACATACTACCAAACTGTTTTCAACGCTTTTTAGGGGAAATTTTTGTAACATAGAAAATAGTAACATAAAAGCAAAAATATGGAGCATAAGTTTGACTAGTAATAAAACTATAAAGGACGCGTTTTTAAGACACAAAAAGCACGGATGTAGCAGCTTAACTTTGACACATTTCAGATATCAGAATTAATTAAATATACATTATTAAAAATATAAGTTTTTATAGTGAAAAGTGCCAAAAAGACAGCATGTTTTTCGTAAAATTTGGGGACTGGACGAATTAAAGTTGTTGTATTTTTTTTATTGTACATCTTACATTCATTAAAAAATATGGTGTAAGAGTGTACAAGATATATAACATGATAAAAATACCTTCAGTACAGTTCACCCACTATATTGTTTTTATTAAGCAATCAAAATTCAAGTTTTTTTTTCACTTTAAAAAGTGGCAAAATCTACGGCCTTACCCAACTACTGATACGCCGATCTTGCTCCACTTTTTCAAAAATGGCATCAATTTTATCCGTAATAGGGGCGACCAGAGCGACGTGCATCTTTGACATCAAAATTTTGACGGATTGAAAACGCTTAAACCCAATTTGTGCTACTCTCACAGACACTGCACTAGGTCCATACTTTATTTGTATTTCATTTTTAATAATTGTGTTTGAATTTAATATGTACTAGCCCATTTAACATGTTTAATTAAGTTTTTTACTAACAAATATGGATCTGTGACATCTGAAATAAATGAATGAATTGAATTGAATAAACATCGCAAATTTTTTTCGCGGCTTGCGTTGCATTTTTACCTTTTTTGTAGTAAAATTTTGCAATGTATCGAATTTTTTCACTAGATTCATTCATCTTTACAGTACGAAAAACAAATAAAAATCATACAAATGTCTAATTTGAATTTGGAGTTATCTTGTTTAAAATTTAAACTTTGAATGATACCAAAACCAGCCAGATACAAATAGTATAGCCAAAGAGATTTTATTACAAGTTCATACATACTATAATGCGAAAAGACTCTTTCCCCAACCTATTATAAAACAAAGACGGGTTAGTTACACCATTTACAACTCATGAACGACTTCACCGATTTTGATGATCTTCTATTTGTTGGATTTGTCTCCGCCCCGAATAGCAGAATAACTATTAAAATGTTGGAAAAAATACAAATACGACGAAAATTCATTTTTTCATACATTGATGCAGTTAATGATGGCCGGCGTATATTGACAGCCCGCGTTATATGCATGTCAAGGCGATACGAAGTTAAATATAAAATAAAGTAGGTAGGTATTAAAGTATAATACTGTCATTGGTGTAAAATTCTTTTATCACGAGCAAATTATCGCGATTCTACTTAAACGCTTTTTTAACCAACTTTACGGGTTCTGTTTAATTAACACATATATTATTATCGAACAAGGTATCCAGTACAAAACAAGTAATGCTGATTAAATTGTGGGAGAAATATCAATGATATTGAACAGTGAAAACCCTTTACCAGTATCCCATTTTATATGGCAATTATTGTGCTGTTATTGCTTTAATAAGCAAATGGAATCATTATTGAATTCAAATTAATATAATACCTTTATGTACATTTATTGGAAAATATTATCAAAATCAATTATAGAAAGTTGCTTGTTATTGAAAAATAGTTTACTTGGTAGAGAGCTAACCATTTTTCTAGAAAAAATTAGAACAAAGATTGAAAAAATAAAGCGCCTTCATTTTAACTATTCATCGCCTTTATTATAAAACTAGCTGACCAATCCGAAGCTTCGCACGCGTAGTTTTTTAATAAAAACATTACCCCCTTCTCCGCAGTTGGGTAAAAAGTAGCCTGTACCACCCAGAGATCGGTCCAGTAGTTTCGGAGTCTATTCAATACAAACAAACAAATCTTTCCACTTTATAATATTACAAAGTTTTTTGTAGATATTGATATGTTCTTTAATATTGTAGAACATACTTTGTTCTATCATCAATGGTTTCCGCAGCGCATGCGACGAAAGACGTTTTAGGGCACTTTTTTACACCTTGGGTTACGTTACTTATGTTTTTTAAGGATCGTTAATCTTTTTTTGCAATAAATATAACCTATATTACTCACTGTGAATGTAGCTTTCCAATGGTGAAAGAGTTTTTGAAATCGAATTAGTAGTTTTTGAGTTTATTCATTACAAACATACACACAAAAATACAAATCTTTTCTCTTTATAATATTAGTATAGATATACTCAGCAAATATTTGGAAATAGCTGAACGTTCACATGCGCTCATTCTAAGGTCTTCATTATCTTATCCATTGCATTCAATTCCAACGTACTCCAAAGGGAATGAAAGGCATTTACGCGATCGAAATCACAAAAAACGGCTGTTAGATTTACGGCTGTACGCGGGTTTCACTTCAGAGTCTAGACGCAACAGAAATCTCAGCAACTGAACACTAGTAAATAAAAATGTCGTTGAATTGGTTCGTGGGCACTGATCCAGGGCAAGTGAGCGTGAGTGGCACACATGTAAGTAATCCAGTAATTACCTCAGTCCGGAGAGGCTCCGTTTTCATTGCTCGTAAAGCTGGATGGTTCTACAACAACGCTGGACCCTCCGTTGCAATATAAAGTGCCGGATAATAGGGATTACTACACTTTCGTGCGCTAGATTTAACTTTGATACCATTTTGAACGTCGAAATAAACTAATATCTCATGCTAATTTTCCATTTAGTGCTTGTGGTTTACTTATAGTGAGCATTAATAGTACATTATGATATAAGTCTGGTAAGTTGAAAATTACAGCCGAAGCGATATTGCAAAAAAGCAGAGGCTGTAATTATCAAAGCGCACGTATGTCATACGTATGATGATAGACGTTTTATAACATATTTGCGAGGAAATAAATAAAACTCGGACTTTCTTATACGAATGAAAAGAACGAACGAAAAGAAAAAACGCGCGGAATAATTTTTACTTGTTCACAAATTAGCGATACGCGCGCATCAGCGCATTTTTTAAGGCAAAGGCACAAAAACAGCCAGTACTACTAATAAAGTAAATTAATATTTTTTGTTTTTGTTACAGATAAATGGTTTTAATTTATTGTCAAAATTAAAGAATTAAATATTTGAATTTTATATTTTATCTATAATTACCTATAATACATCTCGTATTAAAGATACGATAGAGCGGAATAAAGGCTCCAAAGTGTTCGCGAGAGATAATTCTATTGGGCAGAGCCGCATGACGAAGCTGAAGAGGGAAGATGGCAGCATAACGTCAAGTAAAGCGGAAGTGTTAAGGGAAGTCGAAGGGTTCTATGGACGGCTCTACGATTCGGTCACTAAACCTGTTTGCAGTGCGGCCAACGACCCAAGAGCCAAACTGACCCGACATTATACCGAAGATATTCCGGACATCAGCCTGTATGAGATCAGGATAGCCTTGAAGCAGCTTAAGAACGACAAGGCGCCGGGTGAGGACGGAATCACTTCAGAGCTTCTGAAAGCGGGTGGATCACCGGTACTTAAAGTCCTTCAGAAGCTCTTTAATTCCGCCTTGCTTGAAGGTACGACGCCAAAAGCATGGAACGAGGGCGTGGTGGTTCTGTTCTTCAAGAAATGTGACAACACCTTGCTTAAGAATTACAGACCCATCTCGCTTTTGAGCCATGTTTATAAGCTGTTTTCGAGGGTCATCGCGAACCGTCTCGAACGCAGGTTTGATGACTTCCAGCCTCCCGAACAAGCCGGGTTCCGTAAAGGCTACAGTACCATAGACCACATACATACGCTGCGGCAAGTCATACAGAAGACCGAAGAGTATAACTTGCCGCTATGTCTCGCGTTTGTGGACTATGAGAAAGCCTTCGATTCGATCGAAACATGGGCAGTGCTTGAGTCTCTCCAACGATGCCGTATTGACTATCGGTACATCGAAGTGTTGGAGTGTTTGTATAAAAACGCCACTATGTCAGTCCGAGTACACGAACAGAGCTCGAAGGCGATTCCCTTAAAAAGAGGCGTAAAACAGGGAGATGTCATCTCTCCGAAACTGTTTACGACCGCATTGGGAGATGCCTTCAAGCTTCTGGAATGGAAAGGACTGGGCATCAATATTACCGGCGAATACATCACTCACCTTCGGTTTGCCGACGATATGGTGGTCATGGCAAAGTCGATGGAAGAGCTCAGCATGATGCTCGAAGGCCTCAATCGAGTCTCCCAACGGGTAGGACTTAAAATGAACATGGACTAGACGAAAATTATGTCGAATGTCCATGTCGTCCCTGCCCCAGTTATGGTTGAGAACTCGGCTCTTGAAGTTGTCGACGCGTATGTATACCTAGGACAAACAGTTCAATTAGGTAGGTCCAACTTCGAGAAAGAGGTCAATCGTCGAATCCAACTCGGATGGGCAGCGTTTGGGAAACTTCGAAACGTCTTTTCGTCCAACATACCTCAGTGCCTTAAGACGAAAGTCTTCAATCAGTGTGTGTTACCAGTGATGACATATGGAACCGAGACGTGGTCTTTCACTATTGGCCTTATGAATAAACTCAGAGTCGCTCAACGAGCTAAGGAGAGGGCTATGCTCGGGGTTTCTCTACGGGATCGAATCATTGACATAGCCCGACGGATTAGCACGTTGAAGTGGCAATGGGCAGGCCATATAGCACGCAGAACGGATGGCCGTTGGGGCCGGAAGGTTCTCGAGTGGAGGCCATGGACCGGCAAGCGCAGCGTAGGACGTCCACCTACAAGATGGGCAGACGACTTGGTAAGAACCGCAGGTCGGCGTTGGATGCAGACCGCTTCCAACCGCAGTTCCTGGAGATCAATGAGAGAAGCCTTTGTCCAGCAGTGGACGTCCTACGGCTGATATGATGATGATGATATTTTATCTCCCTAAGTTAATTTTATTCATAAAATGTTGACCACTTTTCTGACATAAAAACTCTTTGCTAAAATTTAAAAAAGTAGCGTTCGTTTTAGACGGAGCATCTTGATAAACCGTACGTTTTACCAAACTCGTGCGTTTTACATTACAATAACGCACAAGTACGTAATGACATACATTACGATATTGAAATTGGTGAAATTAGAGACCCTTTACGAGCAAATGTGTTATAAAAGTTATTACGTTTCGAATTTCAAAATTTTTTGGCGTTATATTTTGATGTTGCTTTACTTACAGCGGAATTATTTTGTCTCTTTCGACCTTTTATTAAATGTGTCTACTTAAACCGAGCAAACGCACAGTAACTTTATTTAATTTCAGTGAGTATAAGTTATATTGTATAGAGACTGATGTTATATTATGTAGAGACCACTAGACTAGATGATATAATCAGTCTCTACGATTTTGAATACAAAATTGTTGTTTAAAATCGTACTTTATGACTTAAAGTTTGACTAGCCTGATCAGTGATCACAAAAGTCATAAGACGCATCTATAAAAAATCCGTAAGTTGCCGTAAACTTTTAAAAAAGCTGAAATAATATTGATCGCTGGCAATATAAGTGTAATCCCGCCATGTCCCGGGATTTGGAACTTTATTGTTGTTCAGAGATCAGCACGTGAAGGATGAAGGTGCGACACCAACTTCTACGGAGATAAAACTTGTTTGTTAGTTTATGCCACGGCATTAAACGGAGTTAGGAGCGCGGACGCTCGGCTTATCAGATCCTGAAACACTGAAGCACGGTGATCAAGCACAGACGCAGTTCTTTTTTAATTTTTCTCTATCGCTAAGATTAGAGATTTTGTGAAAATAAAACTTTAATCGGGATTACGGAGGCTTAGGTCGAAATCAATTAGATTGGGCAAAGCAATTAACCTATATAGTTTATTTCGTTAATCTAGAGAGCATTTTATTTGCTAACCACGATTCCTGGAATTAGATTTTCATAGTATCATTGGGATTATTTGTAGCAAAATTTTGCCCGTGACTCTACTTGTCTTGTAATGATAATAGTGATAAAGATTTATTTATTTGCCAGAACATGGGTAGAATTACAAATGGCCATGCCCAGTCTTGGCGTCTTTTTTTCCCGCGCGGCCATCTTTTTGACGGTACAACAAGCATTATTAGTTAGGGCTGTATACATGAACACTCGGTCCGAACCGAGTTATATAGGGTGGAAATTTGAGATTATTTGTCCCACATAAGGCAACTAGAATCGTTAGAGCTACAAAAAAAAGTTTGAGGAAGGCTAGGGGAGAAGTGCAAATTATTATTTCTTATTTTTCATACTTATTATAAATTATGGAAAATTACACTAATATTATAAATGCGAAAGTTTGGTTATTCAATCACGTCATATGATCAGATTTCAATGGAATTTGGTATGTCGATAGAGCCTGTACACACATACGCTAGTTTTCATTGACTAAACACGCGTCCGAAGCTGCAGGCGGAAGCTAGTAAGAAATAATAATAAAAATACTAATAATAGATCAATATTTGATTAGTATTAATATTGAAAGTGTATTCTAAAATGTTATGTGTATCACTTAAATATTCATTTTTTGTGTCTGGTATTTATTCAATTTGGTCTTAAATAGATAAATATAGATTTATATCTACGAATTGACTTTGCATGTTAGAAACAATATTACTACAAAACCTTGAACAGCAACATGCATAGCGGTCACCTTCGAGCAATAACGTCTAAAACAGCTTGTTCAATAAGAACGCGTTTTGTATGGGAGTGAAGTTTATACGTATAATAAGATTCCAAAGAATATTACTTCGATCCACAAAGTGAGGGTTAGAACTTTTAACGCCTGGAAATGGAACTTACACGAATCAGTTAGTTTCAAGTTACAAATAGACCTGATACTACTTCTGAGCCTTGAACACCGAATGACCTAAGAAGATAATCCCATAAGTATTTTAGTATGGCCCTTAGATATGCATGATAGGCATTTAGGAAAAGAGCATTTAGATGTAATACTTTTTTGCATAATAAATAAAAACATATTTCTGGACATTTCACACAGCGCTATCTAGCCCCAAACTAAGCAGAGCTTGTACCATGGGAACCAGATAACTGATAGAATACTTATATACTTTTTTTTTGTAAATACATACATACTTATAGTATCTATATAGAGACCAGACCCGGAACAAATATTTGTAGATCATGCAAACATTTGTTCCGCAGCGGGACCACGGAGCCACTGCACCACGGAGGTCGTCATAATAAAATCAAAGTCATAATAAAATAATAAGTCAATAAAGTGCGTATATGCGCACTGTCTGATTTTGGCGGAAATTTCCATATCAGATTACAGTCAATGTAGATACCCAAATTTTGTAATTTGCACTTCTTTAAGTTCTTTATTTCTGTAGCTTAATTTTACAAGCTTTTTATTAACTTGCAAAATAGGCATGTATGTTTGTCCGGGTGGAATTTTACAAATTAATTGTTTTAAACTCGTTCCCCTTAAGAGTTGACTATACCTCAGCCCAAACTCGAATTTCACCCCCGCTTCTTATCATCGCATTATAGTATTCATCGCATAAGAACGGTTTTAAGATAAATTTGGACTCATCTTTGGATTTTTTTCTATCGAGAAAATTTTACGGAATCGTGTTTTCACAACACAGGCGCTCTATCACGTATCCTTAACTATAACATATATGAATTACAGATTGAAAGCACACAATTTGTTGAACAAAACATTGTTTCTCAATAAGCGATTTAACGTCTCCCCAGGTATAGTGCGCCTTTATCTGATTGAGCTGAAGTTTGGAATACGTATGTACCTTTGGTGACAATGCAATAATATGGTACCATGGAGGTGATCTCATGATGGAGACGGATACTAGACAACGGAACTTTTGAATGGATTATAGTAGGCTGCGATTCTTTCGGCTCATTTGATTCTGCTTGCGGTTCTGATTATGTATTTTATAAAAGCTTGTTTTGAAAAAGTAATTTTTCAACAAAAACTTATTAACTTATTTGCTCCGGTATTTTTATTTTGAATGTCATGTCATGAGTCATGACTGAATCATGTTTTGTCAACGTTTATATTTCAATTATTTATAATGCATCCATTCAATTTTAATTATAAAGTGAATTACTTAGTACCGTCTCATAATCATTAATAGAATAATTTGGATCAGTAAATAGGGCAATGCTGTGTCGTCAGTATATAAAAAGCTAGGGTTTTTTTATACATTATAGGCTTGCGTTTGACCACGATCTCGCCTGATGGTAAGCGATGATGCAGTCTGCGATGGTACACGCTTGCCTAGAAGAAACCTATTCATTCGCGACTTAGATACCCAGATTTTAGCTAGCAGGAAACACAGACTCTGGCAAGGCGTTCCACTCTTTGGCGGTGCGCATAATAAAGGTCGAAGAGAACCGCTTTGTGCGAATGGGAGGTATTTCTACCATATAGCGGATGATGTATCGAAGTTGTTGTTCAAGAAACATCATCAAGAAACAACGCTCAAATCGTCTCAAACGTTTGCTTTTCTAAATCTTGTTGTAAACTTAAACACGTATATAATTACTTTAGAGGTAATGTAGAACAATATTTATATTTTTAATGACCTTTGTCGGTGTGGGTGGCGAGTAACCGACTTAAACACAAGAGGTGCAGGTTCGATCACACCCGCAGAACAAATTTATTTATTTATTAGGTCCACCAACAGTTGTTACATGATATAATACATGTTCTTATGTCTATATCTTATAGCTACATTCACAACCAATTACAGGTGAACACAACATACACTAAAACTAAGTTGAGAGGGATATAGCTGTTTCACAAAAAAGTTGTACAAACTATGAGAAAAATATATATTTATATATATATGTATAAAACAGGGTTGCAGATATAATGCCGCATTAAAAAGTATAAGGTAAAATATAAAAGTAGCAAGCGCAACTATGACAGCTCCAACACAATACAGAATGAAAACGGAAAGTAACAGTGTTGTCAACGACGTGTTGTTTATAAAATTTTCTACGTACTAGGGCCCTAAACACAAGATCGTAATTTTGCTGGACAGTCAAAGTGAATGTCCAGTCAAATGTTTGCATTATCTGCTATATTTTTTCCAGTCGGGTGTTGAGAGAGAGTTAAATTACCGTGGGTGTGTTACAACAGTCATGGTCTCGAGTCAGCCCGAGACCATGACTGTTGTAACACAGCCGAAACGTCGGGATAACAAATAAAAAAGGTACATACGCGATAAATACCCGTTTTAATCAATAATTATGTACAGTGATCGCGAAAGTTTGAAAAATGCGATATGACTAAACAAATGAGCGGGCACTCCATGCCACCTGGTACAAAAGTGGTCAATAGCGATCAATCACATTCATTATATTGACAGTAGCTTTATCTGTTCAATCACTGTCCGGTCAGTTCACAGTGTGATTAGAAATTTGAGTTTGAGGGTAAAGTTAGCTTGTGAGTTTATACGGGCATGTCCATTGCAGTGTTTGGAACAGGTCAGGACAGGCGGCCGACCGCAGTTTGCGCTAGCCACATCGACTGTATCCAACTGGTTGCCCGACGGACTGACACAGGAAATTAATATAAATTCCTATCGCATAAACTGGGAACGGGAGTAGTGTGCTGTCACGCAGTCAGTGATGAGGCCTATTGTGTGAAAGTGATTCAATCAGACCGTACTTCCATAGTTTATTAACGTGAGTTTGGATTTGAATGCACGATGTTAACTGATTTCCATTGTGTGTGTTTAATCAGAGATACGTGTGTAGCAACTTCAGAACTATTATGGATCATTATGATGCTATTGAAAGTATATAAGTATAACTTTATGAATCGTGCTCATAAGTTAGTTAATAAATCATTCGATGCTGGATAATAGGAATATTAACCAATTAAAAGATCCGTGGTTTGTGTGCAGGTAGGTTTCAGTTCGTTCTCTGCATGTGGTTGCGAAAGGGATATTTCTTATTCCGAGCACTTTACATCGAAGTCCCGCCTACTAAGAGGCAATTCTATCTCACAAAAGAGAAGGAATTGCTTTCACCTTCGAAATGAAACAGTCGCTTTGTCGTTTTTGCGGAGTTCCTTGTAACGACACCTTTATTGAAAACGTACTGTGTGTTTCGTGATCCTTTTTACGAGAGATGCGTACGTGTTTAGGTGTGCCATTTATTATGTAGAAGTTGGCGAGATGCTATGAGAAACGTTAAGTATAAATTTAAGAAATTCTTTTGACTCTAAGGACAACAATCTCCGAACCGAGATTACGTGTAAGATGTTGCGAATCGTGTGTAAACAACTTGGTTTTAAACTTTTTAATCTTTTCGGGACAAAAAGTTAACATGATGCAAACACTTCTGTAAACTTTTCCTGGTGTTAAATAGTACGGAGCGAGGCTAAACATTTTCTCTAAGCGTTTATTGGCCTGTTTAACTTTGTCTTTTAATGTCTTGAGGTGTCGTATTTTAAAGTCGTTGTAATTGACTTCCCTCGGCGCGAAGTTAGGCATGGTTAACTGGGTAACTCGGGAAAACCACTTTATAGCATGCCTGATAAACTTGGCACGGTTTACTTCGCGATTTAAAAACTGAACGCATTAATCCTTTCGACGTGGAAGAATAATGTACGTTCTGGCAAGTAATGAGATTAGCCCTTATTGCACACAAGGGATCCGGAGTCCATTACCATCGATGCGTATCGCAGAAACAAAAGGGTAGAGATTTATAAATTAGATCTGGCCGTCTGAAAATTTAAATCCTTAATCGGGGACATTAGCGTGAAAAACGGCGTGCGTAGGTGGAGACCATCAAAGTCGCTTGTTGTTACGCCGCGGCCGTGTAAAAAAGATTAGCACATTTAACGTTAACGATCCCGAAAACAGGGCCGCATCAGACAACATCGGCCCCGGCGAAATAAAACGAAATAGCAATGAAAGTAAATCGACGAGCCCGGCCGGCTCTACGTGCCGGATTAAATCAAACGTTATTCGTCTTAGCAAATTACGGTTCATGTTTTTGTACATTCTCAGAACTTGATGCGCGGAAATGTAATCCGGGCGGAGAGTAAATTTAAATGCAATTTCGGGAACGCTGTCGAATAAAATTTTGCTGCTTTGCTTTGAAAATTCGATTCGTGCAAATGTTTAAGCTTTTTAGTTTTGTTGGGTTGCTCAATTACATTCCGCAGTAACTGAATGTGTTATTATTTGTTTTCAGTTATTTTATTACATCGAAAGTAAATGGTTAAACAATGTAACACATCCAATTTAGATCAATATTAGAGCATAACAGAAGACGCATAAATTGTGTGCTAACAAATGGGGGGAAATCTTTTAAATCTAAAGTAAAACAACAATCAAAATGTTCACTCCATTGTATCGACGGACAAGTTTCTCTGTAGCGCACCTATTGAAAGACTTAGCAACACAAATGAACGTGCTCGGTACGTAACTTCCGTCGACTAAGGTTTATACATTGCGTTTAAGTTACGAACAATATTAAAGCCGCGATAAACTTAAAAACAAGTTAAATCCGGCTTGCCGCGGACTCCACCTTCATCCAGGTTTCCGGCAATCTGCCTGCAATGCCGGTGTATTAGTCTACTTTTACGGTTGCACTATTAACATTCATTTATCTTACTTTCTTTATAATTTACAGGCGGCGGTAACGAATAAAAATAAGTAAATGAGGTAAGTTTAAAAATATTACAATACCTATGTTATTAATGTTTTTCTGCACTGCACGGGTTTGTTTTGCTTTTACTCATACAGTCTGTAATATTAACATCATCATTATTGGTCCATGAAGACGCTAATGAAGGGAAATCTTCCATTGTCACTTAAGCGTAAACTCATCGACATATATATTCTGCCCATCCTTACCTATGGTGCCCAAACTTTGTCATTGACAGAATCTCAAAAGTCCAAACTCAAGGTTTGCCAAAGAGCCATGGAACGCAGCGTGTTGGGGGTAAAGAGAATCGACGGGATCCGCAATACCACACTGCGCGCGAAGACCGGCATCGCAGATGTTGGCGACAAGACTGCCAGGCTGAAGTGGGCGGGTCACGTCAGTCGTATGGTCACACACAAATGGGCAACAGTCACACAATGGATGCCTGCAGATGGGCGTCGAAGCCGGGGTAGGTCGAAGATGCGTTGGCGTGATGACCTCGATGCATTTCAAGATGGCTGGTGGGACGTGGCGAGTGATCGTGAGATGTGGAGGAACAGGGGGGAGACCTTTGCCAGTGGGAAAATATAGGTTAAAAAAAATATTATCTGCTCGTGATAATCTACAACGGAATACCTATATGTGTACCTCTTTCTACGTACCCTATTTGTCTTCTTTGTGTCTGTCTACACCATTAAATAACCCTATTACTTTAAACCTAAATTATATAGTTAAATTATGTTTACTCCTACGTCGCAGAATCAGTGTTTCGTATTTCTAAAATTGGCTAAGTTTGGTGACAACCACCCAGATAATCGAGAGTTTGTCTTAAGTTTTCAGTCAGACAGTTGTTTTTAAGGGCTGCCGTCTGCGTGGAGTTACAGGTGATACCGCTGCTCAAGTGTTCAGGAAGTTTGTTCGTAAGTATGAGCCGAATTGTAAAGTTTATCTTGCTCCAGCTCTCCACTGAGAAGTTGCCTTGCTGATGTTTGCAGTGAGACAATGAGTTTGTCTTGTGACTTCGATATGCGTTTCAGACGGCGTTCAATTTGAACTATTCAAACTTTATACTGTAACAGTTTATGTCTCTTCATTTCTGTTGAGCATTCATTTTATATTGCGGTTTACTTATACTAAATTTAGCTTATGACAAAATATTGTTTAATTATAATATGATAGCCTAATAAATTAAATTAATCTTATAATTTAAAATTAATACAACTAACATAGAAGAAACAGGTCTGAGATATTTTATGCATCGTGCCACGTTCATAACCAACCAGATTTTAATGAAAAAAGTTTTTGACAAAGACATTTTAAATGCAAAATAAAAGTCTTACTACAGTAAAGTTGGAACAGGGGTTTGCACTGAATGGCTTAATTGTTTTAAAGCTTCTAATTATAACGGTTTCCAATGAATATGTACCGCATGTATGTTGTGAAACTTCAGAATACTAATAGCAATAATAATTCTTCTTCATTGCAGACACAGTGATCCATATTTTATAATCTACTTAATAATTAAAATACAATAAAAGTTATTTAAAAAGTAGGTACTCAGGTTAGGTGGCTATTTCCACCCAAAGTCGATGCGCTGCCGTCAGCATCAGTCTGTCCGCCAGACTCTTGATGATTGTGTTTCTACATATGTCAACTCTGGACATGAAGGAGGCGATCCTCTTTCTTTAGATCGCATTGAAAGAGTCAACCCCAGCCTCTGCGTACAATTTGATTGGAAAGTGGTATTACCTACTGATTTGAAAAAGAGGAGTCACTTATCGACGGCTGTCGCTATGTTACAACTATCTATAGCACAGTGTGTCTGAAACGTGGTTCGTTGAATTTCCGATTGCATTATGGCTCGGCGGACCACAGTCGCTAGACATTACTAAAGCCATTACCTTATCTAAAGCCCCTCTCGGATTTATTTAGTTTTCCCTCGCCGCATGTTATCGAAAACCGCTCGATAAAGTTGTCAACAGGAATGGATCTGGAGCCAATTTGAGAGGAGAACGCTCCGCAAAAAGGGAAACGACTTTTTTGATTCTACGTGCCTGATTAAGTTACCGCAGACGTTGCTTAAGGTACTTTTATTTTTATTGCGGCAGATGCTTATAAAACATTTTTATTTTAAGGCTGAGGAAGTTAAATGTTAAATTGTGTTATGAGGGGGTTTATTGTAATACTTTTATTGGCTTTTTTAAAACTTTTAGTAAAAAGCTACGCATAAATTACATGATTGAAAATGATGAATAACATTTCAAAAAATATGATTTGTTAATCGCCGCCAACCCGCCGACACAGCTCGCCGGTTTTTTGTAGGCGACTTTATTTTATTTTATTAAAATAAAGCCGTCGCCACCGGGGGCTTTGGTGTGTAGACTGATTCACCTTTACCAAGTCATAATTTAATTCTGAAAAAGCCTTGTCAAGCAAGTTACAAAGTTATGCTAATTGAAAAGTGTCAACAAAGATGCATGAATTAAATATCTTGTTACCGACTCAATATTTCGCGAACAAGGTCAAAAAGGTACTTCTTTGCTGATTCCCTCCAGCCACAAAGTTGTGAAGTAGGTACAAACTTTAATCCTCTTTACCAACTTTGTTTTCTTTACTTCCCTATGTTATCGGAGATTCTTAGCACTTGTAAGTGCTGAAAGGAATGATTTGGAATTCTTATTGTAGTTTCGGTTTTCTCTTTAAGCACTTATAGACTAGAGCTGGATTGGACTAGAACGTGCTCTACACCCTAAAATAAACCTTATTTCTTAACTATTAAGTTCTAAATGCCTTAGGTGTGAGATTGGTCTTGGCTTGAGAGCGTGTGTAATGTCCGTAACTGATATAACTTGTACTTAATTTTGTTGTAATCCTATTTTTTTTTAAATAAAATAAAATAAATTAAGTTGAGGTGAAGAAAATAAATGAATAGTTTATTGCAGTTAAACAATGGTATGGCACTGTAGGTAATAGTTTTTCTTATAAATTAGTAGAATTTAGGCGGCAGGAATAGGTACGGTGGTAGTATTTCCCCGGGCGAGCACAAAGAGCTCTATTGCTAGATATATTTTTATTTACAAGTCTATAAAATACAGAAAAAACAGTTAAATCATCTAATAATCCATTGCAAAGGATCTATAAAAAGAACTCTACCAAATTTCATCGAAATCGGTTCAGTGGTTACAACGTAATTGATTAACAAACAAACATCCAAACTTTCGCATTATAAAAAACTAGCTGTTGCCCGCGACTTCGTACGCGTTACACTACTAAATGTGTAGGTAACCTAGAAATAAAGCTAAACTCGCTGTTGCAACTTGACTTGACGCCCCATTTTTTCTCATGGGACCTGATTTATGGGATAATATGTAACTTATGTGTTAATCCAGGTTATAATCTACGTACATAATAAATTTTATTGATATCGGTTCAGCCGATACCATGTGATTAAGTACCAAACATCCACACATACATCCATACAAACTTTCGCGTTTATAATGTTAGTGGAATTAGTGTATTTATATATGCGAATGTTTGGATGTTTGTACTCATGTCATCATGTTTGTCATAACGGCTGAACCAATTTCAATGAAATTTGGTGTGTCGATAGATTGTGATATGGATTGACACATGAGCTACTTTTAATTGACAAATCATGCGCGCGAAGCCGCGGGTGGAAGCTAGCTATACTATAAAAGTGCCCAAATTGTGTATGTAAATATCTTTTACAAAAATATCGGTACAACTTTAAATCTCATTTCCAGTAGCCATCAATTGAAGAGACATTAGTTTACGGTTAGGGGACATTAGTCATGCAGGAATTCACGCAAAATAAAGCATCTTTTCGTTACGTAAAGTGCCCCTACAAAATCTTTTTGGGCGTAAAAAACGAAGGTTTGAAAAGTTAAACTTACAAAAACGTTTTTAAACTGTTACGAGGAGATATTGGCGGTTTCCGACGTGCCACGAACGTTTTTAAGCTGGTTCTCCGGATATCTCTTTGACTAATAAATAACATTGCTCACTTGGAAGGGAAAGCGCTCGTAACCAGTTCTTCAGATAGGGAAACGTTCATTGTGATTTTTTGTTTTCTGAATTAGTTACAAGTTAAATGTACCCAACAATTGTATGTACCAGAAAGAATAAATAAGAGTTTACATAATATTTTTATACAACCTGTTTTGTTATGTACGACATTAATTAAAAACACACATCCGAAATCGTATGAA
Organism: Philereme vetulata; assembly: GCA_918857605.2. Lineage (NCBI taxonomy): Eukaryota > Metazoa > Arthropoda > Insecta > Lepidoptera > Geometridae > Philereme > Philereme vetulata. The sequence goes on from OU975432.1 coordinate 11,766,783, forward strand.
ATGATTTCAGAGGTGAGATCAATATCGGTAGCTTGAATATTTAGCCAGTAACCGATAAATTTCCAATCAACAATTTTTAATGTAAATCGGTGGCGCCTTTGCGACGATGCCGCTTATTCAGTTTAACAGGTACCTAATTACATTATGAATTAATATGATTTGTTTACCTATTTTATACAGGCTGTTTTATTGTTATTTAAGGACTTTATAATAAGGTTGTTTCGTTTGGTAAATTTTCTGTGAAAAAACCTATTTTACAAAAATAATAGCCCTACCCGTGTTTTCATTTAATGTCGTACACACGGCTACACATCAAGCCATTTCCAGTATAAGCTGAGCTCTCATTCTACGAAAAGCCTACACATTGCGAGGTCAGCTTATACTGGAAATATATAGCTTGATGTGTAGCCGTGTGTACGTAACAAATCACGTAGTATAAAAAAAATAGTTGAGCTAGCTAAATATCGTCGCATAAAACAATCTATAGCAAGCTCAAATGTTCCGGATCACTTCCAGGAGTAATTGTCCCAAGACATTGGCTGTATTATATGTATATTTGCTATGTATTATTAAGATATGATGTTAAAATAAAAGCAAGACCCGATATTATTGATCAAAAACGATTCTTACAGTGTTAGATGAACCACATGCGATATTCATTAATGAAAATCCCGTTCTCTCGTGAGTGTCATTGATATAATCACTGCTACTCAGTTTTCACACTGCTACTCAGTTTTCACACTGCTACTCAGTTTTCACTCTGATACTCAGTTTTTTAACTTATGCAGTTGTCAACGTTTTCATTTGTCTGTTGTACTTTGTTTATGTTCCAAATAAATAATTTTGATTTTTTTGAATCATACTAATATTATAAATGTGAAAGTTTGAATGTTTGTTTGTTACTCTATCACGTCGTAACGGCTGAACCGATTTCGATAAAATTTGGTATATACGTAGATTATAACCTAGATCAACACATAGGCTACCATTTATCCCATAACTCAGTTTCCATGGGATAGAAATGGGATGTCAAAGTTTATATATGTTTTTTGCACCCCCGAAAAACGCTGTAAAACCGCTGGCAACAACTAGTTAAGAATATGTTGATCAATAATTACTATAACATGTCAAAATTTTGTAGCCATAATATAACTAAGTGCTTATCTACAAAATGTTGAATTGCTATTTTGGGTTCTGAGTCAGATCTTTCCATTATTTCATTCTGATGTTAAAAGTTAACCTTTCCTTAGCAAATACTGCAAAGTTTATCTAAATTAAGACATCGAAACACACACTACCATATTTTATAATTTTATAAGACTACTAAGATCTATTATTAAGTAAAGATGAGTTGACGACATGCTAGAAAACGTGGTTATTAAATTAATGTAATGTTAGCGATGTTTATCTACATAGTTTTTCTATTGCTGGACATTTAAAACAGCGCTATCTAGCCTCAAACTAAGTAGAACTTGTACTATGTGAACCAGATAACTGATAGAATACTTATATATTTTTTTTTGTAAATACTTACATATAATATACAGAGAAACAACCAGACCCGGAATAAACATCTGTAGATTATGCAAACATTTGTTCCGCGGCGAGAATCGAACCTGCTATCTCCTGCGTCTCAGCCGGCTATTCGCCCACTGCACCACGGAGGTTGTCGATAATTTGGACATGGAACTTAATCTGGACTCACGTTATAACTTGTTTTAATCATTATGGCAGAATTTATTTTGTTCGAAGTTTTGTATATTAATATTATTTATAACTAGCTCTTGCCCGCGACTTTGTACGCGTTACACTACTAAATGTGTAGGTAACCTAGATGTAAAGCTAAACTCGCTGTTGCAACTTGACTTAACACCCCATTTTTATCCCATGGGACCAGATTTTAACCAACTTCAAAAAAGGAGGGGGTTCTCAATTCGAATGTATATTTTTCTATGTTTGTTACCTCTGCTTTCGACTGGGTGAACCGATTTTGATGTTTCTTTTTTATTTGAAAGCTGGTACTTCCCCTGTAGTTCCATTTCCATTTGGTCCAGTTCTGACAATGACATCCATGAGAAAACCATATAAGTCTTGAATTTATTAGCTCAGAACTCCATTATATATCAACCGATTTGGAAAATTAGTTTTTTTAAATGATATAATTTTTGATTGATACCATAGAAATTTCATCAACATTGGTAGAGTAGTTTGGTTTTACTGTTATCTGAAATCGCTTATATTTTTATTAAAAAGATACTTGTTGGAATAAAAAGTAGACTATGTGTTAATCTAGGTTAAAATCTTCGTTTATACTAAATATCATCGAAATCGGTTCAGCCGTTACGACGTGATTGAGTAACAAACATACAAACAAATAAATAAATAAATATTGCTGGACATTCATTGCACACAGCGCTATCTAGCCCCAAACTAAGCAAAGCTTGTAATAAGGGAACCAGATAACTGATAGAATACTTATATATATTTTTTTGTAAATACATACTTATAATATATAGATGAACAACCAGACCGGGAACAAATATCTGTAGATTATGCAAAAATTTGTTCCGCGGCGGGAATCCAACCCGCTACCTCCTGCGTCTCAGCCGGCTATTCACCCGCTGCATCACGGAGGTCGTCCTAAATAAATAAAAAAACATCCAAACTTTCGCATTTATATTATTAGTGTGATTTGAAGCTTGTACTCTCCCACTACACGGCAAAGGCTTCCCTTCCTTTCACTCTAATCTATTGTGTGCGTGTGAGGTCAAGTCTTACATAAACTTATATAAGTGTTATTTCTAAATGTTTTTGCTATATGAACCATCAACTTGTCTCCATGACGTGTTTTCGCTTCATACATAGCAACATCACTTCGTCGCAAAAGCAAACATAAACGGGCGAATGATAAAAATAGATAAACTTGTACGTACACGTGTTCTTTAGTTTTAACAGGGTCATTTAACCTCGTATATCCTTTTTAAATTGATTATTTTAAATGATATGGTGAACACATTCTAAATATTTTCAATGTGTCTGCAATAACGAATTGGTAAAATCTATAGAATTCATAAATATAAGATAAGCGTCGACGGATCCAAGCAGAAACGTATCAAAGGAGAAAAGTATTGAATAAATAAAGAAATCGACACGTTTTCGTGAACTCTCAATTTGTATAAGAAATTTTTATTCATATTCGCATTGAGGGGACCATATTAAAGAAAATTAGCAGGTAGGACATAGTTAGAATGAGTATTATCTCTCTTTCTCTCTACCATTGCTAATGACTAAGTGATATTGCATCAATAATTCAGGATTGATGACTTAGTTTTCTTCGTACGAGAACAGATTAAAAACTTTATCTGCAACGTCTTCGGAGCCTTAAGCTCGCTGTCATAAGGCAAGTAAAAGCTGGAGTTGAAAGCGGATTAGGCCCCTTAAGTTTGTTGGGAGGTAAAGTAATATTCCTAAAGACAACAAAAAGAAAAACTAGCAGTCCGTACTGCATATAAATCGCTGATCTCTGGTTATGTTTTGTTATTGCTTCAAGCTTGGAAATAGGGCCCTCTGTCTTTGAATTTGTACAGAAATAATACTGATAAATAAGTTTACATTCACATTGTTGTTATAATAATCCTTAAATAGTGAATTGTTTATTTTTATTTCATCTGAGGGGATTGACAATATACCTACCGAGTATTACCGAGTAGATGTCTCGGTAATACCCGACCGTTTCCTAGATACGAGTATGTGTGTTATAGGATCATAACATATGCATCACTAGCGTCGGAACGAGCTTAGGGAATACGTAGCCTCTTGTAAGGATCACGTTACTAACACCATCTTGTGAAACGAAGCACCTACCGGATGGATATTCAGAAAAATATTGTTAGAGGACAATGAAACTATTCACAACTCTGTACGTACCTACGTAAGCCTTTTTATCCTAAGGGATTCTCTCTGAGGGTACGGGAATCCGTGCCCTGTTCTTATAATTTCCTTGAACGGTGAACATTTGATTTAAGTACCGTCCCAGGGCTAAGAACGACTCTCCGGGGACCGCCCCGACTATTTTCTTTTGTTTTTGTGCCGTTTTTTAACAACTTTTTTCTCAAAAGGATTCGCTAAGAGGCCGGCACGAAAGCGGGCGTTTAGAGCAAATCCCGTGATTAGAGTCAAACGATTGACGTTCCCAGCGGGATTACGTCGCAAGATTAATGGTAACGATCGAATGGTAATTACGGAAATGAAACGTGTAACTTATGCAAATGGTAGTCAACGAACTCTAACTTCCAAACTAATAGTCCAGAAGATCGATTCATCGAAAAGTTAATTGAGAAGTTAAATATAAGGGTCATATTGATTTGTAGTTACGCGCGATACACGGTCGATACCGCTCGTCCAACTTATTATTCGGCCATGTTCATATTTAATAACTAGATTAATCCAATGTTATGCTAAATGGAAAGTAGCAATTTATTTATCTGCTTCAAAATTAGCATTATATACAAACCTTTTAAATAGAAACAATCCTTTGTAAAGTTGGTTAAATAAAGGTCTTTTTAGCAGACTTAAACAGGAGTCTCCCAACTAATATTTGCTAATGGTTAGCTGGAAGAAAATGCTAATTAGCATTAAGTTCGCCTATGTATTATTTTATAAGTGCAATAAAGAATTTTCTAATCTAATCTAATATTAGATTTAACAAAATGAGTAGTTGATTGATTGATTGAAAATACTTTACTGCACCTAAAAAACTAGTACAAAGGCGAACTTAATGCTAAAGAGCATTGTCTTCCAGATAACCTTTGTGTATTGTAGATAAAAATGTGTATATAGTGCACAGGAAAGGGAACTAATGAAAATTTGCACAGGACTAATAAAAATAGCATAATATAGGTACATACTGAATAAATAAACATACTTAAATACTTTATATCATAGACTAAACTATACCAATATCAAATAAAAATACATACATAACAATAGAAGAAGTGATAAGGAAAGATTAAGTTTCTCAGTTTTGGTCGGTTTGACCGAGAAGGTGCCTATAGATTCTCAATCTGAATGCTTCAACTGAAGTAGCATCGTAATAGTTTGGTGGCATATTATTCTAGAGACGAGTAGCGGTTGTGGTGTAAGAGTCAGAGTAAGTAGCCGTGTTATGCTGTGGAGTAATCAATTGGAAACGACGAGACGATCGCACAGCTCTGTCCTCAGATGATACGAGTGGTGATTTATTAAATTGTTTAATGACAATGCAACACTTTTAGTAATAGTTTAGCTTCGTTCTGTTAAGTTTAACCAAGTTTAGGTGAGAGTCGATGGGAAATGCAGTGTTTTTTTTGTTGAAAAGTTATCACGCAAACGATTTGATGAAACGGATCGAGGTGCAGGTTAACGAGGCAAGTTGCACACAACTGTTTCCACCCGTGAGCCAGTTTACGCTGAATGTGCAGTTACTTCGCGGTTCGGCAGAGCTTTGTTAGCAGTGCCGCGGAAAACCACGGGTTTTGTTGAATGTTGCATTGTCGTTATGATAGTCTGCTAAACTGGCGGAAGTCACTTTTATTTTTATGCAATTTCACTGAAATATGATAAACTTGAGCTAATTTTTTTAGGTTCGTATATACTCATTGTGTGTATTTAGTGCAAAATACCTGTTGTAACCCATGACGAAAATAAGCGGGGTTACAGTTTAAAGTCTTTATCTCTCTCTCTATTTTTGTATAACTTGTTGGAAAACTCGTGTTTGTGGGTGGATTTTATTTGATTTTCTGTGGCTGTTCCTATCTTTCGGGATTTTTTTATAAATATTTATCTGTTCGAGGTATAGAATGTCCCACAAAACGTTACCAAGTAAACAAAGGCCAATCCTTTCATAGAATTTGTAGGATGAATATAGGTGTTTCTCCGGAAATCTTGCTCCACTACGATGCTTGTAATTTAGAGCAACACTTGCCGTCTAGTTTTAGCAGGATACATAAAGGAAGCCGCACACAACGTGTGGCGTGGGAATGGGTTCCTAGATCACAATTTATATGAAACACGTTGTGCCTATAGCAACTGTAAGGCAGGGAAGACATTCACCGAGCTAGGAGTTTCATTATGCATTTTTCACAACAGTGATTCACCTGCACGCGGGAGCAGTTCAATGAGGCAACTGATTACGTTGTAGGGGCGGCCAGTTACTGGTCCAAATCAATTTAATCTTGTAGATAAGCACAAGCATTGCAATTCAGCGGGGCGATACAGCCAGTCTTCCGGAAACTTACTGGTAGTGAACTGGAGCAGTTGAGGTATCTATAGATCGTTTGCAACGGTCTTTAGATGATTAAACTGTTTCTTCTGTATTTTAGTTATGTAAATATTTATTATATTAAAGGCATTTTATCTTGTAGATCTCATGAGTCATTAAAGAAGAAGTAGGCAACAGTGATAGTTCCACTATTATTTAAATTACCTTTTCAGCATTAAAATACCTCAACCACTCAAGGATGAATAAAAAAATATCCACGACGTAAAATGTGGGTTTAAGTTTTATTAAACCTATATTTTCCTACTGCTGGACAAAAGTCTCCCCCCTGTTCCTCCGGCATCGCAGATGTTGGTGACAAGACTGCCAGGCTGAAGTGGGACTGGGCGGGTCACGTCAGTCGTATGGTGACAGACAACTGGGCAACAGTCGTCACACAATTAGTGCCTGCAGATGGGCGTCGAAGCCGGGGCAGGCCGAGGAAGCGTTGGCGTGACGACCTCGATGCATTCGAAGATGGCTGGTGGGACGTGGCGAGTGATCGTGAGATGTGGGTTTAAGTTATGTTTAAAATTTGCCTGACCACGCTGGCATTCAAACAGATGGATCGAGTTCAATGTGGTTTTATCTGACAGCTGGTATTTGCGACATGCTTCGCTAAATTTGGTTAAAATTAGTGGAACCTTATTCGTCATTAAGAGGCACATATTTTAGTTATATAAAAGAAAGTCGTGTTAGTTACACTATTTATAACTCAAGAACGGCTGAACCGATTAGGATGAAAATTGGTAGGGAGGTAGCTAAGAACTAGGAGAAGGACAAAGCATACTTTTTACCCCGTTCCCGTTGTTCCCGTGGGACGTGACATAAAACTTCAAAGAAAATACTAAACGTAAACCGTAACAAAGGTAAGTAAACGTCGTATAACAAAAACGCATCTGACATGGAATAACAAAACAGCCATGACAGCAAAGGACAGCTAAACGTAATTTTGTCTATGGTTAAGTATGGTTGCATAATGATGGCCGGGGACAACAATTGACAATTCTACCAAGGTGACGTTTAATGACAGCCCGCGTTATGTCAAGGCGGTACGCAGTTCGACGGGCCCACTTGTTTTAGTTAAAAATAAATCGTATTAAGATGGCTTGAAAACTTTTGATCTCTGATGATTGTATTTTTTTAATTCGATGAATTAAAGAAATTACATTTATTTGACACACACACACAGGACAGACCATTCAGAACAGAACAAACATACCTACTCACATAAAGATTATAATGATAAAAAGAAAAATTATTTAGGTACAGAATTACAGAAAAAACACAAGATAAAAATTTAGTATTTATACATAGGTAGGTACAGATAATATGGTCTTCCGTGCTGTGTGGGCCAAACATGCCCCGTCTCAGCGTAATGCTGCCAAACATCCGAAGAATGAAGAAGTTAATTTAGAGTCTGGGGTTGTCTTTTACGAACGTTTTTCGTAGCTGCCCTTAGTGCTCCATCACAACTTTAAACACATAACTATTATTACTATTATTTATATAACAATAGTAGTAATTATTCTCTATATTATTACATTTACAAGATCACTTAATTATAATGATTTCTTTTGACATTAACATTTATTTTATAAATTTGTGTTTTGTTTATTTTCAATACTATAACATACACCAATCTGCTCTAGTACCATGACGTTTAAAATGGATCACGTATCTATCAATGTGTAAAAACATTCAGTTTTGGTCCGCAATTGAATCGCAATAAGGTATCCGTCGTGGATACCCACTGATGTAACACAGTGTACCCAAAAAAGGACAAGTGACGTCGAACGAACTAACTACGCCTCCATGCCAAATCTGTGATTTATGGTCGGTACTTAAAGTTTGTTGCTTGTATCTTAGCATAGTTTGTGCGTTCGCATAGTTGGTTGCCAAAGATACCATCATTGTTGTCTAGCCAACACTATGTCAAATGGTCTGGAAACTGTTACATGTGTGATTTATATCAATGTTCTACTTTTAACCCCTTAAATGCATAAAGATACATACGAGTACATAGATTTATTTTATAAACTCTTTATTATAATAATAATAAATAAATAAATATTGCTGGACATTTCACACAGTGGTATCTAGCCCCAAACTAAGCAGAGCTTGTACTATGGGAACCAGATAACTGATAGAATACTTATATACTTTTTTTTGTAAATACATACTTATAATATAAAGAGAAACAACCAGACCCGGAACCAATATCTGTAGATCATGCAAACATTTCTTCTTCTTCCGCGGTGGGAATCGAACCCACAACCCCCTGCGTCTCAGCCGGCTGTTTGCCCACTGTACCACGGAGGTCGTCTATATTAATGTATTCTGCAGTAAGATGAAGAAAAATATTACCAGACTGGAGGCACTACCAATAAACAACCAGCACCCTTCATATTTAATATTAGCCATTGAATGAACTGGGCACCACCTAATTTAGCGATTTTTTTATTGATGATAGTCAAGCGCTTGACCACTACCTCACCTGATGGTAAGTGAAGGTGTGGTTGAAGATGGAGCACGCTTGCCTAGAAAGAACTTATTCACTCTGGACTTGAAGACTCCAAGATTATACTGGTTTGGAAAAACATACGCCGGAAGTCAGTTCCACTCCTTACTTGTGCTAACAAGAAAAGTTGAAGCAAATCGTTTGGTACGGCAATCTGGTATGCTGATCAGATATGGGTGGTACTTCTCGGTACGTCTGTTTGTCCGGTGGTGGAAGGGGGAAGCAGGGATAAGGTCATGGAGATCTTGCGCACATTCACCGAAATTAATCTTGTAAAAAACTGAAAGTCTGGCTACTCGGCGTCTGTGCTCTAGATTAAGGCAATTTTAATTTATCAGTCACTTATATCTTTATCTGACTATAAATAACACCAGTAACAAAAAATAAGCATTAAACACTTGACCTAAGTATCAAAAAATATATGCAGATATAACCTACCTATTTATATCTTCTGCACTTGTGTTAACAAATTTACTATGATCTAATTGTACAGTGAAAGGCCCTGTTTATAGATATGTACATGTGTAGCAGATAAAAAAAATCGCAGAACTAAAACGTTAGAAACACCCTTCACCACTCTGATAGCCCACTGATAGTGGTTCACATTATAAGGGATGTAGCGCTGTAACGGTATTTTTCCATGCGAACAAAGCCGTGTAGCACTAGCCAACAAACCGACACGTCGCGCGTCACCAGTCGACGCCACTCTCTCATTTTTAGGGTTCCGAACCAAAGTAGCTAAAACGGAACCCTTATTACCTATCCTTTGTCCGTCTGTTCGCTACAGCTGATTGTCTCAGCAACTCCTGAAGCTCTCGGTTTAAAAGAAACGATTATAAATAATATTGACCCACCTCTATAGCAAGTAAAAAAACCAAAATCATATTAGTTTGGGTTACTAGATCAAGTAGGGTATCATATGAAGACCTCAGTGGTACAGTGGGCGATTAGCCGGCTGAGACGCAGGAGGTAGCGGGTTCGATTCCCACCGCGGAACAAATGTTTGTATCATCTATAGATATTTGTTCCGTGTCTCGTTGTTTCTCTATATATTATAAGTATGTATTTACAAAAAAAACATATATAAGTATTCTATCAGTTATCTGGTACCCATAGTACAAGCTCTGCTTAGTTTGGGGCTAGATAGCGCCGTGTGAAATGTCCAGCCATATTTATTATTTATTTATATAAAAGAGCTTATGTTTTTAAGACAAAACGGGTCTTTTCGCGCACAGATTTATATCAGTTTATAATATTGACTAACCTCGACGTTTCGGCCAAGTTACATCGGCCGTGGTCACGAGAGATCCAGTGTAAAACAAAACATGAGTTAAAAACATGAGTATAGTTCGCGAAAATTTAAAAAGTTCTAAAAGAGCTTAGTTTACAAATTCCCAAAACGGTTTTATTTACGTTGTTTAGTTTGGAGTTTGTATCCTGGCAACATGTAACCTTGAATGCACCGCTCTTTGTAACCTTACCTTTAGAAACACCCTCATTCTTGGGAGTGCATTAGTGGCACATCTACACATATTGCTCCAGATAGGATGCTCTGATAGCGAGATGTCAGTGTTTGCGATCATGGTCAGCTGAATAATGTCTGTCGAACCACACGCCCGTTTTGATACAGACTATTCAAATATGGATCAATCAAATATTAACGTCTTATGTTAACTACTCGTATTTGTACTTGATTACAATTTCGCTAATAGTCACCAATTTCAAACAACGCGTCTGCAAATTAGAACAGTTCTATAAATTTAAAACAAATAAACCTTCACAAAACTTCTTAAGTATGTATTTTAATATCATATAACAAATCTCAATAAAATTAGAGAAATTGAAAGTAGAGACAGGTTTAAAAATAAAATTGAATCGCATATATTTATAAATATTATACCTGCAGCGTTATTGGAGAAATTCTAATATCGAAATACCAATATGATTTCCAATCTACGCAAGCAGTCGCTCACACTTCCTAGATGTAGCAATGTACGTACCGAAGGCTACGAAGTTTGCTACGTACCTACTCGTAGCTCTCGTAGCAACCGGTCTGTGCAGTCGGCTGTAAGAGGCATTAAATTAAATACACAATAAAATATATTTTAGGCTGTTTCGACCGTCATATTCTGTTTCAGTAGCTTTTATCATTTTACTTAGAAATACTTTTGATTACTTATGTTATTCTTAAGTAAATGATTGGTGGTAATTCTCAAAGAAAATTTAATTCTATCGGTGATGTCCTAATCTAATAAAGTGCAAGGAGATTTGATATACACAAAATAAAAGAATGATAAGTCATATTCATTCATTAGTAAAACATGAACTTTATTTTAATAAAGATACATTAATTCAGTAGCATTATCAAGATTATATTTTAATAATACAATATACCACATACTACTCCTTTGTTTGATTATATTAACTTGCTGGCTGTATTTTTGCACAAGTTTTTATACAATTTAATTGAAATTTTAATATTTTTCTGACATTTCCAAAGGATAAATCATGAAATATTTGAGTCTGAGAAAACCATTTATCAGTCCTTTGATATTAAAGTGGGAGGCACAATAAAATTGTGAGTAAAATTAAAGCGAGATATAAAAATCTAATACTCCATTGTGTTTAGGATAAGGTAAATAATGTTTTAAGCAGAAAAGAGATACAAAATTATAAAAGTGTGGGCATAAATCTTATTAAAGTGAATTTGCTACGCTAGATGTAAATAATTCAGATTTTGTTAAATAACTAGCTGACCCGCCCGCGGCTTTGCACGCTTGAGATTTTCCGTTCCCGTGGGAACTTCGGAATAAAAACTGTATAAAACACTCTTGTCAAAGTGACGAGATACTTCATGTAATGATTTAACGTCAATGAACAACGGTTAAATTATATGGATTTTTTCTTACAAAAAAAAACCTAAAATTTCGATTAAACTTGGGGGGTGGGGGTAGGTGGGTGAAAAATATTTTACGGCCTATTACCTACCAAATATCCAAAAAAAATCATTCAAATCGGTCGACCAGTTTCAAAGGAGTGCGACTACAAACACCGTAGTATGAGTTTTTATATATTAAATGTGTGATATTTTTTCCTATTTTTTTTATATCTAGTACTAAGGGTCAAAATTAAAGTACCTTTATCGTTGGTATACTTATAATCTAAAGGATAAGTTACAATTAATCTGTCTCGCTATTTGAATATGACCTCAACGAATATTTATGAAAGGATGGTTGTTCTCATCTGGATTATTTAGTTACGATAATGTCAACTTTCTGCCCTTGTCTTGTTTTTGATCTATTCCTCCTCATAGGTGGTTCCTATAATTCTTAGTGTGCTGCCCTCTCCCGCCTGATGTCTCAGGGTTCCCGTCTGTAATTATAACACACTATAAGTGTCGGCTAAACATTTTCACGTCGGTACATAAGTATTTATATTATAGCTTAAATTACGTCTAAGACAAATATTATTCTTTGGCGATCGTTCACGACTGATTCGGTAGTCTGCTGTAACCATCGCTTAGTTCAATTGATATGACAGGTACTTCTTTCAAGATGGGTCACCTACTCCCCTCATGGGAGTGTGACCCAACGCTAGCCAAACTGCTTTCTACCCTTCCCTGCGAACCAGGGAAGGGCGACTACACCTGGGCACCCGCGCCGGGCGCCCCTCGCTTCGTAGTCGCAGAATTTTCTTGGGTTGTTCGACCCTACCCGCTTCGATTGGTTAATGCTCTTGTCATAATTCAATTTCTAGTTTAGATTAAAAGAAATACAGATATAGATAGATTACTCGATGTCCAAATACTTAGCTGTCTGTTATTTGGGGATCTTCTGCTGGCCGGCCTGAAGATATATTTGACTTGAAACACAAACTCACGACTATCTAGATAGCTTGTCAACGTACCCTTTTTTCTAACTTGGAGCAAAGACAATATGAGATACTAATTTGTGAGTATTATCAGGTTGAATAATTACGATTTTAGCTACATCGTGGCGATTCGTGACGCTCGCCACGACACGCCTATCCTTGTCCTCGTACGACTCGTTTCTCCTTGAAAACCTGTCAAAAGTTTGACACTAGTTTGACACTTTTTCAAGGAGATACGAGGCGTAGTCGGTTACCGACGGATATAGAAACCCGCCATAAATCGTCATCGCCTTCTCCACTGTCACCTTGTGTCTTGCTGGCCCAACATCACTTGAGTACATACAACTCAAGTCGTTCTCTTTCATATACTCAATCTAACTCTAGCTTTATGTATATTTTATATACATTTATTTCAGATTCTCGAGCATAAAGCTATGTTTAACTTTTACTGCTTCTTCTCTACCATAAAGTACCGCGTACGCTTTTGGTCTGTCTATGCCTTTTAAGCCTTTTGTATGATTTATCATTAATTTTACGTATTCTTTTTTTAGGATCCACGGTTAGGGCTTTGGTTTAAAATATGTTCGTATAAGCTGGTGGTTAATTCTGGGTTACTAACACATACGAAAAGTGGTTAGTGATAAATAGCACTAAAACTTTTTAGATATAGTAAAATGTTAGTAAATTCGTAGTCTACACTAGCTAAGGTTTCGAGGAAGCTATTCTCGAATGCTTTCGGTTTTCGGCTTTAGAACATGTCTATTTCCTCTCCTATTTTGCAGCAGTTTAGAGAGTTGGCAGTGACGGATTTGCCTTTAGGCGTAGTAGGCCCGGGCCTAAGGCGGCCAGATATTAAGGGCAGGCAGGCAATCATGACAAAAAATTCACTGATGTTGTGATCACCTTTTGAGGTAAGGAACCCTAAAAAATAGTTACCAATCAGCATTTTTTCACTCGGGTATTTGAATAGTGAACGGTTCAGTAATCAATTATTATTAATTTCAACTCTGGAGTTAGTTGAGTATTTTATATACTAGAATATCGAGAAGAAACAGGGCCGGCTTGTACTTATAACATGGCCGGGGCCTAGGGCGGCCAACACTGCAAATCCGGCACTGAGAGTTGGTGTAAGCATTTAAAGCCATACACCTTTGATAGTGCACACTCGGAACCAGTTTTGAATGCAGGGTCATTGGATTAGTCGATTTCAAATAGACTATACTAGTATTTGTTTAATATTAAATTTTGGATTAACATTGTATTGAATAATTTCATTGTTCGATGGTCTTGTTTGCATAATTAATTTATTTTGCGAGTCGGCTAGCGGGAATATCAAATATTCATAATGTAACTAATGTATGTAATGGCTGGAGAGGTGACACTCTATCAAAAAAAAAACCCTTTAACCTAATATTATTTTTCGTTTGTCGTATTTTGGAAATTAACTTTTATTAATTAAAACGTGTTACAATTTAAATTAATTATATTTAAGAAACGGTTTATACATAAAATATAACAAATAAATGTATCCATAAAATATTCTTGTTTTATTATCATAATCTCGAGAAAATCGATAAAATGCTGCTCGATGAAATGTTAGAGAACTATATAGCTTATTGTATGATACCACAGATTACGAAAAAGTTACTCCAAACCGATCAACGACCCCGCTAGCTCAATATCCTCTCCCAGTCAATGACGGCCTGGTCAATACACCGAACCAGTAGTAAGTACCTGCATGTCATGCACAAAAAATCAAAGTAAAGTTTTTTGTGTAAAAAAATACATAATTGATTGTTATTTATATGTAGTATTCTACCAACCCTATCCTATGAAAGTTAACAAATCCTAACCTAAACCTAAATAAACTAACAATATTTTTGGCCATCCTTAAAGTGCGATCTTCTAGAATATTTATTCTACGTTATGTAATGATTTGGAGAACTTAATTAAATAGTAATAATGGTATTATTTTATCCATCCATAATGCGATAAATGCGATAAATGCGCATTTAAAATATGATAAATGCGAAAGTGACTCTATTTGTTTGTTAGTTTTCTTTTCACGACTAAATGGCTGAACGGATCGTAATGAAATTTGGCAAGGAGGTAGATTCTATTCTGGAGAAGAACATAGGCTACTTTTTAATCGACTGCGCAAAAGGAGGGTAACGTTTTTATTGAAAAACCACGAGCGAAGCCGCGGGAGGGTCAGCTAGTATTTAATAAACGATACAAATAAAAATAACACAGATTAAATGTTCCTAGTAAATTAAATATAAATATCACAACAGTGTAAGAATTCAGACTCACTTGTCCCTTCCCAAGTGTAATTCTCAATCGTTGCCAGATGTTACTTTAAATTACTAGTGGTTCGCCCTGAACTGAGATCTCGTGAGTCTCCCATAAAAACAAAAAATATTGCTTGTACCTAATCTTTGACTATCAAAACAGTGCCACGAAATTCTAAACCAATTAACTTGACCTACAATTTCATTCAAATTACAGGTAACGGGAGTTCATGTTTTTGGTTTTTTTTGGGGTCGAAATTGCAGTTATTCTGGATTTCAGATTTTGCCCTATATTTGTGTCACTAAAGCAACACGCATACCAAATTTCAGTACTGTAGGGTCACTGATGTACCCTGTAAATTTTGTCAAAGTTCCATTTATAGATTTTTATTATGGCTAATAACTTAAAAACTACAAGGTTTAAACTAAAAATAAAAACGGGATCAAAATGTACTCAGAAAGAACTTTTATTAGACGTGCCGCTTGACCGGATAGTCTCATTTTGGTTTTTACTCCTCTAGAACCCCAATAACTCAACAACCCCCCTATGTTTTTAGCTCATTTAGTTACACCAAAATTGTGTCATCACTATCTACCCATAAACCAAATTTCAAAATGATCGGATAAACGCTTCGAAAGTTATCATCGGATAAACAAACATACATACAACGCCGATTTGCCCAAGTTGATTTAGAGATCTCGCTTCGCTCAATCAATTAGCAACAAAATAATTTATAGTGTATTAAAATTAGGCCTTATATAAAAGTTCGTTACAGTCTCAAAAACATACTTCGTCATTTTTTGTAGCTTAAAATGCAACACCATAAATAGCTATTCGTTTTTTAGGAGCAAAAAATTACACACAAGATAATTTAGAGAGAGCAAAAAGTTTTGTCACCTTTTTTGTTCGATTTGTCAGATTTTCCTTAACCTCTTCTTTGAGCCGGAAAAACATTAAAGATAGTTTAAAACAATAACGCTGTACGACCCACAAAAAAACGGGGCTAAGTTCAAACTAGGTGGTTTTAATTGGACAGCCTTTATAACTCAGATGAGGTACAGTTGCGCTCACAGTTCTAATTCCACAAAGATATTCCGTGAGCATCTGAATTTGCGCACTCATTGCATTTTGTCTGATTTTCGCCTACTATTTTTTGGCACTATAGCGCCACATTTGTGTCACAAAGTGACCCATGAAATGCAAATCGTACTTCCATCTGCAAAGAAAAAATTAATAATGTTTCTCGAATTTATCGAACCTTCCTAAGTGATTTAAAGAAGTGCTTTTTAAAATTTTTTACTCATATATGTTGCACATGCATTTATTTTTCTTTCCTTTTGGTACAAGTACCTAAAGGCACATTATATTTTACACAATAAAAATCTTTTAACTAAACTCCTCTTTAAACCTAAAGGGGTTTTCGAGACGAGCACCTCAAGGCTCTTGAGGTGAGCGTGTGGATTACTTAAGTCAAGTCCATACTTAAAGTATCTCATGAATAAGGAATTCATAAGAAGGTATAACGTCGTAATTATTAAACGATGAAGTTAATTTCGTCTACGGCTACTGTTCCATGGCCAAAATCATAATTCACCGATGCCATTAGTCTAATAGGCACCTCACGCTTGCACTAAAGCCAGGTAATAATTTAACGAAGACATTTTACGAACATTCTCCAGCGCAAGTATGAAATGAATGCTCTAGTTCTATCATAAATCACACATTTTAATGGTTATTTATTCTGAGTGTTCGATTGGAGCGATGGCAATCAGTTGGGATACTATTTTTATGGGCTGTACCGGATGCGCCATAAAGCGAAGCATAAAATCAGTAAGCCTTCGAAGGAGAAATATAAAAATAAATAACACTTAGATTGGAGATTTAGGCATTGCGCAGCGGGCGACGCTCCTCGCGCCAATGAGCCGTTAACTCAGGAACTCGCTCTAATGGTCACCTGTGCTATTTACAACAAGCTTCTCGATTCACTTCCAAAACATAGATAGTAGAGCTGCCATTCAGAGAGGTTCGAACCCTTTTATAGAGTCAATGCGATCGTTATCTTTCACAGTTTTGAACAGGCGGGTTTGTTTAGTTTCAAAACTCATTACGAATTAATACATTTTCTAATGTCGTATTAATTAAACTAAAGGATTATTATATAATAAACTAAAAAGCGCAGCGTAGGACGTCCACCTACAAGATGGGCAGACGACTTGGTAAGAACCGCAGGTCGGCGTTGGATGCAGGCCGCTTCCGACCGCAGTTCCTGGAGATCAATGAGGGAGGTCTTTGCAAAGCAGTGGATGTCCTACGGCTGATATGATGTTGATGAAACTAAAAAGCTATAAACATAAATTTGTATTTTAATATAAAACATGATTTAAAGTTAAAAGAAAATACGAATAAATTAAACAGTCATGGACTATTTAGACTTCTAGAGTATCGGTGTAATTAGTGTAAAGCACGGAATAACCGCGGAATATAAACAGCGTTCTAAATAGCAACAGAACAGCTAAATTGTATCTGATTCGTTTTTGGCTTTAGGAATCTACTGACTATAGGATTGAATGTAACTAACTTATCCAATCAGATTGTATCAAAGCGTCTTTTGACATACTTAAATCGAACAATTCCGTACCCACCACGGAACAAACGTTTGCCTGACCTACAGATATTTCTTCCGGACCTGGATGTTTTTTGATTTGATCGAGCGAAGCGAGATCTCTAGATCTACTCGGGCAAATCGGCGTTGTATGTATGTACATACATAGGTATAGATAGCAATGGCACAATTATGTTGTGACTAAGTGAGCTAAAAATGTTGGGGGGTTGTTGAAATATTGGGGTTCAAGAGGGGTAAAAAAATGAAAATGAGACTATTAGGTCAAATGGGACGTCAAATGAAAGGTCTTCATAAGTACATTTTATTTTTAGTAAAGTCCTTATAGTTTTTGAGTATAATAAAAACTAAATTTTGATAAAATTCACAGGGTACACCAGTGATCCCATAGTGCTGTAATTCGGTATGCGTATAGGTTAAGTAACACAAATATAGGCAAAAGTCTGAAATCCAGAATAACTAATAGCAATTTGTACCCCAAAAAAGTAGTACCACACTACATGAACTTCCGTTACCTGTAATTTGAATGAGACTGTAGGTCAAGTAAATTGGTTTACTATTTTGTGGCACTATTTTGATAGTCAAAGATTACAAATAATTTTTTTTTGTTGCAATCGGAGACTTGCCGGATCTCAGTTCGGGGCGAACTAGTGGTTCGTTATTATAAATGTGTATTTACATAAGAAAGTTAATTACTACTTACCCTACAAGTAACTTTTTAACAAAAATATAACCGACTTCAGATAACAGAAAAAACAAACTACTGAACCGATTTCGATGAAATTTCTATGGGACCAATCTGAAAGTCTTCAAATAAAAAAATAATTTTTAATCGGTCCACAATTGACGGAGAAATCAGTGAACACACATAAAAAAATACAGTCGATCCCCCTCCTTTTTTAAAGTCAGTTGAAAGAAGGAATTATAATATAAGTATTAGTTATATGGTTCCCATAGTACAAGCTCTGTGTATGATAGCGCTGTATGAAATTTCCAGCAACATTTAATTATTTAAATTAGTTTTTAATTTTCATATTTTAAATGATCAGTCTTAAGGCACTGAGGTATGTTGGACGAAAAGACGTTGCGAAGTTCCCCAAACGCTGCCCATCCGAGTTGGATTCGACGATTGACCAAACACACGATGATTGACACAATCAGTGTGTGTTACCAGTGATGACATATGGAACCGAGACGTGGTACTTCACTATTGGCCTTATGAATAAGCTCAGAGTTGCTCAACGAGCTATGGAGAGGGCTATGCTCGGGGTTTCTCTACGGGATCGAACCAGAAATGAAGAGACACGTAGGAGAACTCAAGTCACCGACATAGCCCGACGGATTAGCACGTTGAAGTGGCAATGGGCAAGCCATATAGCACGCAGAACAGATGGCCGATGGGGCCGGAAAGTTCTCGAATGGAGGCCACGGACCAACAAGCGCAGCGTAGGGCGTCCACCTACAAGATGGGGAGACGACTTGGTAAGAACCGCAGGTCGGCGTTGGATGCAAGCCGCTTCCAACCGCAGTTCCTGGAGATCAATGAGGGAGGCCTTTGTCCAACAGTGGACGTCCTACGGCTGATATGATGATCATGATGTTGAAATGATCAGTATCAAATTTATAAGCGAACTACCCTTTGGCACCCACCGTTGGAAATGGCTTTTTCAATAGTATGCCAATTCGTTAGATCTCCTGGATATATGATTTATTTGGTAGGTTACAAAAAATATTGACACAGGTTCGATTTATAACTGAAAATATTTTTAATATCCAACTACGAAGGTAAATGATTTATTCACACGCTCCGGTTTCCTTTTATAGATAAAATCGGTCCAGGTAAACCTGCCGCTCACCAATATTGATCGTGCGAAGCGAGATCTCTAAATCAACTTCGACAAATCGGCATTGTATGTATGTACGAGTATGTATGTTTGTTTGTTTGTCCGTGGATAACTTTCGAAGCGTTGATCCGATAATCGTGAAATTTGATACGTAGGTAGGTAATGATGGCACAATTTTGGTGTGTCTAAATGAGCTAATAATGTGTTGAGATATTGGGGTTCAAGAGGGGTAAAAAAAATGAAAATGAGATTATTAGTTCAAGTGGGACGCCAAAAGAAAGGTCTTTATTAGTACATTTAGACTTCGTTTTTAGTTTTAGTAAACTCTTTATAGTTTTTGAGTTATTAGCCATAACAAAAACCAATATATATGAACTTCCGTTACCTGCAATTTGAATGAAACTGTGGGTCAAGTATGTTGGTTACGCATTTCGTGGCACTATTTTATTGGTCATAGATTAAGACCGGCTTGCACAATGATCTGTAAACGTATTTAGCGACTAAACATGTTTTAATTTTACGTATTTGTGTGATTTGACAACTCCTTAAATCATATTTAGCCACTAAATACGTTTAGGCATCGTTGCGCGAGTCGCCCTAAGAATATTTATTTTTGTGTTTTGGGAAACTCGCGAGATCTCAGTTCGGGGCGAACCACTAGTATTAAAGTTCCTGCTATTTTTGAGTATTGCTCCTTGAGAGTTCTAATAAAAGAGAAATATTCGTGCTGCATCCTTTTACTTGATCAGGTACCGCAACCATATAAAAATGTATTGTCGTGATCCAATACGATGCATGAACCCTGCCTCTTCCCTACGATCGGGAACAAGATTGGATCGTCAGTAGACGCTCTAACCGATTGTGAATATCGATGTCTCCTCTGTCATTGGCAGTCACAGCGTCCGTAATGGTTCGTTAATTCTAATGTCGCACAAAACGGCTCTCTCGGTGGAGCAAACGATTTTATTGTTTTGACATTTACAGGGGAATTAAATGAAGCTATGCTGTTCAAACAAGTTTCAATCGGAAACTGTTTGAAAGATACTGTACAATTGTTGCCGCCTAGTTTTTTTTTATACATTATTATGCTTTCTTTTGACCATGACCTCGCCTGATGGTAAGCGATGATGCAGTCTACGATGGTACATGTTTGCCTAGAAGAACCCTATTCACTCGCGACTTAGATACCCAGATTGTAGCTATCAGGAAACACAGACTCTGGCAAAGCTCTTTGGTGGTGCGCATAATAAAGGTCGAAGAGAAGCGCTTTGTGAGAATGGGAGGTATTTCTACCATATAGCGGTGGCACACCGCAGAACGTCGGTTGTTCAATGATAGAATCGAGATGGTGGGATCAGGTTGAAAAGTTCCGCCGCACACTCCCTGAAATGTACTCGATAAAAAACCGAGAGGCTAGCAACCTTTCGTCGATGCTCCAGGCTGAGGAGCCTTGCATCAACTAGCTCATCGTTGCCTATGAGCTTCTTGGCTCTTCTCTCAATTGATTCCAGAGCTTCAAGTTGCTACTTCGCTGATCCGACCCAGTGGTGAGAACAGTACTCCAAACACGATCGGACTTGTGCTTGGTACAAGTTGAGCAACTGTCCCGGTGTGAAGTAGTGCCTCACCTTTGCGAGTAAACTTGCTATTATCTAATATACTTTCTTAGTTTCTGATCTCTTCATTTATAATTTGCCGTGCATCCATCTCCACCTTCTAAATCCTCTTAGCCATATTATCTGTGCGCTGCTCTCACTTGAATAATTAGCTGGAACTAAATATTCAATTAGTACATGAACCGAGGATTTAGTAGGCTTACTGCGAGCTATCACGAGGCATATGTACCTAGAAACATGTCAGATCACCGATGTAGTAATCGGTAATGCATTAGCTAATAGGCCCTGTGTGCTATAATCTGTCTAGTATATCATACCTGTCCCTTCAGCAGTTCGGCCCACTCTAATATTATTGTGTGTGAGCATTAACCGCTCAAGTTTTCGGGGTCGATGTCAAAGAGGCATTGATAAAGTCGCCACACGGATCACATTGTACCTACCTACCTACATCAATCAACTTGACATGACTCCAGTTGTTCGCCCAAATGGATTATAGGAAGTACACGCCCAAGGCTAGTTTGTCCAGTAGGAAATCTTCATGATCACATTGCACTTATAAATTTGTATAAAACCATGACAAGGCTTGCGGGCTTATTCTTGGCAAATAGTTGTAGAGATGCGAGTATGTTGCAGGGTGTCACACACGAGTTTTCTTTCTGTAGATGTTTGGTTTTACTAGACTGTGTCTTGGGTGAGAATCAGATTTGCGTCGCGTCATCTACGTGTAAACATTATTTGATAAAGTGATGCGGTGACATGGCTAACTATACCGAAGGATTTTCTTTACTTTTTCAGAATAAGCGGCTAGAAATTTTCATCTTTGATTTATCGTGGAAGCTTTAGTAATTATGTTCTCAAGCATTTTTTTGAGAGCAGTTTTGTTGTAGAATCATAATTACATAATGTAATTTGGTATCCTGTCAGAGTTGTTACATGATCTACAGTGATACTAGTTTTATTACTAAATACAATACAATATCTTTATTGATAACACCGAGCTATAGGTCAACTACCAAAGTACCAAGGTTTATGATAAACTCAATCATCATAAATTCAGGATAAAAATTAGGTTAAATTAATTATTGATACAGTATTGTTGATATAAATTTAGGCATTAGTATCATCATATCAGCCGTAGGACGTCCACTGCTGGACAAAAGCCTCCCTCATTGATCTCCAGGAACTGCGGTTGGAAGCGGCCTGCATCCAACGCCGACCTGCGGTTCTTACCAAGTCGTCTGCCCATCTTGTGGGTGGACGTCCTACGCTGCGTTTGCCGGTCCGTGGCCTCCACTCGAGAACCTTTCGGCCCCATCGGCCATCTGTTCTGCGCGCTATATGGCCTGCCCATTGCCACTTCAACGTGCTTATCCGTCGGGCTATGTCGGTGACTTAAGTTCTCCTACGTATCTCCTCATTTCTGATTCGATCCCGTAGAGAAACCCCGAGCATAGCCCTCTCCATAGCTCGTTGAGCGACTTTGAGCTTATTCATAAGGCCAATAGTGAAGGACCACGTCTCGGTTCCATATGTCATCACTGGTAACACACACTGATTGAAGACTTTCGTCTTGGGAAACTTCGCAACGTCTTTTCGTCCAACATACCTCAGTGCCTTACTGAGGTATGTTGGACGAAAAGACGTTGCGAAGTTTCCCAAACGCTGCCCATCCGAGTTGGATTCGACGATTGACCTCTTTCTCGAAGTTGGACCTACCTAATTGGACTGTTTGTCCTAGGTATACATACGCGTCGACAACTTCATTAGTAAGTAACGGCATTAGTATAATAAAATATTAATATAAGTAAAAGATAGTTATTCTGCCTTCAAACAACCATGAAGAAGAGATCGTATAATAGTGATTTATATATAGGTAGGTATCTAACCTCAAAATGCATTGAATCTGATTATATCAGTTAGCATTACGGAATATGATGATGTCAGTAGCGATCCACTTAATTTCTAAGATAACTGTTCCACGTAACGAAAAGATTGAAAAATATTCTATGACAAAACTTCGTGCAGTAACTATTCGTTATTCAAAGGTAATATTATTGACGCCCTCCGTGGCGCAGTAGGCGTATAGCCGGCTGAGACGGAGGTAGCGGGTTCGATTGTCCGCGGAACAAATGTTTGTATGATCTATAAATATTTGTTCCGGGTCTGGATGTTTTTCTATATATATTATAAGTATGTATTTACAAAACGTAGATAAGTATTCTATCAGTTGCCTGGTTCCCATAGTACAAGCTCTGCTTAGTTTGGGGCTAGATAGCGCTGTGTTAAATACCCACCAATATTTATTTGTTTATTGTATTGGATCGATACTATTCATTTATAAACGGTGCGTTAAAGAGTTATAATTTATTAATCAACGACACTCGTCTTTCCAGTGAACGATAATCCCGAACACATTTTAAGTCGGGACTTGATCGAGCCTCAGGTCAACCAATTATCATAATAAAGTGGCGCGTTTCCTTTATAAAGTGGAATCTTGTTATTACACTGACAGTCGTAAATTATTCAGCTCAAGGATAATTTCAACAGTCAGGTTAAGCAGGCCAGCGTTTGATGATTTGAAAATCATAAAGTTTTATTAAATCTCTATGATATTGTTGGGGTGCGATGCTGCAAAATATAATATAAGCGATTGCGAAGTGTGTTTAGGGTCGGATTAAATATTACGAAACGGATTGTCCATTCTATTTTGTTATGACTATAATAAATATAAACAAATATAGGGCTGTTTGATAATACAGTCAAACCTGGGTAAGTGAGAACTGGATAAGTGAGAGTAATAGCCAGGACCCGTTATTCTAAGCTCCTAAAACCTCTATTAGCGAGAAACAGAAACCTCTGTAAGAGAGACTCGTTTTTCCCTCATGGACCTCCGTAAGTGAGACTGATACTTATCTATACCTCTATAAGCGACAGTCGAGCTTTATGTTTACAAATTTAACATCTGCTATTTTATAACTCATTCTTATTTTTCGTGGAACTTCCTACCATTAAAACAATGGTATTGTTTTCTCGTCAATATTGTACCTATTCTATTTCGTGGAACTAAATAACGTTGATATTTTATCGCATCCGTTTCGAATAGACACATCTGCTATTTTATAACTCATTCTTAACTTTCGTGGAACTTCCTACCATTGTTTTTGTATTGTTTTCTCGTCAATATTGTACCTATTATAATTCGTGGAACTAAATAACGTTGTTATTTTATCGCATCCGTTTCGAATAGACACATCTGCTATTTTATAACTCATTCTTAACTTTCGTGGAACTTCCTACCATTGTTTTTGTATTGTTTTCTCGTCAATATTGTACCTATTCTATTTCGTGGAACTAAATAACGTTGTTATTTTATCTCATTCTTTTTGAATGGACACGTGTGCCTGTGTACCGTCCTGTTTGTCGGAGTTACTCAGTTTATAGTTAATCAATTGCGAAGGAAAGTTCTGTTCTGCGTTATGTCAAAACGGAAAATTAAAGTACTGTCATTAAGTGATAAACTTAAAATAGTGAATTATCATATTACATATTTACTACATTCGTGCTTGCTGTGACTTGTTATTGCTGCGTACTCTATAAGAGAGAAACGCTATCCATGTACCTGTATTAGCGAGAAACTCGGTTTAGTGAGAAACCTCTATAAGCGAGAATGAGATTGTGCTCCCTTGAACTCTCGCTTATCCAGGTTTGACTGTATACGCAGTAATTTTGATGAGCATAATAAATAAATTTGTGCAATGTTTGCCATAGAAATGTGAAATTTATTTTCGCATGTAAAAACAAACACTTTATTAAACTTATATTGTGCAATAGCACAATATAAGTTTAATAAAGTGTTTGTTTATATATATGTTTATTATGTGTAGTTAAATAGCAAGCATTATGCAATAGCATAATGCTTGCTATTTAACTACAGATACTGTACTGGTGACGTCTCGAGATATCTCTTGTTGTCCCATTCTAACCCAAAACTCGCAGCCATTTCGGAAAGAGATATCAAATCGGCCTTTATTTTTGGATGTCGATTGCAAGAGTAGGCAGTAAGTTTTATATCGAACTAATCACCTAAACTTAGTCGATTTTCTTTAAAATTTGATTATATAACTACTAGTTATTTTTCGAGAACTCATTTTTTATGTTTTGAGAAACCGTCACTTTAATATCGTCAGTATATTACCAAGTACTAACCATATATGGACTTAATACATCTGAAATAAATTAATAGAATTGCATTGAAAAGGTATATTCTTGATTAAATAGCTTAAATATAATGTAGCTAGTGCTTTTATGGTTGTAGTCAGATACGATTCAGCAGTGCAATCAGAAAACTTACCGTAATTATTAATATCAAGAACAAGGTTTAAATCGTAAAAGAGTTGTTTGCTTTAGATTTATTTTATTTAATGGTTTAAGCAACATACCACATCATCATCATCCACAGCACACAACTACCTAATGCTGGGTGTAGGCCTCCCTTTATAAACGCCACAATTCCCGGTCCTGTGCTACGCGCACCCAGGAGTTGCCTGCGACTTTCTTTATTTCGTCAATCCACCGCGCCGTCCTGGACTTGTGAGGGTTGTTTTTGGCCACCATTCGGTCAAAGATTTACTCCACCTGCCATCACCTCGTCTAGCCAGTTCTACTTAAGTTCCACCACCCTTGTGGTACATAACATAAAACACAATAATTCACATTTAATTTCTTTCATTATACAGTGTAAAACCTACTAATACTATTTGATTGCAACTCTCAAGAGGCTAACAGCTGTGAGCAGATGTTTTGTTTTGTTTCCGACATCTTTCCTTGAGGAAAGATGTCAGTTTCCTTATAATGATCAAACGTAAAAATCAGTTTTAGCATTACGTTTAGTTCTAAGTTATTACTTAGTACTAAGTTCTAGTACTAATATTTTAGATTTATAGTATGTAAGTATGTTTTTAATTGTATATAGATGCACCGCCGTCATGAGATACATTATAATCCTTATAGTCCATACAAAGTAACACCGCCCATTGTACTAAATCTATTTTTAAGAATTATGTTCTGTATTTTACTTTGGTGTACAATAAAGAGTTATCTTATCTTAGCTACCTGTCCATACAAATTAATCGCCGTTGGTTTCTCTAAATAAATTAAAAAACAAATTGTATCATACTTTTTATTAAAAGTTCTTAGTCATGGGTTTCAAGCGTTTGAATTATTAGTCGCCCCACCGCTTAGTGGAGTTATGTTTTTTTAGCGTGTTATTATTTGTAATTATATTTTGTTAGATAGACACTTGGCTAGATTGATGGCGTCAGGATTAGCCGTGTTTATTTTTCCCTCGTACAAGAGTTCGGGCACAAGAAGCAAGTGTTGTATTGACTGTGCAGGATCACCACAGTCACACTGCGTTAGGCTTGGACCCCAGAATCCTCCATTTACACGTGTTGTATCTGCAGCGAACAACTTGTGTGCGAAGCCTATTTAAGGTCTTCCACACTGGTCACGGCAGATCGTGGTGGAAGCTGTTCTTGAAAGGATATGTAAATAGGTGGTGGGCTGTTTCTATCAATGCATAGTGTGTGTTTAGCCACAGATGAATCATTGCTGGCAGTCTGCGTAGATCATTAAAAGCGGCCTTGTGGAATTTATGGCTATATAGAATAGTGCGATGTGATTGTATTCAAAGTAAAACCTTATCGTGGAAAGGAGAGCCAGTATCAGATATTACAGAGAAATATTTACTTAACTAAAATATAGAAGAAACAGTTCAATCATCTAAAGACCGTTGCAAACAATCTATAGATATCTCAACTGCTCCAGATGGAAGTGTCCCCAAGACACTGACTACATTGCCCCGCTGAATTGCAATGCTCATGCGTTGACCCAGATAAACGCCACCTCTCTGATCTCACGTCGCTTCGACCAGACGCCCAGAAATAATTTAGAAAACGCGATGGACCCGGGTACCCCGTGGACCCAGGGTCTCGACCCCAAATGGCTCAAATACGTAAGCTCTTTCGTGACTTCCATATTTGCACCGCTTGAGATCTTTGGCTGAATTTGTCGCCGCACCGGCCCGAACTGCTGTACCAGACAGATGAGATGACGCAAGGGTATCGAAGCACGTGGCGTCCACCACTTAAGGCCTACCCTTCTTCCAAGGTACAAGAGTCATGCTATCAGGCCACTTACCATCGTCACGTATCAGACCGTTCGGTTCGAGAACGGAACGGACGTTGACGCTGCAAAAAGCTCGGCGTGTATCATTTGTTAAGTACCTTAATTTTATTTTTATGCACGCCCCAGATGAATAGTAGATAATGCTAATAAGAATAATGCTAGCACTAGGTACTGTTTATAACTGTAAAAGTAAGTTTAGTCTTGGCATAATTTATAGGCTCTACATGCATTCATGTAATCTGTTGTCGCAGTCATCATTAATATAGCAACGTAACCTCAATGTATTAGTAGTTATTCAACTAGTTTGTACACATTAATCGCCGAAGCATTACCTGTCCGTAGTTATGTATGAGTATGTGAACATTAGTCAAGCCTGGTCTTAGGTGCTGCATTACGATAGTTAGTGCAAGAACACATTTTGAGTACTAACTTACAGTTTGATACTGCATCACGTAGTTTAAGTTATCTGTGTTTGATCGAGGAGCAGGAAAAACGATTCATAACTGGTGGTTCGCCCCGAACTGAGATCTCGCGAGTCTCCGATTAAAACAAAAAAATATTATTTGTAATGTTTGACTATCAAAATAGTGTCACGAAATATATATCCAAGTTACTAGACCTACAGTTTCATTTACATAACAGGTAACGGGAGTTCGTGTCTGTGGTTATCTTTTTTGGGGTACAAATTGCAGTTATTCTGGATTTCAGGCTTTTGCCTATATTTGTGTCACTTAAGCTACACGCATACTAACGTCACTAATACACGTGAATTTTTCAAAGTTTTATTTTTATTATGGCTAATTACTCAAAAACTATAAAGAATTTACGAAAAATAAAAACGATGTCTAAATGTACCAATTAATAACTTTTATTTGACGTCCCTTTTGACCAGTTAGCCTCATTTTCATTTTTTTACGCCTCTTGAACCCCAAAATCTCAACAATCCCCCCACATTTTTAGCTCATTTAGTCAAACCAAAATTGTGCCATCAATTATTGATCTCGTTTCGCTCGATCAATAATGTAAAATATTTCAATATTCATTTCATCGCAAAACATTTTTGTGTTGATGGTAACTTTTGGTGTAATAAATAAATTAGTGGCGGTCGTTTGGACAGAAAGGTTTTAGAGTAGAGAGCAAACACTGGAAAGCGCAGCGTAGGACGGTCCCCCATTAGATAGACGACTTGAAAATGGTTGCTGGGAGCCGTTGGGTGCAGGCCTCACAAGATAGACCACTCTGGAAATCTATAGGGGAGACCTATTATTTTATATTGACATGTTTTTAACTATAATTTAGTAATATGTACTTCCTAAATCTGTTGTTCTTTCACATTATAGGTAAGTATGTTCCGACACAATATTTTATTGTTTGTGAATAAATAAATATATTCAGTAGTGGCCATCTTATGGCGGATATGATAGTGATGATGAATTAAACATCTTAATGACAAGGTTGATACTTTTGTATATAACTACCGAAGGCTCTGGAATGCCCTACCTGTCTCAATTAGTCACGCTAAATCTCTCCCTATCTAGACAACACTATCTGTCATACATCGCTCACTAGGCCATTTATCCATTTATACATTTTTATAATTTATATAAATGTTTTTTTATCTAGCCTATGCTGTCCCACTGCTGGGCAAAGGCCTCCCCCTCATCCCTCCACTTTTCTCGATCTTGTACTAAATCCCGCCAGTCCCTATAAAAAGCGTCCAAATCATCGCTCCACCGCTTCTTAGGCCTTCCACGGTGTCGCTTTCCATCCACAGGGATCCATCCAGTTACGAGCTTAGCCCACCTATTTAGTTGCATGCGGAAGACATGACCCGCCCAATCCCACTTCAACTTGGCAGCTTTGATACCGACGTCAGCGATGCCGGTCCTTGAGCGCAGCGAGGTGTTCCGAAGCCTGTCTATTCTCTATTTATATAATAAAATAAATAAACAAGCCGTTATTTCTACTGCATATTCTTACATTACTTACCTAATCACTTATATTTACATACGTATAAATTATACTATCACTATTTTGGTCTTTTGTATCTATTTCTTCCGCAATAGTTACCTCCACGGCGTAGGCCTCCCCTAAATCTCTCCATACATCCCCCTCTCTCGCTGTTCTCATGCATACCGGTCCACATCGTTGGCTAAAATTATCTCTCCATCTCCTTTTTGGTCTACCCTGTCTTCTTTTTCCTTTGTCAGATAGAGTGGATCCCACTGGATAATTTAGTATAGTAGGTATATATATGTATTTTATGTAGTATAATATTAATATAATTTTATTATACTCGTAATATTATATGCATTTCATTTTATATTATCTTTAATAACGCCGCCATCCTTATTTGTTCACTTAGATCCTGTCCATCCAAAGGTGGCCTGGAAGAAATCGCTTTTAGCGCTAAGGCCGCCCATTGTACCTATGATGAAAAAGTGTATTTCTTTTTATATGTTTATATTTAATTGTTTGCAATAAATTATCGAATCTAATCTAATCTACCGTCGTTATTAGACCGGCAGCGTGTCTAAACTTATTTAAAGGAAAAAGTTGTTGTATCCAATTAACCTGCAATCATACCCGAAACACTCCAGAAGGGTTGAGTTATCTCTAATACCGGCTGGCTATGACTGGCATACTGACGAATTTGAAATATGCCATGAAGTCCAGCCGTATTGGAATGAAAAATAACGGGAAACCTTGTAGGTATGTATGCAATGTAAAAATGGACGCGTAATCTGTTCTTTGTTCAGGATCTTCAAGGCAAATATTTATCAGGGATTAATTTTTTAGGAAACATTGTTTGCAGTACCAGCTTACTTCGATACTCGTGTGTTTGTTCGCTTTGTTTAATATCGAATTAGTTCTGATTTAATTTATTAACGGTATAGGACCTAGTACTAAATAGCTTATGGTAATTCCGGTAATGCCAACAATTTAGCTAAAGTAAAGGAATACACAATTAATAAGGGTACGATGGGCGGTCTTATCACAAAAACGATCTATTTTAGGACAACTTTTACATATATTTTAAAGTAAATTAATATTTTTGATTAGATACACTTTTGATAACCTTTCAAACGATTGTACATTTTGAACACAGAAATAGAGGAGTCTGAAAAAAATTTGGTTTTAATTATTAATGTAATTATGGGATTTATCAGGTACCATTTTATTGGTGTTTTGACCGACAATGTTTCGGTTCAATTCGTGAACATTCATCAGGGTGAGTGCGATCCGCTCCGAACCACGTCTAGTCTCGCACTGCGCGCCGCAGCCTGCGCGCGAGTTGACGGGAGCGGTTGCATCAACCAACAGTGGCCCATCGCGTATTTGATGATTGAAACATATCACGAAAGTTTTCTAAGTAAAATTTAGTTTGAAATTATTTTCTCAAAGATATTTATCTGAATGCTTCGAAAAAATCATTTACGTCGGCAATTATTATGCCTTTGATATTCGTTTCCAAATCGTTTTATCAAAATTTTGATACTTGTGTTGCTATATTATAAAAAAAGTGGTACAGGATGTCAATCACGACATTTTTCGCACCCTATTTATCTAAATCCACCCAGAAGCTTGTTTGCTACATGTTCAAATTCAAATCCAATATTTAATTATTACGTAATTAAAAATCACATAAGTCATTTTAATCCGTTACTTATACCACCTGCGTGAGACAACCCTTAAGTCGGGGAAAACATTTAAAAGTAAACTGTTTTTATTTAGTACCTAAAGGTTTAGTGCTCGAAGGTACTGATCGAGGAACTATGTCTCTTTACGAAAAATAGATATCATAGATATGATCATAATATGCCGTGCTTAAAACTGCCGATACATCCGCTTGAGATCCCTGTCCTATGTGACTATAAACTTTATAATGTAGTTATATCATGAACCGCACCAACGTGTACCATCGATTCGGATATTAAGTCCTGGATTAAGCAAACATAATACTAGAAACTATCTCGCGCCGGCTCTCCACTTGAAACGGAACGACTTGAACGGGAAATTCTTTAAATAGATTCTTTCGATATTTCCAATACAACCCCTTCCCCGGAACCGGAGAAATTTGTTTTTAGCTTTCCGTACCTCAAAAGATAAAAAAAAGGAACCTTTATAAGATCACTTTCTTGTCCGTCTGTCCGTCTATCCGTGTGTCACCACCGATTTTATCAGAAACGGGTGGAACTAGCAAGTTGAATTTTATACCAGATACTGAAGTCTATAGTCCCTATTAGTTATATAAAAATCAAGGTTCTGAGTCAACACGATAAAAATATATGGGCAAATTTAGATTTTTGCGAAAGTACCAAAACTTACCTTAATTATAAACTTTTATTATTTTTCAGAATTTTCCCGTTATTTATGCGGTATCGACCCGTTACCTTGCTTTCAACCAAAATTGACAATTCTAGGTCAACCGGATGTACCCTAAAAGTTTTGGATCGAAAACCTATATGGTAGTTCCCGTTGACCTAGAAACACGAAATTTGGCAAAAAGCAAGCAAACAGCACAAATATAGGAAAAATTTCAGAAAATAAATAAGTTGAAAATTAAAAGCTGCCCCCATACATACATAGTTGACGCCAATTAAGATAGTCCTCTTAGTTGTATGGGCGCTCATACAATTTAGAGGGCTAACTTAATCGACACGAACCTCAAATAAGGTAAATAAATAAAATTGAATAAAATAAATATTTAAGTGGGGCTCCCATAAAACAGACATGATTATTTTGCCGTTTTTATAGATAAACTAGCTGACCAATCAGCAGCTTCGCACGCGTAGTTTTTCAATAAAAGCATCACCCTCCTTCTGTGCAGTTGAGTAAAAAGTAGCCTATGTCATTCAAGGTGAATGTAGCTTTCCAATGGTGAAATAATTTTTGAAATCGGCACAGTAGTTTTTGAGTTTATTCATTACAAACATACACACAAGAATACAAAAATACAAATGTTTCCTCTTTATAATATTAGTATAGATGATAAGGAACCCTTCGTGCGCGAGTCTGACTCGCACTTGGTCGGTTTTTTATGTTTTGCATCAATAACCTGTTAGTGCACAATGGACATTGAACGAGGGTCAAGTGGCCACGAGGGGGAAATTTAATTTGCCGCCGGGATCCCTCGCCGGAGTTTGTGCCGTTTCCACTTAATTATTTTCCCATCTATGAATCATATTAGGATTTTATTAATTTGTTGTTGTTACTATTATAACATGTTATTTTTGATGATTTTTTGCAATTGCAATTTAACTGCTCTCGTTAACTTGATAAAGGAACATTGTAATTTTTATTTAAAGAATGAGTACCGAGAATTGTTTTCTAAAAAGGACCCTGCATGTATAAAGGCCTTAGATGTATAAAGGCGATTTTAACCCTAACAAAAGTTTTCTTCCAGCAAAACTGTTAGGTTACAGAAAGCTAATTATAGTGTTCTAAATTCTGCTCGCATTTAACTTATTTCCTAACTTATTCTCTGTTTAAAAGCAGATGTTTCCAAGGAAAATAATAAAAGGATTTTACGGTGATCGCTCAGCAATAAAAGTGACCCGAAAGTTAGTCATCCGGAACCGGGACCCATAGTTCTATGATATTCACACGCTACACCTCAATGCCTATTGTGAAAAAATATCTTGGAAACTCGGTTTTGCCTATGATGTCGCCCACGTTATGCCTTCTCGATATCGCGCACACAAACGTGTGGATCCTACGAGTAAGTTAAAACAGTTATTCATTATCGTTTCAGTCGTTCAGCGTGATTGAAAGGAATACAAGTTTTAACATACTCTTTTTACTAATTCTCTTAATTGGGGTTACTGGCCAAAATGGTAAAAACGTAACCCTTGGCCAGTTTTAGTGCTCGACCGACCGTCGGTGCGTACGTCGGTCGCGCTTGTTATTTGTATGAAAATTCACAAGTCGTGACAGTGCTCGACCGACCGTATATTGCTACGCACTGAAAACGAGGACCGTCGGTCAAGCGCGTCCGAATGCGTGCCGTCGGCCGACCGTCGCGCTATAGCACCGATCGGTGGAGCGACCGTTCGGCTGCGCGTATCATTCGTGTACGTGCCAGTTTGGTTGGTCAGGAGAGCACTGAACGTTACAAACTGACGATCGGTTATGCGTATCGTCAGGAACGATGGTACGCACCGACAGTCGGACGAGCACTAAAACCGGCCTTATGATGCGACTTTATCCGTCCGTCCTTTGTCCGTCAGATATAGCTGATTATCTCAGCAACTACTTACTACAGAAACTGACTTGAAATTTGGAATAGTTATAAATATAACTTTTTAACTTTTCGCGAACTCATGTTTTTAAGACAAAACGGTTCTTTTCGCGCACAGGTTTATATCAAAATTATAATTTTGTCTTTCGTGACCACGGCCGATGCAACTTGGCCGAAACGTCGAGGTTAGTCAAAATTATAATTTTGATGTAAATCTGTACGCGAAAAGACCTGTTTTGTCGCAAAATCATAGTTATAAATATTACTAAACTTTTTCTATTGTAGGTATACAAATTAAAAACGGGTTTCATTCTGATGGCCGAAAGAGCCACAATGGTGGGGGTTTAAATTTCAAAATAGGGTTACCAGGTCAAGTGGGGTATCACATCGAAGAGATTGATTTACACATTCCACAACAATATTTTTTATTTATACATTTTTGTCATTAGGATGAAAAATGACAAAAAAACCATTCCCGTTCCCTTATCTCCAAAGTTTGTAAAAAGAAAAATCAGAAATAAATATGATTGATAGATATACATTGCCCAGACAAACCTTGCACGGTTTTTAGGGTAGTAAATAAATTTAAAAAAAACATATATGCAAATATTACAGGAAAATTACAAAATCTAGAACAGTGTTTTAGATATGAGCCTTAAAAGCTTTCTCTGTTTACCGCTCACTTATCTAGATGGCGCTGCTTAATTAACATAATATAGGTTGGTTCGAATCTTTCGGTACGTGAGGCCTACTCGTACTTGACCGGTCTTGTTTTTACTTTCGATTGCATTACAATCTATTGTTAAATCCGATTAGTTCCAGTTAATTGAATATGAAATTAAATTATGTTTTTAATTTGGCTTTTTTTAACGTGTGTACGTAACATCATGCTGCGCTCACTTACAGGCATTGCAGACGTAGGGAAGAGATCGGCTGGAGTTTAGTGGGACTGGGCAGGCCACGTTGTCCGAATGCACTCCGAGAAATTGGCCCATATTGTAACACCATGGACGCCTGCAGACGGAAAGCGTTGTCGGGATGATTTCGACACCTTCCAAAGAGGATGCTGGGAGATAATGACGGACAGGGATGCTTGGAGGAACTTTGTCCAGCAGTGGGACGAGACGAGTTAGAGGAAAAAAAATTGGATAACCATAGTTAGGTAAAAACGGTTTGAAAAATAACTTTAAATGGTCCCGGTCATTTACAAAAGGTCGCTTTGTCTTAGGGATGCAACAATGTTTGTAGGTAGATATTTATCAAATCATCTTTTCTTTTTCTATCAGACCGTGCAGGTATTTCAGTCAGATTCCTATCGACATCAGAAGATACAAAACGAAATTGAAATGCATTTAGTTTGTAGTCTTTTCGATTTGTTTATATGAAAACGAAGAACAGCTTTTATCTACAAGGCGATGATATTGCCTTTTGAATAATTTAAACCTGTTTATTCAAAGAAGCCTGCAAAGTGAAGAATGCAGGTTTATATTAATTCTTTATAGAGGATTGTTTATTATGAAAATGTATTAGAAAACAATTGAATATGTGATGAACTTTAATGAGATAATATTCTAAACACAGTTTAAGATTTTTAACATCCTACACTATTTCCTCTCATCGTGGATATCAGAACCTACAAGTGCCTTGTTACCACAACACTCAGACCCAGGATATCTGTTCGAACCTTCCTACGATTCGTTCCCCTCTAAAGCCCTAAACCTAATAATGCATATGTCAATTGTTATAGAAATTTAAGTGCTCGACTGTACTGTTAATACTGCCTTAAACCAAATCTGCTATAAAAACTAATCTGCCACATCCAGAATCTGCCCTAAACAGTATTTGCCCTTAACAGAATAAAGGTATCTCACCTGATGGTAAGCGAAGATGTGGTCTAAGATGGAGTACGATGATCTAAAAGACGCCTACTTACTCTTACCTTAAAGATACCCAGATTGTAGTCTTCAGTAAAAACTGACGACACGGTATATGAAGAAGCAAATGGTCCACTTGATGTTAAGTTGTAACCATTGCTTGTAACAAAGCATTTCCATCATATAAAAAAAACCGACCAAGTACGAGTCGGACTCGCGTACGAAGGGTTCCGTACCATTATCTATAAAAAACGGCAAAAAATCATGTCTGTCGTATGGGAGCCTCACTTAAATATTTGTTTTATTCAATAGCACAATTTTATTTGTTTACCTTATTTCAAAATAAGGTAAATAAATAAAGGTAGGTTGATTAGAGGTTGATGCCGATTAAGCTAGTCCTCTAAATTGTATGAGCGCTCATTGTATGAGAGACTAAGAGGACTATCTTAATTGGCGTCAACTATGTATGTATGGGACACCCTTTAATTTTCAACTTTTTTATTTTTGGAATTTTTCCTTTATTTGTGCGGCTTTTTGCCAAATTTCGTGATTCTAGGTCAATGGGAACTACCATATAGGTTTTCGACCCAAAACATATAGGGTACTTCCGGTTGATCTAGAATTGTCAATTTTGGTTAAAAGCAAGGTCTTACAGCAAAGTAAAGGGAAAATTCTGAAAAATAAAAAAAAAATGAAAAATTAGGTAAATTTTGGTAGTTACAAGTTTTAACGAAAATCTAAATTTGCTCATATCTTTCTAACATGTTGACTCATGTTCTTGATTTTTATACACCTAATAGGGACTATATACTTTAGTATCTGGTATAAATTTTAACTTGTTAGGTCCACCCGTTCCTGAGAAACTCGGTGGTTACACACGGACAGACAGACGAACAGACGGACAAGAGAGTGATCTTATATGGGTTCCTTTTTTACCTTTTGAGGTACGGAATCCTAAATAAGGTTGGGATGTCCATAATTTATATCCTATAATATGTAAGGAGTTAAAGTTTGAACTAGAAAACAATGTATACGAAAACTGAAACTTAGTCGCGGTTAGAATAAGTTCGAATGATCTAATGACCAACTCCGATATCGGAGTTACTGGCGTTGACAAAGGCTTTCGATATCTATACTAATATTATAAAGAGGAAATATTTGTTTGTTTTTTTTGTATCTTGTATTGAAAAGGCTCCGAAACTACAGAACCGGTTTAGAAATTCTTTCAC
Organism: Philereme vetulata; assembly: GCA_918857605.2. Classification (NCBI taxonomy): domain Eukaryota; kingdom Metazoa; phylum Arthropoda; class Insecta; order Lepidoptera; family Geometridae; genus Philereme; species Philereme vetulata. Next base: position 11,803,371 of record OU975432.1, read on the forward strand.
TTTTGGGAAGCTACACTATCCCTGTCATAGGCTACTTTTTAACTAACTGCGCAGAAGGAGGGTAATGTTTTTATTAAAAAACTACGCGTGCGAAGCTGCGGATTCATCAGCTAGTTATAAATAATTAAATTATAACGTTTATTTCAGGCAACAACGTGCACATACAAAATATGATTACCAGGCCCATATCTATAAATACCTTAAATACTAACTAACATACATAAAACAATAAACTTAAAACTAACACTTTAATTTTCTTTCACCCTGCAGCGTCTGCAAACGATGGCGACTGGCCGGAAATACCAAAATCAGAAATCAGAAAGAGTTAGAAAGACTGATATGGCTTTAGAACTTTTAAAGCCAGAACGTGCCCTTCGAAGTATAGAAACGTTTGTTTGAAAAGCCAAAAGCGGTCATCTAGCCAGGGAGTGACCTCGCGGAATGTTGCTACTGAGCAGCAGGTGATCTGCTATGAATAACAAGAGAAGCTAAACTAAGAGTGCTAGTAACCAAATTTAGGTAGACATTCATCATGGTGTCCCGTTTATAGTCTATCCCACTAGTCCCATCGTGTTGTCCTATGAACAACTGATACTACTGTCCATGTGTCCATTGGATGAGTGACAAGTATTTTTGTTCTAAAAGTCCCAGTATCGCATAGTATGTTGTCATTTTAAATAGCCATACTGATACATATTAAATAGGTACCTCTTTTTCTTTACAAAAGTTCTAAACATATGACATGTTTAGGCTCTAACAACTCAAAATCCATGCACTCAAAGAAGAGTTATAACGAAATAACTCTAACGAAGATCTCATAAAATAGCTTCGTGCTTTTATTTTCAGTTCTAAAGTATAAATTACTTTTATGTATTCGAATCAGGTTGTTTCGTGTTTTAAAAGCATTTCATTGTTCGAAGCGTGCAATGTAGTTACGTCGAGAAAATGGAATAGTGCATTTGTGCCTGTGCCTTGGGCTGAAAATGAAACGGTTTCGGTGAGAATTTTATGTTTACATTGTATTTTAGTTAAATTGAATATTCCTGTCTTCATTATGATATTATTGTCATTCTAAGCTTTTATGGTCAAGGTACTTTATACTGTATAGGTACTGTACTTCATAACGGTAGATAAAATTAATTTTTTTGTTGTAAAATTACTTTTTCAAAACAAGCTTTTATAAAATTCATAATCGGTACCGCAAGCTACTGTAATCCATTCAGAAGTTCCGTTGTCTAGCATCCGTCTCCATCGTGAGAGCAGCTCTATGGTACCATATTATCGGTTGAGGGGAACGGGTTTAAAATTCAGTTGCAAGATTCCACTGGGACAAACATAATACATTGCAAGTTAATAAAAAGCTCGTAAAAATATATCTAAAATTCCAAAACAAGTACTTACACAAATATATTTAATACGAGCTGTTTACCCGCGACTTCGTTCGCGTGGACAAATCCCTATTGTCATATTAATAACAGCGTCTATAATCAAAACTCGCATACGTACGACAACATCGTCTGGCCGGTTGTGTAAGCATCACACCCAGTTTTACTTGACCATGAAGTTAGAGGTAAAAACCTTTTTACTTAGAACGTCGTGGGCGCGATGATGTCTTTAGGTTCTAATATATTTTAACTCGTTTCGCAATCCAAGTGTTTGATTTATTTCAATATTTTATAGCAAAAAAAAACTAATTTAAAAAAAAACTATCATATGTATTTTTCACAGTATTTTTATTATTGATGATAGCCAAGCGCTTGACCACTAACTCCCTCATCTGATAGTAAGTGAAGGTGTGATCGAAGATGGAGCACGCTTGCCTAAAAAGAACCTATTCACTCTGGACTTGAAGACTCAACTGAAGACACTGTTTGGAAAAAACATACGCCGGAAGTGAGTTCCACTCCTTACTTGTGCTAACAAGAAAAGTTGAAACAAATCGTTTGGTACGGCAAGGTGGTATACCGAACAGGTATGGGTGGTACTTCTCGGTACGTCTGCTTGTCCGGTGGTGGAAGGGGGAAGGAGGGACAAGGTCATGAAGATCTTGCACAATCACCAAAATGTATTTTGTAAAAAACTGAAAGTCTGGCTACTCGGCGTCTGTGCTCTAGACTTTGTAAATTAGCTACCACTAGTGAGTCATCACTAATGAGTCTAGCAGCACGTTGCTCAATCGAATCAAGGGCTTTAAGCTGATACTTGGCCGAGCCATCCCAGAGATGGTTTTTCCTTATTAAGTTTCATCAATATCGGTCCAGCTATTTAGTCATAAAACGTACCAAACAGACAGATAGAGAGACTGACAGAGGGACAGTTACTTTAGAATTTACTTTAAGTTATGGATAAATGAGTTCTTGTTTCCGTCGGTCACGCCATAACTTGAGAACGACTTTAACGATTTCATTCATCTTTTTGTCTAAAGTTTTATAATACGTTATTAATAAGTTGTAGAAGGTTCTTAAAGAAGGAAAAGTTAAGACAATTGTGCAGAAAATTGGAAAATTTCAGAAAACTTAACGACAGTTTGATGAATGTGAATTTAGCAGACAACTGTTTTTTCCCGTTGACACATCGTCTGGATACATTACATTCCCTGACAATTTTTGACATATGTAAGACAGTACAACGTCTGTCGGGTCAGCTAGTTTTTAGGGTTCCGTACCTCAAAAGGTAAAAATTATAAGATCACTGTCTTGTCCGTCTGTCCATCTGTTCGTATGTCACCAGCGATTTTCGGATTCACCAGGAATGGGTGGACCTAGCAAGTTGAAATGTATACCAGAGTAGTATGTTATTGGGGATCCTGGATCATTTCAGTTTTCATCATTCAGAAAACAGCAGTTTTCTTCACGTTGAAAACTGAAATTATCCAGGATTCCCCAATAACATCATCATTTTGAATTGATGCAAACTTATTTTTGAATAGATGAAAGCTGAAGTTTTCATCATGATTAAAACTGAAATTATCCAGGATCCCTAATAACATCATGATTCTGAACTGATGAAAACTTATTTTTGAATAGATGAAAACTAACTACAATTTTCTTCATAATGAAAACTAAAATTTCCATGATCCCCAATAATATCATCATCCTGAATTGATGAAAACTTATTTCTGAATAGATGAAAACGGAAATTATCCAGGATCCTCATTAATATTATCATTCTGAGTTGATGAAAACTTATTTCTGAATAGAAGAAAACGGAAATTACCCCGGATTCTCATTAATATAATCATTCTGAATTGATGAAAACTTCTTTCAGAATAGATGAAAACTGAAATTATCCAGGATCCTCAATTTCTGAATAGATGAAAACTAAAATTATCCAGGATCCTGAATAATATCATCATTCTGTATTGATGAAAACTTATTTCTGAATAGATGAACACCGAAGTTTTCTTCATGATGAAAACTGATGTTATCCAGTATCCCAAATAACATCATCTTTCAGAATTGATGAAAACTTATTTTTGAATAGATGAACACCAAAGTTTTCTTCATGATGAAAACTGAAATTATCCAGGATCCCAAATAGTATCATCATTCTGATTTCTTAAAACTAATTTCTGAATAGACAAAAACTTACAACTTACTATCGTAATTCAAGACTTACACATTAAAAACCAAATTCATAATTTTCGTTTATTTATTTATTAAATAAAGAAGTTAGCATAAACACATTTAATATTAGAGATATATAAAATTTATGTACAAGGTTTTTCACATTTTTAAGCAATTTCAGCCAACACAAATTAATACTTAGAATTACATCGAATCACATGATAACCACAGAATCCTTATTTTATGAGCTACAATGCATTTCTATAATGCCCCCAAGGTAAAGTTTCAATTTTATCAAAAATTTGACGTTTGTTGTCTTGTGCGTTGAGCACCAATTTGTTAACTTCTTGAGAGTATAGCGAATGGTGAATAGATTTGATCGAATTCATTTTGCATTTCAATTCTTTATCCATTAGCAACGCGTCTTTGTAATTTGAAAGAGTTAATTTTTGTGTAACCGTTTTTGTTACACCTTTAGATTTTTTAATATGACAATTTAAACTTTTTATAGTATAAAGCTTTGCCCTTAATCCGACAAATTCATGAATAACATCACCATCAAGCTCGTCTTTAAGTAAACCCGGTATTTTAGCATTGACCAGAGGCATTTCAAAAACATTTGTTCTAGAGTAGTTGCTTGTATCAAAATATTCAATATTATGCTGCATATCTTTATAAAAATCATCTGTTTTAATTAGATAAAGTAAACTGTCCGTATCTGTATAACATAGTTTAGCATTTTGTTTATATATAAACTTGATGAAATTATAATGGAATTGATACAAGTGTGTCTTTGTATATTCTAAAACAGTGAAACCGATGTAAATTGGGCGATCCAAAACATTTTTTTCTGGTTTCAATTCAACAGCTACAAAATCATCCGCAAAGATTGCTACGTTTTTTAAATTAGGCTTAGCAATCAATTGCTCTGCGCCTAAAAACTTTTTAGTTTTGTTAAATTTGTCTCTCCAACAGGTAACTAATTTGACATCTACTTCTTTGCGTTAATTTTATATAGTTTTACCAAATATAGCGTTGTTTAATAATTTAAAAAAATCTTTTTTGAAAGCTGATGTTGCACTTTGACGTAATCGAGTGTTTAGTTCAATATACTTTTTCAAGTAATCTCTCTGTCGAAAACTAAGTATTCGATGAATTGCTTTTAGTTCAAGACCTTGTTTCAAACATTCTTTCAAATGCATATAATGTATAACATAATTATATTTATCATATAAACTTGCTATTAATTTTATTGATTTACTACCTGGAGGCTTAAACTTTTCTGGTGCAAACGGTAAATCACTATGTTTATCATGTATGTGTTCAGGATAGCTTAAATCTACTTCAAGAACAAATCCGTATTCATTTTCTTCAGTGTAGTTAGATACATTATATTTAATGATTTCATCATCGGTTAAAAAAACGGAAGTTGGATATAGGTAATCTTTTCATCATAGCATAACTATATAAATTATTGCAATCAAGGTATACTAAAAACTCTTGAGTCTTTATTGTCATCATAATTGGGTAAGTATTTGTTATTAGCTTCAGCATAGCGAAGAGAGTATTGTGCCAAGCCTCCGCGTATACCACTTTCCAATAATTCATACATTTCTAAATCTTGAAGCAGCTCTAATTGAACTCCAGTGTAAAGTAACATTGCATCCCAACTTAAACCAGGAGAGCTAACATAGTAAGTAAGCAGGATCAAGGTGGTAATACTTTAGACTTATATCTCTGAAGTTTTCAAAAACAGCACACAGTAATAAAACATCCGTTTTTAGATATAAGTCAGTAAATTCTCCAAGATTTTGAATATTAAACACTTTCCATATACTGTGCGCTCTTGCGTATTCATCATTAGATATATGTTCTTGTTTTAGGCTATTAAAGAAGCATCTTTTAGATGGCAAGCTTAATTCATCAAATTTAGACCATGAATCCATATAATCATAACATTATTTGCCTTTTTATTTTATCAAATCGAATTGTGTTTTATTTTTTGTTATTTTTAACAAATGAACAAAATTGGTATCATTTAAATTTTTACTTAGATTTTCCAAACTAGTGCTTAGAAATTGAAATGAGTCTATAAACCTTATTTGCAAAGAAGTTTTTGTATCATTTATGTATCTGGTAATATGTTTTGTAATACTTATATACTTTTCTTTAGTTTTCGGTATAACTTTTATAAAACCTGGATGCTTTGCTAACTCCCTTATAAAAAGATGGGAATCATAACCAGATAAATTGTGAATAATAACGGGTACGAAGGAACATATTTTATAATTTATATTACTCACATTGTGAGCAGCCCCTCTATATTTTCCTGTAACATGATCATGGTCTTTAACTTTATCATCAAACAGTTTTTGCTTGCAAATGTGACAATTAGTAGATTTAAGATATTCATCTTCTTCTTTCGTTGTCAAAGTAATCACGGGTTGGATCGTGTTTAACACCTTAAATATCTGCTCTACATCTTTAATTAAGTATTGAATAAAATATTTAATACACCTAGGACCTCTGTACGTTCTGTATTTGTTTAGAGAGTTATCGTGCAAACAACATATGTAATAACCAAAACAAGATGGTTTATGCGCTTTATATTTTTGTGTATTTGTAGTACTCGTATCCGTATGATTTAATAAAATATTTTCTAAGTCTGTATATATCACAAAACTAATTTTTTGATGTCTAACGTAGTGTTCGAATTGTAAACTAGTATTTTCTGGTAATACTGTGAGGACTTTTGAACAATTGTGAGAATCACGTTTTTGTTGACTGGCGAAAAAATGAAGACAAGACTCACAAATATAAGTTTTGCTTTTATGAGAAGTAACTTGTTTTCTTACAAATTTCGCTGTATCCTTAATTAAACAGTAATGTCGATTTCGTGATCTTTCAATGAACAATAAGTTAACATGATTTGGTTTTCGAATACTTGATGTGTAAAGTGGCCCAGTCACATTATCTGCATTATCTAGCCCATATACATTAACGCTAATAATAGAGTTCTTACTTTCAAATAACTTAATATCATTAATTGTGGGTGGAAAACTCATGCCCTGAGTATTTAGAACACTAGAGTAATGTGGATAAGACTTTATTCGATTAGAGTTTATTTTGCTGGGATACAAAGCAGCTACGATGCTTCATAAAAAACAATGGTTATCATTATTTTTTATATTAATACAACTTTTCGTATTTTTTATGCTACATGGAAAGTCAATATATGATCCACCTCTTAGTGGGTTATATTTATTAATATTAATCTCTAAGTGACTTATAGATTCATACGACCAACCTCATTCACAATGTTCAAATTCCATCATCTTGTTATTCAAATTATGTATCACATTCTCAAACATTTCATTTAAATCTGTACTATTGTAAATCACATCATACTTATTACTAAAACTTTTTAGTTGTTTAGATAATCCTTCAAATTTAGGTAATACGAAATAAGCAAATACTTCAAAATTTACCTTTATACAAGTATGTTTTTTCAAAGACAACTGGATTAATTTAATTATATTTCTTTCATTATCTAATAAAAATACCTCTGGAGTGTGATACTGATTATCTAAACATGGATTAATTCTGTATGATCTGATTCGGTCTTTAAATGCTTATATCAATATTTTCGAACTCTGATTTTATCAAACAGTTAGCTTTATGCATATCAGTTCTAACATGATATTGATAGTTAGATTTCTCTAATATTACATTGCACTTAGGACATAAAATCTTGGTATTTTCTATATCATTATCATTCTCATTGTAATTTAACAGCGCGGTCGAACTAACTGAAAAAGAGAAAATAAACAATAAATTTAAGTCACATACTTATTTTTATTCAAACTTGGATTACTTATCTAATTATCATAACATGATCTATCTTATGTCAAGACTAATTAAAGTACTTAAACTAAGTAAGTGTTTTATGAAAACATGGAAAAAAATATTCAAGAATAATTAGTATAAGTTGGGGGGCACGACTTGAATTCAGCTCTAGCCTCTTTTATATATTTGACCAACTGACGCCAACTTTCGGTATTGTTTTCAGTACGAGTTTTCATTGACATTATGGCTTGACGCCATCTATTCATTGGAGATATTTTCTCAATCTCACTACAATCGTATACCTTGAGTTCAACGTAAAGACCCCCCTTTTTGTCGGGCATAAATTGCTTAGCGTACCCATTTGCTACGCGACGAGTTATATAACAAGGAAGTTTTGGTGGTTCCCTACCGGTAGCGTTGTTAGCTGCCTCGTCACTGTCGTTGGAGATGTCGCCAAACAAGTCTTTCAGCGTCGGCTTACACTTTGAGGTTGATGACGACGGCACTGACAAAGCTTTCGACTTTTTGATGGCTGGAATTTTTCTTTTTTTCATAACCACTTCTACATCATTAAGTTCCGATCCTTCGTCATCCGATTATTCTAAGTTTTTGATCCTGAAATAAAATTGTTTACTCATTAAAATTTGTATAAAAATATAGTTTTTTACTGTTAGACTAATATATTTATAATCGTTAAAAAAACTAAACGACAAAAATATTACCTGTTAGTTGACGATGAGGAGGTGGGTTTCACTTTTGTTGAAGCAGATGGCTTGCTCCTTTTCTTCTTTTCAATTATTTCACCATCTTCCACTTCCGACTCGATTTCAGAAAATACTTGATTTGCTGTTTTAGACCTGCAAAAAAAAAGATACATGTTAGTTGTGAATAGTTTAGCTTTCTACACTAAAGTTGTATTACTCGGATTTTACTATTTCAAGAAATATTTATGCAGTAATATCAAATTACTAAATTACTAGAATAATTTCAGTTTCACGACTGTAAAACTATTAGGTATAATGTAAAACTAATAACTCTGAATACTTAAATAGTTGATTATGAATTGTTATAAAAACATGATTATTTGAACACTTTAAATATTGATATAGGTTCGCAAAAACTGGTCTATTTAAGGTTGGTATTCTGAATACTTACATGTTTTTAAAACTTCAACACCACAACACTTAATAAAACTTATATAAGTAGGTACTTGTTCCACGATAGAAAACGCAAAGTTGAATGGTATCGCTCTCCAAATACAGGATCATTTTATGCATTTTTTTTCTAGTGTGAAAACTGTATGTACACATTTTACTAGTGTTAAAAAAGCTAATGCAATTCAAAGTAATTTGCACCTTAATCATCGTGCTAATACAGATATTAATTATTATCAAATAACGAGATCTATGAAAGCTTGAAGAATGCTTAAGATCTCCTTATATAGAATATCATTTGAGACGCTGTTTCTGAGAGGCCTCATGGGTACACCGATATCGATTCAATTCTTATTGTATTTTTGTCACTGAAATTTAATCAGCTAGTCAAATCCAAAATACTAAAAAACTCTGCATCTTGGTCCCAACAAAACTGCACTTTCAGCTTAAGAATTGTTAGCGAAGTGAAGCTAAAGTAATTCAGCTTGTAATATAAATAGGTACTTATTATTAATCTCAGAATCATTATTTTGTACACATTGCACTAAGATGCATTGCGTAATAAAGTAACTCAGCCTATTCCCAAGAATACAAGCGCTAGTCTAGTGTATAAGTAGTAGATATGTTTCACAAGTCATATTTCGAAGGTTATGTAAAATGTGTAATTTATATATATTGGTTATATTATAATGTTGTTATCGATCTTACACAGTTACCACTACTGGGACTGGGATAAAGGCCACAATAATTCGTTTATACATAGGCTGCTATTTAAGAATCCGGAACTGGCCACTGCATAAATAATATTTAAAAAAAATTTATTACGTTTGAAAATGGAACTCTTTGGCTGTAGAATGCAGGTTATTTCGTCCGTCTGTCAATTGTTTTCATTGTGTGGCGCGATTTCAAAAATTGCGTGTCATTATCACAATGGATTTATCTCGAGAAAATTTTCGTGCGATGATTTTTTATGATTTTCGACGTGGTCTAACTCAACAGCAGTGTATCGATCAACTCAGTTCGACTTTTGGGGATAAAGCACCATCGAAGACTACTGTGTATCACTGGTTTAGTGAGTTTAATCGTGGACGTTGTATGCTCACGGACGAAATTAAAGATGGTCGGCCTAAATCAGTTGTTGTGCCACGAAACATCGACGCAGTGCGTAAACTAATAATGCAAGATCGTCATGTGACATATCGAGAGATAGAGGCGATTTTTGGCATTAGTATGACGAGTATACATAAGATATTACACGAACACTTGGCTGCAAAAAAAGTTTGTTCGCGTTGGATACCGCACAACTTGACAATAGATCAAAAACAGGCTCGTGTCGATTGGTGCAAAAAAATTATAAAAAAATACAATCGTGGTGCATCAAAAGCTGTATATAATATCTACACAGGTGATGAATCCTGGATTTATGCATATGACCCCGAAACTAAGCAACAGTCAACAGTTTGGGTCTTCCAACATGAGCCGAACCCAACAAAAGTTGCTCGTGCGAAAAGCACTTTGAAGCAAAAGGTCGCCTATTTTTTTGGTATATATGGACACGTGGCTACTGTACCCCTAGAAAATTGTAAATCTGTTAATTCAGAGTGGTACACGACCATTTGTTTGCCAGAAGTCTTTGCAGAAATCAGGAAGAATAATCCACAACGCAGAATCATTCTCCATCACGACAATGCAAGCTGTCACACTTCGGGTGAAACGACCCGATATTTGGAGGGTGAAACGGAGGAATTAACGGGTCATCCGCCATATAGCCCTGATTTGGCACCCAACGACTTCTTTTTATTCCCAACCGTGAAGAATAAATTACGTGGTCAACGATTTTCAACCCGAGAAGAAGCCGTTGAGGCATTCAAAAATCATGTTTTGGAGATACCGTCTTCCGATTGGAAAAAGTGCTATGAAAACTGGTTTCACCGAATGCAAAAGTGCATTGATCATCATGGCGAATATTTTGAAAAGCAATAAAACCATATTTAACAGTCAATGATAGTTATTTTATTTTATTCCGGATACATAAATAGCAGTCCTCGTAATAATACCACTACCCAAACCCGATCAAACAGCCCAGATAACGTCCACTCTGGTAGATATTGCTGCCGCCCTCATGATGAAGTTGAGGGTCAATTCGATTGAGTCTTCAAAATTTAATTCTAGAATTTGCCGGTTTCCACAAGATGTTTTCGTTCAGCTCCGAGTTGAGCTCGTACAATTTTGAATACCCACTTTCTAATATTACCTATCTACTTATTTCCTGTTTTCATTTTAGACAACTTTTTAGCGACAGTTTTTGAATAAATAGATTACTTTTCAGAGCTATCCATATCTATATAGCTTCATCATCATTATAACAGCCCGTAACCGTCCACTGTTGGACATGAGCCTCCTCCAAGATACTTTTCATTAATTTAGGTAAATTATAAAAGACCTTTTTGCTAATATTTTGATGATTTAATAAAACAGAGTATAATATAATAAACCATACATTTATTTTGTTTTAATAATAATTGGTAATTTTTTATCATACTACTTCATTCCGCTTAAATAATACATTTTGTTAACTGGACTTATTTCCTTAACAATTTTACTGATTAACATCTCTGTGTCAGTCATAATTTCGTCGAATCTATCTTTAACCATGTATTGCATACTAACTTCCGAATGCTCATCAACACAATTATTTGTCAAATCCTCAATTTTTATTAAATGTCGATCTTTTTTTGTTTCTTGTCTTCTGTTATAACATATGACGTGCTAGCTGAAGTTATAGGTGCTTTTTTAACGTTAATCGGAACTTGCTTTTAGTTTTATTTTCACCAATATCTTTCGGATCGATCACTGCTTTTACATCTTGTGCCTGCTTTTCTTCTATTTCTTTTTGAATTTTCTGAATCTCAGCATCGTAGTAAGCATCCATATTTTGTGCATAATAAAATGGATTAGTGATGGGATTATCATCATCAGGATCAAAAGTAATGCTGCTCATTTTTCCTGCGATAAAAATAATACAAAAAATTAAAAATAATGAAATTATACAAATATAACTAAACGCCGTCAGTCAGCCAATCGGCTAAACGATAATTTTATATATTTAAGATATCAGATATAGGTACCTACGTTACTAAATAAAAAATATTACTTTAATTTTACCTTGAATAGTGAGGTAGCGTGTACGTTCCAAAAATTCAAATCATCAAATGATAATTGAAGCGAACCACTGCATAAAGTACTTCATAATTCATAATAATTCATAATTCATTTATTCATTTGCAAACATGGGTAAATATATATAAAAACAGGTGACAAATACAATATATAGGTTCCAGACATGTTTTACCATATTAGTTGGCATGCAAATGCAGTTAATATAATATAACTTAGTCTATTAGAAACATTTCTAGAATTGAATTCAATCAAAGTCAAAGTTTAAAAAAAAATCAGTCAAATCTCTAAAAATTAAATAAATTACGCTATTATCGAGTTTACATGTCTCTGTCCATAAGAAACTCATCCACGGTATAATAACATCTAATTCTCAAAAATTTAAACAATTCATGCTTGAATTCAGTCAAATTTAATTGTTTTATTCTATTTGGTACTTTATTATATATTTTTGGAGCCATACCGCATAAACTTTTATTAAGAAGAGCAGTGTTGCTTTTAACTAGGTACAGGTGGTATATGTCGCGTCTGCTGCGTGAATGGGTAGGCTTTTCAAATAAGTCGGGATTCATTTTGACAAAAATTGATATTTCGTAAATGTATAGTGAGGGTAAAGTTAAAATATTAAGTGATAGAAAGTAAGGTTTGCAGCTATCAGTTGTTTTCAGACCATACATTGCCCTGATACACCTTTTTTGCGATTTAAATATATTTTCTCTCTCTGTACAATTTCCCCAGAATATAACACCGTAACGAAGCTTAGAGGACACGTAACTATGGTAAACTGTTTTAAGAACATCCAAACTGACTACTTTACGCAACTTATAGCATACTTGTATCGTGATATAGTTTATATTAATTGACACTGTACCAATCCGACTAGAAATGAGAGGGACAGAGTTATACATACCTGCACGTAACTGAGTAAAGCAGGTGAGTGAAATTTCATTGTATAACATATAGCCAAATATTAGATCTCTAGCTTTTACAAAATGTGCGTGGTGTCCGAGGTTTTGAGACTAATTCAGGGTCAGGTACCTACATGGTTATAAATAAATTTATGACGTCAAATTTCACTCAATTATAACGAGTGATTTTTATAAATGTATTATATAGAACATTAATATCTTAGATAAGAAAATGAAGTTGATAAAGCAACCCGTAACTTTAGAAATAAGTAATTTTAATGTGGAAGGTTTTCATAAAACACTTATAACACATAGTGTTTTATTGCCCAACACTATTCGTTGCATAATATGTGGCCCTTCAAACTGTGGTAAAACTAATATTATGCTTAGTTTATTATTACATAAAAATGGTTAAAAATTCAAAAACGTCTACCTGTATTCAAAAACCACTTTTCAACCAAAATATCGTTTTTTAAATAATATTTTAAGTAGAGTTCCAGGTATAAAATTCTTTATGTTTAAAGATGATAAAGAAGTTGTATCACCAAACCAAGCTTTGAACAATTCTATAATAATATTTGATGATGTGGCATGTGAAAATCAAGCGAATATAAGTAATTATTTTTCTTTAAACAGATAGACTGCTTTTACTTATCGCAAACTTATTCTAAGATTCCTAAGCAATTAATACGAGATAATGTAATTTTTTTAATAATATTTAAGCAAGACAACATTAATTTAAAACATATTTATGTTGAACATGTTAATACAGACATGACTTATAATCAGTTTAGGGAATTTTGTTCAGATATTTGGAAAGAAAAACATTCTTGTTTGATTATAAATAAGGACTGCGAGTTAAATAATGGTAGATATCGAAAGAGTTTTGATATATTTGTTACATTCGAATAAAGTATTTAATAAGCGAAAAGTTTTTAAAAAGGTTTCATTTACATATAAATTACCCTCATTAATGCAAGTGTCAGCAGCTAACCCAAATAATATGAAATGAGAATATATTAGAGAAGAGTTATTTCATCGGTTAGTACAATAAAAAATAAACTAAGCCAAATGAAGGATAATGAAGATGAATTGCAACTTACACAACATAAATATTTCAAACCTATAATTGACCCTTTAAATGCTATAACTAAATGCAATAGTAAAATACAAGTCAAAAATTATAATCCTTTATTAGAAAACAATGAGCAATTTCAAATTAAAAATGACTCATTTTTATATAATGATAACATGGTTGATGAAAATTAAAACTCAATATTAGATCAGCATAATATGATTATGAAAAAAATAGATGTACCCTCACCATCGCACGAAAAAGATATTTTTGATGACGATGAAAATATTTGCATACCGTTTGGTATTCGACGTGACAATAAAAAAACTTATGATAGGAAACACGCCTGTAAGTTTTACAACCATTGATAATACTGATTCGATTTCAACTACTTTACTCCAAATAGAAGAAAGTAATTATGAAATTACGCCTGGTCTTCGTGAGTTATTATTCAAAAAGAATCCAAAACTTGAAATTGTATCAGAAGCCGATAATTTACATATAAAGACATTTTAAATACAACAAATGTTCACAAAAAAGAATATAACTCTAATGGACAAATAAAAGGAGATATGGGTAAAAAATATACTCAGATTGTTAGGCCACTACTAGTTGATGATTTGAAACTACAAGTTGAGACAAAATATGGTGGCAATATAGGCTTATTGAAAAAATACAAAAAAAATACTGACTTTGTTTATTGGGATGATCCGAATGAATTAGTTGAAAGATTAAAGATTTTGATTGCTTCCAAAGATGCTGGAAATACTATTCATAACAATGAGGTTATTTTGATTATTGTGAAGAGTTAAAAGAAGCAAATATTATAAAAGCTACAACAACTATCTAAATTATTCAGTATTTTAATAGTTATTGATCATGAACATTGATAAATTTGGTCACCATGTTCATAAAAAAAGTAAAATGGATATAATACAAAGTTGTTGCTTAAAATATTCCGATAAAAATAATTTAAACGCAGATAATAAAACAATTAAAAAAATTGGTTCGCTTATTGATTCACATACAGGTGCCACTAAACAGTACGTTGATGATAAAACAAATAATATTTTGCTAAAAGTTACAGAACTTAACCAAGTAATTGCACGTCTTACTTCTCAATTGGATGATATAAAAAAACAAATCTTAAAGAAACAAGTAAAAGATGAGCAAAGAAACCGTAGTAAATGAAATTTATAGAAATGCAAGATAAAATTTTCAACGAAGACATGTTGAAATGAGAGATATCGATGATCTATGGCAAGCTGACTTAGTTGACATGCAATCACATTCTAAAAACAATTCCGGTCATAAATATATTTTGGTTATCATTGTTACTTTTTCAAAATACGCATGGGGATATCCACTAAGACAAAAAAGCAAAGAAAATGTCATTCAAGCATTTCAAAATTCCAAAAAAGGGAAGGATTCCAAAAAATTTACAAACTGATTTAGGTACAGAGTTTTATAATAATGATTTAAAAAAAATAATAGTTAAGTATTATATTAATCATTATTCGACATTATTCGATCATACAGCCTCTATTGTTGAAAGATTCATACGAACGTTAAAAAATATGTTATATAAACAATTTAGTTTGCAAGGTTACTATTTATGGAGCAATGGACTTCTTTAAAAGTCAATCCTAAAATATAATAACTCTATTCATAGAACTATTGGTATGAAACCAATTGACGTAACCCATAAAAATTAAAATATTTTATTATTAAGATACAAAAACCAAAACTCATCATCAAATAGACAATTATTTAAAGCTAATGATTATGTTCGCATAAGTAAATATAAAGGTATATTTAAAAAAGGCTATACTCTAAATTGGTCTACTGAGTTATTTAAAATAATAAAAGTTCAAAAAACGAATCCTGTAACCTATTTGTTACAAGATTGTAAACAACCCCCAATTCTAGGATCATTTTATACAGAAGAACTTCAAAATACCAAACACCTTAATGTTTATCTTGTTGAAAAAGTTTTGAAAAGAAAAGGTAGTAAAGTATTTGTTAAATGGCTCGGTCTCTCTAATTGTGAAAATTCTTGGATAGATAAAACTAATGTTTTATAAGTACATAGTAAGACTCATTATTCCCTAAGGAATGTATATCGTTTATTTTGTTAGTCTATGTTGAGTAATGGTACAAGGTGGTCTTCTTAACAAATTGATCAATACACTACCATTCGAATTGCATTTACCCGGTTACAACTACTGTGGGCCAGGAACAAGATTACAACAACGATTGGCTCGTGGTGATAAAGGAATCAATAAATTAGACGAATATTGTAAACAGCACGATATTGTTTATAAAAAAACATCAGATTTAAAAGAACGTCACAAAGCAAATATTATTCAATTATAAATGGCTAAAAAACGGTCTATTGCATCGGACGCAAGTATTGGAGAAAAGATTGCTGGCGATATAGTAAATAAATCAATGATAGCTAAAGTTTCCTCTGGAGCTGGAAATAAAAAAAAAACTTTAAAAAAATTGGGGCACATACGAAGCGACACATAAGTAAAATGAAGCCAAAATGTAAAAAAGCAGCAATAGAATTAGCTTACGCCGCCGCACGAGACCTAGATTCAGTAGCGAATTTAAAGCTACCACGAATTATTCCGATTCCTAAAACTGGAGGCGTTTTACCTTTGATACCATTATTTGCGGGCGTATCAGCAGTTGGTAGCATAGTAGGAGGTTTAGCAGGAATGACTAAAGCTATTAATAACATTGTCGGTCGAAACACCGATAAGACGGTACGTCATAAATCCCGTATTTATAATAATGAGCTATTAATGAGTTTAGAACTGCAAAGAAAGATTTTAAGGAATCACTAAAACATAATAAACATATGAAAAGTGTATGTATCGGTAAAGGATTACAAGTTAAACCATATAAAGAAGGTTTCGGTATTTTCACATCATCTAGTAGAAAACAAAAAAACTAATTTGTCGGTTACCTAAGAGAGCGCTCACCAATATTGATATCATTAGTTATACACAAGATATTCCTTATTTTCGAGGAGTGTTTATGAGAGATAATTTACCAATTTATCCGTTACTTCAGGAATGTGCTATCTTTAACTTAGATAGCTCAAAAAATGGTGGCACTCATTGGGTAGCCTATGCAAAATCAAATAATTACATTGAATACTTTGATAGTTATGGAAATTTAAAACTATGCAAAGAATTTTTGAAATATATGAAAGGTTTTGATGTTTATTATAATTACCAAAATATTCAACAAGATAATCCATATAACTGTGGACATTTGAGTATAAGCTTTCTTCAAAACTTCTGGTTAAAATATAAAAAATAATTATAAATAGCCTGGATATAAAGAATAATAGTCAGTTTGTTACCATGTCAACCACAATATCTATCTCATCCAATAAATCGATAATAGATTTTAGAGAACACATTTTAGTCCTTCATTGTTTTTAGATGGTAGTTATGAATGCGGATTGTTGTACTTTTCATCGATTTATTCTATACCGAATGTAAATTAAAATAACAATTCATTTTCATATGGAGAAGATAACTTAGAAATTAAAATACCTAAAGGGACTTATGATTTACAAGATATAAATGAATATTTTATAAAATTGTACATTGCTCATAAATGCTCCTTATTCTGCTCTGAAATTGTAAATTTTCAATCAAAAACTAGCATTGGTGAACTACTAGATTTCTTAAATGCTAAATTAGAAGCATATAAATGGCACGAATCAGTAAATCCTGTCAATATTCTCCCACTGTCCATCATAAAGATTGATTGTGATCTTATTCATGGTTCTTATACTTACTCGACGCCGTCTCATATAATTCATGAGTTTGTTCCAAATGTTCCTCCTGGTCATCAAATAATCGAAGTACCGAAAACTACATTATACTTTCCATTACTAAATGAGTATATAACATCAATCACCATAAAAGTTGTTAATATTCACGGAAACCTTATTGATTTTAGTGGAGAAAATATTCAACTTGGGCTTCATATACGTAAGGTTAAATAAAATGATCGTTTTCTATAAAACTTTGAACACTAAGCCAGGAAAACCTAGTATCAAATGTTCATCCAAGAAATCGAGACGTTTCAAGATTGTTCGTATTAAGAAATTAACAAAAAATAATAAAGCATTTCTTTCGGCTTTGGGATTTCAAGTATAAGTATACTACAAATAAATAAATTGCCTGAATTTGATAACGCAATTGAAAGTTATGAAATTCATTCGTACAACCCTTATAATAACAGTTTTAATGAAAATGATGAAATAAGAATTCCAATACACCAACAAGATATTTACGTCTTACCTTCCGCAAGTTCTATTTATATCAAAGGAATTGCCACCGTAACTCATAAAGACACCTCAGGCAAACTTGTTAAAAAAAACGTTGATTTTATAAATAACGCTATAGCATTTTTATTTCAAGATATTAGGTATAAAATAAATGGCATTGAAATCGATCGCATTTAGAACGTTGGTAATACTACGATAACATCATATATATCGATGAATGAAGAAGAAAGTAAGCTAGGCGACTTGTGGAAATGCAATATAAATGGATACAAGAATTCTGATGGTACTTTTAGTGTTATTATACCTTTAAATAAAATGTTAGGATTTGCTGAAGATTACAATAAAATAATTTTAAACTGTAAACATGAGCTTATATTAAATCGATGTAGTACAAATTTAAATGCTGTAAAGATAATAGACAATGAAAACGTAAATATAGATTTACAAAGAGTGCAGTGGCGAGTTCCTCATATTAAAGTATCTGATCGCGAACGTCTATCTCTACATAAATGTTTAGAAAAAGATAGGCCCATTCAAATAGCTTTTAGAAATTGGGATTTGTATGAATATCCTTTACTACCTAAAACTTCAAAACATTCATGGTCTATTAAAACGGCTTCTCAAATAGAAAAGCCTAGATATGTGATTTTTGGAATGCAAACTAATAAAAAAAATAAAAAAACTGAAGATTGTTCCCATTTTGATCATTGTCATATATCAAACGTAAGATTGTTTTTAAATTCACACTATTATCCATACGATTCGCTTAATTTAAAATTCAATGAAAATAAATTTGGTATATTACATGAAATGTTTACACAGTTTCGTCAGTCTTATTACAATCTTCCAACTGACCCGTTGCTTAAGTTAGAAGATTTAAAAAAAAATAGCACCACTGTGTGTTATTGATTGTTCAAGGTGAAATGAAAGTTTGAAGTCTGGTCCCGTAGATGTACGATTAGAAATTGAGTGTTCACAAGATATTCCTGACAATACCAGTGCATATTGTCTAATTATAAACGACCGTCTTATTGAATATAAGCCTCTTACCAATATTGTCCGTAAATTATCATGAATTGTGCTATCGTGGATATGCAAGGATTTAAATCAGATTCCAATAAATTAATTGTGAAAAAAATTGCAATTCAGTGTGGTAAACATGTTTTGGTTATTCTTATAAGACCTCCTTATCCTTTTTATGAATTAACTACAACTGAAAAAAGACAGGTTTGTTGGATGGAAAGAAATATAAATTTATTTTGGAATCACGGATTTATACCATATTCTAATTATAAAAACTTTGTAATAGAATATTTAAATAATAAGCAAACAATATTTGTAAAAGGTTTAGAAAAAACCAAATGGTTGCGTAATATCCTATATTCCGATATGTGTACAGAAAATGAAAAAAATGTTAATGTTTTTTAATATAGAAGACTTTAGTTGTCCGAATCTGTTAACGCTACATGAAAAGTACAAATAATGTTCTGATATATACCATTGTATTTATCATTCAACATATTGCGCATTAAAAAATGTTAATTGTTTAATGATATGGAGCTTAGAAAACATATTGATTTAAAAAAACTACTCGTATTTTATTTACGTTAAGTAATTTAAATATCCTTCTCTAAGAGTAAAAAAATATTATTTAAATAAGTTTTCACAAACAATTTTTGACTATTAAGAAATAAGAAAAAAACTTATTCAATAATATTTTTTAGCATTCAGATATAGTTTTATCCATGCATAGTAAAAATAAGTTTTTCATGTATTTAAAAATGTTTTTTTATCTAATTTGAAATAAGTATTTATTTATGCAGAAATAAGTTTTCATCTATTCAGGTATAAGTTTTTATCTAAGTATTAAAAAATATTTTTTTTCTATGCAGAAATAAGTTTTCATCTATTCAGGTATAAGTTTTCATCTATTCAGGGTAAAAGTTTTCATCTATTTAAGAATAAGTTTTTGTTTGTTCAGGCATAAGTTTTCATTTATTCAGAATTAGTTTTTATCTATTCAGAAATAAGTTTTCATCAATTCAGGTTGATAATATCATTAGGCATCCTGGATAACTTCAGTTTTCATCATGAAGAAAACTACAGTTAAGTTTTTAACTACTCATAAATAAGTTTTTATCCATCCACAAATAAGTTTTCATATATTCAGGTATAAGTTTTTATCTATTCAAAAATAAGTTTTTAACAACGCAAAAATAAGTTTTCATCTTTTCAAAACTAAGTTTTTATCAAATCAGAATGATGATGTTATTGGGGATCCTGGATAATTTCAGTTTTAATCGTGAAGAAAACTGCTGTTTTCTGAATGATGAAAACTGAAATGATCCAGGATCCCCAATAACATACTACTTACCAGATATCAGTATCTGGTAACCTCAGGCTAGACCTCAGGGTCTATAGTTCCTATAAAGTATATCAAAATTAAGGTCCTGAGTCAACACAACAAAAATATATGGGAAAGATTTAGATTTTCGCGAAAACTTGTAACTACCAAAATTAACCTTAATTTTATTTTTTTTTTATTTTTCGGAATTTTACGTTTACTTGTGCTGTAAGATGTTGCTTTTAACCAAAATTGACAATACTAGGTCAACCGGAAGTACTATATAGGTTTTGGGTCAAAAACCTATATGGTTAATTTCCGACGCATCACAGAATTTGGGCAAAAAGCAGCATAAAAAAAGGAAAAATTCCTAAAAATAAAACAAGTTGAAAATTAAAGGATATTAATACAGAGTTGACGACAATTAAGATAGTCCTCTGAGTTGTATGGGCGTTCATACAATTTAGAAGACTAGCTTAATCGGCATCAACCTCTAATAAGGTAAAAAAACAAAATTGTGCTATTGAATAAATTAAATATTTAAGTGGGGCTCCCATACAACAGAGATGGTTTTTTTACCGTTTTTATAGATAATGGTACGGAACCCTTCGTGCGCGAGTCCGACTAGCGCTTGGCCGGTTTATTTTATATTAGTCAGAAGATTTAAAAAAAAAATCTATTTTGTCCCACTGCTGGGCAAAGGTCTTCCCCAAGTCCCGTCTTGCATCCCTATCAGTCGATATCTCCCACTATCCTCTTTGGAAGGTGTCGAAATCGTCCCGCCAACGTTTTATAATGTATCACGTAATTAAAAACAACCAATTATTTTAATTTTCCTTCAGTTCCCTTTCCTGTGCACTACCTACACATCTTTATCTACAATACACAAAGATTATCTGAAAGAGAAAGCTCTTTAGCATAAAGTTCGCCTTTTTATACACATTGTGTACGCATTGTGTAGGGTTTTCGTAGAATGAGAGGTCAGCTTATACTGAAAATGTATAGCTTGATGTGTAGCCGTGTGTACTAGTTTTATAAGTGCAATAAAGTATTTTCAATCAATCAATTATGCTAATTTATGTGAAAAAGGATTATGGTGCATTATAATAAGTATGAGTTGAAATGACTCGAAATAAACAATTTTTATTTTTATTAATTTATTATTATTATTTAACGATTATTATTGTTGTTCCTGTCATATTTTTAATGGTGTTGTCATAAAAAAGACAGTCTTAGTTGATAAATAAAAGGTATCTATAGTGGCCATTTCGTGACGGTACCATTGCCGTAGTGAAGCGATTGGTTTGGTAAAATCGGTCGTCTCACAGCGGCCTGCACACAATAATGCTTCTGTAGCTTTAGTTTTCTGTTAAAAGCACCTGTTGTTTAAAACGACATTATTATAAATATACTCTTGCTCGCGTTATGCAGACATAGCGTACACGGACTATTCTCATAAGTTTTATAAAGTTTTTCTCGGGTTTTCCCTTCTGCAATAGAAATGAAACGGGTTTCACGATTAAATGTTACATTTTATATTTCGGTTTATTTAATTATAAGAAAAGAGTTTCATATTAGATATGTTAAAAATTTGTTCAAACCAAGTACTCACCATCTACGAGAGGCATTTACGTGGTTTGTAAGACTTTGGGCAACGATGCCTTATTGTATTTAGCGCCTAAATATGTTCAAAAGAGTTGTCAAATCAACTAAATACGTATTTAAACACCTCCGGAACTTTAATTCCGTTAATTAAAGTTCCATGAAAATCATTCTCTCATTATCTGTTTCTATGTCCAAACAAAAGACGTATACATTTGTTATCCATTAGATAGCGTTACTCAGGTGAAATAGGCACATACCTCAATTAAAGTTACTAGTCTCATTTAAAGTACATGTCGTGAAACAGGCACTAAGCCTATACGCGAACAACAGCTACAGCTTACTCACTAACTATTCAATTCCTTATAATTTTCTAAACAAAAAATCTCCATATCTACCCCATGATGGATAGGCAAATTCTGAATGCATTACGAGTAGGTATTTCAGATATACAAAAAGATTTGATGTATCCTTGTTTTCGTTGTAACATCAATCACGGGCCACATTCTCGTCGCCGTCACTTCTGAGGCATAAATAAAGGCACTGAAGGCTTCCGACATCCTCCGTATTGATGTATTCACAATGCAAACCGGTTCTAGTTATTGTCAGAGGCTCCGTTTCGACACAGTGAAAGGATACATTATGCAGTGTGATACTGATCCCTATTTTGTTGTTGGAGATTTTTAGGAAATCTTTAAGAAGTTTGTAAGGTACTCGGAATCTGTTTGTGGATTAGTTAGTTTACGGATATTGGATGTGTTGACAGGTTTCATCTCAAGTTTCTCCGTGACATTATGAACATTCATTGGTCGGATCGTGTTAGATATACTGATGTTCTTCGACGTGCTAATGTTTGCGGAATGGTAGCGTACCTGATGCGCCGTCAGCTGCGGTGGTGCGGGCATGTATCGCGTATGCCCAACGAGAGTGTGGCGAAGCGCATTTTCTACTCGGTGCTTCTAAATGGAAAGCGGAAAACTGGTGGACAACTCCTCCGATACAAAGACGCTCAAAAGAGAAGCTTGAAGAAGAGCTCGATTGAGCCCTCTCGTTGGGAATTACTGGCAGAGAATAGGCCACAATGGAGAAGACTTGTGCAGCAAAATGTCTAAACTTTTGAAGATGAACGCAGGCGCGAACTGGAACGTGACTAACTTAAAAGTAAACCGTCTGCAAACATAACGTACCATTATGTTACCGGCACTCTGACTTGCACTCTATCTGCACGCACATTTAAAACTAAGATTGGCTACTCAAGTCATTTTAGAGCGCATCAACGTAACGTAACATAGCAGAAATAATGTCGCCGTAGCCGAAATCGGCCTGGATGACATCATCATCATCATTGGATGAGTAGACGTATGTATGTTCATTTGGTGTATCCTGTAGGCTAAAGGGCTTGATGGATTTTGACGAATAAGATATCATTGGAATCGAATTACAAGAATTGAATTACAAGAGTGACATAATATGATACATGAGTCTCAGAATGGGGACGACTAAATTTAGTCCAATTTAACCCCACAAAGACTCAAGTCTGTGCGTTCACTTCTAAAAACTTTACCCTTTTTGACAGCTCCTTTATTCCAGGACATTCGCCTCAGCATGGCCAACAATCTCACAACTGCACTTCGCTAGAGATGTCAACGCCCAGGGCGTTGACATCTCTAGCGAAGTGCAGTTTAGGGGTCACTTGGAAAGCAAAGCTTCTCTTGCCTCCAAGAAACTCGGTGTACTAAATCGATCAAAGCGGTACTTCACGGCGGGGCAGCATCTTGTGCTCTACAAAGCGCAAATCCGGCCCCACATGGAGTACTGTTCTCACATTTGGAACGGTGCACCGAAATACCAACTACAGCCCCTAGACTCCTTGCAACGCAGAGCCGTTCGTATCGTCGACGACCCAGTAGTATCGTAGATGACCAGGATCTAGAGCCGCTGAGTCTTCGCCGTGATATCGGAGCGCTCAGCGTTTTCTATAAAATATATAACGGCGAATGTTCTGAAGAGCTGTTTAATTTAATTCCTGCTTCCCACTTTTACCATCGAATCTCTCGCAACCGGCAACGAGCTCACCCACATATTGTAGATGCGTGGAAGTCTCACACGGTGCGTTTTACCCGGTCGTTTCTTCCACGCACCTGCACCATGTGGAATGACCTTCCTCCGGAGGCTTTTTCGATGGGCTTCTTAATGAGCGCCTTCAAGAGAGGTGTAAATAGGGTATTAAGTGCTAGGCAACGCGACTGCAGTACCACGAGTGCTGCAGGAGTTTATAGGTGGCGGTGACCACTTAACATCAGGAGGCCCGTTAGCTTGTGTGTCTTCAAGTATAATATAAAAAAAAATTAAATTTAAAAAAATACAAACGGCTGCATCCAGCCTTATTGGTTTTACAGTGAAACAAAAATGTATCAAATCCTATCAACTGAGGTATCTAAATGAAAGTATTTAAAGTGCCATTCTAAAAATAAGTAACGCCTATAACTTGGCGTTAAATAAGTTTAGCTTTAGATATTTCGCTCTCTCGATCCAAATTTCCTGAATACAAATTTGTGTACACACGGCTACACATCAAGCTATACATTTCCAGTATAAGCTGACCTCGCATTATGTAGACTTTTCGTAGAATGAGAGATCAGCTTTTACTGGAATGTATAGCTTGATGTGTAGCCGTGTGTACAATCTTACGCCCATGAAAGGGGAAAAATATTTATAAAACAAAATACCGTCTGTAAAACAAATTGAAGAGAGGTAAGTAAACAGTATCGATATACTATGTACATATTATTCACAGCCAAGCAAAATCTTACGGAAAGAGATATTTTACAATGGGCTGATATAAAGAACACTTTTTATCCAGTACCACCGCAAAATAATAGGCATTGTGTTTGCTAACAATCCAAAATTAATTTTGTTTTTTTTTGCATTTATTCTTAGTAAGTACTTACCTCAATTCTTAGACGACGAATTAAAATTTTAATATAATTTAGCAGGTTTATAACGTTGGGTCTTTATTTATGATGACTGCAGAAATACTTCCCTTAGGTGTCTAACATTTTCAGTTAATTTTGAACTTTGGTTAAGTGACGACCTCCATGGCGCAGTGGGCGAATAGCCAGCTGAGACACAGGAGGTAGTGGGTTCGATTCCCGCCGCGAAACAAATGTTTGCATGATATACAAATATTAGTTCCAGGTCTGGATGTTTGATTATATATTATAAGCATATATGTATTTACAAAAGAGGTATATAAGTATTCTATCAGTTATACGGTTCCCATAGTACCAGCTCTGCCTAGTTTGGGGCTAGATAGCGCCGTGTGAAATGTCCAGCAAAATTTATTTATTTATTAAGTCTTCCGTTAGGTTTTGTCAAAAGGCACGCGTTTAAATATAACATTATTGTTTGAGACCGGAGAAATTTCCGGGGTAGCCTTTCACAAATAAGTCTGCTAGTAACGTATGCATTTCCCACAACGTGTTCAAAGCAGTCTTAGAAAAATTATTCGATAAAACTGGCATTGTCAATTAAAATCGTGCAGCAGTTGGTATATCGGTAATCGGTCAGGTGATATAATTGGCTAAAGAACTAACCGTATCGAGACTATTCGCATTTACAAATGTTTTGAATTTAGTACCATCTCCATAACTTTCATTGTTCTTATTAATCATAGATATCCTTTATTTGATAATAAATGTGTCAGAGTAGTTGATAGACAAGGAGAGTAACAAAGCCTAATTCGTGAAATAAGGCAGACATTTTCCGAAATAGAGCAATATTCCGCCGAAAGAAACGTCAGAACTTATTGAAC
The DNA here is from genome assembly GCA_918857605.2 of Philereme vetulata. NCBI lineage: Eukaryota > Metazoa > Arthropoda > Insecta > Lepidoptera > Geometridae > Philereme > Philereme vetulata. The sequence goes on from OU975432.1 coordinate 11,829,172, forward strand.
CGTTTATAACTCATGCAGTGTTATTGGTCCGCAGAAGGCAAAGTAAAAAATAAAAGTGGTTTTCCGCCGTGCTCAAAAATGCTTTTACGTGTTCACACGACAGCGTTCAACTCGATTTTATTACAATATACATTAACACTGTTTCGGGTGTATCGCTTGTTGATTGAGAACGCAATAACCACGCTTCATCGTGCGTAGCGCTATACCAGATTGTTTAGGTATTTTGCGGTTTAATGTTATTTTACTGGCAGTTTGTGGCAAATAGAGACACTCACATTACACATGATTCAGTGAAAACATTTACGGACACAATTTAAACATTCACATGCGAATGGAAATTAGATTTCGAAACATTTAATCGTAACTTAGAAGGCTACTATTTATATTGAAATTAAAATGTTAACCATTTCTATATTTTAACAGCGCCTAATCTTAAATTATAAATGGATTTAGGTTTTCGTTTCATGCCGTCAATAGGTGAGACTACTGCAGGATCGTGGCGGATCGTACAAAGTTGGGGAGGCATATGCCCAGCAGTGGGTGAAGTCGGGCTGTGGATGATGATGTTTCCATGTGAGTAAAACTTTTGAGTATAACTTTGTTACTAAAATATAGCCAAGAACACCTCCGGTACGTATTACATGTACTAAAATCCAAACCTTTGTTAGCCTTTCGACTTTTCTAAAACCACTTGTTTATTTGATTAGTTCCTCTGAATATTATATGTGTCGGTTCATTAAAAAAGGGTGGTTGTGCGGTTTTGTTTATTGGACTTGCATGGACTTAGCTTTGACTTATCTCACGTTATGAACATAAATGAGTAAATACGAACTTTGGGGCTGCGCAACAATGAAAATGTCACTTTATGAAATGGGACATGGTGTTGATTAATGGAGCTGGCGTAGGTCCGCCCTGTTGGGCCCTCCTTACTTGTTTATTCATTATGCAGTACCGCCTTATATGGATATATTGTCTATACTAATAAAATACATTGTTACGCCTTTTGTGGCCAAAATGTGTGTTCTTGTATCTGAAGTGTTGGCAATTTAGACACGACGGCGTTGCTAGTATCCTCTTATTCAGTAATAGAATATGATTGGTGTTTATTTGGAATAACCCTGATTTTCAACATAGTTTAATATAATAGCTTCTCTTCGAGAGACTCACTACAATGTCAACCTTATCTTCTCCTTGCCATTTATAGATGCTCTGAAATAACAACGAGGGTCCTGACAACTGGATCCTATATATTACAGATAAGCAATATGTCCGAGCGTTTAATCACAAATTATTTAATCAGAGCGGTTTGCAAATAGTACTGTAACAATAAATGTCGCACAACATGATAACAATGCGATAGACAGTTTATGAAACAGCGGCTCCCTTGATAAATGACTGTTTGGTTCCAAGCGGACGGAGAAATTTATGCATACCCGTCATCGGCAGGATTACAATGCCTTATAAAATATACAACGAAACTATAAATCATTTTATGTATTTTCTAAAGGTAGAGTATCGATGTGAAGCGCGAACTTAAAAGTGTATATAATCCTGCGGTTTTTCCGCATTTACCTGGAGGATGCCTCAAAAAGATATTTTCTGTGAAAACTTTGAATATTTCGTGAACGTACTCCAGCCATTTTCGTACAAGTACGCAAACCCAGTACATGACGACCTCCGTGGCGCAGTGGGCGAATAGCCCAGTACACATAGGCTGAGACGCAGGAGGTAGCGGTTTTGATTCCTACCGCGGAACAAATGTTTGCATGTTCTACAGATATTTGTTCCTTGTCTGGCTGTTTTTCTATATATAATAGGTATGTATTTATAAAAAAAACAAAGTATTTAAGTATTATATCAGTTATCTGGTTCCCATAGTACAAGCTCTGCTTAGTTTGGGGCTAGATAGCGCTGTGTGAAAGGTCCAGCAATATTATATTTATTTATTTTATTTTATACTGGCTGACCAATCCACAGCTTTGCACGCGTAGTTTTTCAATAAAAATATTACCCTCCTTCTGCGCAGTTTGGTAAAAAGTAGCCTATGTCACCCGGGGATAGTGTAGCTTTCCAACAGTGAGAGAATTTTTTAAATCAGTCCAGTAGTTTGGAGCCTATTCAATACAAACAAACAAATAGTTCCTCTTTATAATATTAGTATAGATATAATATATCACTGTCTTACATCTGAAATGTTTATTTGAAATAGATTTGTCTAGAGGCTAGAAACTTTAGTTAAAGTTGTTTGAAAGAATGACTTGTTAAAGCGCATAAGGTGATTTTAATAAAGTATGTTTGTATTTTTATTTATAGTGTTATCCGAACACATACGGAAAATTCCAAGATTTTTAAAATCATCTCAAAAATTTCAAGCCTAGACGGGACTTGAACCCGCAACCTTTCTCTTGATACGAGGATGCACTATCCGACTGTGCTACCAGGCAATTAACGTCTAGGTCGAAATTAGTGAGATGATTTAGAATTACGACTAAAGCGCCGTTAGCTCCATCTACAGGAAAACTTATATAGTTCTTTGTACCTGCTCAATGCCAAAGGTTGCAGTTCAGTACATTGACAAGAGATGTCGCGTTGCTTATTTCAAATAGTATTTTTATTTATAGTGTTATCCGAACACATACGGAATATTCCAAGATTTTTAAAATCATCTCAAAAATTTCAAGCCTAGACGGGACTTGAACCCGCAACCTTCCTCTTGATACGAGGATGCACTAAACAACTGTGCTACCAGGCAATTAACGTAGGTTGCGGGTTCAAGTCCCGTCTAGGCTTGAAATTTTTGAGATGATTTTAAAAACCTTAAGTATGTTTGTGTTTCAAAGTCCTCAAGTTACCCTCACTGAGCTAAAATCATTCGTTTTCATGGAAACTTTTCGTCGAGCCACGTGTTTGAGAAGTATTCTAACATGTCCCTCCCTACCATGTTTGTGTGGATATTTCGAAAATCCTCAATCGTTCGTTTATAGAGGGCACGTAACTCCAAATTAAAAACGTTCAGTAAATATTATGAAAGGTTGCTGCGAATGAAATTGTATTTGGATATGACGCAGCGCAGCATTGAGAGTGGTGTTTAAATAGGCTGCTAATCCTACCAATATTGAAATATCTCCGACAATATTCAGCCGGAAAACCGTGATCCGCTTTTATTAAAACACCGATATGAAAGACGACAGAAAAAAATATCTCTAGTTTACGACACTGTTATCAACTGGGATTAACCTCAGCTAGGGTATTGGTTTAACTTATGTATGAAAAAAATAATGATGCCTTCTATGTTCGTTTATTTTGATAAAACAACACCATTATTTTCGTCTTATCTACTGTAAGATGTTTTTATTTGTTATATATACGTAAAAATGAGTTAATAGAAGAGATGTGGTATCTATAAATTGCGATTATAATAACTGTAAGGTATATTGCTAGGACGAGCTATGGAGAGGGCTATGCTCGGGGTTTCTTTGCGTGACAAAATTCGCAGAAGAACTATAGTTGCCGACATAGCTCTCAAAATTAGCAAGTTGAAGTGGCAATGGGCAAGCCACATCGCTCGTAGAACCGATAACCGTTGGGGAAGAAAGGTTCTCGAGTGGAGACCACGGACTGGAAGACGCAGCGTAGGCCGGCCCCCCACAAGGTGGACCGACGATCTAGTAAGAATCGCGGCTACCAACCGCTCATTGTGGCGATCTAAGGGGGCGACTTATGAAAAGTAGGTATAACGTGCCACTTGCCCTACAAAGCTTTGTATATTTCGTCATTGCAAGATTTAGAAGCTGGGAAACTCATTCACAAGTATAATTAAGCTATTTGCGAAAATTACCTACAACATTTATTGAAAAACGTAACATTTTTACGCTTTTCTTACAAATGCATACCTTTATAGTTATTTATAGTCAACGCTTAAGCCTCCTCGACCATTAAGCAGGTTTACTGTAATTGCACTTCCTATATTAGTTAAACGGAGTAATCCTAGAAAAAACATTTTCACTATCTTGGTATTCTTGAGTTCACGGGATTAAGTGCTAGCGAGCTATGAAAGTAGAATATTTTTAATGACAAGCTTCTGGCCGCGGCTTCGTACGCGTATGTCAATTAAAACATTATCCTCCTTCTCCGCAGTCGAATAATCTACATATGTATATGTCGCAGCCTCTTTACTAAACAGCGCCGTTCAACTAGATTCCTCAAACAAGGTTTGAGGTACACACGGCTACACATCGAGCTATACATTTCCAGTATAAGCAGACCTCTCATTTTACGAAAAGCCTACACAATACGAGGTCAGCTTATACTGGAAATGTATAGCTTGATGTGTAGCCGTGTGTACATAATACACAGACACACCGTATGGCAGTAGGTCGTTAGGTTTTTTTTAATAAATAAAAAGAATTATGTATTCTGTACCTTAATATGTATGAAAATTAAGAGTGCAGATCCAGAGAGAACAACCCCCCCCCCCCCCCCCCCCCCCAACTAGAATTTAAATGTTGTCGTTACGGCTGAATATCATTCAGGCTGCTAGTTGTACGGCGCAATTTAGTAAAGAGGCTAGGTTGTTGATTGAACGGCTAATTAAGCTAGTTGGCTGCGACATACATATATACCAAGTTTCATCTTAATATGTCCAACCGTCGTGAAAACGTAACTAACATACAGACAGACAGTGTTACTTTCGAAGTTATTTTAATTATTAGTATGGATAGAATTATTAAATCAATTTTGGCAAAATCGGCGTTTATATTGTATGTATTATATAATATGTTTTTATTTTTTTTCTACGACTGGAGATGGAACAAGCGCTTGGCCCACCTGATATTAAGTGATAACCATCACCTATAACGAATTATTGCCTTGTAGGTCACGCTCCTTAGAAACATTCCCTACGATGCACTAGGTACCCTGCGTCCATCAATTTGAAGCATGCAGGTGTGACTCATATATTTTGTATTTTGTAATATGTTTGTTTATCCGAGGATAACTTTCGAAGCGCTGTTTCGATCTTCGTGAAATTTGGTATACAGGTAGATATTAATGGCACAATCCTGGTGTGACTAATTGATCAAAATATGTAGGGGGTTGTTCATCTAAGTGAGACAACTAGATCAAGTGTGCTGTCTAATAAAAGATCTTTGTCGGTAAATCAAATTTTTTTTTGGTAAGGCTTACTGAGATTACCGATAGAATTAAAGGTTGACACAGGGCTAACATATATAGTATGCTTATGGCTTCAGTGACATCAATATAGGGAAGAGCCTGAAATTCAGAATAACTGCCATTTCTACCCCAAAAAAACATCGAATATAAGATAAACTCCCGCTAGTTATAACTTAAATTAAACTGTAGGTCAAGTTATGTTAGTATTCCATTTTGTGGATATATTACGTAGTAAATTTTACAGGTAAGTACTATTGGTGTAGTTTTTGGGAAATTGACTAACAAGATTTAGCTCAAGTAGCCTCAAATATACCTCAATCTTCTAATTTAATTTAATGTATTTATGAATGATTCCCATTGATACACAAACTAAACATTAAAATAAAATAATGTAGCCGCACTCCCTGTGCTCACTCTGTGTGTGCGTGTGTTCTAGGTTTTTGAAGTAAGAATTTAGATATTATTAGAGATAGTGGGCTCGAACCAAGTTATGTAATTATTTTATTTTATTTATTTGACAAAATAACATACAACTACTATTTATTGCATAAATCATCGTAAAACCTTAAAGGTTTGTCTCGGTGCTTAGAGACACTCGAGCCGCACAACATTATTTAAATAGGTACCTACTTAACCACTTACTTGATTTTCTAAGTGGTGGTGCCCTTACGGGATACCTTATTCTTTCTAAATTGTAAGTATAGAAAATTTGCATTAATGAATAATAGCGAAATTTACTGCTAATTGATTTTTATTCACACTCGCGAGATCTTAGTTCAGAACGACCCACTAGTACAAGAAGTATATTGCCCTTACTACAGAGTAAACAAACGATAAAAATTCCTACCTGTAGGTAGTTAAGACCTTGCTAACTTGATGGCTCCACTATAACTTCAACTGCAGTTGAAGTTATAAAGTATCGCCCTAATAAATTACCTTTGTACAGGTACCTAACTACTAGAAACTATTTTTTTTTGTTATGGGTAGACTTGTTTGTAAACCTATGAGTTTAACTCTTCTCCACATAGAGAAGAGTTAAAATCATAGGTTTACAAACATCTCTTCACTCTCTTCACAATGTTAAACACCCTTTCGATAACCAGTTAAACGTTCAAATATTATAAAATTCTTTTTACATAACATCCGTTTACAATACCAGTAGTCAAGGCTTTTCGGCTTTGATTCAGGAGCGAAATCTCGAATAGCTGCGCGTTTCGGCTTACCGATCCCGGTTTGGGTTCGGTACTATAAGCCGGTCAGAAATGGTAACTGAAAAATAAAACCACGGGGCTCCTGCCTTCTTATTTTGCTAAGCTTGTGGTGCTATTCGCAGCGTTTTGATTTTAACCCTATAGTATTGTCAATAAGGTTAGTTTTACTCGTCCACATTGCATGACAACCTTGAAAAACTTGATTACTGGGAAGACTCAGATAACTTATCCATATAATGATCTGATCCTGCCATCCCCCTTCCATCAAAAGACAAGCAGGCGCATGGCTCAGTACCATCCATACCTGGTTGATATACCACCCATTTGCACACACGTATGGAACACTTTACCGTCGTCTGTTTTTCCTAATAAATACGATCCGGCCTCTATAAGGTAAGAGTGAATAGGTTTCTTCTAGATCTTCGTGCTACATCTTAGACCACATCATCGCTTACCATCAGGTGAGATTGTGGTTAAACGAAGTTCTAGCAAGTTAAAAAAAAAACCTTAGCTCTACTGGACAGACTTATTACGCACCACGCTCGATTCTCAACTTTACAAGGCAATCCGTGTCGCCAGGGACTGAAAAAAGTGGAAGATCTTAAACGAAAAAGAATCATGACGAAGGGCAGAAGTAAATTCACTGTATATACTTATAATTTGTAATTTTCCAACTTAGTGTCAAAATAATATGTTGCATCAAATACAAAATACTCTTTAAGTATAATTTTAAAGTTACTATGCAAAAGAGGATAAGAGTTCACGTGAAACTTCCACCTAACTAAGATAATATACATTGGAATCCGTATAAAAAATCAGTTTATGCTGTTTAAAACTGTGACATGAGTAAGCTAGTCGTTCCCAGTTGCACCCTGCCCTAATCCGCGTGCGCTCCAAGTTTCAGTAGAAGCTGGAGCTCTTCTTTGAACTACCATCTTATTAACGATAGAGTCGTGCTCGAGCCGTCGTACAGTGCGGACCTCTCTGGGGCGTCGTTACGCTGCCCGTTGAATATACGAAGATTCGATCGTCGTTAGTGGTCGAGGCAACATCGCCTATAAAAGGCTCCTCAGATCGCGCGGCACGCATTCGATCGTCGTTAGTGGTCGCCGCTATAGCATGCAGCGGCCACACCTTAGGAACCTAGGCTGGTAGAGGGGGGCTCGAGTGCCGAAACACTTTGTTGTAGCAACGGCGTGTTTCGGCCCTCGAGTCGGCACGGTCACTCCCCGTGCTAGTGCTCGTTGCTTCGGCGTCAACGCAATCCACCTCAAGTGGCGAGGCAACCAGGCAACTGTAGAAGGCCTGAAGGTAGCGATAGGAGTTTTTATCGTTGCCAGATACTGCGTCCTGTTCCCTTCCAGTCGTAGCGGTTCTCCGTTCCACTGGGTCAAGGGGAGTAAGGAGGAGAGGGTGCATCTGTGTACGGCGCGCACACTTATGCAACTTAATATATCCTGCGCATCTGACTTGGCTTTGTCATTCCGAGTTTAAAAAAGTCCTGGGCTTGGTCTAATACCTGGACACGGGTGGCCTAAGGAGAGGAGAGTGGTCGCTCTAGCACTGCATCGGGGTGACAGTGTGGTTCGGCAGCACTCTTTGAGACAAAGCAGCTTTATTTAGAGAGGCACTGCTTCCTCGCTCAGCCGGGGAGGGGGCTAGAAAAGGTGCCCCAAACAAACGCTCATTCCTCGCAATAAGAATAAATCTAAAAACATGCAGATGAATATGACTTTTGGTGCGTGGAATGTACGTACTCTTTTAGACCGACCCAACAACCTCTGCCCAGAACGTAAAACCGCCATTGTGGCTCGCGAGCTCAAACGCTATGACGTCGACATAGCCGCTCTCAGCGAAACACATCTAGCTGACGAAGGTGAGCTTGTTGAACGTGGTGGTGGGTACACTTTCTTCTGGAAAGGCACACCAGCTTCTGAGCCTAGACGGTCAGGAGTAGGCTTTGCTATTAAAACTACTTTAGCCTCCAAGTTGGAAGAACATCCAGTTGCTATCTCTGATCGTGTCATGTCCTTACGTTTCCATCTTCGAAACAATAAATACTTAAATGTTATCAGCGTATATTCGCCAACACTCGACAAAAGTGATGACGTCAAGGACAAATTTTATGAGGAAGTGTCAGAAGTGCTGACTAAAATCCGGCGCTGTGAGAAAGTTTTGCTTCTTGGCGACTTTAATGCTCGCGTCGGACGTGATTTTGAAGCTTGGCCTCGGGTGATAGGGCGACATGGCATTGGTAACATGAACAGTAATGGGCAACTGTTACTAAGCCTCTGTTCCCAATTTCATCTGGGTATTACCAATACCATGTTTAGACTCCCAAATAAATACAAAACTACCTGGATGCACCCAAGGTCCAAGCATTGGCATCTTATTGATTATGCTATAGTCCGTCAACGGGATATAGCGGATGTCAAAGTAACGAGAGTAATGAGGGGCGCAAACTGTTGGTCGGATCACCGACTTGTTGTTACAAAACTATTTTTGCGTCTTAGCCCTTGCCGTAGACCTCGCAGGGCTAAGCCTAACTGTCTTCATCTGAAAAAGCTAGAGTCTGCTGAAATATTGGCAAATTACAGGGAAGCTGTCAATACCTTTACAGCAGGCATACACCCCGAAGATGAACAGTTAGACGAGGGCTGGAAACTGTTAACTACAAATACCATCAATGCGGCTACTGAGATCTTAGGCCAAAAACCTCGTGTCTGTGAAGACTGGTTTGACGAAAACGATAATACATTGACAGTCGCCCTAGAAAAACACCGCCAGCTCCTTCGAAAGGGAAATCAGACAACTGCTTCTGAAAAAATAAAGGAGAGTACGAGCCAAATAAGGAGACTAACTCGAAACGCAAAAGATGAGTGGTGGCTGAACAAGGTTCGCTATATTCAGTGGCTTGCTGATTCGAATAGACTCGGCGATTTCTTTAACGAGATTAAAAAGTTAGTAGGAAGTCCACATCGAGTAAACGTACCACTGAAATCACTTTCAGGTACCCTCCTGGTAAGCAAAGGAGAAGTTCTTACTCGCTGGGCAGAACACTATAACAGCTTACTCAATGTGGATCGTTCTGCTGACATAAACTATTTAGCATCACTTCCTGCCTTACCACAAGCCGTAGATCTGGACCAGCCTCCTTCTCTTGAGGAAGTTATCATCGCCATCAAAGCGCAGAAAAACAATAAGGCTGTCGGCATCGATAACATACCAGGAGAACTATTAAAATATGGCGGAGATGAGTTGCACTACAAGATTTGGCAATTTTTCCAGCGCATGTGGGAAATGGAGTTCGTTCCTCCTAGTTTTGGCGTATCACTAATTTGCTCTTTGTATAAAAATAAAGGTGATCGATCTGTTTGCAACTCTTATAGGGGTATATCACTTCTGTCTACTCCAGGAAAAACTTTTGCCAGAGTACTCTTAAATCGTCTTATGGAGCTCTCTGAAAGTATATTGCCTGAAACGCAATTTGGGTTTAGACCCAATCGCGGCACATGCGAGGCCATATTCTCTCTTAGACAACTGCAAGAGAAAAGCAGGGAACAGTGTCAACCTCTGTTTCTCTGTTTTGTTGATCTGGAGAAAGCTTTTGACAGTGTACCTCGCGAAGCTTTGTGGATTGTGCTTTCGAAACTTGGTTGCACCGACAAATTTATACGCTTGATAAGACTTCTTCACGACAACATGACTTGTTGCGTAACCGTCAATGGTGAGCAGACAGAGCAATTCCCTGTCACTTGTGGTGTAAAACAAGGCTGTGTATTAGCACCCACTCTTTTTGCTCTGTACTTTTCCGTTGTCGTGAGGGAGACTTTACAAGCCAACACCGAAGGGATCCGCATACGTTTTCGCACAGATGGCAGTATCTTTAACCTGGCTAGGTTAAAAGCGCACACAAAGGTATCGTATGACCTCATTACCGAATTGATGTATGCTGATGACCTATGTTTCGTTGCGGAATCTTCTGAGGGACTCCAGGACTTGATGACTCGGCTTGACGCTGCGTGCTGTAGATTTGGCCTCAAAATTAATATTACAAAGACAGAGGTGATGGCCATGGACACTGTTAACCAAGCTCCACTGAATCTGCAAATCGATGGAAAGCCCATAAAACAGGTCGATACATTCAGATATCTGGGAAGCAGCATAACAACAAAATGCGACCTTGACTCGGAGATCAACAGCAGACTTGGCTCCGCTATGGCTGCTTTTGGTAAACTACGAGTCCAGGTATTTCGCTCCCATAACATCAAATTGAGTACCAAGATTAAGGTGTATATGGCTATTGTACTTCCTAACATCTTGTACTCGTCAGAGACATGGTGCCTGTATCGCAGACACATACGCACGTTAGACAGATTCCATCTGAAATGCCTCCGCGACATTCTTAACATCAAGTGGTCGGATCGGGTCCGTAATACCGATGTTCTACGACGGGCTAATGTCTGTGGCATAGAGGCATATTTGATGCGGCGTCAGCTGCGTTGGTGCGGGCACCTGTCTCGGATGTCTGATGAGCGAAGGGCGAAACGCATTTTCTTCTGTGAACTAGAACATGGTAAGCGGAAACGCGGAGGTCAGTTCCTACGTTTCAAAGACGTACAGAAGAGGCACATGAAGAGGTGTTGTATCGATCCGTCGCGCTGGGAGGCTCTCGCTGAAAAACGACCTGAATGGAGGCGTCATGTTCAGGACAAAGTGTACGAGTTTGAAGAAGAAAGGAGGCAAGAACTAGACTTAAAACGAGATCAGCTTAAAAGTCGACCGCCGGCTAATATCAATTACAACTACATTAATGGCGCCTTAACTTGTGTTCATTGTAACCGGACTTTTAGCGCAAAAATAGGGTACATCAGCCACATACAGGCTAAACACCTAGGCCAATAATCACAAAGTCAAGTCTCTGTAGCCGAAATCGGCTAGGAGGATTATTATTATTATTATTAACGATAACGCTGACTTGCTTGCTTTGTGCTTCTCTATTTACGCTAGCTCGAGTTAATAACGCTGTACTCGGTCCGTTTGTTTTAAAATTGGACGTGTAAAAGGAACCGTCGTGGGACAAGGCAAAATATTTTGAATCTAATTGTTACCTCCACTACCAAAATAAAGTTCCTCCAGTTTAAAAGAAATTATTAAAATACATAATAAAATAAAACCAGCCAAGTGCGAGTCGGACTCGCGCACGAAGGGTTCCGTACCATTATCTATAAAAACGGCAAAAAATACACGGGAGCCGCCCTTAAATATTTGTTTTATTATAATTTAATCATTTATTTTTAAAGTGAATACATAACTAAATATTCTATAAATATTTCAAGCGTCTACCTGTTGCCGTTTTCAATATCGAGCTAAAACGAGCGAAAAAATCACGTTTGTTGTATGGGAGCCCCCCTTAAATACTTATTTTATTCTATTTTTAGTATTAGTTGTTATAGCAGCAACAGAGATATATCATCATTGAAAATTTCAACTGTCTAACTATCACGGTTTATGAGATACAGCCTGGTGACAGACGGACATACATACAGACAGCGGAGCCTCAGTAATAGGGTGCCGTTTTCCAACTTGTCATTGCAATACAAAGGTTCCATAGTATAATAATGATTGAGAGCAGACCATTGGACTAAAAAAACAAAATGTCATATGCATCGTATTTACTTTATAGGGTAGGTACATCCAATTTTGGTATGGAACACTAAATAACTAAATATATATATTTACAAAAGGTGTAATTTGTGAGTGTACTTAATTAAACTTATTCTAAAGTACAAACGCTGTTATAATCTAGACAAAAACATGTTCCATCTGTTACTTACTTTTTATCTGTTTGCAAAGCCAGGCAACGCAATATTTTACTTGTATTCCCGCCATTACAAAAAAGCGCAACTGAGAGGAAGTTATTATTTTAATGGTGGACTGCAAAGATTTTAAAATGTTGGTGTTGCTTTCATCATTAATGTGATGGGCGAAAATACTATTCTTCGCCTGATGGAAAGCGAGGGAAATGTATAAATTACTATTGAAATCCCCTTTTTCCATTCAAAATATACTATTCATTTGTATATTTTAAAGTTTCTGACTTTCTTATAAAACCAACAGAACATTAATACTTTTTTAATAAAAAACTTTTATTAAAGTGATATGCTTTTGAATCAAAACAAAGTGTAATTTTAAATAGAAACTGTGAAAACCAAAACAAATCGGTTCAAACAGTCACTAGGAATGTTGAAATACGTACATACGATATAAATACATGTAATTTTATTTAATTTATGAGGGACATACAATCTTTTGATCATTTTAATTTAGTGGTCATTATAAATTGATTACAAAGTTATTCGTTTTCTTTGAATTACTTTATATTTTTTTTATCCTTATTTCCTAAATAAGCTTCATTAGAGTTCTAGATTTTTAAGTGTGTATTAAGTCTATTTCCCCATCTTCTTTATTATTTTATTTTTTCGTATGTCGTGTCAAATAAATATTTTCATATATAAACTTATAATAATATATACAGATAGATATCGCGCTCCTCTACCACGTCTTTTTCACTACATTTTTCTTGTATTTAATCGGTTAGGCACCAGAACCATACAAAAAACGAGTGTGCTTTAGACCACACGGCTGTAGTAAAAGTTCTTGTTCAAAATATTATTTTATTAAATTGTTCAATTACAAAATTGTCCACACGTCTGTAGGTTGATCAGTCTATGTTCATTCTGGACAGACGCAACTCGCACTCGCACATTAACGTTTAAAAATATACGAAACGTAACTCTCTCTTAGTCACTCACTCTTTAGACGATCTCCGTGGCGCAGTAGGCGAATAGCCGGCTGAGACGCAGGAGGTAGCGGGTTCGATTCCCGCCGCGGAACAAATGTTTGCATGATCTACATATATTTGTTCCGGGTTTGGATGTAAGTATTCTATCAGTTATCTGGTTCCCATAGTACAAGCTCTGCTTAGTTTGGGGCTAGATAGCGGTGTGTGAAATGTCCAGCTATATTTATTTATTATTTATCTCTCTTTCTATCTTCACTAACTTATATCTCCCTCTCAACTTCCGTTCGCACTTTTCGTAATGCATTCACCAGCTTACTCCCCAAGTCAAGCGTGCGTAAAGAAGTTTTACTTCAAAAATTGTTTGGCTTGATCCTTGAGTTAAGACGTTTTAAAAATTGTATGGCTTTGAAGAAATTAAATAAAATATCTCCAGATTTACTTTCAACAATATCTACGCGCAATGAACGTCTTTATTGCAATTATCAATAAATTTGAAATTTATTACATATATTGTGCATACATGGACCGTTGTTGCGAACCTTTGTTTACCTCTCCCAGCCGCAGATAAATCCTTATAAACAAAATTGTAACTGTCATCGATATCGTACTTTATGATATGATTGGGAAGCTGAAGGCGACCGAATTCAAACCGTACGGAATTGACCGCTTACCCTTTTCAAGTAGCCGTATACTTGAGTACCTATAACAACTGTAAAGGTGCCGACCTAATGCATAAAAGCGTACTGTTCAACGTCTAATGAAAGACAATTATTTTTTCAAAACGTATGTTATGTTTAGTTCGAGAGACGTTAAAATAACTCTCATTAGATCATTTTGTACTTCATTCTACACGTGCAGCCTGTGGGGAAACTATACTCAGAGATCGTACACAGCCATCAGAGTCAAGTACAAGAACGCGCTGAGGATGATGTTGGGGCTTCCCCGCTTCTGCAGCGCGTCGGGAATGTTCGCGGAGGCGCGCATCAATTGTTTCTATGCGACAATGCACCTGCGCTGTGCATCCCTGGTGCGGCTGGTGTGGGCGAGTACGAACCTCCTCCTCAGCGTGATTGCAGACCGCCTCGACTCTCCCTATCTGAACCACTGCTGTAACCTCCATGTGCCACACAAGACCTTCCAAAGAGCATTGCGAGTGAGAGTACCTGAATATATATGTGAACTAGGATTATTTTGTGTTATTTGTAATTTAATTTTATTATTTGTGTTTGAATTTAATATCTACCAAGCCACTTGACAGGTTTAATTATGTTTTTTACTAACAAATATGGATCTGTGACATCTGAAATAAATGAATTGAAATTAGTATTTATCTAAACGTAATTCAGGCTGAACTTGAAATCAACTTCGAGAACGAGGTCAATCGTCGAATCCAACTCGGATGGGCAGCGTTTGGGAAACTTCGCAACGTCTTTTCGTCCAACATACCTCAGTGCCTTAAGACGAAAGTCTTCAATCAGTGTGTGTTACCAGTGATGACATATGGAACCGAGACATGGTCCTTCACGATTGGCCTTATGAATAAGCTCAGAGTCGCTCAACGAGCTATGGAGAGGGCTATGCTCGGGATTTCTCTACGGGATCGAATCAGAAATAAGGAGATACGTAGGAGAACTCAAGTCACCGACATAGCCCGACGGATTAGCACGTTGAAGTGGCAATGGGCAGGCCATATAGTGCGCAGAACGGATGGCCGTTGGGGCCGGAAAGTTCTCGAGTGGAGGCCACGGACCGGCAAGCGCAGCGTAGGACGTCCACCTACAAGATGGGCAGACGACTTGGTAAGAACCGCAGGTCGGCGTTGGATGCAGGCCGCTTCCGACCGCAGTTCCTGGAGATCAATGAATCTATGGCCTTTGTCCAGCAGTGGACGTCCTACGGCTGATATGATGATGATGATGATGATGAAATCAGAATGTCACTCAGTAAGTTTAACGTTTTTTTCTGCTGGTTTTCTGTGTTAGTTCAGTAGTTTAATATTATTAGTTGTGTTGTGGAGTCTTAGCGGCGGACTATAATTCTACAGTGCCCTGAAGAAGACGCTTCAACTTTTTATAGGAATTCTCAGAAAAACTGTGTTTGCATCACAGAACTCAGTCTGCTGTGAAAAGGTGGTATTTTTACTTGTAATATTGCGGTATACAAACATTACAAATATAATATGAGTTTCCAATGTACCTACCCATTTTATGACAAGACAAAAAGTAAGCATGCAGGTGGGATCTCAGATGTGTTATTCATTTAAGTGATACGAGATAATACAGAAAAGAAGTAAGTATGTCTGTACTCTCATATTTGCGATAAAAACAAACCCTTTCTCAATAATCAGGCAGAAATAAAACAAGTCAGTTATCACCTTAACAACTCTAAAACACCCAAATCCATTGAAGCCGTTGGACAATGACTTCGGCGCTCCCTATTATTATATTTTATGTTCCTTCGCGTTTCCTTATTATTTTTATCCTGTTTATTTATTCGGGGACGTATCTGCTATAAAACCGAAATGTTACTTGCCTTATTGAACATTTGAGATACTGTGTTTTTATTTGGGTGGTGCAAGTGAAATATTTTTTCTATGGATTAAACGGCTTGTACTCGTATTATTAGGGGTTTTTTTGAGTAGTTGCCTAAGGTCCTGCCCCAAATTTGTCATCAGCTATCATCATCATCATATCAGCTATAGGACGTCCACTGCTGGACAAAGGCCTCCCTCATTGATCTCCAGGAACTGCGATAGGAAGCGGCCTGCATCCAACGCTGACCTGCGGTTCTGCCCATCTTGTAAGTGGACGTCCTACGCTGCGCTTGCCGGTCCGTGGCCTCCATTCGAGAACTCTTGGGCTAATATAGAAATAATTTGTAATAGCGATTCAACAACTGTTTTTTAAGGTGTCCTTTATTCTCGTTCCATGTAACCTTAGTTCGGGATTAGGACCATTAGTTTCAACCTAATCTGGTTGTCTGTCTCGTCAATCTGGCCTACTTATCGAACACGACTTTTTAAAGGGCTCGTTATTATTTGTTGTAGTAAAATAAATATATTAGAATATACATACATATATTTTGTACACACAAATTGATTATGAAACAATTTTTGAGAACGGTAGGCTCATGATTTTGTTGAACTCCTCGATGGACAACCTCAAACCTTTTACTCAGATCACAGTCGTGAAGATACAGGTAGTCAGAAACAAGTACAAACATTACGATTTGTGGATTTCCAATTTTTTGCATAGTACTTAGCATTCCATACGTGATAAGTTGCAAGTTCATTGCCGCTTGTTAGAATACTAACCGGAACATGCTGGTATCCTCACGACGTGACGTTACCTTCACCGTTTTTGGACCCCTCTTGTTGCACTTAATAATTTTAGTACGAAAATCCAGAAAAGCCACTGGTGCCGCTTGGGATTCAAACCCACTACATTGGACTCGGGGATCAGGGTCCCACTAGGGCAACACGACTCTCTAATTTCGAATTAGTTTACCTTAAACGTATTCGTATTGAAAATTTAGAACTTTATGAAAGTTACGCTGTACATGTGTACCCATGTTGGACCCAAAATTCAGTAAATATTTCCGGTGTAAGGCCCGGAAAATTTTAATGAGTACACAATCCCAATTTACAGCGATGACCTGATAAGTACATAGGCACAGCGAATTGATAGCGTATTTTATAATAATAAACCGCACTACCCTCGCAAAATACGCACAGTTTATAGCTATACTATCGGGTATAGACATAAAATGTTACTATTTTATGGGTATCGTTCGGAAAACAAACTAACTAGGTATATAATTTTTGATTGTTTATTTAATAAACCAGGCACGATTTGATACAGCATAATTGGATATTTTCACGAGTCAGTTTACATTTTTATCGTACGGCCAGTGGCTAACCAAATCGCCTCTCGAAGTCGCCCATCAGCTACCCCATTTATTTAATAAAATCGCAAACGACCAGCTCATTTTCTTGCACGACAAAAGTCGAATGCTATTTTAGTGTTTGCTTTTTCAGTTATTGCGGCATAGTCCATTTGCCATTAACATGGTGGATTTTTATCGTCCGGCCTAATCGTGTTGCGAAAATTAGTAGTGAATCCGGCATTACTAGATACTAACTATAGACCTATAATTTTTGTCATTTATCAAACATTAATAACATTTTAAAACCATGGTGAAACAAACCGTAGCTTCATGCTGAGCCGAGTACCATTTCATACCATGCAAATGTGAATGCAGATGTGAGATAGTTGAAAAGTTCTTTAGGCGCGTTGGCTATTTTTTGAGATGGGAAAAACCATTGAACTCGCGACACTGTTACCGTTACCGATACCTCTGTATATGAAGTGAAAGCTTCTTTAGGCGCCTTGGGCATTTTTTGAGATGGGATAAAACCAGTGAACACGCGACACTGTTACTGTTACCGTTACCGACACCTCTGTAGGTATGTATATAAGTATCTCGTAACTGTTCAAGTTTTCTCTTCTGTCGGCGCTCCCGGAGTGCTTTTTTGATTTTTTATAGTGTTATCCGAACACTTATGGAAAATTCCACGTGACAAGAGCCTGTAGCATAATTGGTAGTGCATCCTCGTATCAAGAGGAAGGTTGCGGGTTCAAGTCCCGTCTAGGATTGAAAACATTTTTGAGATGGTTTTAAAAATTTCAATTGTGAGACGTTGTTGTATTTTGATTTAGTTTTTATGTATGCGTGATGATTTGAATAAAAGGTTTTCTCTTTATTTAATCACCATTGGAACTCTCGTTATATTTTTTTATGTAACTTGATTATTTTAGTGCAAGGCAGGTTATACTTTTATGTTTAGGCGGTGTACTCGCGGCGCAGACTGTTCGTTCCGCGGAACTTACTGCATTTTGCATAAAATCGATATAACATCATAGGGCGGTGTAACAATGTGCCTTGAATGAATTTGTTATGCACTCAACCTTCTTGACATTATTAGCATTTTACAATGAGTAAGAAATGTATTTTTTGCTTGTAAATTTGTATGTACATAATGTATATACGGTGAAATTGCTTTTTATAATAATAAATAAAATAAAAACCCTTTTATTTCTTTCAGAAAATGCTAGTATATCACGTACCGTCTTATCGGTGTTTCGACCGACAGCCGAGCCGGCAGTGCGAGGCGAGACGTTATTCGGAGCGGATCGCACTCACCCTGATGAAGGTTCACGAATTGAACCGAAACATTGTCGGTCGAAACACCGATAAGACGGTACGTGATAAATCCCGTATTTATAATAATGATTGAAATCAATTACGAAAGTTTTCTAAGTAAATATAATTAGTTTCGTTAGTATCAGGATTTGTTTTTGTAGTTTAATATGTAATGGTTAGTAGTTTCAGATTTATATAAAGAATTTTGGATACATTTTTATCGTAGTTATAGTGTATACCTGTTTTTAATAAAAATTTCTGTAAGAACCCCTCTGCAGGTAAAAGTCGCATCAAAATTCAGCCCATTTTCTCTGGATTGTGCTGTTTGTTCCAGTTTGGACCCGCTATGCGTTTGATTTCGTCCTCCCATCTGGTGGAAGGTCTCCCTAACATTTTATAACACTGTTTTAATATTTAAAATAAGGTTTAATAGATATATGTATATTTTGTAATCATTATAAATTTCATAGCTAATGAAGATTTTAATCTTTCATTTTGTTCATTTATAGTGAAAATTATTTCTGATTATCTTATTCTTATACTTAAACGCTGAAGATAGAACGCTGTTTAAAGTGTATCTTTCTTTTGGATCGTTAAGTTATTCTTTGAGGGTCATGCACCTACAGAACAATATATTTCAGTTGTATATTTGTATAAAATCTTCTTCTTATTCTGCTTCTGAAGATATTTTTATCGGTTTTTAGATCAGTTTTAATGAAGTTCTACAATCGACGATGTTATAACGAAGCGTAGTGTTCGGTATCTATTGAACTGTTTCTTCTACTTGACCACGAACATTTGATGCAAGAGTATAATATTATGCAAAGAACGAACGCAGATTGATGACGAAATTGCAAGCATTTAACTAATAACATATAAAATTTATACATTTTAAACATGTAAATTCTGTTAATGCCACCTAATACGTACTGATCGTCTGAAACTAATATTTATAATTTAACTAGCTGACCCGCCGAACTTCGTACCTCCATGCATATAACGCGGGCTGTCAATATACGTCACCCTGGTAGAATTGTCAATTGTTGTCCCCGGCCATCATTTTACAACCATACTTAACCACAGACAAAATTACGTTTAGCTATCATTTGCGTTTTGTTATCCCATGTCAGATGCGTTTTTGTTATACCACGTTTTATAGTGACTTGTATTCTCTTTGACGTTTTATGTCATGTCGCACGGGAACGCGGTCTAACGGGATAATAAGTATCCTATGTCCGTCTCCTGGTTCTAAGAATGGGATAAAAAGTATCCTATGACCGTGTCCTGCTTCTAAGCTACCTCCACACCAGTTTTCAGCCAAATCGGTTCTGCTGTTCTTGAGTTATAAATAGTGTATCTAACACGACTTTCTTATATATATATATAAGAAAGTCGTGTATATATACATATATAGATTATTAATTTTTGCGAATGTTTATTTGAATTAGGAACTGTATTCCAAAGATATGGTTTGAATAAAAAACTGTATGAAACTTTTTGACATTCTCTTGTTTTGTTAAGAAGTCCGCAATATACAGCAAAGGAACCGAGAAAGAGTAAGAGCGGCAGAATTTAATGGAAAATTTTATTTGTTACTTCTTTTTCACCTTACAACTTATGTTTATGCAAAGAAGTCGGAATAAGTGTATACAGTTATTGTTTATTCATACGATTGCTCTCTCAGAAACATTTTCAGTTAATTTTTTAGACGCAGACCGCAGAGACTTCACTAAGCGGGTAATTTCTCTTGTAGATTAAATTATATTTGACTATGCAGATGTATTTTTGCGCTGCTTTGTATATTCGTGTTCTAAAACGAGCGGACTTTAGAAGTAGATGTTGTAGAGCATATATAAAATCTCGGCACATTTCGGTGCAAACGATGCATGAGCTGGCCGTTCGTCAGCGTCGACAAGTTTTGAATACTCGACTCGCAGCCGAATTTTACGCTAGTTTTAAATTTCGGGCGATGCTGGTGCGGCGGTTATATTCCAGCTCGTCAGGTCGCCATGACTCTTGGCAGTAAGTGCATTAAAGTGTCTGCGGGACGCGGAATGGCCAGGTACCGCTTCCGCGCCCATTACTTTATGCAAAATAAGCTCGAGTACGAGAAGTGTAATAATTTTATGAACAAAAGAGCTTTGCTAGACCTCGTCTATCATTTTACTACGTAAAATAGTGGCGTGCCTGTGGCAATAACAATACAAGAGTTAAAGGAGTTGTATATACGGGTTGCTATAACCTTAAATTAAATAGAATCTATTTTGGCCAAACCCAGGATTACTGCACCCACTATACAGTTCCGTGTTTCATTCCAAGTTTCGTGGAACCCATTCAATAGCAAATTACGTAAATGCACCACCAGATGCTGCCAGTAGGTTCAAGTGACTATAAAGGTGCTGTATATTTGAGCAATGCAATTTGCAGCTCACGACCGTAACTCGCAAAAGTGTTTCTCTGAAATTTGTGACCCCGGAATGGAATAAAAACATAGTAGTTTTATGAAACATTGTTTATTTCTTACGTAAACAGCTAATTACAACGATGATCATATTTCTTTTTGAGATATGTCTCTATGTTTTAAGTATTTTATTAGTCAACAGAATTTTCTAGGTTTCCTTTTATTTACACGTAACATTTCTAAAAGACGGAACTTGAAATTATCCAAATTTACAGTAGCTGCGGCCCAGGTGGCGTAACAACAAGTAGATACACACACAAGGTATATAAATAGCAATATTTTATTTATACAAAGCACGTCATATTGTCTTTATTTCAGATTGTAGATAATGTTGTACACTTATGTTCAGTTATTTATTAACTTACTGTTTCTTTACATGTCTTCTTACTGAACATATGTATTATTTTCTCGCATAAGATTTTTTGATAATAAAAACTATTTACATTCATAAACATAAAGCCAGCCATCAGAATTTAGTTATGTCTATTGTACACAAGTCAAGTAGGTATCAATACATATCTTTTCAACACTTTATGGCGTCGAGATTGGTAGTAAACAGTGTCTTTATAACAAAAAACTTACCACAGTTGATGTTATGGTTCATTAGGTAGAATTAAAAGGAGACAGGGAACACTAGCTCTAAGTGAGACCATAGATAGCCCATTCAAATGAGCTATATCATATCTCTGGTAGCACTTACGGCTAATCGCCTATACAGGCTGTTTGCTAATATACTGACGATATTCAAGTGACGGTTTCTCTAAAAATAAAAAAAGACTTTTCGAAAAAAAACTACTAAGTAGTTATATTAACAAACTTTAAAGTAAATCGACTAAGTTTAGTTGATTATATCGATATAAAACATACTGCCTACTCTTGCAATCGACATCCAAAAATAAAGGCCGATTTGATATCTCTTTCGGAAATGGCTGCTGGTTTTGGGTTAGAAAGGGACAACAAGAGATATCTCGATATGTCACTAATACAGTATCTGTGGTTAGATGGCAAGCATTATGCAATAGTACAACATAAGTATAATAAAGTGTTTGTTTTTACATGGCAAAATAAATTTCACATATCTATGGTAAACATTTAACAAATTTATTTGTTATGCTCATCAAAATAACCTCTTTCATTTTTGTGCGTATAAACACCCTTTAAATTTTTCTTCAAAACATTAGCAATCACGTTTAACCTAAACATTGCAATAAAGTTATTTGTAGCTACGGCATTTATAACGACTAATAACTCTATAAGTATGCAAGATATGGCACATTAACCGTAAAAACCTATCAGTCTTTTAACAATAATTTTATATTTACAAATTTAAATAAACATGTTTCTAACTGAACATAATTATTCTGCTTCGTAATTAAATCGGTGTGTTTACCAACATTTATAAACTGAAAGGACTGACGTAGTTTAAATAATGTATGTCTGTCTGGCTTCTAAATACCTAATGTAGGTAGAGCGAATTATTTCATAGAAGAATTAGATAATCATGTTTGTATAAAACGGTTTATATAATACAGTTTCTGAATAAAGCACAAAGATTGTCTCTTATTGGCACTATGACGTCGTAGACAATATCAAGTCTAATTGTCAGCTGGATAAGAAAACTGCGGCCAGAATCATGAGTAGGGCTCCCCGTGAAGTGGTCGAATCGGAAGATTGGGTCGACTCGTAATCTAAACAATATACAAATAGGTTAAGGCACTATCGTAGAGTAAGTATCATAATGCTACAATTAAATGATTAAGAGATGATCAATTATGTAGGGCGTGTCACTTTTCAATCAGAAGTATTTTTGAAATGCTTTATTGTACAGTAGCGCTTTGATCAGTGATTTACAACACCTATAGTTTCGATGAAGACAAAATGATTGATTTACGGTGCAGTTGATTTGAAGATGTGTGAGAATAATGTGATTTCTATAGTAATTAGAATAAAAAATAAGGAGCCTTAATAAAGAACGCATAAACTATTACCGTAAACTCTCTGAATATTTATATTTACGCCTTAGAGTGGCTTAGAGACGGCTTAGACGATGAACGAAATTTAATAAAACTTCTTATAATTAAAAAAAACCATAAAACAAAAAGGAAAGAGATGATGATATGTTAAATGGTAATTATAGAGAACTCACCGACGTCTTTCCATTCTTCAACCTCGTAATCGCCTATAACTCTATTCTCAGCTGAACCGTCTCGCCAGCGATTTTTATGTTTACCTGACAAAAATAAGGTATAAGATAAAATGTATATCCAGTAAAAAACGGCGCGGAAAATGATTGCGTCATAAAATTTTCTTACACGATGCTAAGGGCCCGTGAACGCTGGCTTTCAAGTGTGAACGAAACATATGGCGTCGTAAAGAAAGCCCAAATCTATAACAATAAGGCGGTACATTGGGAGTCAAAGCGCAAACAAAATCGCTTTTGCCACAATAATATTACTAACGACCCAATTGTGCGGAAGCATTGGGTTGTGCCGGCATAACCAATAAATACAAAATCCACTATCGACCTTTCTCACAGCGAGGTGCGAGGCCTAAAGTGAGCTCGATGAATGTATAAAAGGTGCGAGGCAGCGACAACTTTCTATTGAATTTCTGATAGTGGTTAGTGGTTCCAAAACTCCGATTCGACAGCAGAGACCGAAACTGAATCAATTATCAAAAATTAATCTAAATATTTCGCAACAAATCGTCCCCGGATCAGTTTAATTTCAAACTTTATGCCGTTGTTTGGACTATAGTTGTTTTGTTCGCAGGGCTTTCATGGCGGCAATGAAAGTAAAATATATTGTGTTTGAATACGGCTTATATTAATGAAAGTTTAAAATGACCAAACTTGTAAAATACCTTTTTTCCTTTGAGGGAATGTAGCGACGTAGTTCACTGTGGTACTAATTGTGGATGGCGCAGGTATTTCTGTAAAGGATAATCATTTTTTAATTGTTCACCAAAATATATTAAGCTTTTAAGTCGCAGAGTTTTAATAACATTAATTTTGATAATTTGAATAACAAACTGATAAACATTACCTATGTTAATAACTATGCTTTATTAAACGAATAACTTACGAAAAAGCAACCAATACTCTCACAGATAAAAACGTGTATGTGTACTTATGTACGCACATAAGAAGTTATACTTTTTTGGCGTAAGAGAACAAAAATAGTTGAAGATTTCATTCCGAATGCCACACACAACTCTTTTTGTTTGTAGCTAACTTAATCATGTCGCTTTTTGGCAGTCGATGTGCGCGCGCATCGTAAACATTTTAATATCATTTTTCCAAACGCGCCAAAAGAAGTATAACTTCAAAAATATTGTTATCTTTTTTATACGTACTCAGTAAATTTACCATTCAATTATACTCATATATATTATCTACTTAAAAAAACTGTTTCATTACGTATTACCTCAAGACCCCAAAAACGAATAATTCAAGAGCTCTCCCAGTATTAATGTCAAGATGGTAAATTGGCGTAAAACTCAATGTAGCGTGTCTCCTATGATAGAGAATACTATTCACGGCACATAACCGTCTACTTAATATGGGTGGGAATAATGTACCGTCAAGGCGGATGAGGCCATCTGTCTCCCCGAGCGAGTTCTTGGCGACGCATCGGTATGACGAGAAGTCCCGGGGTGACACTTTACGTATGGTTAACTTCATTTTTCTGCTGTAGGTCTCGTCGCTAAGGGAGGTAATGTATTTGTTTCCTGCAAAGACTTTTAAATTAAAACAATAACAATTATAAAAAAATCGATGGCGTCGTCTGTGTTTATTTGATTATTTTTGACATTGTATTATTATGTGGAGTTACCAGATATAATCATGTCACCCCTGTCCGTTGTCCAGTAGTTTATTGACGACGGATAAGCTTCTGTGTGGCACTCCAGTGTCACATCCTGTCCAATGTATGCCGCTTCCAGTTGGTTCGGTATCGACAGCATCGGCGGAACTGCGCAAAGTTTCGCTAATATATTGACATGAATAGACATCGTGCCGCGTGCGTGTATGTTTAGTTATGTTGGCTGCTCTATTAATAAATAACCAAAGACAATAGTAAAAATCCGTGCCTTGCGCTTACAGGCACGTAGTTCACCCACGCACAGAATACAATGAAAAATGTTCCAATTCATAAAAAAACTTTGTCGTACAGTTCCTTTATTAGGTACGTAAATAATAATAAAGTGGGTAAGGTCTGTTATTCTTAATCGCTGTAACTTTTTATCACTATGATGTAATATATTCACATACATAAAACGTTTTAAAACTTCAATCCGAGTTGGTGTTAAGCCGGTAACCTCTAACGTAAGAACCACATTATGCTTTCCAGCGAGTGTTCGCATGTTGATAGGAAATTTAAGATAACAAATTATGTAGTTCCATATAAGTATCCGCCCCTTATTCAGCATAAGGAGAGGAAGTGGAGAGATTATGAATGAATAAAGCCCGGGACGGAGACACGGATTCAGAATAATAACTCTACCATAAAGATTTGTCTTCAGTGAATGAAATACAGGACTCCACAGTGAAAACTGACAGCGAAGTCATAAGGTTGCTGGTTAATCGAGTAAAAGGTACGCGAACATTTCACGTAAGAAATGAAGAGACTATGAGACACGTTGATATACTGAATGCGAATTAGGTGGAAAGAAAAGCGTCTCATTGGTTTTCGAGGCAGCCGGTGCCGGCGGCGCGGGCCGGGAGAGATAGTATCGCCATTATCGCGTCCGTGCCGTATTCACGTCAGCATAATGTTCTAATTGGGTGCAATTACGGTCGATCTGGCGGAAGGCGCCTCCCGTCAGGTAGACGCCGTGTCCTCGTAAATACTAGTTAACGACGCTTACCCAAAGAAAAATAATATTTCTCAAAGCTGACTACCGACTAAAGAAAACGGAGTCGTGGAAATGCTCACGTACTGGCTCAGGAAGAATTTGAGGCCAAGTTAACGGACCGGGAGAAATGTGTGAGCATTTTCTTTTTCCCTGATGAGGAAATGATATCGAGTGTGAAAGCAATTTGCGCGGGTGTCTTAAACGACAAACTGCGTGTGATTAGTGGTTTATACTGTTCCTTTATTTACCGACCCATACCTACCTAAGTGGTTTTTAGTTCACTATTTCCTAGTTAAAATTATTCACTTAAATTACTAGTGGTTCACCCCGATCTGAGATTTCGCGAGTCTCCCATAAATACAAAAAAAATATTCTTTGTGATATTGCCACGAAAACATAACCATATTACTTGACCTACAGTTTCATTAAAATTACAGATAACGGAAGTTTATAAATTTGGTCCTCCTTTTTTTGGCGTACAAATTGCAGTTATTCTGGATTTTAGACTTTTGCCTATATTTGTGACACTTAATCTACACGCATACAGAATTTCAGCACTCTGGAGTCACTGGTGTACCCTGTGAATTTTGTCAAAGTTTTTTTTTTTAATATGGCTAATAAATTAAAAACTACAAGGTTTAAACTAAAAATAAAAACGGAGTCGAAATGACACAAATATCTTTTAATAGACGTGCCATTTGACCAGATAGTCTCATTTTGTTTTTTTACCGCTCTTGAACCCCAATACCTCAACAACCCTCCCCTCCTCCACATTTTTAGCTTATTTAGTAACACCAAAATTGTGCCATTACTACCAACCTATATACCAAATTTCACGATGATCGGATAAACGCTTCGAAAGTTATCCTCGGAAAAACAAACATGCATACAAACATGCATACATACAACGCCGATTTGCCAAGTTGATTTAGAGATTTCGCTTCGCTCGACCAATAAAAGCAGCGTTTTTCCCGACTGTGTAAGAGGGAAATGTATTACATGCATGTCTGTTTATTTGGCGGAGCTTGTAGGCTAAGCCTGCTTGACGTATTTTGACGAATGAGACGTCATTGGATTCATCTAAGTCTAAACCATGAGAGCCGCCATATTGGATTTCCAATAAAACAAAAATGGATCATAAGTATCGGGTATGGTACCGAAATGAAGGTATTTAAAAGATTATTCCAAGAATACATACGAAACCATTAGGTAAAAAGTAGCAACCACAAGTTAGAAATTCCGCTCTCACGATCCAAATGCCTTGACAATTTTTTTATGTTTATAGTTATATTTGTATACATACAGTAAAAGCTCTATTCGCGTTTATTAAATATGCCGCGAATACAGAAACCGTGAATGTGGAATATGGGATACGACAAAAAAATATACAATAAAATCAATTTAATTGAAGCTTTAGTTCATATTGATTAATATACCTTTAGGTTGGGGCAATGGTTTTAGAATATTTGTAATTTTTTTTGCTTGGCAGATTTTAAAAGCTCCTTCAATTCAGACTGATATTCAGCAGTGACATTAGCAATTTGCCTCTTAAAAATATGACTTCGTTCCATAGACGTATCAATTTTCATAATGAAATCACAAAGATAAATAAATAAATATTGCTGGACATTTTACACAGCGCTATCTAGCCCCAAACTAAGCAGAGCTAACTATTATGGGAGCCAGATAACTGATAGAATACATATATAATTTTTTTTTGTAAATACATACTTATAATATATAGGGGAACAACCAGACCCGGAACAAATATTTGTAGATCATGCAAGCATTTGTTCCGCGGCGGGAATCGAACCCGCTACCTCCTGCATCTCAACCGGGCATTCGCCTACTGCACCACGGAGGTCGTCATTTGCGATTCTTTTTTATTTTTTATTGATGATAGCCAAGCGCTTGACCACTACCTCACCTGATGGTAAGTGAAGGTGTGATCGAAGATGGAGCACGCTTGCCTAGAAAGAACCTATTCACTCTGGACTTGAAGACTCTGCCTTCACTAAGATTTTTCAAATTAAATATCAAGTTTCCAGTGTTTTTTGACGCCTGTTCTTCGATGAGCTGTGAATTTAACATTTTCTCTAAGTCGGTTTCAGTCAAATCTTCATCTTGTGATTAAATCATCAGGAGTTGCTTAAATTTAAGCCACTCTTAAATATCACTTGATTCTACTTCATTCGAACT
This sequence comes from Philereme vetulata, assembly GCA_918857605.2. Taxonomy (NCBI): domain Eukaryota; kingdom Metazoa; phylum Arthropoda; class Insecta; order Lepidoptera; family Geometridae; genus Philereme; species Philereme vetulata. The sequence continues at coordinate 11,857,076 of OU975432.1, forward strand.
CATCTCGTCTTATTCCATTAGCTTTTTATTTATATGTATGTACCGATATATCATTTAGATCCGCGAATAAAGAAATCTTTCGCCGCGAATTTGGTTGCATTTTTTTAATCCACGAATAGTGAAAACGCGAATGAAGGAAGCACGAATAAGGAGCTTTTTCTGTATATAACAATCATACACACTAAAACAGACCAGTCTGGTATGCATGGGGTTTGCGAAACGGGGGTTCCGTATCTACATAATATATTTAATCTAAGTATATAATAATATTTGTTAGTTTAGCAGCGCCATCAAGTGTCTTAGAAATCAAGAAAACTATATATTTTTATAAAAATTCCAGATTTCTATAAAAACTGTTCTAGTAAGAGACTTCGTTATATTTTTCCTGTGACGTTTATTTTTTTTAAATTAATTTCATTTAGATTTACCGGCAATAGAAGTCGGCCAGTATTTTTCATGACTATTTCAAATTTTAGGTCAATTGCTTCAGAAGTTGCTGAGATAATCAGTTGTGAACTTGTGATAGACGAACAAAGTCGCAACATCCCTATGTTCCGTTTTTTCATTTTAAATCATATGTAGACATATTTTTCAATAATTATGTGGAATTTTGGAACCTATTTATTAAAGAAATCGATTATACCACGTTTCACAAAATGTTATTAAAATGATAAAATTGTGAATCCCTTTATTAGGAGCGAGTTGAATGACGTTGACAGATTGGTATTTCATAAAAATTCAAATCCACAAAATCTAATTTATCAATCACAAATTTTAAATAGTATTGGGTAAATAACAATGGCAAAGTAATATTTACAAATGATTCAAAGAGAAAGCAACAGTAGATTCCAGTTGATTGATGTGTTTTATATTAATACCTATTTACGAGTTTCACTAAGTCTTCAGAGGAGTTAATAAATTAATCGTCATAATAAAAACAACATAGAGTTTGCAGTTCAAATGAACGTTCGTGTCCGTTATATTTTTCATTTTTATTAAATTTTCTCTCTGGAACTCTGCAAACAAACATACAACATAGGATTAAGAGTAATAAAATAGACGTAGGATTACTTGTGGAGTGCCCACAACAAAATAAATAACAAACATTTACTTCTAAAATTAGAAAATACAATAAGGTCAGCCGTTTTTGAAGTAAAAAGGCATTCAATGGTTCTCTACAAAAACTAAACACGGCTTATAAGTTGTGAAAACTTTTTAGAGTAGTTTGTGGGCCCTAATTCTAATTTCGTTTAATGGACCTGAACAATAATGAATACAGAAGAATAGAAGCCCATTAGGAAACAAAGGGTTCGCGATGGATTTGGCCTAAAAAAGTTAAGTCTATTCATATAATACCCACTTTTTGCCACAAATGCCGAAGTCATGAGTAAAATAACTATTACGTTTTTCATTTTTGCGTTAATCTTGTACTACATAGATCAAAAAGTGGAAGATAACGTTCGGGAGATGAGCTGGCTTTGAACGTGTCTAACGTTAGAACGTAGCGTGTTTGGTTTGGGTTTCACGTTGGTATGACTGATGTGTCAGCGCTATACGAAATTGGCATAACGTAACGTTTTTGTTTCGGTTTAACTTTGGTATTATCGTTCAAAATTAGCGCGATTGCCCCCTGGTCGCTATCCCGCTGTGAGGTGACACCCTTGACACTTCAATTAACGACCTTCGTGGAGCAGTGGGCGAATAGCCGGCTGAGACGCAGGATGTAGCGGATTCGATTTCCGCCACGGAGCAAATGTTTGCATGAACTACAGATATTTGTTCCCGGTCTGGTTGTCTCTATATATATTATAAGTATGTATTTACAAAAAAAATGCATATAAATATTCTATCAGTTAGCAGGTTCCTATAGTACAAGCTCTGCTTAGTTTAGGACTAGATAGCGCTGTGTGAAATGTCCAGCAATATTTATTTATTAATGTATTTCTCGTTTAGTAAATTTTCAATAATGGGACCATTTTAAAACACATTATAAAAAGAGCATTAAAAAAGCACTTATATGCCTCAATAACAATAGGCTTATACTTTCTTATTTCCTCACGATGAACTGGTCAGAGTCAGATTCAAATATTATGTTTGATTCACGTCACGTTTTGCATAGTAGTTAGCAAACATGACAAGTTGCAAACCCCTCACCGCTGACGGTAACATAAAAACTACAATTATTGTGAACTTTAGTATTAAAATAAATACTCACATTGGACCATAAGAACAACTCGTTTGCTGATCGAAGGCGGAACCCCATTAGAGGCTATGCACAGGTATGCACCCATGTGGAGACGAGACACTTTAGATATTGTCAAGTTTTCTCCGTCTACCACGTTCACTGGAAAAGAAAATGCTATTCAATATTTCCCTTTAAACAAAATGGAATAAGTAAAGTGTGTTCCACGGAAAATACATTATATCGCGATCAACAGCAAAGATTAAATTAAAAAGTGCAGCAAAACTCGTCTGAATTTATGGTTGTTGGATAAAGGAAACTATAAATTTTTAAAAAAAATATTGCCAAAAAGAGAAGCAATTCATTTCAGTTATCGTTCGCTCTATTGTTTATTCAATAGCTTAAAATATTTCTGTACAATTTACTTGTATTGTGTGGGACAATCGCGTTAAATTGGGTGTCGTTCCGCCGGAAGATTCCCTTCAGACCATTTGATTCTAACGTTTTGTTCAATCTAGATTTTCCAAATGGTTGTTTCTACCCGAAATAAGGTAAATTTTGCGCCTATATACAGAGTGTTTTTTTTAACCGTAACGGCACGGCAGCACCGATAACCAGAAAAGATACAGGTGCAGTTTCTTTTTAAACATCAGCTCGTTTTCAAAAAAAAAAATTTTGGCATTAATTTTTTTTGATCAAGTGTGAGTAGCGCCTTAAAATGAATCAAGTTAGTAAATTTTTTTTTGATGCCGATCCATGCAGTCCTTTGTTAGGATCATTTTACTGTATCGCATGAAAAAAAATCTGAACAGCGTAAGTTAGTCTTTGATAAAAAGTATTCTCATACAACAGGACAAACAAAATTCCTTCTACAAACATTTAATTCGATTCTAATTGCACATTAAAGAAATATTAATACTGTAGCGATTAAGAAGTTTAGGAACTCCGTGCTCTCATGAGAAATTAAAAAACATTTCGCATGTCAGAACAATTTTGAATTTCGAACATGGTTCTTGCACCTGTCGGACTTTTATATCAGTCATTGTATCATCTTATTTGTCCTATCATAGCATTGTCAAATACGCAAAAAGAAACTTAATTGAAGCATACTTCGTGAAGCTATATTCGTCATCGAGCTCTCTGTTGACATTAGTTGAACTAATTTGAAACTATTTGGCATATCTTACAAGGCAAACTGCAATATGAAAATCAAATAGACGCAAATGTTCTCCAGCTCAGCCGATGTATTCGGAATAATTCTCAAAACGTAACATTTCATTACGTCAGATAATCGATTTGTCCCTAGTTGGACTCGAGTCCATTCCAATCCATTTCTCGCTCAAGAGATTTCTTTCTTGCTCAAGTGTTTTGTTTCTTTTTTGAGAGAGTGTCAACATAATGAGCATCCGGGAACAATGTTTTGACCGGATGTTTGTGGAGTAAATTCATGTAACAAGAGAAAGTCGGGGGCACTTCAGTGACTGTTGCCTGACAAATAATAAGAAATACTTATCGGGAATCTTCAGAGGCGACTCAATAGGTACAATAACATCAGTGTACTCAATATATCTTATATAGTATATCTATAAAGTTCTGAATTACACCACACTTTTATGCAATGTATCAAAAGAAAGAACGAAAGGTTTTTAATATTTTTAGTGTGTACACACACAAGTATACACATAGGTTAATAAATACTAAAATGTTTACCGGATTCTCCATTACAGTTGAATTCCTGTCCATCCTCTCTCCTCCACATAACATATGGCTCCGGATAGCCTGTGGCTTTGCAGACCATCGTCACGTTTGTTCCTTCACGCACCACCATATCCGTCGAGGTCATGTTATCGATAATTACAGGAGGAACTAAAACAAAACAAAATATCTTATACTAATACTCGTTTTAATTCACTCGAGTTGAAAGTTTTTATTTCAGCATTGGTTCATGGAAAAATACTCTCGAATATTAGAAAGATCTTAAAAGATAAAAAACTGGTAGAATAATGTTTAGAAAGGGTTTCTCGCATAAAAGGTTTTTGAAATTACGATTTAATCTAAATATTTTGTGCTTCGCCATAATGTCAACAATTGATTCTATGACGAGTTAGATAACAGAAAAATACATAATCCCGCACATATTTGCTTATATTACCTCCAAAAGACGTACTCGTATATTACCTATGATGATATTAATTGGATGATATGTAAAATTGTGTAGTTAATATGATAAACAATATACCTTTAAGTGCATACACTGAATTTGGTTACGAAAAATACTTACGTGTTTAGATTTTTATCTGCAAAATTTAAAAATAAATGCAGCGGACGCAATGCCATCGGGGCGCTCTAAATAAACAAACAAAACTCGTGTAATCGCGAGTAAACAGATTACGTCACACACCGAGAAATGTTCTTATTTCTCAATTATGTATGACACGAGTTAAAAAAAAAGCGGCGAAGTGCGAGTCGGACTCGCCCATGAAGGGTTCCGTAGCAGCAAGTAACATAATATAAAAGTTCTTGTTGTTCGTTGTAACTTTTTTATATTTGAGTTGATTGGATGAAAGGTAAATTGCGGTTAACGATTTATGACGTATTAAAAAAACTACTTACTAGATCTCGTTCAAACAAATTTTCAGTGAAAATTTGCATAGTAATGTACATAATATATTTTTTTTAGTTTTATCATTCTCTTACTTTAGAAGTTACAGGGGGCGAGGGAGGTAGACACACATTTTACCACTTTGGAAGTGTCTCTCGCGTAAACTATTCGGTTTAGAAAAAAATGATATTAGAAACCTCAATATACTTTTTAAAGACCTATCTATAGATACCCCACACGTATGGCTTTGATGAAAAAAAAAGAGCTTCAGTTCTAAGTATGGGGAACCCCAATTTTTTTTTCTATTTTTGTGTAAAAATCTTAATGCGGTTCACAGAATACATCTACTTACCAAGTTTCAATAGTACAGGTCCCATAGTTTCGGAAAAAAAGGCTGTGACATACGGACGGACAGACATACAGACATACATGACGAATCCATAAGGGTTCCGTTTTTTGCCATTTGGCTACGGAACCCTAAAAATCCGAAAAAAGTTATTTGTGTTTCGTACTATATTTGTAGCCGAAGCAAAAACTATCTTACTTCGATGTTTATATGCCACTCTATAAGCTAAAAGTACATACTAGCTAGAGAATTGAAAACACACAGTTTTTTATGTAGCTGATTTTTGAATACATTCAGAAACATTTTCCATACTCTAATATCAAAAATACTAAGAACTGCTCATACCTTATGCCCGGGTAGGTACATCAGAACATTTTTAATACAGAGTGCTGGCTCTTGTGAAGGACATTTTTACTTTCTGAAGCAGTAAATTTTTGTGTCAACGTCAGTCCAACTTAAACTACGTCTTTCCTCGCACTGGGAAAGCTATGAAAAGTAAATTTGCGAATTCAATAAGTAAACTTGCCCCGTTGTGAAATCTACAGAGCATAGTGGTTTGTTATTCGTGCTTATATTGCATAATGCAAAATAAGATGTGAATATATCTTAATAGTTTAACATTATTTAATTATTCAACTAATTCTGGATAAAATAGCCTTTAGAAGATATTTTCAGTTATCGAAATACCAATCTAATATAGGTTGTGAATTTACTGATTTTCAATAACAAAAGGATCTATATTAAGCAAAATATTAATGTACATTCTCTACCAATTCGATGAAATTTGTTTCCTCAAAAACTCGACCTTTTCCTATTTTATTTTCTATCAGATAGTTATATCCACTTGTTTGACGGCGGTATCCGTCTATTCTACTATTAGTTTACTTAAACTAGAATTTTGTGAGTCCTATTAAAATGCATGACGTCTGTACACCATGTTTGTTATAGTACTAGCTTTGAATGTATGCTGAACATCCTTGGTTAAACATATTCCAGCTTGGCTAAGTAAGCTTAGGTTCCAGCTTTACTAACACTACTTACTCCTTGTCACCGTCATTAATCTAAGCGCATGTTAGTGTTGTATGAAATTGTAAATAATGGAACGATGAAATTGTACGATGCCAGAAAGACCGGATGCTGTTTGGAAAATTACCAATTTATCCAAAAAACAAAACAATTACATTAGAACAACGTAAATCTATGTTACACAAGTGGCTGTCTTATCGGTAAATAGCGATCTCTACAAGACAACCTTTGGGTGGAATGGATTGTGTAGACCTGCGGTGTAATGGGGTACCTACTAATGACATAAAAATAAATATTATCCTACTATTTATGTATAATATTATAAACGCGAAAGTTTGCATGTATGGATGTATGGATGTTTGTTCCTCTTTCACGCAAAAACTACCGAATGGATTTTAATGAAAGTTTAGAATAATATAGCTTATACATTAGAATAACACATAGGCTATAATTGTTAAAGATAGTGTGTGAATTGTCCAAAATATAACGATAGTTGTCAATTAAGTCGGAAAAAAATCTACCATCTGCGAGCTATTCTGGCGTACGCTGCAAAAATTGTAGAGTTTACACGTATATAATGTATAAGAGAAATGTTTAACTTAATTAGTCCTACAAAAAAGTCCGCGACAGCATATACCTAGCTTTTATGAGTAAGCCATTATTGCCAAAAGAGGAAACCATAAATCAAATAAAAATTGATAATATATTTGTAATGCACATTTGGTAGTAACAAACGAAGCTGCTCGAAGTACTTACTAATCCTACGCAGACGAAGTCGCGGGTACCAGCTAGTAATTAATAAACATAAATAATAAATAAGTACTCAAATATTTAGCAACAAATAATGTTCCCTACGTTTACAGATAGCGTGTGGTTTGGCACATCCAATAGCCACCAGCAACGTGTTCCATTTATGGAACGGAAGCCTGCACTGTAAAAAAGTTATCATAGTAGGTGGAGGTGTGTACATTGTCCTGAGTTGAACTTCAAGATAGATACAAGTACAATAACTAATATACTAACCAACAACTTGTAGATATCCCTTCCTGGAGCGCATAGGGTCAGTATTGACCTGGCACATGTACCAGCCGCGGTCCACCTCCTGCACGTTTTTGATGTGCAGGTACCACGAGCGATGGTCATTGTACGATAGGCTGATCCGCGCATTCTGCGTTATTATGTTGTGGTGGATGCTAAGAATTGTCTGCGTATCTACGCGGACCCACGCCACCTGAACAGATAATTATATCTACATCAGTACAAAGTTCTGTAATGTAGCAGATGTTAAAACAAGCACAAACTTTACAATTTTAAAGGAAAGTTTACGTTCTTAATCCTGACCATAATGCCACTAAAACCGGTTCTACCTCATCCCGTATAAATCTCAGCACACTACACAGCACTCCAATTTCGCTAACTAGCCGTCCTGCATGATTAATAACTGGCGAATCGTGCATTCTGAGCAAAGTGATATTAAGTTGGCTTGTTAAAACTTTACCCCGTGCACCGCACGAATGAAGTTGTATGAAGTTCCGTGCCACGTATCCGTTCATAGAATTATATTGCGGTCGTTCATCACAGGATTTGACACGTCATTCTCATTAGCTCGTAGGATGCGGGTTGCTTGTTTTCTTAATTGAAGATAAGGCTTACCCTGTAGTGTAGGTGGACAATTCATTTCCCCAGTGATAAATCTTTATATAGCGAGTAAGTTGCGAAGCTACCTTTGCTCTCGGCTGTTTTTATTGAAGTAATTTTACTTTTCGCTACGGGTGAATTATTCGATTATTGAGGATAGACAATTTTCCAGTCGAGTAAATTGAATATTCAGTTGGCGGATGGGGTTGGGTACCTTGTATCCGCGCAGATCCTCGACGACGCAGGCGAGGAGCGCGTCGCGGCCCACGGTGACGGTCACATTCGGCACCGGCTCCACGAAGCGGGGAAACAACGATTCTGCAACAATTTCAGCACATTATTGTGACTGTATGTATTTTATTCAAAAGTTTTGGGAAACTTGCTATTGGGTACATAGAAACACAGGAGTTATTAAAACAATATCAGAACAGTTGCTTTTTATGTGAAAATGTTTGCAAATTTGAGCATTATACATGTAACTTTTTGATAGGAACAGTAGTTACAATAGATTTGATCACTTTACTCTAAAATGTAAATTTTCTGAAGCACAAAATATTATCTATATACATAGTTAATTAAAATAAGTGTTATGTTTGGTATATATTTTTATCTTGTAAATCCATTTTTACTTCTTTTTAATCAACTTCGATTGAAAGATTAAATTATTCTTTTTACAATCAAAGTTTATATTCCATTAAATTTCATCACGTCAATATAAATAAAGGAGACCAGGAAGTTATCTAGTTTAAAATTTAATACTACGCTTCTACTGCTTGCACAAATACCCCTTTCATTTCCAGTTTCTGAACAGCAATCAATGCCGTGTATGTTTCATTCGCCCCAAGTACCGACATCGCCACCTATGCATCATTGCCTTTACAGCCAGTCATTCATGAGTACCGGTATGTATGGGAAAAGGAACCTCAAGCTATTTACAGTTACGCATTCCACCATCACGCTAATTAATTCAGTGCTTCACAACTCCCGAAACAATGCCTAGGTCCCTCTTTGAGTACAATTTGACAATGATGATTCATGATATCATAGGTCCGGAAAGGGTGGGCTATTTATTCACTCTGACGCCTGCCAGTGTTGCAAAAGAGCTACGGACGGACAATCGAATTACTTCTCATACTTTGTAAGCTATAACATAGATTGATCGACTTTATTATGTTCCTGATTCAATTTACTCTCCGGATTCCATGCTATCGTGAATAAGCTTTGTAATACATTGTTTGCTCGTATAAGCTTAATAACAAGGGGACAAGAATAGAACATTCTAGTCGCTGTTATTTTTGTTTTCGCACTTTACCACTTTACTTTCACTAAATTATTAAATATTTAGTAGAGTTTTGGCACTTGCACAAACAAACAACGCAGTAAAGTCGACCGGTTATGAAACAATCCAGGGACCGAACAGAAGACTCGGACTCGGCTAGTTTGTTTACATGAAAGTTGAATATTATACATAAGTTACGCTGCAGTACGTAGGTATATGACTGTAGTAGCGGCCCGGGAACCACAAGATATTGGAGCTATCTCGCAATAGTGTTCAGATCAGCGGTTGAGGTCAGCCGCATCGTGGCCTTTGTGACCCCACCTTTGTTAGCCTATGAATACAATACATTGTTACATAACTACTCCAGAAAATCGGGAAGCTGCTCACTCACAGGCGTTTAAGCATCAATGCTAATGCGATACGTGTCGATGCTCCAACAGACGGCTGTAACATTATTATTATAGGTATACACTAAACAACCTGAGACACGGAAAAATATCCGCGAATGATTGATGAGTGAGAACGCGAATAGAACAAATCCATCGCGACCATCAATCTTGGGTTCGGTGTGGCCTCCCTGCGAGCGACGTCGTCGTCTAATGAAAGAAGAGCTTACCGAGCACGTATAAACAATCGGAAAATGTTGTTTCTAATATCCCCACAAGATAGATGGCCCGTGAAATGTGTTCTCGGTACGGGATAAAGTTCCACGGTATAAGTGACTTTTCTTTTTTACTCGAGAGAAGTAAAATTGAATGCAAATCGACTAAGTTTTTGTCGAGAAATTTGTTGTTTGCTTTTGATGCTGAAAATGTAATTTATATTTTGTTCACAATAATTCTCGGTCTTCGTTTTGTTTTTATTGTCATCATCATCATAATTATTGATTAAAACGGGTATTTATCGCGTATGTACCTTTTTTATTTGTTATCCCGACGTTTCGGCTGTGTTGCAACAGTCATGGTCTCGGGCTGACTGGAGTACTTGGAGCTACCGTCGGGAAGTGCGGGTAGCTGCAGCATCTACCCTCACTTGGTTTTCTTCTTTCAATCGGGAAGATGGCTATAGACTCTCAGCGTCATGGAACCCGGTGATTGCTAGGTGTGCGCGTCGTAATCGGTCGACTCAGTGCGTAGATACGGTTAGTGTAGTGTGTCGTAATATGAACGAGGACATTTCTAATTCTGAAGACCAAGTGAGGGTAGATGCTGCAGCTACCCGCACTTCCCGACGGTAGCTCCAAGTACTCCAGTCAGCCCGAGACCATGACTGTTGCAACACAGCCGAAACGTCGGGATAACAAATAAAAAAGGTACATACGCGATAAATACCCGTTTTAATCAATAATTATGTACAGTGATCGCGAAAGTTTGAAAAATACTATCATCATTATAACCTATTTCGGCCTTCCGCATAGATTTCTAGAGCGACCGATCTTGTGCAGCCTGCAGCTAACGGCTCTAGCAACCTTTATCAGGTTGTATTTCCATAAATTGGAAGAGGCCGTCCTATGCTGCGCTGTTCAGTGCGTAGTCTCCTACGCCTTTTATCCTTTCTGTTAGTTCTTGGAGATATGTGCTCTGCCCATTGCCACTTCATCTGCTAATCCTCTGGGTTGTGTCAGGTTTGTCTACAAATCTTATCATATTTGATTCAATCTATGACCTATAAATGTTTTCATCAATACAACTCATACCCTAATTTACTCTCCACGTATAAACTCCTCAGCCTTGAATCCAGGCGCAAATACCTTGAAGCTGTTACTTTGTATAATGTTGTGCATAATAAATTTGATTGCATTGATCTTGTCACAAGACTTTGCTACGTCGTCCCGAGAACCTGCACCCCACGAGCAACTCGCTCTCGAACTCTGTTTGCGCTTGGCTCCTGCCGCACTAACTCTGGGCTTCGTGTCCCAATTCGTCGTATGGTTGAGTCGTATAATTTATACTTTGTAGATATAGATATTTTTGCTTGTAATATCTATAAATTTAAAAATCTAGTTAATATTATCCTTTTTAGTGCTGATTCTGTCCTGTATTCATCTTAGTTACCTACTTTTTAGTGCTGATTCTGTCCTGTATTCATCTTAGTTACCTACTTTTTAGTGCTGATTCTGTCCTGTATTCATCTTAGTTACCTACTTTAGTTTTATAATTTCACTATGTATCCCTGTGTTCTAGTACCTAAGTACTTTAAATTTTATATATTTTTTTTTTCTAATTTCCTATGTATTTAGAAGTAGGTTATTTCATATTATAAAAATATTTATATTTATTTATATGTATATTTTATTTTAGTAATTTATGTACTTGTTCTGTTAGTTATTATTTGATTAACGCCGCCGCCCTCGTTTGTTCACACAGATCCTGTCCATCCAAAGGTTGCCGGGAAGAGATCGCTTTTGGCGATAAGGCCGCCCATTGTACTTTTGATTTAATTGTGTATTCTCTTTAGTTTGTTTTATTTTTAATGGTGTGCAATAAAGAAATTATCTATCTATCTATCTAAGTACATCTTTATTTTTACTTACTCATGTAAATATGTGATGCTTCGACACTTGTCGTTGTACTCTTAGACTCTTTAACAGCTCCTTATTTGTAACAAGTATTTGTTTTAATAGCACAGATAAAAGATGGACACTAGAGACAACTACATGGGAAGGACCAATAGAAAAAAAAAAGAACAGGACGTCGTAAAAAAAGATGGATAGACGATATAAAATCTATTGCAGGAAGTGAATGGAGAAAAAGAGCAACAGACAGAGAGGCCTGGAGCAAGCTGGAGGAGGCCTATACCCAAGAAGGGGTTCCGATCACTGGTGATTAAAACATCAGCATTAGTTATTAAAATAAAAAAATAATAATAATAGATATTCTGTGACTGAGTTTTATGCAAGTCTGCGTTTTGGCCCAACGTGGCATGATTAGCCCGCCGCCGCGACAGTCGTCTCACGTTTCCGTGCCATATTTCATCACTGGTAACACACGCTGATCAAAGAATTCCATCATAAGACACTGAAATATATTGGACAAGTAGACGTAACGTAGATTACATTTAGATAATGTTAGTTAATTTATTATCAGTTCACCCCGAACTGAGATCTCGCGAGTCTACCATAAAAACAAAGATAATATTATTCGTAATCTCTGATTGTAATCGTAATCTTTGTAAAATAGTGCCAAGATACAAATACCTAAATCACTTGACCTACAGTTTTATTCAAATTACAGGTAACGGGAGTTCATGTAAATTGGTTGGTCTTTTTTGGGTACAAATTGCAGTTATTCTGTATTTCAGACTTTTGACTATATTTGTGATACTTAAGCTATACGCATACTAAATTTCAGCACTGTGCGGTCACTGGTGTACCCTGTGAATTTTTTCAAAGTTTAGTTTTTAGTATGGCTAATAACTCAAAAAATACAAAAACTTTAGTAAAAATAAAAACGGAATTAAAATGTACTACTAAAGACCTTTGATTTGACGTCTCATTTGATCTAATAGTCTCATTTTCATTTTTTTACCCTTCTTGAACCCCAATATCTAAACAACCCCTCAACATTTTTAGCTCATTTAGTCACACCAAAATTGTGACATCACTACCTACCTATGTATATAATTTTACGATGATCGGATCAACGCTTCAAAAGTTATCCCCAGACGAACAAACAAACATACATACATACATCAACGCCGATTTGCTAAAGTTGATTTAGAGATCTCGCTTTTCTCGATCAATAAATAACTACGCGCGTAATTTTGCTTAGAGATTGATTTGAATTCCACCGTGTATAATACTCATTAAATAAACTTAACAAGCAGTACATTATAAAAAGTTACAGAAAGTATAAAATTAACAAGCCGTTAATGTCACGACACGACAACAATTTACAACAAAAACTGAATAAAAGCTAAACGATTGGCGATAACAAAAGGGTTTATTTTCGTCTGTTATTTATCACCTCTTAGTAATAAAGGCCCATTAGATAAGATATGGATCAACATAATGCAAGATAGTAGTCAAACGTAATATAAATTTAAAAAAAATCTGTAAATATTTTAGTTTGAGTCTCTAGTTAACATGTGATAATTATTATAAATACCAGGTTTATCACGTACACACGGCTACACACCAAGCTATAAATTTCCAGTATAAGCTGACCTCGCATTGTGTATTCTTTTCGTAAAATGAGAGGTCAGCATATACTGGATAATTATAGCTTGATGTGTAGCCGTGTGTACCAAATGACAATTAACGATTAAAATAAATCACGAAAGTTTTCTAGCGTGGTTTTCATAGTATATTCACCCATTATAATGAGATCCCAAGTCTTGGAAACTATGTTAGAGGTTAGTTGTAAAATCCGTAATCAATAAACAGTCTGGTTTTCATCTGTTCTATACAAAAAAAATAATATAAGCGCTAACATCATAACTTGCTAATAATGTAGTAGGGCGTTAATGAGACAACGAGATTACTCGGCCACTTGAAATATGATTACGGGAGGGTCTCTCATCAGGCGTAAGTGTTTACGGATGCACGTGACGGCCCGGACCCGGCGCGGACCCGGCCAGTCCACTCGCGTATTTACCTAATTGGCACAGTACGTCGTGACAAAAGTCCACGGACCTCGGCCAAATTAGATTCACCGTGCGGTTCCGGAAAGTGCCGTTCTTTGTTCATGGTGAATTTTGTTGCAATGTAATACTTTCAAGTTTTTCACTTTGGAATTTGTTGAAGTTATCACAAGTGACTTTAGATAAACTTTTGTGTCATATTGTTAGGAATTGCGTACCGTCAAGTAGACCATCTTTACCATATTTTTATGAGTAAATACCTATATTGCGTATTTCTTTTACTAGGGGGGTTTAATATTCAGTTTTTATGTAATTAAGCAGTCTTTCCCTTTAGTTTTTTTTTCATTTTTCATTCATAATTAGTGTTCCTAAGCCTCATAGTTACGGCACTACCACGAAAAAAAACAATCAGGTAAAGATGACACAATTTTGGCAACTTTACCTACTACTATTTTCTCATTGGATCCAGCTAGAACTAAGTAAATTAGCTAAAGATGGCCTGTAGTTAAATTACCGTTATTTTTCAAAAAATCTTCAAGATTTTGACTACTGTTACCAGCTCGAAAAAATTTTGGGATACCAATTATTCATTAGAAAGCTACTAAAATAGTAATAAAAATTCTACCCTATTACCATTTTGTCTAATTTGAGTTTTTATCATGCAAGGAAGACTAAGGTAAAGTTGATCCTTTTGGGTAAAGATGACCCATTTGACCGGTACTGCTTTTCTATCCAGTAAAAAATTCTGTGAGAAATTTTCGGTGAGCTTATGGCGTATTGTTACGAGGTGCGCATTACCTGAGCATTTGATAAAGTTTGCCACTATAAAAGTCTTCAAGCCCTTATAGAGGCCTTCTGGTAGCCTAAAGTATCGATACTCAAGGAAAGCTATTAGTTTATACGATAGTTATTGCAGCGTTGCACTTTAGAGTTCACTGTGCGGTTAACAATGAATGAACACCATAAATAGTCAAGAGAGCCGAACTTTACTAAATGTAAATCAATGCGCAATTTTACCGAATACATTCGACGTATCTACACCACCAAAAGGCGTCAAGGCTTAAAAGGATGCTTCACACATAATTATGAAGATAAATTATTTTTCAATGTGCGTTTGGTGCATTGCGTTTCATACTGCGATTGCCACTACGTTCAACGTAAAACACAAGGTGCAGTAATTGCTTTAATACAACCAAATAGTGCGCCACATAGTGACAACTGCGTGCTTAATAGTGGTAAATGCCGTCCCGCAGAGCTGGTGAGAATATGACATAAGCCAATCGTAAGTAACTGACGGGAACATCTCAAATCGACAGGAAAAAGCCACCCTGCGACGAGTGGGACACTCAACGCCGCTTTACTTACCTCTTTCACCCTAAATTGACTTTCCACTAATTGAAATACGCGTCAAAGACCCATTCGGTGATTAGTCTTTTTGGAACTTTTCATTAGTCGGGCTTACTAGGTGCATACTGCTTTCTGTTCTCGTTTAGATCCAGTTTCGAAAATAGATTTAGATGTGATTCTAAGAGCCAATAAAGTTGCAAAAGTTCGTTCTTCAAAACTCCGTCAATTAACAACGAAATGTTTTTTTTATAAGAATAACAATTCCGATGTTGTGCTGTGATAGACCAAAGGATTTAAAATTAAGTTAGTTTCCAATCGGTTCTCGAAACAATAAGCCGGTACGAGTATGTACTAAAAATAAAACCGATTGTAGCAAATTCGAGTTGGCTCGTCTCATGGCGGCTTCGCTGTGGCTCCGAGTATTCATGAGTATCGATTTTATGCAAAATGCAACAAGATTCACTTGAACATGTCGACTATACGATACGTATTGTGTGAGCCGTCTATCTAACAATTATATCGGTAAACGTACCATGTAAATGGGGTAACAGGGTAGGGAAATGAAGAGACCCACAGAACTAAATAGTTAGAACACTTGGTTCGAAAAAAATCACATCATTTTCCTACATCCTTAATTTACAAAGAAAAATAAGCGACAACCATTAATGGCAATATGTGATTTTTTGTTTGTGTGGGATTTTTCATTGCAAGAAAAATAGTAGATTATTAAACGAGGGGATAAAGCAGTGACTTGCGTCATAGGCGCCATATTGAATCCCGAACGTAACGAAGGATTCTAGAGTTAACTCACAAGCGGAGCGAGGAAGTTACTAGAATCCTGAATGCAGAAAGGGATATAAGCACACCCAAGATGCAGACAGCTTTATCCACAAAGAAAATACTCTACTTTTCACACTTTCTGCGAAACAATGCAAACCAAATCTAGGTTGGTGTGGTCTGTGCAGAAGTTAGTTCGATTTACGAATAAGTTCTTATTATGTGGGTATCTATGGTTCAAATTTTAATACAGATGAGGTTCCAAATTCAAATCTCATTATGCCGTGACGACATAATGAAATTCAATACAACTTTAGGGTGTTACCCCACAAATCGATCGATGCCATTCATTGATGTAAAATAAGATCAGTCGACGTCAATCGACAGTTCCTACTATGCCGCATCGTCGACTGGATTTCAGTTTACTATCGATCGATGGCATCGATCGGCGATCGATCGATTGGTGTAATAACACCCTTACTCCCGGTTCAGCCGTAGGAATTTCGGTGAGGTTTAAATGACATATAATTTGACATTGTCGAGCAGGTGGTGTGAAAATATGTTTATATAAACAAAGATAACAAAATGATTATTAGGAATATAAACAACGATAAAGAATAACTTTTATCTTAACGTGACACGTATTTGAGGGTGTCGCGGTACCAAACAAATATTATGAACAAGAATAATTAAAATGTGTGAGTTAAGCTTGTGTTAATGTGACACAATTGTACAGCTATCGTGTTACTGCAGCGCGCTTCTTAACAATACATTGTATGTTAAGCAACCTCTCTGCCAATATCGAGAGAGAAGGCGTGTCTATACAGAAACACGGCACACAATTAGCGGTTAGGTCTTGCGAGAGTGTCCCGTCTGCCGCGTAATATCACTCCCGTACAATTTCAGAAAGGGATTCCAATTCCCCTCTGTTTATTATCAGATGCCTAATTTTGCGATCCCATTGTGTGCACAGGATGAGCAAACAACTGATGAGAATTTTGGTTTGTTAAGTAATTAGAAGTTTGCGCGTCAATCGTTTAAATTTAAATGGATGGATGTACTTAAAATGGATAATATTATATAATGTAAACTACTCAAAACAAAATAGGGCCCACTTAAAATATTTCGATATTTTGCCCGACACATTTTTTTTGCGAGTTGTTGGCATACTGATGTATGGAAATGTTAAGTAGGCATATTTATTGATCATAAATTAACACTTAAACGCCAAGTTTAGGGTAGTTCTTGGGTAGACAAGAAACAAAATCTTACGATATACCGCAGAATCTGGGATGCCATTACATTGTTGCTCAGTGGGGTTTGTTGTGTCTAACGAAGAAGTTATCGTAACCTTACCTTTAATTATCGATTACATTACTGTTTGCATAAACAATGCCTGGTTTTCGACATCACATGGACACGGAATCTGCGACTAGAGCCATTGTTTTGCTTCAGCAGGGAAATTCGCAAAGATCGGTAGCTTCAAGCTTAGGTGTGTCAAGAAGAGCTATTCGAAATGCGTGGGAACGCTTTCAAGAGACTGGTAGTGTGAGTAGGAGGCGCGGTTCAGGTAGAACCCGAGCGACAACCTCCCAAGAAGACCGATAAATCCGACTCTCTGCACGTCGCGAGCGAACTGTAACTGCACGCATATTGAGAAACCGACGCCACAGGAACGCGAGTGAGTGACCAAACTATTCGCAACAGACTTCATGAAGACCAACAACGCTCCAGAATGCCCGTTGTTCGGCTCAAATTGACCAGAGCCCACCGTGCAGCGCAATTAAGGTTTGCACGTGATCACCTCGAATGGACCATGAATAATTGGAGGACAGTGCTTTTTACAGATGAATCTAAAGTAAAGTTTTTTAATGATGACAGACGCGTACGAGTTTGGCGACGACCTGGAGAACGTTTTACAGAACCATGTATTCGTGAAACTGACCACTTTGGTGGACCCAGTATTGTGGTATGGGGTGGGATTAGCATAATGGGCAAAACCGAGCTAGTGATTTTGGATGAGGGCAATGTAACGGCTGCCAGCTATGTTCAGCATGTCATCCGACCTCATGTGATCCCATATTCACAGCGAGTATGCCCTAACTTTATTCTGATGCAAGACAACGCTCGCCCTCATACTGCCAGAGTGACCCAAAGTGCAATCTCCGAAGCTGGTATCGCAGTTCTACCCTAGCCTGCCTTGAGTCCGTACCTGAATCCGATCGAGCATATCTGGGACCAGTTGAAAAGAAGCCTTAAAGACAACCACACTGAAATTCATAGCCGACAGGAGTTGATAACTGCTTTAAAAGTGTGTTGGGAGCAAATTCCAGATGAAAACGTCATCCACCTTATAGAAAGTGTTCCGAACCGACTCAGAGAGTGTGTGCTCAATAGAGGAGGACCTACGCGTTACTAAACATAAGGCATTGAAGCAACCCTAAGATCATGTTTAAAAAAAAATGTGCTCGTGTCTTCAACGTGTTGTTTTGGAAAACCGTGTAATTTTAAGTTAATGTGTAAAACGTGCATTTGTTGACGATTTTTTTGGCAATAATAAGGCATTGTAATGTTTTTTTAATGATTCTGAATGTGTTAACCTATTTCTAAAATTAAACTTGAAATAAATTGTACGTATTTTTTTTTATTTTAATCTAAATCATATTTTATTGGGTGGGCCCTATTTTGTTTTGAGTAGTTTATGTACAATATGGGTTTTAGTAGTTAATTACGGTGATAATAGGTGTAGAGTACATAACTAAAATACATACAACATTACATACATAAATGTACAATCACAATGTGTTGCGATTGTACATTTAGCCGAATAAATAACAAAATATTTTAAAAATCATGTATTATGAATAATTTAGACGACATCAACTCCACTCATTACGTTTCAAGTGTAATAAATAGTCTGTGCGTTTTGAGTCTGCATGATTCTAACATTAAATAAGGAAAATTTTAGATGAAAATGTTGAAATAAAAAAACTACCTATGAGAATCATCTGATTTTTTAGTTAAGATTTACGTTATAAAAATTGATTGTCTGTAAAGTCGGTTTACGTGATAACGAGTGAAAAGGCCAATCGTGCCACTCTATCGCTTGTTCCCTGCTCTCGCTTGGACGCTCGGTTCAGGCGGAACGTGACAATGAGTCGTGCTTTTTCGTACGTGCAGCCAGCGTTCATCGATTTATGACACGTTATCACGTCAAAATGATTTGTTAGAATTTATTGAAAGAGCGAAGCGAGATCTCTAAATCGATTTGGGCAAATCGGCGTTGTATGTATGTATGTTTGTTTGTCCGAGGATAACTTTTGAAGCGTTTATCCGATCATCGTGAAATTTGGTATAAAAGTGGATAGTGATGGCACAATTTGGTATAACTAAATGAGCTATATATGTGGGGGGTTGGTTGTAGAAATAATGGGGTTCAAGAGGAGTAAAAAAATCTAAATGGGACTATCCGGTTAAATGGCAACTATAATAAAAGGTCTTTGTGAGTACATTTCGACCCCGTTTTTATTTTTATTTTTTAAGTTATTAGCCATAATAAAAACAGAACTTTGACAACATTCACAGGGTACACCAGTTCTGAACCACAGTTCTGAAATTTGATATGCGAGTAGCTTTAGTGACACAAATGTAGGGATAAGTCTGAAATCAAGAATAACTGCATTTCTACCCCAAAAAAGATATCCAATTAAAATGAACGCCTGTTACCTGTAATTTGAATGAAACTGTAGGTTAAGTATGTTGGTTATTTATTTCGTTGCACTATTTTATTAATCAAAGATTAAAGCCGGCTTGAACAGCGATCCCTAAACGTATTTAGCGACTAAATATATTTAAGCATCTTTGCTCGAGTCGCCCTAAGAATATTTTTTTTTGTGTTTTGGGAGACTCGCGAGATCTCATTTCGGGGCGAACCACTAGTATAGATCAGCGGTCTTAGGGCAATACATCAAAATGGCAAATAATTATCACAGCGACAATTATAATTATCATCGTGAATACACAGCTCGTTAAGCTCTGAACAACAGCGTGTAACTAGCCACTCGCGATTACGAACGCTAAATTACATTATAATACTTGCTCCAGCTCATATGCACACTTACCTATGATTATACAATGACAGCTTAGTATGATCACGGTTGAATAAAGAGCCCTATTTCAAACGGTCTGTATTTTGTCATAAAGCATTGGACAGGGTGCGTCTAGGCGATAAGGACGTTGTAATTTTTGACGTTGTTTTCTTGATTATTTTTAGGGTTTTAGGGGGAAATAAGTTGGCTAAGTACGTGTCGGACCACGCACAGGAAAGGGTCAGCACGGCTGTATTTAAGTAATTTTAAAATACACACACACAGATGACTATTACGAAAATTGCCACTTTGAAGCTTTGTGGTTATAGAATTTATTTTCAAAAGAAAATATACATTTCACTTCATGAGATAGACAGGATGTCTGAAGCCAAACCCTCTAAATCACATCTACCTTTTGGCAGGCATACCACCCGCCGGAGTGCATCGGGATGTGGCATGCTCCATGGAAAAATATAAGCAGGAGCATGACAGTCGACATCCTTTATATAGCCATCAAATTCCACAAGGCCATCTGAAAAGTCGTAAGAGTTTTCAGCGTTTCACGCAGGCCACCAGCGACGACCCATCCGTTGCTAGATGCGCACTGTGGATAGATAGTAACCCCCCACCAACTGACTTCTTTCCCCCTCAAGAACAGCTCTCACCAGGGTACAACCTGCCGTGGCCAGTGTAGAAGTCCTTAAATAGGTTTCACACACAGGTTGGTCGCTGCAGAGTCAGTATGTGCAAATGGGGGTTCAGAGATCCCAGACAAACGCAACGCGACTGTGGTGACTCTACACAGTCAATAAAACACCTGTTAATGTGCCCTCTGTGCCCGAACACTTGCACAATGGTTGACTTAAAAATGGCTTCTCCTGACGCCATCAATGTAGCCAAGTGCCTATCTAACACAATATAAGTAGAACTATTGACAATAGGTTTAAACTTAGGTTAAATATTAAGTGAGCACGCAGAACATTGTAGATTGTTAAAATATAGATAATACTTAGAGATCTTGTTTATAATATCATTTTAGCTTTATGTTTCGTTAAAGGACCTTATGTAAAAAAAAACCTGTTGAGGAAACCTTATAATGTTTTTAGAAGACCTATTCAACGATAACGCCATAAAAAGAGGGTGCGTGAGCAAACAAAAAAAAAATCACACCCAACTTCCATAGCGCTGGTATTCATTTGAGATTTTATTTCATAACTTACTTGGCGTCACTAAAACGTATAATCATGCTATTGGCTTTACTATTTATTATATCTACGGTTAAAACGGCACAAATAAGTCGGATAGACATACCGATATACATGGTGAAACAGCAGGGTGTTTGGTAATATACTGACGATATTCATGTGACGGTTTCTCAAAACAAAAAAGACTTCTCGGAAAAAAAACTATTTTTGTTTTGTGTATCTCTAAATTGACCTACCTACCTATCTGTTTTGTTTTAGTATTTTGTAATGACATTATTTATAATTAAAGGTATTATCATTATTATTTTAGTTGACATGATTTTTAATAATATTATTTTAATTTAATTATTATAAGTTTTATATTGTAAAAATTGACATGCCTGTAACAACCAATGTTATAACTAAGGTGAACTAAATAAATCTGAAAAACTTGTAGTTATATTATGAAATTTTAAAGAAAATCGACTAAATTTAGGTGAAATGGCTGCAAGTTTTGGGTAAGAAAGGGACAACAAGAGATATCTCGAGACGTCACCAATACAATATCTGGAATAAGATGGCCAGCATTATGCAATAGCACAACATAAGTTTAATAAAGTGTTTGTTTTTGCATGCCAAAATAAATTTCACATTTCTATAGTAAGCATTTCACAAATTTATTTATTATGCTAATCAAAATAATCCCTTTAATTTTTGTGCGTATATTATCAAACCCCCTATATAAGGGTTCCATTTCAACTGCGGAACCCTAGATTCTGTCCATCAAAAGATTGCCTGGAAGAGATCACTTTTTGCGATAAGACCGTCCATTGCTCCTATGATTATAGTGTATTTTCTATTATATGTTTATGTTGTATTTTCTATTATATGTCTATGTTTATAATGGTAATAAAGACATTATCTAATCTGACCCTTAGCCGTTATAAGATCACTCCCAAGGTGTTTGTCGAAAATAATTATGAAATGTAAAGGCATAATTGAGCTCAGTTGCGCTAGATGGGAGACAACTATGTATATCCAGCAGAAGACTCCTACTAGTTACATGATGAAGATGCTGATAAATTTTATGGATAAATTTCGCTGTTTTTATATTTTTTACCTATTCTGTTGACGGTGCTCTGACTTGCACTCTATGTGCACGCGCAGGGGTCAAGTGGCGCTAAACAACATCTTTCGGCACCCAAGTCAAGCTTACCTGCTCGTGGTGTACCCTGCTGATTAACGAACAAGGCTCTGGTGAAACACCCACCAACCCGAACTGACTGGACCAGCGTGGTGGACAACCGACCAAAGCCCCAAGTGCCTGGTGACTCCAGCGGCTATGCTGGCGTATACGGGTGCCATGCCAGCCCTGGAGTCAGAAGAGCTAAGAATCTCCGGGCGAGATCCTACTGTCAAATGTCCCCGGCTTACGCTATAAAGGAGACCGATGAGTTTCCTGAAGACGGAAGGCGACGTCGGGGTCGACACCTTCCAAAGATGATGGTGGGAGATAGTGACAGATAGGAATGCTTGGAGGGACTTGGGGGAGACCTTTGCCCAGCAGTTAGACGTTAGACATTGAGATAGGTTGGGAAAAAAAAATCTACTGATTTCCAATAAAATATTTTTTACGTAATCGGGCGGCGCCTTTGCGACTATGCCGCTTAGTCAGTTTAATACGTACCTATTTACATGAATGCATATAATTTGTTTACCTATTTTATACAGGCATTTCTTTCGATATGTAAGTACTTATAGTTAAAGTTCAAGCTTTCTTTGGTAGCGAATTTAATAAAAACCAATTTTATAACAATACTAGGCATTGCCCTATCCGTGTTTTCATTTAATGTGGTACGTAACAAAACATGTAGCATACGAGGGCTGCTATTTATGTATCCGGAATAAAATAAAATAACTATCATTGACTGTTAAATATGGTTTTATTGCTTTTCAAAATATTCGCCATGATGATCAATGCACTTTTGCATTCGGTGAAACCAGTTTTCATAGCACTTTTTCCAATCGGAAGACGGTATCTCCAAAACATGATTTTTGAATGCTTCAACTGCTTCTTCTCGGGTTGAAAATCGTTGACCACGTAATTTATTCTTCACGGTTGGGAATAAAAAGAAGTCGTTGGGTGCCAAATCAGGGCTATATGGCGGATGACCCGTTAATTCCACCGTTTCACCCTCCAAATATCGGGTCGTTTCACCCGAAGTGTGACAGCTTGCATTGTCGTGATGGAGAATGATTCTGCGTTGTGGATTATTCTTCCTGATTTCTGCAAAGACTTCTGGCAAACAAATGGTCGTGTATCACTCTGAATTAACAGATTTACAATTTTCTAGGGGTACAGTAGCCACGTGTCCATCTATACCAAAAAAACAGGCGACCATTTGCTTCAAAGTGCTTTTCGCACGAGCAACTTTTGTTGGGCTCGGCTCATGTTGGAAGACCCAAACTGTTGACTGTTGCTTAGTTTCGGGGTCATATGCATAAATCCAGGATTCATCACCTGTGTAGATATTATATACAGCTTTTGATGCACCACGATTGTATTTTTTTATCATTTTTTTGCACCAATCGACACGAGCCTGTTTTTGATCTATTGTCAAGTTGTGCGGTATCCAACGCGAACAAACTTTTTTTGCAGCCAAGTGTTCGTGTAATATCTTATGTATACTCGTCATACTAATGCCCAAGATCGCCTCTATCTCTCGATATGTCACATGACGATCTTGCATTATTAGTTTACGCACTGCGTCGATGTTTCGTGGCACAACAACTGATTTAGGCCGACCATCTTTAATTTCGTCCGTGAGCATACGACGTCCACGATTAAACTCACTAAACCAGTGATACACAGTAGTCTTCGATGGTGCTTTATCTCCAAAAGTCGAACTGAGTTGATCGATACACTGCTGTTAAGTTAGACCACGTCGAAAATCATAAAAAATCATCGCACGAAAATTTTCTCGAGATAAATCCATTGTGATAATGACACGCAATTTTTGAAATCGCGCCACACAATGAAAACAATTGACAGACGGACGAAATAACCTGCATTCTACAGCCAAAGAGTTCCATTTTCAAACTTGATAATTTCTTTTTAATTATTATTTATGCAGTGGCCAGTTCCGGATTCTTAAATAGCAGCCTATGTATAAGAGGGTATATAGGAGATGTCTCAGAACTTTTGTGAATTCTATGATTTTAACTGAAGAATCAATTGTTAAAACTCTCAGATTTCAGTTAAAATTTTGACCATCAGCTGTTTTAAGACAAACACCTTAAATCAAACATTACGGTTGTATGAGATAGGTTCTTGGGAAGGTGCAAAGTTTTATTATAATTATTTCATTAACATTGAAACAAAAAAGTTCAAGAAATGTACCCTGACTAGTAGTCTTAAAACACTAGTTCTAGGATACCCTATATTTTAACCCTCTTACAAAAACAGTAACAGAAACAGATCAGCCGACACTATCAGCCAATTTAGGTACATTACCCGAAATCATCTTGGCTGCTTTTAAAGTAGCAACATCTCAAAAAAGAAGTTAATTTAAGAAACATTTATAAGTTATCGTTAACATATGCCTTCCCCTTAGATTACCAGTGCGATCTGTATCAGCAGCAACCTTTAGCAGTCTTTCCATTTAGTGGGGGAGTCGTTCTACGCTACGCTTTCCGGTGCAAGGTCTCCACTCCAGATCCTTTCTGATCTAAAAGACATTCATTCACAAAAAAGTATTACTTTTTTAATAATTTTTTAATCAGTTATTAGGTTGTGTAGAACCCTTTTCAAAAAGTTAATTCCTAATTAGGTACATTTATTTTTGGAAACTAAGTGCCAGCGCTCACTGACAGCATGGCATGGCATAGGATATTTGTACGCGGATATGATTTTGAATCTTTTTTTATCACCCTTAGCGCTCACATTTCGGAATGCCACGGTAAGCCACAGCCTGCCGCGGCATCCCACGGTCTCCGTGTGATATCAACGGAATGAGAGTGCTAAGTTTGCTAAAATAAAATTCAAAATCATTTCCGCGTACAAAAATCCTTTGGCATGCCATGCCGTCAGTCAGCGCCGGCCCTATCACGTGCACCATCGAGTGGTTGGTTTATTAATATTGAATGAATGTACGTAGCACCGCGTAGCACGCTTTCAGAATTTTCGTAGAGGCTTTGACGTAGCAGTCGTTTGACGGGCTACGATTTATGTCAAAATGTCAAACAATCACCGTAATTTTTATATCCTTACTTCTTATATGTCTTTATTAAATACTAGATGACCCGGTGACCTTCCTACCCCGCCTTGACATGCATACCATTTGACAATGCTTTTGCTGTGACCATTTAATTTGATATATGAAATGAAAAACATTTATTTGACACGACATGACATACACAAGAAACACAGTAACAGATGGTGCGATACCTTGACTTCTGGCTAATAACGTTAATTTGTACATAAAATAAGACAAAAGTGCCAGAAGTCAATAAATTCAAATAAGTAAATGCTTAGATAACAGGAACATCCCACGCAACATTCAACTACCAAATTAAAAATAGTCGCGCCAAAAAGGCGCCAGCTCAGCATGTGCTAAGTAGGTAGGTTAAAAACGTACCTACTTGCTGGTATTCTGCTGGCCCCAAAAGATGATGGTGTCGTCACAAACGCCAGAAACCTGTACTGTTCTCGGGGATTGAGTGTGTGTGAGTGAGTATATATATTATATTGTAGAAATAAGATATACGTGAATACATACAAATAAGTAGATATTTAGCATAATCTAGCCTAGGGTTATATGTGCCCAAGTAACTCGTTGCTAAATAAATAAATAAAATTATTATTATGTGTAAAATTTAGTAACAAAACAAAACACATCCTTAATACCTACCTATTTGAAACCGAACTACCTACCTACCCATATTTTGAGTTAGCTTTTTTAAAATGATTAAACATGGGTACCTTGGGTATATGGACAATTATCTACGATTTATAATGTTTAATATTATTAAGTTATATTTTTTAATTGTTAATATGACTAGTCTAAGTTTATGCCATGTGACGACCTCCGTGGTGCAGTGGGTGAATAGCCGGCTGAGACGCAGGTGGTAACGGATTTGATTCCCGCCGCGGAACAAACGTTTACATGATCTACAGATATTTGTTTCGGGTCTGGTTGTTTCTATATATATTATAAGTATGAATTTCCAAAAAAATGTATATAAGTATTCTATCAGTTATCTGGTTCCCATAGTACAAGCTCTGTTTAGTTTGGGACTAGATAGCGCTGTGTGAAATGTCCAGTAATATATATTTCTTAATTATGGATAAATAAAAATACAATATATGAATCATAAGACAAAAAAGAATAACTAATATTTCATTGTCGGCAAATATTTATACAATACTAGCAGTAGCTTTATGTAAAAATATATGGGGGTACGAGTATGTCAGCTTAATGAATGAATGTAAATTCTTTATTATACCTTACAAGCTAGACACAACAGGTACAAAAATAACAAGAAAACAAATAAATGTAAGCATAATGGGCGGTCTTATCGCTTAACAAAGCGATCTCTCCCAGACAACCTTTGGATGGAGAGGATCATTGCTTAATCGAAGATTGGCCGAGAACTTAATATGGTTGATAAACAATTTAAAAATATCAGATATCAATCCCTTGCTATAGAGTTATGTGGGTCAAGTGTGCGCAGCGTCTAAGTGTGCGCATTCAAAATATCTCGAAAACTATATAGAGCTAAAGAACGGCCACCCCACTCTCCAGTACCCCGCGCGACGTCCTGCAAAGCGCTCGCATCACAGCGGCTGCTCACGCGCCATTTTGATCTGACAGGTAAATGAAGATTTTTGCTAAAATATTTAAGATATTTTGTCACATTTGACGCGTAATCTTTTGTAGTCATGTAAACTTTTTATAAATACGCTATTTGCTATCAAGTGCAACATAATATCTAGTTTGTTATTTGCCAGTGTTTAAGTTGTTATGATGACGCAATAATCAACGACATTCATACAATTCTGTTTCGATGGTTTGGGTTAAGTGTGCGCAGAAACCTGTCGTGTAAGTGTGCGCATGCGTATCTTTGTACATGTGTTGCTATGTTTTGTTTCAGAGTACAAATAAAAATTCAAAATGCCTCGAGATTATCTGAGGAAAGCTCCGGATAGATGCATTGTCACAGATGAACAGCTGGAAGCCGCCAAATTATTAATTTCGAAGGGTGCCAGTAAAAGAAAAGCTGCATCTCAAGTTGGACTTAAGGAAAGTACTCTGCGAAAACGTTTAAAAGCTGGAAAGACAGCAACCAGCATGGGAAGATTTTCTTTGACATTCACTAAGGAGCAAGAGACTGATATATACAAATATATTAAACAAAGTGATGATCTTTATTATGGTCTCACTATGCAGAGCCTCCAGAAGTTAATTTATGAGTATGCTGAAGTAAATAAAGTTACGCATAGATTCAACACATCCACCAAATTAGCTGGCCGAGACTGGGTATATGGATTTCTCAAAAGGTATCCTGAATTGAAATTGCGACAGCCAGTCCCAACTAGTATTGCCAGAGCCATGGGATTCAATAAAACTCAAGTACAAAGATTTTATGATAACTTGCAGAGCCTCTACAACAAACACAAATTTGTACCCAGCCGAATATATAATATGGATGAAAGTGGAGTGAATACTGTACCAAAGAAAATACCAAAAGTAATATCGGTGAAAGGAAAAAAACTGGTGGGAAAAATCGTTTCTGCTGAAAGAGGCCAAACGATTACACTAGTTTGCGCAATGAGTGCAACTGGAAACTATGTTCCTCCAGCATTTATTTTTCCCAGGAAGAGAATGCAAGGTTATTTGCTTAACAATGCACCCGAAGGTAGTATTGGACTGGTTTCCGATTCAGGATTTATAAATACGGATCTGTTTTTAGAATACCTACGCCATTTTAAAGACCATGTTCAGCCAACCAAAGATTATCCTGTCTTGTTAATTTTGGACAACCATAGCAGCCATATCTCTCTGGATGCTATACTGTTTTGTCGTGATAATGGCATTCACATGCTTACTCTCCCACCTCACAGTAGCCACAAGATGCAGCCCTTAGATCGTGGGTTTTTTGGGCCTCTGAAAATAAAATTCGCTTACGCATGTGATAAATGGCTAAGCCACCATCCAGGTCGCGTGATTGCACAAACAGAAATAGCTCAATTGGTGAATGAGGCCTTCCAAAAAGCAGCTTCGCTTAGCAATGCGGTTTCAGGTTTCAAAGTTTCTGGAATCTGGCCAATAGACAGAGACATTTTTTCGGAGGAAGATTTTGCGGCAGCTTCTGTAACTGACATGATTCCTGCTCAAAATTTAGAAAAGGTGTTGCCAACTACAGCAGTACAGGAACCTTTCCAAGAAAATACAATTCCAATACGCACACAGCATTTGACGAACTTAGTAGCGTCCACCTCTTCTACACAGCCAACACAAGAAGTTTTGGAAAGTGCAGGAACGACTTCACCTTCGATATTACATAATCGTTCTATATCAGAGCAAAACTCTTCTTTGCATAGCTTTACAGTTACCACATCATTCAGTCAACATGTACAAGATCTGCTGTTGACTACTGAGCATACATTGACATCATCCAACGCTGACAAGCAAACACAAGAAAACTTCTTAGAAATCTCCCAATCATGTTCAGCGACAAACACAATTGTGACCAGTTCAGCCACTACTGCATTTTCACCAACATGTGTAGCTTCAACCAGCAAAGAATTCATACCATTGTCGTCTATACAAGCTCTTCCGAAAGCAACATCACAAAATCGACGACGAAAAGGCAAAAAGTCAATAATTGCTACTGATAGTCCCTTTAAATCTGAATTAGAAACTAAGAAAAAAGAGGAAGAAGAGAAATTAGCCAAAAAGAAAATACGACTAGATTTAAAAAAAAGACTAAACACTAAGAAAGCTACTGCAAAATCATCTGAGACTGCCAAAAAAAAGACTGTGAAAAATAAGATTCTTAAGAAACCAAAAAATTACGAAAAAGAGTATTACTGCCCCTTATGTGGCGAAAAGTATTCTGATCCACCGACTGAAGACTGGATTGAATGTAGCCTTTGTGGAGCCTGGTGGCACGAACAGTGCACCAGCTTAGAACACGGCACTTTTATTTGTGATACATGTATGACGAAGTAGATAAGGATTTCTAAGTTCAAGTTGATCTCATATTTTGATTTAAGATGATTATTATGTTGATTACTTTAAGTACCTATGATGAAAATTTTAA
Organism: Philereme vetulata; assembly: GCA_918857605.2. Lineage (NCBI taxonomy): Eukaryota > Metazoa > Arthropoda > Insecta > Lepidoptera > Geometridae > Philereme > Philereme vetulata. Next base: position 11,886,451 of record OU975432.1, read on the forward strand.
TAATTATATAATATTGTATATGTTCTAAAAATATATAGCTCATTATTTCTTTTTTTGTTCTTGCGTACACTTACCCACAGTGCTGCGCACACATACCCCTACACTGGGGCAAGTGTGCGCGTAAGGAACGGTCTTTGTTTTCTATAGTTTCTTAAAATATAAGCTACTGACAATACTATTATTGTGTCTAAGTTGATTGCAAATAAACAGTCTTACTAATTAACACAGTTTTGTTTCATTCTACAAATAATTTTCGAGTTTTTGAAGCGCCAAAGTTTAAATGCGCACACTTGACCCACATGACTCTAGTGATTACAAAGTAAGTAACTATTTTCTTTGACTAATACACCTAGATTATATTATACGATTATTTTTCATGTTTCTGTTAGATTGATAGTTGAAACGAATCGTTCAGAAGGAATCGGCCATATGAAGGTTATAAAAATATGTGGAGGACAGGTCGGCGTTATAGTGCGGGTATAAATCAGCGTGTCGCGTGTCTGCGCCGTGCCACGGCGTGTCGCGACACCGCGCCCTGATGCATAAACATCGCCATGGTATCGCACGTTCATCACACGGAAATCTCATCAAATCTATAAGTAGGTATTTCGTAATAGAACCAATTATGTGTCACATCTAAGTAGTGTCACACGTGAGTAGTGTCACATCTAAGTAGTGTCACACCTGAGTAGTGTCACACCTGAGTACTGTCACACCTAAGTAGTGTCACACCTGAGAAGTGTCACATATAAGTAGTGTCACACCTAAGTAGTGTCACATCTGAGTAGTGTCACACCTGAGTTGTGTCACACCTAAGTAGTGTCACACTTGAGTAGTGTCACACCTGAGTACTGTCACACCTGAGTAGTGTCACATCTGAGTAGTGTCACACATGAGTAGTGTCACACCTGAGTAGTGTCACACTTATAATCTTTATTAACTAGTGGTTCACCCCGAACTGAGATCTCGCGAGTCTTCCAAAACACAAAAAAAAATATTCTTAGGGTGACTCTCGCAACGATGTCTAGACGTATTTAGTGGCTAAATATGATTTAAGGAGTTGTCAAATCATACAAATACGATAAATTTAAAAACGTTTAGTCGTTTAATACGTTTAGGGATCATTGTGCAAGCCGGCTTAATCTACTAATAAAATAGTGCCACGAAATGCTAAACCAAAGAACTTGACCTACAGTGTCATTCAATTTACAGGTAACGGGAGTTCATGCTTGTGGTTAATTTTTTTGGGGTACAAATTGCAGTTACTCTGGATTTCAGACTTTTACCTATATTTGTGTCACTAAAGCTACACGCATACCAAATTTCAGCACTGTGGGGTCCATTGGTGTACCCTGTGAATTTTGTCAAGGTTCAGTTTTTATTATGGCTAATTACTTAAAAACTACAAGGTTAAACTAAAAATAAAAACGAGGTCAAAAGGTATCCATAAGACCTTTTATTGGACGTGCAATTTGACCGGATAGTCCCATTTTGTTTTTTTACCCCTCTTGAACCCAATATCTCAACAACCCCCCAACATTTTTAGCAGATTTAGTCACACCAAAATTGTGCCATCACTACCTACCTATATACTAAATTTCACGATGATCAGATAAACGATTCGAAAATTATCTTTGGACAATCAAACATACATACATACTTACATACAACGCCGATTGATTTAGAGTTGTTTTAGAGATCTCGCTTCACTCGATCAAAAAGAATCACAAGCCTTTCTTGCTTAATTCTTTCCAGGCATGGTCGGAGAGGAACAGGTGGTAAAATTTAATTTTCTAAATGATCCTTGTGATTTTATTGAATACTGAATTAGTATTATCAATATGCTGGAAGAGATGGCTTTAAACAATAAGGCCGCCTATTGTAACACCGTGTATTAGTCTTAGTTCTAGTTTTAAGAATTTATTATATATTTGGCGTAAAAGTCTATCAATCTGGTATAATTTTATAAGAAATAAAACAAGGACAGCCAATTATAAACTTCCCTATATATTTCTAAAAATACCGATATTGTGAAACGGCTTCTAGCAATCCGTATTAAGTCGTCTTTCCACCAAGTGGGAGCTATTGATGCACTTTGCAGTGCGTAATCCCCACTCTATAGCCCTTATTAAGTCGTCTTTGTAATTGAAACTTTGTAAATCGTAAAACCATACAATAATTTGGTACCATCAAGCTAATCTGATGATGGATCCAGGAGAACGCTCCAATGGCTTCTAATTCTTGAATTTGGGTTCGTTTGTTTTGTTTCTATGAGCCTAACACAATGACACTTGGTGACAAGGGTCTGTTGATGGATCCGGGAGGTGAAAAGTGTTTTAATAGTTACTAGTAAACCCCTCGACTTAAGGCTCATTTGGATTGATTTCATAATTCCAATGACTTACACTCTTCGAGTTTGTTTTAGTTTACTAACTACCGAGTGCACTTACTAACATACCGACTGCGTGTTTTTATTTTTTACAAACAACGATTAAAGCTTATCCTTTATTTCTTACAAACTTAGTTTATCGACGATAATATTACTCTGTATGCATTCGATAATAATAATATGTTTAGAAACGTGCCGTGTCTAATCCGTACCAGACAGACACGAAAGTAAAAGTTTTGTTGTTTGTGAAAACATGCAACCAAATAGTTATTCTGGTATACACAATTGAAACCACAATAATATCCAGTATTATTTGCGAGGACCATCATTATCCAATGCAAATAAAACAGTTCATTAAACAGTAATTTATTTGGCAATTCCAGAACGCTTGAAGTGACCTTTTGAGTAATGTAAATTATATACCTACCACCAGCTGACCGGAAAACATTGTTCTGCCATTTATATGATCAAAGAAATCAAATGCAGAATGAAATGTCAAAGTGACGCGACACTTCATGTAAATGACTTCACGTGAATGAACGACGGTTAAATTATATGGAACTTGTGGGTTACAAGTTCCATATATTTTTTTATGTTATTTGTGGGGAAACAGCCTTACGGCCCACCTGATGGTAAGCGGTCACCGTCGCCTATTGACACCGGCAACGTAGTCGATGCGTACCCTACACTGTAGAAACCTCTTTACATTTCTCTTGAAGCGTGCCATGTCGTAGCCTAATGGGAAAACCTCAAATGGTAGCTCATTTCATATCTTGTAAGTGTGGGAATTTTGCAATTTAACCTATTTTACCCCTTTCAAGATTATTTTTTGAAACAAATGATATCCTATGTCCTTCTCCAGGATATAATCTCTTGCCACATTTCATTACGATCCGTTCAGTCCATTAGTCGTGAAAAGATAACAAACAAACAAACTTTCAAACAAACAAACAGAGTTACTTTCGCATTTATAATATTAGTACGGATTGTGTGTCAATAATATTAATTGTATTTACATATTCTAGGTTCCGTATCAAATTCGGAAGGAAAACTAATATTCTAGTTCCAGACCGTCTGTACACTAGAGCTTAAAAAAATAGCAAAACTAAACTACAAAGGTAGTTATATCGAAAATTATTGTAGATATTGTTTGAGTGTTCGTACCACAAAGCTAAAATTATTAAAAACGTAAGACCCAGTTTTTAAACTCAGAAATATAAAATTGATAGCAATTTATACTGGCGTACTCATTTTATGAGATCTGACTCGCACTTGATTTAATTTATTATTTTCCATTTGCAATAAATTTTTCATTGGTTTCCCACCGCAACATACAATTTCTGAGCATTCGTTTGTTTTAATCAACACTTTGTGCTCAAAGTGTATAACAAATCCCGGAATCCAACAAAACTTAGTAGAGATCGACTCGCTCAATTCGTTAGTGTAAAAAAGTCATAAAGTGTCGAGTACAGAGGTAGAACGAGTGACTGGCAATGGTTTCCGGCTCATATCGCTAGATTGGAAGCGCGAGCGTGCCTGACCAGGGAGAATTACGTGAAACGGTGTGAGTGGTGACGCAGCGAGCGAGATTCACTTACCTACATTTGCTTCGTGACCGAACTCTATACAGCGCTGCAGTTGAACCGTAAATAAAATGCTATTGTGGCGCGGAAACCGCACATCGAAAAACCGGGGAACGTCGCGTGAAATGCTACCGGTGCCGGCATCGGCATAGACGCCGAGAAATATGACCGAACGTTCTGCACATACAAAATATGGCACTATAGATGCCGTGTCGACCGGTGCCTGGTCTTCGCGACCGTCTGAAACGTATTTATTGCCTGTAATGACAATTACTGTAAGGTATCTTGTGTGGTTATACATGTATCTTTTCATGTTTTAGTATTTCTTATTTTTCTTTCTGAATCTATTTCTGCCGCCAAATAGCATTGCTAAGTTTCGGTCTGAAGGGTGAAAATGCAGGCAGAAGAGGCTACGCCAAAACCAAAGTCACCGACATAGCACAATGGATTAACAAGCTGAAGTGGCAGTAGTCAGGGCACATAGTTCGAAGAAACTGCCGTCGGGGCAGGTAGATTCTCGTGTCCACGCATACGAAAGTGCAGCTAAAGACGGCCCCCTACTAGGTATAAAGACGACCGGATAAAGGTTGCTGGAAGCCGTTGGGTGCAGGCCGCACAAGATCGGTTGCTCTGGAAATCTATGGGGGAGGCCTATCATAATCATAAATCATAAATTCTTTATTTGGAAACATACATTCTTGATAAACAATGGTACAAATGATGTGAAAAACGATGATATCTGCAGAAGTATTAAACTGTGTCGCAGACATCAACGCCCTCCTCCGGGAAATATTACAGTAGGTCCCAATCAAGGTACATTAGTTACACATACAAAATGTACGTGTATGTATATATTAATTAGTCTGTGCTTGTAAGTGTATGTGCGTGTGTGTGTTTGAATGTGTGTGTGTGTGTGTGTGTGCGTGCGTGCGTGCGCGTATGCACGAGGGTGTATTTGGGGGTGCGTTTGTGTGGGTGTGTGTGTATGTAAGTATGTGTGTAAGTATGTGTGTATGAATGTGTGTGTGGGCTACTTAGAGACAACCATGAGTTCTTCCGTTTCATTGTAGGACAGTGATTGGAGCCATTCCAGGCATTTAATTTTGCCTATGTTCACCAGTTGACGTCTTGTGGCTGATATTATGAGCCTTTACACTTGTATGCCGTCGCATGCCCTATGAGGCAATGCTTTCTTATAGGCGATAGTTACCACATAATATCAGTTAGGTCATTTGCTTGTTCTATCTACAAGTAGTATAAAAAAACTTAAAAATGTTACAGATTGATCTAAACGTTCTAACAAACTTTCACATTGAAATAATTTAAATAATATAACGGAAGGTGGTTAAAGAAGAACTAGTATGCTGTATGTCATATTTCTATAACGCCAGTTACGTAGCAGCTGACTCGCAGGCAACTTGCATAAACTTTAAGTAGGAGAAAATTTGCTTCGAAATATTTCCCGGGACGAAAGGACCGTGCACTGCAAATAACGATGTTTCATGTGCTCAGATTTCTTTTAAAAATAAACAGCACACCCGTCGAACTCCGCTCACGAGTTTAATCAAAATTAGTTGTAAAAGTCGAGACGTACGTCTATCTAGATGGACGTGTTTGCTGTGTCATGTCGAGAATTTATTTAAAGAGCGATTGGTTCCTTTTAAATACTGACTGCTCCTTCTTGAATCCCAATATTGCCCGTTAAACTATTAAACGGAAACTGGAAGTTACGATTGAATGGTAGACATTTTGTTGGTGGTGAATTTGAAAGTTCTAATAGAGCTTCAAGTTTTAATGGATATACTATGTAGTTCTCAAATAGAGAGCTGTTGGAGCGAGACCTTAATTTACCTTAATTTATAGAAATAAACAAAACCAATTTTGCTGAGTATTTTCTCAATTTGCTTGTTTAAACATGTTTTATTTAGTGTTTTTTGAATGATTTAGCAGCCACAGGGTTGCTTAATAAAAAGAATATTAAATAAACTGAGAAAACAACATTACGAAAGCACATCTACTGGACTAACTAATTTGTTTATTAAATCAATGCTGGCGGAATTTGAAATCAAAAGCAATCTGCTTACGCGGAAACGTAAAAGGAGATGGATGACAAGGAAAATACGTGATAAAATTCAAAAGGAAAGCAAGGTAGAGGGGGCGCAGAAAATTGGCTTCATTAGATAGAGGTGGAGGGCGCGTTATTGGTCGACACACTGCTCAGGAAGATAGAACACTGAGTTCATAGTTTATTTATGCTCCCGGTATTACTTTTAGTTTGTAATGTGTTTTGGACAAGAGTGTAAAACTTGCTAATATAAACTAGTTTTTATTTACGATAGATCAACGAGTTTTTGATATTTTTACGGCGCTTGGTTTAATTTATTTATAGTTAAAGTATTTTGTATTCAAAGAACTGATGGCCGTTGAGGCATAAAAGCTCTAGAGTGGAGACCTTGCACTGGAAAGCACAGCGTAGGACGCTCCCCACTAGATGGAGACAACCTGATAAAGGTTGCTAAGAGTCAATGGGTGCAGGGCGCACGAGATCGGTCGCTCTGGAAATCTACAGGGAAGGCCTATGTTTAGATTCTAACCACAAAAAATAATCTTATTATGGCCACCAACAATGAAATTAGACGTGGCCAGGCTCTACCTTTTTGAACCTGTAAGAATTGTAAACCATTGATACGGCAGATGGAGCAGGATATACTGAATGGTGGCGGAGGAGCGGTTATAGAAAAGTAGGACGTCCAGCAGCGAGATGGGTGGACGATATCGTAAAGGTGAGACTAGCGCAGGATCGTGGTGGATGGCACAAACTTGGGGAGGCCTATACCCAACAATGGGTGAAGTCAGGCTGTGGATGATGATGATGATGATACGGCAGAAGAAGAAGCAATTATAAATAATTGTCTATAGAAATGTTTGCTTTGTTCTTATTTCAAAGGCATAAAATATCTATTTGATTGGACAAAACATGTTTAAATCTTGCTCAGAATTAATATGTATTATTACACTATACGATCTAATCCCACCGTCCCCCTTCTATCAAAGGACAAGCAGGCGCACGGCTCAGTACCATCCGTACCTAGTTGATATACCACCCATTCGCACACACCGTTTTGGTTCTACGTTCTTGATGTGTACAGCTAAGGTATGGAACACTTTACCGTCGTCTGTTTTTCCTAATAAATACGATCCGGGCCTCTTTAAGGTAAGAGTGAATAGATTCTTCTAGATCTTCGTGCTACATCTTAGACCACATCATCGCTTACCATCAGGTGAGATTGTGGTCAAACGAAGTTCTATCATGTTAAAAAAAAACTTTACGAGTATAAATTATTAAGATATTCTAAACATCCTAATATATAAAACAAAGTCGGGTTTGTTCGAACACTTATAACTTGAGAGCGGCTGGACCGATTTTGATGATTTTTGATTTGTTGTATTTGTCTTCGTCTCGAATAGCAGAATAACTATTGAAATATTGGAAAAAAAATTCGCAAAAAGATATTATGAATACAAATCATTTTCTCATACATTAATGTAAGTTATGATAACCGACGTATATTAACAGCCCGCGTCATATGCATGTCAAGGCGGTATGAAGTTTGCCGGGTCAACTAGTTTAAATATAAAATTTACAGGCTAGTTAGCAGTTAATCAGCGTGATATTAAACAAATCTAAATTTTGGTCAAATCACGAGCATCATTTTTAAACGTCAATTTTACCGCCTTTTCCTTCACAAATAAGCTAGGTAGATAACGAGAAGCCAGCAGTGGATAGATGTGCCTCAGCACTAGCAACATACAGCATGCCATTCAAGTTTAATTCTATTTGAAATTAAAAATTAAGGTGACGAGTATTATTGTGTGTTTGAATGCTAAACATTTCTGCTTTATGTCACCACAGCGCTTGCAATCCGGCGATGCCACAGCATGCCATTCAAATTTCATATATAAAACACGACTGAACTCAAAGCTAGTTTACATCAGAAATGTATTTTCAATGTTTTCGTACTACATTGTTAGAAATACAATACAGCTTTGTAGAGCAACATTTTTGTAACTTGAACTTTGGTATCCTAGATTGTAAAAATTTATATTGAAGCATAGTTATTTCAGTCTCGCCGTATCTGTTTTAGTATACAGTTTCATTGAGGTATAGGATAAATCTTAATTATATTTAGACATAATTGTGGGGGGAATGATATATTCTTTTTTATTTATATTCCTGGACATGTCACACAGCGCTATCTAGCCCCAAACTAAGCAGAGCTTGTACTATGGGAACCAGATAACTGATAGAATACTTATATACTTTTTTTTGTAAATACATACTTATCATATATAGAAAAAATAACCGTACCCGGAACAAATATCTGTAGATCATGCAAACATTTGTTCCGCGGCGGGTATCGAACCCGCTAGCTACTGCGTCTCAGCCGGCTATTCACCCACTGCACCACGGAGGTAGTCAAAATCTCTATCTGTTGTATAGTTATAGATATCTCGCTGTATAGTTAAACATTTTCTACATATTTGTTTTATAGATTGATTTCGTAGTTGTTTAGTTTTGGCCACAGCAGTTTACAACATATACGACCACCTTTACACTAGCGTTTGTCCAGGGTATGCGTTCGATGAACGCAGCGCAGACGCAGTTTCTGCTTGGGCGCATGAGTACGCTGCGCTAGCGTCGCGGTGTCATGTACAATCTTGTTCGCATTTCTTAATAAGTATAAAGTATAGTAAAAGTATAAATATTAAACTTGTTTTTTTTTAAATTAAATATACCTACTCACCTTATAGTTATAACAAGTCTTTCTTCAGATGATACACAAGACATCAATGTGTATCCTGATATAGTACATCCTTTGTATTATTTGCAACAATTCATCAAATATATGTTTTGCCATTCAAAAGTAATAATAAAAATATTTTGAACAATTTTTTAAGTGTTTACAATAAAGCACAAAATAATCACCTTCACTTGACCGCATACTCCATAATGGATTCTTCCATATCCTTTTATTTTTATTTTCTTGTGTTCGTACTAATTTTCTTTTTAAAAGCAACGCCAGCAATAGAGTTTCCTCGTCGGAATCCATTTGGATAATGATAATACCGAAACTACAACAAAATTGTGTGACGTCTGCGCAGCGTTTAATTAACTGCAGAGGACACGTTGCGATAACGCAACGCGTGTCGTGGCGTCTGCGTTGCGCATACGTTCACCGAACGCCTACGCTGGACAAACGCTAGTGTGAAGCGGCCCTTATTCAGTCGTCTTCAAATTTTATTTTACACTTCCAAGAAAAAATAATTCATCTTGATATTTTTCGTAGGAAAACTTTTTCACTTCAATTTAACCACCTTTTCTCCTAACAAGCATAATATTGCGTGGAAAAATAGGTTAAATAGTTCGAGGTTCCGCAAAATGGTTCGAGCAATAAAGTTTGAAAACTTGTCCTTTCTTCCGTATACGTTTCGCGGCCGCTGTTGTTATAATAATTATAATGTGAATACTCAACTTCCTGGGTGCTTGGAAAGACGAGTGTCGAACTTTACTGGTAGATGTTTTATGATATGTAGTGAGACGAAGGAAGGAAGTTTTGGTATCGCGAAGCTCGGGTGGGCTTGTTTATGTGGCAATTGGCGTTGCAATGAACTGGCACTCTCTAGCTGGGAGCAAGTTTTCAGCAAAGGCGTTCTCGAGTTGAGTAACAAATTGAAGCATGGCGCCGACAACTAGCAAATAATCATACACAAGGTAGGTAGCGAGTTCTATCGCACTCAAAGTACATCCAACTTTGATGATAGTAGGTAATACTGTTCTGGATTGCGGTCAAGATGCGGGGGGATTGCGAGTTGAGAGTTTATGGATCGATATCGCTGCTGCTAAATTAGATAACTAGCTTTAAACTATTATTCTGCTAGTAAGTGGATAAGGCGCGAGATGATGCCTAGGAAGTTTATGCAGTTACCGCAAAGTAAACGGTGATCGTTTATGATTCGTAATACTGACGTACTTGTTTTATGCATTGTAAAATTACAAAACTATGCGAAAAACATATTTGTAGACAAATACGAGTATATATTATGAGATTGAACAAATTACGATTTTTAATAATAATATACTTGTTATACGAAATGTTGCAAATGTATGTGTCATTTCCACGATTGTTCCCGGACCCGTGAATGTGGATTGCATTGTCGTGACATTCCAGCACTACACGGCTCCGGAAGCAACGTCCTCATTCATGTACGGTGCAGATTCTTGAGGGATTGTTACCTATTGTTGCCATTTACACATATTGTTTCTTGAAGACTGTTGATATTTATGCTATTTGTTTTTTACTCTCCGTTGCATGTAGATACCTGTCTTCACTTATTTTCAAGGGATTTACGGAGGTACTTAATTTAATCTACTATGGACATTTCTGAACAATACAATATATTTTTAAACTTACCTAAAAGTCCATTTGAAGCACATGCACGAACTGAGAATTGATCCGAACGAACAAAGAATTATTAACGACGACCGGATTAATTGGATTTTAGTGTAGAGTTCATATGGATTGAAACAAAATTCAATAACTTCTCTTTTGAATACCCACAACTCATCCAGCAAAAAGCTAATCCGCTGAATAATGCCGGCATAGATATCAACGTTGGGCAGGCATGACGGGAAAATATGTCAATTGTACTCAAGTTTTATTAATTTAAATGTGAATCAGCTTTTATTCATTTTGAATAGCTTTTATATTGATGTTGAATACTGTTTTTACTGATAAAACACCGTAACAACAGGATCTAAATTAACTTTATTCAAATTGTCGATATCCGTGATAAGTGATTTATTGCTTCATACTGAATATACTCGTAGTTACAAGAGATCACTAAGAAATTACCAGTGACACGACGATTTATTTATTATATTTATATATTTTTATTAAATATTTTAAGTATGTCGATCGGCATTCACATGTCATTTCAAAAAAAACCTCTTTAATTTTAAATTAAAACTATTTATAATGAGTTTATATCTATAATGAGAACTATGAACGCGGCTGGTACTTTTCTGTCTTATGATATGTGACCTAATATACCATATATATGGTATATTAGGTTATTCCTTTAATTTTTTTTTTTTATGAATTCAATTTTAATAATCCTTATTTTTATTTTATTTTTGTTATTAGCTGTTGCCCGCGACTTCATTCGCGTTACACTACTAAATGTGTAGGTAACCTAAAAATAAAGCTAAACTCGCTGTTGCAACTTGACTTGACACCCCATTTTTAGCCCATGGGACCTGATTTATGCGATAAAAAGTAGTCTATGTGTTAATCCAGGTTATAATCTATGTACATACTAAATTTCACCTAAATCAGTTCTGCTGTTATGACGTAATTGAGTAACAAACACACAAACTTTAGCATTTAATAGTGGTTCGCCCCAAACTGAGATCTCGCGAGTCTCCCAAAACACAAAATATATTCTTAGGGCGACTCGCGCAACGATGCCTAAACATAATTTAGTGGCTAAATATGATTTAAGAAATATTCAAATCATACAAATACGTAAAATTTAAACATGTTTAGTCGCTAAATACGTTTAGGGATCGTTGTGCAAGCCGGCATTAATCTTTGACTAATAAAATAGTGCCACGAAATGCGGTTCCAATAACTTGATCTACATTTTCATTCATATTACAGGTTACGGGAGTTCATGTATATTGGTTTTTCATTTTTGTGGTACAAATTGCAGTTATCCTGGATTTCAGACTTTTGCCTATATTTGTTTTACTAAAGCTACACGCATACTAAATTTCAGTACTTTGGGTTCACTGGTGTACCCTGTGAACTTTATCAAAGTTCAGTTTTTATTAAGGCTAATAACTTAAAAAACTTAAAAAAGTTTTAACTAAAAATAAAAACGGGGATAATCTCATTTTGTTTTTTTTACCCCTTTTGAACCCCAATATTTCAACCCCCCCCCCTACATTTTACCTCATTTAGTCACACCAAAATTGTGCCATCACAATTTGTTGATTGTATTTTTCACAATTTCACAATTTGATGAAATTGTGTTGATATAATAATATGTACCTAGAATATTTAATTAATGGTGCTCACGATGTTGATAATATTTAAATAAATTAAATTATTTAAATTAATACATAAGTATCTGAAGAAAGCCCGATAGCTGTTTACTGAATCACATTTAAGGGTAGCGGTCCACTAGTACACACGGCTACACATCAAGCTATACATTTCCAGTATAAGCTGACCTCGCATTGTATAGGCTTTTTGTAGAATGAGGTCAGCTTATACTGACACGGTATAGCTTGATGTGTAGCCGTGTGTACAAGCAACTGATGCGAGGTAGCTAAATAGATACCAATCCACTTGCAGCACTAAATTTGTAAAATTTGCCAAGCTAAGGTTAACCAGCAAAATGTGTAGCGATTTTTCCGCTTTATACCTATTAGCGAACCGGCGAATGGGCATCAAACAATAACTGTTAAAAAAATCTGGCATAATTATATTTCAACTAAATTCAGCCTTATGGACGACCTCCGTGGTACAGTGGGCGAATAGCCGGCTGAAACGCAGGAGGTAGCGGGCTCGATTCATGCTGCGGAAGAAATGTTTGCATGATCTACAGATATTTGTTCCGGGTCTGGTTGTTTCTCTATATATTGTAAGTATGTATGTATTTACAAAAAAAAGTATATAAGTATCAGTTATTTGGTTTGCTTAGTTTGGGGCTAGATAGCGCTGTGTGAAATGTCCAGAAATATTTATTTATTTGTTTATGCTTTTCATACTATTGTACATATTTAGTTGTGTTCACGGTTTGTCTGCTACTCTATAATATTATCTGAAGTCTTCAAGCATTCTCTAAACATGATTGCTTATGAATTACGACGAGCTTCCTTTTGTACTTCTCACTTCTCTCAACAGCAAACAAAGGAACCCTCCGCTATAGAAGTTTAATCAAGTTATCACCTAGCAACTATCAATGTAAGATCAAGCTGTGGTCACAAAAGTTAAGTAGATAAATACCTGCACTCGTTAAGAAGGTATTACAGTTAAAGTAAGATATTATATTGATAAAAATATATATTGACCAAAATATTATACAATTTTCACATTAAATTGAAATGAATCCTAATTTAAATCATAATTACCATTGTTGACATTTTATTATCCTAATTATTATTTCTTGACATTTTGTTTTTCTGAATTTTAAGTAATTATGTAATTTTAATGTATTTTAATGTGTTTTTGCATGCTATGTTTTTTATTAATTATCAAATACTTGTACGCCGGAAGGCAAAATATATCGCTTATATAAAACTCCTACCACCAACATTGTACCTAGATTTACAAGGAATAAATGAATTGAAATGAAATAAGTAAAGATGTCTCATATAGGTACTATATACTATGTACATGCTGCTTGCTCTAAAAATCGGACGGTTGCGAAAACTAAATGAAGCGAAATAAAAATATTGAACATTTATTTACCTGTTCGTAACTATTCAATTTCTAAAAATAAAAACACAAAGCTACACAAACAACAATAATAAAATTATACATTTGGAAGCCATAGCTAACAATGGAATTAAACACTGACTGGACCATAAATAAGAAACAATTAAAAAATAACATTTAAAACCAATGTGCATTCACTAAAAACCAAACAATACGAGTATTTGCACGCATGAATTATTCATCAATTGGTCATGTTGTTTCTAATGGAATTCAGTTTACTAGGTAGGATTATTTTATTTGATATTGACTAGAAACATAACAAATACTAGTGGAAGTTAATGAAAACAACTTTTTTTTATTAATCATCTTGCACTGTGCTACTAATCAACTCTAATCAAAGTAGTGTGACTAAAATAACTCTTATAGTTAAATAATTTCCATTTATAAAGTGCAATACAAAAGTTTCTAAGTAATACAATCCTGTGGAATATAATGAATGTTTATTTACTTTTTGAAGAAACTTATAAATGTTATATTATTTAACTTACCGTCGGTCGATGCGACATAACTGATTATTATATTGATTAGCAACAGAACAGGTGTCACCGCCGCGCACGGAACCAATCTTCGTCCGTTCATGATGCCAAATTAGTTTACCCCAAAGACATCATAACTAGCGGAACTTTTTCAAGAATTACAGGTGCGCCAATAGAAGTGGTGTCATGGCTGTCAGTGGGGTAACAAAGTTTGTTCATTCATACGCCATCGGTATCGGGCCGATTAAATATTCATCAGAAGGTGAATCGAGTGGGATATTCGGGTAGTGCGCGCGGTGGAGAGCGTGGAGCGTGGAGCGGCGGGGTCGCTGCGAGCCCGCGGCGCGCCGTTTGCGTACTGCCAGCGCTACGCTGCCGGCGCGCTTTGTCCGCGAAGCTACGCTCACGGCGGCGCTTGCGTAGCCCCGCCTGCCGCCTCGGATGAAAGGACGGAACATTACCAGTATTTGTAACAGTTTGCGTCAAATTGATATAAATGGAGACGGTTTTAATAAAGTGTAATTGACTTTTGCCGACTTTGCGTCGCATTAATTTGGACCACGCTGAGACGCCTTAGGCAGGTGCGGCGCTAAATACCACCGAGGTAACTTCGCCTTCTGCCATGAATAATCTCAAATTTAAATGAATGTTAATTATGATGAGTTTTTAAGTAAGCTCTGATATCTCCGGAAATAATAATGCGAGTCGGAAATTCTGATTTGATGCAGCTGGTAGACCTGGGAATAAAACACCTGCTCCGCATTATACAAACTATACTACTTTAAATTTAAAATTTAAGCGAACTAAGTACTTAATATGAAAAATCAAAAATATTATGGATAAATAACAATGATTCTTTATCAATTTCAATATTAATATCAAGTTGGTTGAACTTTCATTAAAGTTGTCCACAATAATCGATGAAAGGATCCTAAAACAAACAACTCGAACAGCACATTTACATACAATTTCCTGAAATAATCGTCATTAACCGTGTACATAATTAATACAAGGGCATGGTGCCGTTGCGTCAAACAAGTGAGTCTAATTAACTGTAGCTTAGAGATTAACCAGATTTGCTTTATAGTATTATCAGAATGTTTCAGCCGCTTGAATCCAATAGACATGAATAATGAATCGTTATATGTTGAATACAGTTAACGTGCTGATCTAATATGCTCTCGGCTCACTGTGTATTTTCAGTTTTCACCGAACGGAATTTAAAATCGGGTTTGTTTTCACTGTGTAGCTTTTGTTGTGCATAAAAAAGAGTTTTATTGATTAGAGGATTACATATAATTAAATTTTTACAAATTTGTCTGATTTATTGTAGATCTGTCTACGCCTATTAAAAATGTTCTAAATTTGCGTCCTAAGAACCGTTGAATAGTAATTGAATAATTATTACATTAGTTATAAATAAGCATATTATAATGTCCTTACCTTAGGAAATGGACAACACAATATATACCGTTTTATTTCCAAATAAATTGCATCACCTTAATAAAACTTCGATTTGGAAGCTTGCCACTAATAGTATTTTTGGAGGAAATAAACAGGCGCGAGGACGATAAGCGCCAGAAGCCCCGCCTTCGGAGGGGATCCAAGCTCACGAACCCTTTTTTCCTTCTTCTCAAATCGTCAAGGATTAGGGCAGAAGAGCTCGCACCTTTTCGCCAATATTTTTTGTGGTTTACCCGCCAGTAGCGCTATGATACAAAGTGTTTTCCTACCGATCAATAGGTCGCCCCAAATATATATTTCGTCACAAAACTCCAACCAGATAGATTCTTCGATTAAGAACGGGTTTTAAGGAGACAGAAAAGGGATTTGGGGTGCAAATGAGATTTCCGTGTTTTGCCAAAGGGAAAAAATTATTAAATGAGGCTCATTATTTAGTTGGAATTTTTGGATAAGGTCTGAATTTATTTCTTACGTAAATAAAATCAGAGCTCTAAGTATATTTGTGAGTTGCGTGCGAATAAGAAGTGGTCACGTGATATGGATGAGGATGATCCACTCACAATTTCACTATAAAAACAGAAGTCAAGTTATGTGGAAAATGTAGTGGTTTTAAAAGGACGTGGTTTTGTACATTATCTAGCAGTGCTTAATATCGTTTGTTGCTATAGGTAAGTAAATAAATAGCTATTTAACTCATACCATATTAGACCCTCCTTTGGGTCTGTCCTCCTTGTAATGTTCGCAAAGAAATGATCAAACGCGTGTCGTACCATGCTCAGTGAAGGGTTCCGTAGTCAGCACGGCTGTATCTTAGTCATTTTAAAACTCAATTATTTAATTTTGCAGTTCATTTTGTTTATTTTGTATAAACATATACTCATTTATTAAAACCGTAGGGACACAATATAACACTTGTTTACGTCAATAATACTTAAAAATTACAAAGGCTTTATCTACCGCTTAATGTACATATATTTATACGAACGAGATATATGAATAAAACCGCATTAACATACTTAATAAGTGGGTCGACTACTACTCGTAAACGACTACGACGGACACGACTACGCGTTATATTTTTAAACGGGCTCATGTTTCAAAAAAGTGGTGAGCAAATCTTACAGTATTTTTGGAAGACCTATTCAACAATAACCCACACGTTAGGGAGCGTTGTAAAAAAAATACTCAAACTTTTATATAGGAGTAAGACATTTAAGGAGTACAAGATTTTTTAGATTTTATTTCATTACTAGAACATCATGCCATACATCAACTAATAAAATAAACGAGTAGGCAATGTATAAAGCGGCCGAAACTATAAGGCTTCTTACGAGTAGTTCAACAACGGAACCCTTAAAATACTACAATATTTTGCAGGGCTACCTAACCGTACACAAATAGAACGCAAAAAAAATTGTATGTATAACTGCCGTCATTTTAATCCTGTCCATACAAAGGTTGTCTGGAAGAGATCGCTTTTAGTGATAAGACCGCCCATTGTACTAAATCTATTTGTAAGAATTATGTTCTGTATTTTACTTTGGTGTACAATAAAGAGTTATTTTATCTTATCTTATAACATAATAGTCTTTATAAGCTCTCTCAGCTACTCAGGCATAAATTAAACCTGAGTCAACAAGTATGCAGTATCATTCTTTAACCCGGCGAGGATGTGGTAGGGTCTATATGACCCTGCTCATTTTTTTTTTTTTTTTATGTTATTTGTGGGGAAACAGGCTTACGGCCCACCTGATGGTAAGTGGTCACCGTCGCCTATTGACACCGGCAACACCCGGGGTATTGTCGATGCGTTCCCTACACTGAAGAAACCTCTTTACATTTCTCTTGAAGCGTGCCATGTCGTAGTCTAATGGGAAAACCTCAGATGGTAGCTCATTCCACATCTTGCAAGTACGGAGTAGAAAAGATCGCGTGAAGCGTGTGGTGCGCGATACCCAATTGTCGATTATATGTGGATGAGCTTTATTACGTTGTCGAGAAGTGCGGTGGTAAAATCTCGACGACGGGATGAGATCAAATAGCTCCTCAGAACATTCCCCATTATATAGGCGGTAGAATACACTGAGCGATCCGATGTCACGGCGTTGACTCAGCGGTTCCAGCCTGTCGGCGAGTTTGGGATCACCGATTATTCTAATGGCTCTTCTCTGAAGTGAGTCAAAACGAAGCAATTGGTACTTTGGAGCTCCGTGCCAAAGATGGGAACAGTATTCCACGTGCGGCCGAACTTGCGCTTTGTACAGCAATAGCCGTTGTTGTGCCGTAAAATACTGTTTGGCACGGTTAAGGACTCCAAGTTTTTTGGAGGTGAGCACAGCTTTTGCTTCTAAGTGACTCCCATACTGGACCTCATTAGAAATTTCGACTCCCAGAATCCCTATACTCGCCGAGACGGGGAGAGGAATGCCCTGGAACCGTGGAGCTATTGTGAAAGGGGCCTTCTTTGTGGTGAACGCACAGACTTGCGTCTTGGTTGGGTTAAAGGTGACCAGATTAAGGTTACCCCAATCTGACACACGCTCCAAAGAGCCTTCAACCTCAGACACAAGTCTTTGTCTGTTGTCTTCCACTTCCGACCGAGAGACATTAGGGCGACCAGTGTAGAAAGTATCACCCGTACTGTCATCCGCATAACAATGAAGGCCGCTTATGTGCAGCATATCATTGATGTGAAGAATAAACAGTGTGGGCGATAGCACTGACCCTTGGGGTACACCAGAGTTAATGGGCATTGAGTCCGAGCAAGAACCATCTACAACGGCTCTTATGCTCCGCCCGGATAAGAAACTGGCGACCCAACTGCAAAGTCCCCCGGGGAGGCCGTATGAGGAAAGCTTCGAGAGAAGCGCCTTGTGCCACACCCGATCGAACGCCTTCGCGATGTCTAGACTAACAGCTAGAGCTTCCCCCCTACTCTCGACGGCTTCCGCCCAGCGGTGAGTGAGGTAAACTAGAAGATCACCAGCTGATCGCCCATGACGAAAGCCGTATTGGCGGTCACTGATCAGCTGGTGTTCCTCAAGATACCTAAGAAGCTGAGTATTAATTACTCGCTCCATCACTTTACAGAGTAGGGAAGTAATTGCTATAGGCCGATAGTTAGACGGATTGGTTCGATCCCCTTTTTTAGGGATTGGGTGGACATGGGTCACTTTCCAAGAAGACGGCACGATACCAGTGGTATAAGACAATTCAAAGAGGGACGTAAAGACAGAACACAACTCAGGAGCACACTTTTTGAGCACAATGGCTGGAATGCCATCCGGCCCACTCGACTTTCTCACATCAAGGGAAAGGAGTTCCTTCCGTACCGCTTTCTGATGAAAACGTACCTCTGGCATGGAACTCGGACACCGAGGTATAACCGGTGCTGCAGCATTTCCGTCGAGGAGGGTCGAATTAGAGGCGAAAAGAGATCCAAGGAGATCGGCTTTCTCTTTTGCACTATGGGCCAGAGATCCGTCCGACTTGAGTAAAGATGGTAAGCGGGACTGGCAGAAGTTACCCTCAGTTTTGTACCCTTTTGTTTTGTCTACAGTTTTTTGTTCTGTAGTCGTACGCTGTCGAACTTCTCAGTAGCTACAGTCATTGAACTCCCCTCCCCTCTGCGTGTCACCACTCAGTCGGCCGCCGCCTGTGCAACGAGGTAGACGTGCGCGAACGCAAATAGGGTAATTATGACCCTTCCACAACCGCGACGTAGTACTTTTGTGCCATTTTCGATTTAATATTTGTATTGAATATTCTGTATTTTTAGGTGTTATTGGTCAAAATGAACAACGAAGAACGGCAGGCTCAGCGTATACGTCGTTTGCTGGCGGAGTCATCGGACAGTGAAGACGAATTTATATCAGAAGGTAGCGAGATTGAAGATCATGTGAGTGAGCGCAGTCATGGTAGTGACTCAGAGCAAAATGCCAGTGATGTCAGCGACATCGAAGACAATATACCGCCATCTGAGTTCCAAAATACAACACAGGGTTCAATGTTATCAGAAAAAGTAGTCGAGCGATCGGAAAGCCAGGTACATAGTTAATTTTATTATGGTAAAGATGGAACTAAGTGGTGCAAAAATCATTCTCAAGAACGTGTTCGAACCCGTTCTGAAAATATCATCAGACAAGTGCCTGGTGTGAGCTTGGAAGCAAGATCCGCCCAGTCAGAGCTTGATTGCTGGAGTCTGTTTTGCAATGAAGATATGCTTAGTATTGTCTTGACATACACAAACATGCAAATTGCAGAGAGGAAAGCAGCTTGTGAAGTGGTTGCAAATCACTATTTCATGAAGGAAATTAGCATGAGTGAATTGAAAGCTTATATAGGCTTGTTATACATTGCTGGATTTTATCGTTCTGGGAGGCAGAACTCAGTAGACCTTTGGGCTTCAGATGGTACAGGCGTTGAAATATTTCGCTTGACAATGGCACGGCAGCGTTTTCATTTCATTCAAAGCTGTCTTCGTTTTGATGATAAATCCACACGTGAAGAAAGAAAACAATTGGACAATTTGGCACCTATAAGGCAGATATTCGAAATGTTCGTTGAAAACTGCAAAAAAGCCTACATTCTAGGAGAATACACAACCATAGATGAAATGCTGCTTGCATTCAGAGGCAGATGCAAATTTAGGCAATACATACCATCGAAACCGGCAAAATATGGCATAAAAATATTAGCCTTGGTTGATGCAAAAAACTTCTATGTCTTCAACCTCGAAATTTATGCCGGAAAGCAGCCAGAAGGACCATTTTCCCTGAGTAATAAACCCTTTGATGTGGTGAATCGCCTGGTACAGCCAATTTCAAAAACCGGCCGTAATGTGACTTTTGATAATTGGTTCACGAGCTATGAACTAGTGTCTCATCTGCTCAAAGAACACAAGCTGACGTCTGTGGGAACAGTGCGTAAGAACAAGAGACAAGTCCCTCCGGAATTTTGCAAAACCCGCGGTGCAGAAGTCTATTCATCTAAGTTTGGTTTCCAAAAGGATATAACACTCGTATCTCATATACCAAAGAAAAACAAAGTCATTTTACTTATGTCAAGTCTTCACCATAATGCTCAAATTGATGAATCAACTGGAGAGAAAAAGAAAACAGAGATAAACACGTTTTATAACTCAACGAAAGGTGGAGTAGACGTTGCAGATGAGCTTTCTGCGACGTATGATGTAAGCCGCAATTCAAAAAAATGGCCTCTGACAGTGTTCTATGCAATAATGAATATGGCAGGCATAAATGCTGATATTGTCCACCGAGCTAATACCAATAGGACCCAAAAACGTCGTAAATTCATCAAAACACTGGGCCGTATGCTTGTCAGCGAACACTTGAGTGCCCGAGAAGAAATACCTCAGTTGCCGAGCACTTTGCGTAAGAGAATCCGAGAATTCAGAGGAGAACCTCTACAGGAACCGTCTGCCAGAGTTCCAGGTGTAAGAAAAAGGTGCCAAGTGTGCCCTTATGCCCGACATCGTAAGACGGCTCATGTTTGCGAAGGATGTAACAAGTACATTTGTCAAGAACACATTGTTCCGTTCTGCCAACAATGTGCTGCGGTGAGAGATGATTAGTAGCTTATAAGACTGATTTGCTACCAATATTGTGATGTAATTTGATTGATCTCTTATATATTTACCTAAAAATACTAATTACGTTTAAGATTGTTTTGTAAGATGTTGATTTTTGAAATGTGTAACGCAGAGTCATGCTGCAGTTGATTATTTTTAGACTTTTCTTATAATTTTAATAATAAAATATTTGTATGCATAATGGTATTATTTTTAAATAAAATCCATCCATTAATAACTAATTCATACGTTACCCTCCCATACTTTGTCAAAAAATGACAATAAATACTTAATATACATATATTAAATACAGGGTCACCAGGACCCTCCACATCCTCGATGTACCCTTTTTGTACCACATCCTCGCCAGCGTGACATCCCTGAAGCTGAAATGAAATTAAAAACATTTATTTGACACAACATAATAATGAAGACACAGGTGAGATTAGGGTTACCAACTTTTTTCTATCAAATATACTATTTTCGAAGCTGTTACCTCTAAAAATATAGTAGATGGCAAAAAATAAAAAAAAATATATAGTGCCTATGTGGTTAAATAAATTATTTTTTAAATGAATGCTTTTTGCTGCTATGCGCCTTAATAAATAATTTAAGTTGAAAAACACTATTAATTCTGCTTTTATTAAATTCAAACTGGCCTTGTTACGCTCATCTCTCCATTTCGTCTTCATGACAGAAAATATCTCGCTCTGTGGATGCTCATGTTGCAGGAATTGAAAGAAGAAATGATACAATTTTTAAAATAATAGCCAAGTATGAATTATTTCCGTGTCGATTTATGCCGTGGGGCGCCGGCAGTAGAATGTTGCCCCTCCGCTATTGCCCGTGTATGCAGTAGGAATCTGCTAAGGGATACCTCCGAAAGATGGGCAGCAGCGTCTTTTCGTGTTTTCAATACATATACTGCGCTCGCCAACCCGCCTGCCAAGCGTGGCGAGTATGGCAACAACCTCTTTATGATAAAACAACATAAAACCAGGCCCCGAGTCCCGGCGGCCCCACTAATCCTGGCTACGGTTGCAGTCACGGTAACGGCGGGGCCAGGGGTGCTAAGAATCCCCGGGAGACGATCGGCTACCAAACCCTACGACGACCACTGGGCCTGGTAACACACAACATCCGAACTTTGAGGACAGACGAAAAGATTGTTGAGCTGGAAGAAGAAATTAGTAGATTAAACTGGGACATTTTGGGGTTATCAGAAGTCCGTAGAGAGGATGAGGACACGATATCCCTTAAGTCTTGTAACCTACTATACTACCGGGAGGGCGACCAACAGTCCCAAGGTGGTGTTGGGTTTCTCGTTCACAAGTCACTCATCAACAACATTATCACCATCGACAGTGTGTCGAGCAGGGTCGCGTACCTGACACTCAGAATATTTAAGCGATATTCGCTGAAGGTCGTTCAGGTATATGCGCCGACCTCTTCACACCCAGATGAAGAAGTAGAGTCTATGTATGAGGACATTAGTAGAGCCATACATACGAAAAAAACTCACTTTATTGTTGTTATGGGGGACTTCAATGCAAAGCTAGGCATGAGAAGCGATGATGAGTTGAGAGTGGAGCAATTTGGATATGGGCAACAGAACCCCAGAGGACAGACGCTGGCCGATTTTCTGGAGAAAGAAGGACTCTTTATGATGAATTCTTTTTTCCAGAAGCCGCCTCACAGGAAATGGACCTGGATGAGTCCCAACGGTTCCACGAGAAATGAGATCGATTTCATCTTGACCAACAAGAAACGGATATTCAATGATGTCTCTGTGATTCACAGGGTGAAAACCGGCAGTTATCACCGAATTGTTAGAGCCACATTGAATATGAACGTTAAACTTGAAAGGTCCCGTTTGATGAAGTCTACGCTCCGACCCACTCGCGCACATATCCAAAACCTCGAGAGCTTTCAACTCGAACTTGCAAATTGCTTTGACTGTCTAGAAGTAGATGCATCAATGGACGAGACCAATAACAAGTTAGTAGAAACCGTCCATAGGGTGGGGTCCCAGTTCTTTAAGACCTCTGGTACCAATAGACCTCAGAAACTCAATGATGCCACCCTTAACCTCATGGCTGAACGACGTTCTTTGCGACTGCAGTCTCCCGATGATGCTCAGTCACATAGGCAGCTCAATAGAAAGATTTGGAAATCCTTGCGGCACGATATTCGTACCTTTAATACATTTCGTATTAAAGATACGATAGAGCGGAATAAAGGCTCCAAAGTGTTCGCGAGAGATAATTCTATTGGGCAGAGCCGCATGACGAAGCTGAAGAGGGAAGATGGCAGAATAACGTCAAGTAAAGCTGAAGTGTTAAGGGAAGTCGAAAAGTTCTATGGACGGTTCTACGATTCGGTCAATTGACCCGACATTATACCGAAGATAGCAAATGAGCAGTCGACTTGGTAAGAACCGCAGGTCGGCGTTGGATGCAGGCCGCTTCCAACCGCAGTTCCTGGAGATCAATGAGGGAGGCCTTTGTCCAGCAGTGGACGTCCTACGGCTGATATGATGATGATGATGATGAATTATTTAAGAGAAGAACTTCTTGCCATTTTTCAACGGTTGATTTAGTAGAATTTTTTTGGTCGAAAATTACAATGTCCAAAATTTTGTTCATTTGATTGATGTCTGACTACAAATTGTTAAAATTAATTTTAGTTTTTCAGTAATTTCTTATTTTAGAGCGGAACGGGCTTTAAAAAAAGATTTAGGCTACGTTCCGGTTTACGCAAAATATAGTAGTTTTACCTACTATATATTTTTTAGAAATATAGTGTTTTATCCCCTAATCCTCCCTAATCCTTTTGATACCATATTATATAGTAGGGTTGGCAACCCTAGGTGGGATACATATACCTTAACTTCTGTCTAGAGACTATATAAAGCTGGTTCTGTATTTCTTCGAAATGCAAAAACTCTAAGTAAATCTTTGTGATATCTAGACTTGGTTTGTACCGACTAAATATCTGTTTTGCCTTTACCTATATTTAAGTCTTACGACAGATTAAAAATCTGTACATTTCTGTACAAAAAGAGGCATTCTCATAAAACTTTAACATGTTAATGTGCCGTAGAATAGGTAAATAGATAGTTGCGTTCTGAACTATATTCACCCTGTTAAACCTAGCTAAATAAATCTACAAGAGATCGGGCTTTTCCAAAGTTTCGTGTTATTGTCGCACTGAATCGAATGCTGTTGTTCTTTGATGTCGAATAAAAATTATTGCATTGTAAACATTTGGAGAAAATCTTTTTACACGCGGGCGAGGAGAACGTAAAAGTTTGTTCGTTTCAAATTCAATATATTATGGCGAGCGTGCTCCCGCTCAGCCGACACCGAAACTCACTCGAGCGTAGCTCACAGAAAATTTATTGTTTTTCTAAGAAAATTTTCTTTGCACGATCCTACATCCTCGTGAAATCTCCGGGTGCAGTTATAAAAAATTAATGATGTCAAAGTGGTTAGTGTTTGTGCTTATTGTTGAGATTTACTAGCTGATTTCAATTTCGTCAACAGACTAGCAAGTTTACCAAAACAATACATGCGACAGGTTGCGTCTACTTTAGGCCACTCAAATCGAGCTTTGTAAAGAACTAGCTTCCGCCCGTGGCCTCGTGTGGTATGTGAATAAAAAATACATAAATAAATAAATAAAGATAAATATTGCTGGACATTTCACACAGCGTTATCTAGCCCCAAATTAAGCAGAGCCAGATAATTGATAGAATACTTACATACTTTTTTTTTTGTAAATATATACTTATAATATAGAGAAAACCATCCAGACCCGGAACAAATATCTGTAGATTATGTAGCTAAATAATGCTCCTTTTCGGAATTCATCCTCAGTCTGTTTTTGATTTCCGCAGTTGGCGGATTAGAGATATTAATATCATTTGTGTTTGGTGCTAGCTTGGCTCCTTCTTTTCCTTCTATTATACTAAAAAGAATTAAAATTGAAAGAAGTGAAACACAATGCAATAAATGTGTGTAAAACATGAATAGGTATATATTATTTACACTTAGAAGGGTAGCGAGTCGAAGGCTCGTCACTTGCCTGCCGCAGACTCTATAGCGGACGTTAAACATTGACGTCTACGCAACGTTCATGTTATCGACAGCCGACAGGTTTACATAGAATATTTTCTCTGTTTATCGAACATTATAATCTGAATATACAATGGAAAATACGGCTCTTAAAATACTAAAACCAGTATAATGTAATTATTGTTAGCTTATTTTAAAAAATATGTATATAAAAATGTGAGACATAAATGGAATCCGTTACAAAATGCTTACTTCAACCCAGCTCGTGAACAATGAGAAAAGAATGATAAAGCACAAAATTAATCGCACAAGAACTTAGATTTATCGCATTTAAAAGAAATCAGTGAAAGTGCTCCGTTAAACTTTTATTTCGTGATCACAAGCTGAAACTTGTACATTTAAGTTTGAAAAAATGTGAATCATTCTATCCAAGTAAGATAATCAATTTTAACGAAAGAAAGTTGCTTACGAAATATTTTTTTCACGAGTTTAGAACTTTGCTCTTCTAGAGCGTCGTTTGACTTTAATACTAAAGGTCAAATTTAATCATTGTGTAACTTAGTGTTACGTTTTTAACCGCATCACATCAGGTTAACACGAAACGTGACTATCATACATTTTTCTAGAGTTCTGGGAACTTTATATTCGCTTTTTAGGGTTCCATGCCGAAATGGTAAAAACAAAACCCTGATGGTGCTACTTTGTTCGTCTGTCATTCCGTCCGTCTGTCACAGCTGATTATCAAGTTGAAGGAGAAACAACATTACCTGACGATGTCATCTTCCTAGCGTTATTTACTTACTATTTAAGTATGTTATCTGTTAGTCAAGTTTGATATATGTATATACCTATATAATAGTCTATTTTATAAGTATTAGGAATAATTTTTTTTATTATTTTTGAATATACCTACGAGTATATGTGTAAATGTATCCTCCAAAGTACACCGCACTCCGTATCTTCGTAATTTTAGCTCCATCCGAAGGTTGCCTGGAAAAGATTGCTATCAGCGATAAGATTGTATTGCCTTGTCTGTTCTAGCCCAGTACTTGTTTTTGTACTATTTCAATAATGAGCTAAATACCTATCTATCTATTATCTCAGCAACTACTTAAGTTATCGACTTTTAATTTGGAACAATTATGATTAATACTGACAGTGAAAAATCAAAAGTGTTTCCATTTAATTTTTCAAAGAGTAACATGGTGGAGACCACTTTTAAAAATTAGGTTATTAAATCAAGATCATCATATAATATCACATTTCAAAAACCGCTTTTTATTTTTATTTTAAGTCGTATTGTTTAAGAGTTATGCTGAAAAATATACCAGATGCTAAACGAACGAGAGGCAGGCCGAAGAAAAGGTGGTGCGACGATGTTGTGGAGGCAGCGGGAAGGACATGGACTCGACTAGCATAAGATCGATAACAATGCAACCGTATGGAGGAGGCCTACACTCGACTTTGGGTGCCAAAGTGAACCAAATAAGAAAGAAAGAAAGAAGAAAAGAAAAGAAAGAATTGAATGAATGTGAAATAGTTGTCTTTTTTACTTTTAAATGGTTTACGACGATTTTGGAAACCAAATACCACAACCGACAACTGTATACTTGTCGATCTGTGTTGGTAATTAGATTAGGGCCCCCTACTCGGGGTTTGGAAAAGTCAAAGAAAACTCGAAAAAGTATTACCTAACTTCCTACATTTAAAAATAAAATCTCAGTGAGGTGATCCTTTCTCGCTATCACATCAGTATTTGCATATTTCGCTGTAGCAGAAGTTTAGCTAAGAGAAAGCGTTATGGTTTCCGTGTGGCTTTCAATTTGTCACTATGTCAACTAAGTGCCTTGTTGAAATCTTTGAACCGAACACAATTGCTCCCCTTGGCTTCAGAGAGTGAATGCTTTCTCAAGCTCGCTTCCTCTGAAAGGATATAATGTCAACGCTGTGGTAGCACAATGTTATTAGAATCATCCCAATAGGTATAACAACTTCGTAACTTCAGCGTTGGCTATTGAATATAGTTCACTCTTCTTATTGATCGAGCGAAGCGAGATCTCCAAATTAACTTGGGCAAATCGGCGTTGTATGTATGTATGCAAGTATTAAATTGAATATTACATATTGCTGGACATTTCACACAGTGCTATCTAGCCCCAAACTAAGCAGAGCTTGTACTATGGAAACCAGATAACTGATAGAATACTTATATACTTTTTTCGTTATAGTTGTATTTTTTGAGTAATTAGCCATAACAAAAACAAAAATTTTGACAAATTTCACAGGGTACACCAGTGACCCCACAATGCTGCAATTTGGTATTCGTATAGCTTTAGTGACACAAATATAGACAAAAGTCTGAAATCCAAAATAACAGCATTTCGTACCCCAAAAAAAGGTAACCAAATAACATGAACTCCCGTTACCTGTAATTTGAAAGAAATTGTAAGTCAATTAAATTAGTTGTTTATTTAGTGGCGCTATTTTGACAGGTTTATATCAGGTTTTTTTAAGCACAAGTTGCTACTAAATGTATCGCGTCTTTACTTTTTAATAAAATGACGTGCGTACAAGGTTTTAGTAATATTTGGTAGGTATCTTGTCTGCAGCGGAGGCTGGAGCGGACAATACCTTACGATAACGTCTGCAACCCCGAACGATCAATCTTTGGACTATTACGATGCTTTAGCGCCCTGATGTATTGTTTCAGCCTCAATAAAGTTTTGATGAATTTTCGTGTTCTCCCTCGGCCTTTGTCTAAAATGAGGCGTCGGATATTGATGAGTAATTTGACGGAGAATTAACGACCTTGTAATTATTTAGAATTGTGAATCGTGCACTTTGAAGTGTATTTAACGCATTCATTAACAAAACATTAATTTATCTTTGAAGATACTGAATATATACCTGATTACTACACGAGTCTTTGATAAAGCTGACTAGTGTAGCAAGTAGCAATGCATCTTGGTTAATGTCGTGTCGCCGATTCCCTAGATGCTGTACCTATAGTTCGTAGAAGCAGCAGGAGAGTCATTAACCTTGGCAATAACTCATACATTCTCAGAAATCTAACTTACCTAACGCGTAAACATACCATTAGTTAGTCCCAAAAGTACCTATAATTGAACTTGCCCAATCATATCTCCGGATAAAAATTTGGACAGCGAAATCAGATTTAATTTGACGCTAGCATAACAAGTTACATCCTGCGAAAAAGCAGAGACACACGTGAAAATCCGGCAACACTTTAGACGGCGGTCGTTCCGCGCGCTACTGCGAAGGATAATATTTCATCCATGTGCCATGATTCGCCGCTTAAGCGCGATAGGGAAATCGTAAATTCAAGGGAAAGAATTTTCTTTATAGTCTCCTAAAAAGTTTTCACACAAGCACGTATTTGAGCACAAGAGGCAACGTGAGAGCAAATGGCACCGAATCGTAATACCATCCATTTCTGTAGACACCCCTACTTTTCAAATTTTCTTTTACAATGCGACGACGTAATATGCGTTTTATTGGATCGTTTTTCTTTTGAAATAAAATGGAGTTGTTGTTATAAGTAAAACGTTGTTGCCAAGAGTCGTTGGCTTTTCAAAAGAACATGTTTTCTGTAATTCGAATGAGAAAACATTTAGAGGAATAACAGCGTATCACATTTTGTATTATTTTACAAATATCTTAATAAAATACGTTTGCTTACAGTATTTTTAAAGTAAACGTAGGTGCATAGTGAAGACCGACAAATAAATATTTTATTTGCTTTTACTGTCCCGCAGTGTTGTTAGTTAGAATATATTCGTTAACTTCCGCGCAGTTTGCAGAAATATGTATGGGAAAAAAGATATTTGTACAAAAACTGACGTTTGAAATGGGAACTAGCTCGCGCCGTCCAATCCGTTGTACGCTGCGGTTGTGCGCGCCTGACAGACCCACGATCTGTTGTGGGCTGGCGCACGATACACTTTTGAATAGACCCTTTGTTTCACAACGAAAAATGTTCACGTAAAAGTTTCAAAGACAACAATACAAATAACTTAATATTACTCGGGGAAATTGAAACGTCTATGTTTTGATTTGGATCTGCAGTATGCTTTGTTTAAACGTAAATGCACTTATTTGTAAAAAAAAATAGCGTTATAAACTGACACAACGGTAAAATATTATCAGAAGTACAAACAAGTTTCGCCGTTTTTTATGAAAAATTAGGAATTTGTTGCGACAGAACGGTTCATTACGTTATATTCAAAGTATTGTCCACCAATAGCCACTACGTTTTTCCATCTTTCTGGCAGCATTCGTATACCATGTTGGAAGAACTCTTCATCTTTTGAGGCACGAGTCAACCCAATTTTTGGTATCTTCATATGATGTAGAGCGCTGCTCAGACAGACCATGTGCCATCGACCGGAACAAGTGATAATCAGAAGAGCCAATGTCTGGTGAATACAGCTGGTGGGGTAGGACTTCCAAATTGTGTTTTCAAATAGGTTATGACCGGCGCCGCAAAATGTGGACGAACTGTAGGAGAATAATTTTGTCGTGTCTAGAGCATATATAATGAGCGCGTTTTTCCTCGAATGCTCGGCTCAATCTCAGTAATTGTGTTCTGTAAAGAGTTCTAGTAATGGTTTTGCTCGGTTTGAGCAACTCACAATACACGACCACCAAGCTGATCCCACCAAATACACTACATACATTATTAAACATTTGAACCCACTCACGAAAACTTCTCTGACTTAACGCAGCCTCACCAATTGCTTCTAAAAGCAATTGATGCACCTCAGCTGCATGGAGGACCTAATAACCGCCTCGCCTAATGCTATTGTTGTGGCCAAACACCTGTCCAACATAGTATAAATGAAAACGTAGAACTCTTGACACGCTAAGAAGAAGAAGAAGCTGCAGATTTTTTCAAATTACAGAAGTAAATCAAAAGTTCACGCAAATGAGGTTTATTCGGCACAAAACATGACATTTTCGCGCGAAAATAATTATGTGATTCTGATATGGAGTCACTAATAGTTCAAGGCTATGTTGTTACCAAATGCCCGAACTTACGATATTACGTTTTACATCTGGCAATTTCAAGATAAACTTCGGATGGGGCCATCTTTTATCAAACAACGGAAACTTATCCTGTGTGTATTTTTATATCTTTTAAAAAAATAGCGATTTGCAGAAGCTGTTCCGAATTTACAAATAAGGCATGTTTTTATGTTTTTAATTCGATTAGTTGATTTCTACTGCCTATTGCAATCAGTTCAGTAAACCATTGTACGTCATCTATCATCACTATTCTTTCAGCATGTTGGCTGGAAAGTAGACGTTACTAAACTTACGCAGTTAAAACGCATGGAGGTGGTACTTAGAATCTTAAGTACATACGTGCTAAACGCAACTTGAGCACATTAACGTTTTGTTTCTTAAAATATGGATATGGCTAGCTTAGGAATCCAAAACCATTTAGATAATCATTCATGCAAACATAATAATATACTACTAGCTGTAGCCGGCAAGTTCACACGCGTTAAACTACGTGTAAAGTAGATACAGTTTTAGACGATCCTGTAAAATGTGATGTCCTGTGTTGTGTAAGTGCCTTTTCACACGTCCCGGTTGCCGGGTAGCTGGCGCCGGCAACCCGGCGGCGAAGTGTATGACCGTGTACGTTAGTTTTCACACGTACCGGCGTAATTTGTACCGGCAAGCGGTCGCCGGGTGCACGCCGGATCCACCACTGTGCGCCCGGTCGCTGCCTACCGGTTCGCCGGCGGCTGGACTCACAGTGGTGTACGGAACACGCTGTAAGCTTTCATTCGTTCCATGGGGAGCGCGACTCGTTTTGTCTGACAACCTCGTGTCGTAAATACATGGGGCACACTTCTAGCTAATCGGAACTATTTGAATTTCGAATGTTATATTTTTTGAAACGTTGCAACCTTTTTAGTTAAAAAATAATTGGTGGGAAATCATTTGTCAATTATTTTTTATCACACATCAAAGGTCTACCGTACGCAACGAAAATGGAATTAAGTCGAAAAGATTTTAGAGCGATGATTTTTTATGATTTTAAAAGTTCTCTCTCTCCGCAAGACTGTGCCGCTCGTCTTCAAAATGCTTTTGGAAGAGAAGCACCTTGTTTGAGCACCGTAAGGCGATGGTTTGCTGAATTTGAGAGAGGTCGGGTATCTTTACATGACGAATTTTGTGAAGGGCGGCCTTCAATTGCCGTCAACGAAAATAATGTGGCTACTTACTGTTATGCGGCTAATTGAAGAAAACCCGCGGATTACCTTTGAGACAATTCGAGGACTATTAAGGATTGGTATGAGCCAAATTCAGAAAATTTTACACGACGAATTCAAAGTTCGGAAACTTTGTTGTCGTTGGATCCCTCATGAACTGACAGCGGAGCAGAAGCGGGCTCGCGTGGAATGGTGCTCACAGATGCTACTGAAGTACGACCACGGACATTCTAATGCTGTTTATGACATTGGCACAGGAGACGAAACTTGGATTTATTGTTTTGAACCCGAAAAAAACAGCAATCTTGTGAATGGGTGTTTGAAAATGAGAACAGGCCAACAAAAGTGAGGCAGGCGAGAAACGTTGGTAAAAAAATGATCGCGTTTTTTTTGTCAGCTACGGGTCCCATCTGCACAATTCCACTCGAAGATCAAAGGAGTGTTAATGCCGAGTGGTATTCTAGCATTTGTTTACCCAGGGTGTTAGAAAAGTTCGCGAAAGACGACCAAAAAGCCGCGTTCTCCTACATTATGACAACGCTTCTTCACACACGGCCAACTAAACAAAGTCATTTTTAGCTTCCGAAAAAGTAAAACTCATCACCCATCTTGCACATAGCCCCGATCCTGTGGTTTCTGTATTTTCCCCAAAATCAAAGATTTGATGAGAGGTTTCACTTTTAACAACTCCGAAGAGGCAGTGATAGCGTTCAATCAGCACGTAGAAAACATGCCTTCAGATCTGTGGTCCTCCTGTTTTAAAAAATGGTTCGATCGCATGAAAAAATGTTTAAAATGTAAAGCAGAGTATTTTGAAAAGCAATAAACATAATAATTATGTTGGTTATAACATGTTGTTTTTCTAAGTTACGCAAAACTTTTAGAGTGATCTACGTAGTACGTACTTAGTTCGTTGCAAAATGGAGATATATACCTATTAAGTGGTTGTATTCTGCATTTTGTAGTAGGTCTGGAAATAAGATATAGAATGCTCCACTATTCTCTTTTCATGTTATTCTGATAAACCCAATAATTTCTTGACTTCCTTTTCTGGCGGCGGTATCTTCGGTACAAAATCCATATTGCAATTAATTGTTCACATTCCATTTTTGGAGAAGAGAGAAAATTTAATTTTTTATGCATTCACTACGCAACTGTACTCGCTTTGACGGTGTACATGCTGCTGGATACACAATCGGGTCGTGGGAAAGCTAATGTTGTCGAGTAAGCCAATGGGCTTTCAACCGAGACCGAGCCGGACCGGACAAACGGCAACCGGGACGTTTAAAAAGGCACTAACTCTACATTATTTGTACATTGAAAATAGACGGTGTCATAGCGCGTTATTAAAGAACCCAAGCACGATCCTTCTATTGTTATTTATGAATAACTGTCGATCATCCCCGTCTTCAGATGCTAGTCCAGAAAGAGTCGCGCTAACTGGTAACCCCCTGCATGTTAAAAGAAATAAAAACTTGTAGAAAGTAGATTTCTTGAAAGTTTTTATTAAACGTCGTGTGATCATCATCATATCAGCCGCAGGACGTCCACTGATGGACAAAGGCCTCCCTCATTGATCTCCAGGAACTGCGGTTGGAAGCGGCCTCCATACAACGCCGACCTGCGGTTCTTACCAAGTCGTCTGCCCATCTTGTTGGTGGACGTCCTACGCTTCGCTTACCGGTCCGTGGCCTCCATTCATGAAATTTCCGGCCCCATCGGCCATCTGTTCTGCGCGCTATATAGCCTGCCCATTGCCACTTCAACGTGCTAATCCGTCGGGCTGTCGGTGACTTGAGTTCTAATACGTATCTCCTCATTTCTGATTCGATCCCGTAGATAAACGCCGAGCATAGCCCTCTTCATAGCTTGTTGAGTGACTCTGAGCTTATTCATAACGCCAATAGTGAAGGAAACGTCGTGTATTAAGATAAAATCTATATTTTAATAAACAAACTTTTTGGAAATCATCATTCTAAAAGTTATTATTTTAACCTTTAAACATGCAGTGGGTTACCAGTCAGCACCGCTGTCTGTATCTGGTAAAAAACCAAGAACCCAAACATAATCCAAATACCGTTTTCGTATAGTTCCCGAGTTCTCTTTATTTACTCCTGGCTTCATAATCAGGCCCTTGTATCAAATATCTCGCAATAACAATTTAAAAGAACCCAAACTCGATCCTTATACTGTTGTTCATTAAGAAGTTCTGTAGATTATCTCCTGGCTCCATCATTTAACCCTGGTGGTCAAACCATGATAAAATATTTCATAATTTACTTTCAATTTGTACGTTTATAAGTCCAATGAATAATGTTTCTAATAATGAACTGCATCAACCCCTTACCAACCCTAGAGGTGATTTTCAGACAGAATGACTCGTATGTATCATTATGATAGCCATGATTGTTTTAAAAGTACATAAATAAATAAATAAAAAGCATTTATTTACACACACACCTATTATGCTAACAGAAGTAGGTAGGTACAATAAGTACTAAATAAAGCTAGGTAGGTATAACAGTAGGCCTAATTCTAAGAAACAGTACATTATCGTAGGTAGCACCAAGGTAGAAGGTGGTAAATAGATCGAGGGCTCAGTTACGCATACACACACTCACACACACACACACACACACACACACACACACACACACACACACACACACACCCACGCAGGTCCTTCTGGTCTGTTGGTTTAGTTAGAACTTTAATTTTTAGTTTAGTTTTTGTGCCATCTAACGGACTGGAACTCATTGCTGTAAAGGAGGAGGGCGTTGATGTCTGTAACACAGTTTTCATACTTATACAGGCATCATCGTTTCAAATTGTACACATAATTTTATATTATTTTGTTCCTCAATAAAATTTATAAGGATTTATGCAAAGTTGTACTTTGTTTAACTTGAGGAATTTCACAGTATTTTGTTTTTCCTTCTAGTCCTTCTTATCTCAGAGAGTGCTTTGAATGTCTATGTAATCCCCGTGTTTTGCGTCCTCTCCCTTGCTCTCGTCTATCTTCTCTGACAACTCCTTCACTATACAAAATATCCGTCTATGGATGAATATTTTTGCCAAGTTTTAAGTTTATAAATCCAAAGACTACGGATTTTCATACAAACGTAAACATTCCTTTTCACCCACTATGGATGAATTTCATTTCAATAAATTTGTTCTTAATACACCTATAAACCCCACAAATAAGTTACCGTGCACATTTCTGTAGGACTTGTTTAGGCTGTGCGCTGTATGTCAGTAAGTCAGGACTTTCGTTCCTATACACAGTGTTGGGTTTCATGTGGTCCAAATGAAAAATAAAAACGGAATCTAAATATACTAATGAATACTTTTATTTTATAGTTACACTTGACCTGATATCCTCATTTTCATAATTTTTTAACCCCTCTAGAACCCCAATATCTCAACAACCCCCCCCCCCCCCCCCCCCCCCCAAATTTTCCACACTTGTAGCTCATTTAATCACATCAACATTGTGCCATCACTACCTACTTATGTATTAACTTTCACGATGATCGAATCTACGTTACGAAAGTTATCCTCGGACAAATATACATACATATATACAACCCCGATTTGCCCAAGTTGATTTAGAGATCTCGCATCGCTCGATCAATGAAATCATTTATCACAATTTTACCAACAGCATAATGGTAGTCGTTATAAAATAATCTGAAAATATACTCACGAAAATATTGAAAACATTCTCGCATCGCATATACGAGTATGTAAAATCAAATCGGTAAATAAGTTTTGCACGCCTCATCCACTTATCGAACTGCGAAATAACAAGTTACATTTGTGTTGATTCGAAATGTCACGCCTACATTAAAATGTCGATGTAGAAACATCAATCACTTTTACCTGAAGAACACTCAGATCCTAAGGGAGCCGCCTTCAGTCTATTGTTTGAGATAAAAACAATACTTGAATAATACAACTGGAATAATCTTTTCATGAAGTAAAATAATAAAAATTGATGAAACTTTTATTATAGCTAAAAGATAACACAGACGAGTGTTATCTAGAGCCTTGGGCTATGTGACTGAGCGGAAACGGGCGCGGGGACGCTTATTGTAGACGTGATCCTAACGTAATGAAATATTGTAGAATAAAATGATCATAACACGAATTTAGACATTAAACATAGAAACTCATTTATTTGCCAAATAGCGCACATAATACATAGTCAAAAAAAAATATTTAAAATAATCAACATAAAAATAACCACAATATAGTATTTACATGCAAAACAGACACAAACATACAATATAATATAACTGTTAACTTTAAACATGAGGTAGGTGTATGTTGTGTGGTATAGCATCAAAAGGGCCTCGACTCAGCATTATGTCAACTGGGTTAGCAGTTGACGCAGTTGATGGCGGAGTAGCCGTTGATTTAATCCACCGTTAACCAAAAAGTCATGTGTGTTTATGTCAACTCACAGTAATACTTTTCGGCCAGGACTTTACACATCGGGATTGATTCACAATAGGGTCAAAGTTCAGAGATTTGCGAAGTAGAGCATCACAAACTTTTTAATTACCTATATTTATGAAAGCAAAAGTTATTTGGTTGATCACTTTATTTCACACATGGTTAATATCGTGATTGATTTCGAGGCTGGCCCTAACGATACATGAAATATTCTGAGTCATTAAATCACGCGGGAGTGGAGAGCTCGCGAGAGCCCTCCAATCAGGCTGAATAAATATATGATGCGAGCGTTCAAATTAATAACATCCTAAGTATGAAATTCTCTATAATTGTGAAGTGCTGTTGATGGTGTCTTTTTTGTAAGTTTTTAACGCAACGTGGTTACCGTGATGGGCTAGGTACTTTTCAATATAATTTTACTTGATTTATCTTTGATGGTAACGATGATTGGTTTCGTAAACTGATATTGACAAGTGTCAATTTACTTATTCAAGTAATTATGTCTAAAATTATTAAAAAATGAATATATAGGCTTACGGAAAGAAACCTTCCACTAAAGTGGCATTGAACGAAGCGATACAGCGAAAACGAATTTATAATACCTATTTTTATCGTGAACCAGTGCTCGAGTCTCAGAACTCAAATTTACAATTCAATAGAAACTGCACAAGGCTTTGCATGCCAATACGTCCATTTGGTGCACATGCGATCGACTTCCCATTTGAAAGATGAATGAAATCATTCAAATGGGAAATTCGTTCATTCGAATACCACATGTTTATGCCGCTGCGATATTAAGTTTAAGCATCGGATTCATAAGAAAAGGTGTAAGGCGGAGAAGTTAAAGTTGAAATTTGAATAATCAATTCGATTGAACGGCAATTGCCATGAGACCATTATTCAATCGAAACGATATATCTCGCCAGTGGCTCCCGAACTGGAGCGTATAGCGATAGCTGGCTCCGCAAAAGTTGGCACGGGTGGCAGCCGAGACCACTGCCAATTTCCATTAGCCCATCATCCAAAACGAAAAAATGC
This sequence comes from Philereme vetulata, assembly GCA_918857605.2. NCBI lineage: Eukaryota > Metazoa > Arthropoda > Insecta > Lepidoptera > Geometridae > Philereme > Philereme vetulata. Next base: position 11,923,336 of record OU975432.1, read on the forward strand.
ATAGACGATCATTTTTTCATTCAATTAAAATTGGCCACCAACCAAAACGGACCGACATTTTCCCCATTTGGTATGATACCGTCGATTTCTCTTTTATAACACTTCCTGTAGACTGTTTATACGGTAGATTTCGGGGTTAATGTGTCGCTAATAACAATATATATGAGATCCACAGATTTTTTCAACCACCTCAAACGCCAGAGACATAGCTAGAAAATCACAAGTAATAGCAAAAGGAAAGTCACAGAAAATTTACACATTCCCTAATGATTACTCGTTCCTCCAACAATAAAATACAGATTTGCAAAATTGCTTCAATATACTTAGCGTATCTACTTGCTGATTGCCGGTGGCATATCCACCGTAGTACAGTAAATCCATAAGCTTTCAATATCGCAGAGTTAACTCGGTTTTTGTTCCCAGTGGTTGCCCGATCTGAATATCAAAAATGTGAAAACGCTCGTCAGTATCCAAGACACGTATATCGGGACCCTATCACTGCGCTCTTTACTTACTTGCTAGGCGCCATCTGCACATTCCCGCCTAATCCACTACCATATTTGATTGTATAAAAATATAGCACATTTGCCTTTTCGCCGTTTTATTTGGTGAAGTTTATATTGAAAGTACCTATACAATGATTTTCTAAAACGATTTATTGATTATTTTTTTCATAAGATTGTTAAAGTAAGTAGGAAGTTTGACAGTAAATATCAGTAATTTATTACGTAGTAATACAGTAATATAAATAGCACTTCAAAAAAATTAAACCTACTTAAAGTTCTATTTTAAGAAAAATAACATGGTCTGTTCTAAGAATTGGACGTGAAACTCAAGAAGATTGGCACACCGGAGGGGGCCTTAATGGCCTCTCGACAGGTCCTCACGGGTGCTCCAGGTCACTTCGTTACTGGGATTGTACAGCAGTTCATGTACCTATGAATAATCTTAACGAAAACTTTTGGATTTACTCCGAAGTGTAAACTATAATTGGACGCGCGCAATGCATAAACCGATTTTGCTCGGCACCTGTGTATTTGTAGTCTTAGCAATGTGTTCAGTAAGTAAGTTATTTTCTAAGGAGTTATAAGTAGTGGTTCGCCCCGAACTGAGATCTCGCGAGTCTCCCATATAAACAAAAACATAATATTTGTACCTAATATTTAACTATTAAAATAACATACTTGACCTACAGTTTTGGTCAAATTACAGGTAACAGGAGTTCATATTGATTGGTTATTCTTTTAGAGGTAGAAATGGCAGTTATTCTGGATTTCAGACTTTTGCCTATATTTGTGTCACTAAAGCTACACGCATACCAAATTTCAGCAGTGTAAAAACTACAAGGTTTAAATTAAAAACAAAATTGGGGTCGAAATGTACTCACAAAGACCTTTTATTAGACGTGCCACTTGATCAGATAGTCCCATTTAGGTTTTTTTTACCCTTCTTGAACCCCAGTATCTGAACAACCCCCCACATTTTAGCTCATTAAGTCACACCAAAATTGTGCCACTACCTACCTTTATACCAAATTTCAAGATCGAAACACTTCGAAAGTTATCCTCGGACAAACAAACATACGAGTATATACAACGCCGATTTGCCCAATTTGATTTGGAGATCTCGCTTCGCTCTATCAAATATTAATTTATTCATTACATAAGTACCTATCTATAATCAGTTTGTACTAAATAATTTTTCTAAGTACTTAGTAGAAACATATTAAATATAGAACGATGTATTGGCATAAAATATAATAGTTGTTATGAAGCTTCAATTCCCACCTCCATAAACAATAATGCAAGATACATACATAGCTCTGTCTAACAATCAACTCCAGTGAGTTACTAACCGTAATAAAGTAAGTTTTTAAAGAATGTAAACGTAAACTCATACCTTCCATGTTTGCACTTAGTTTATTCAGTTGTTTTTAATATTTTTAATATGTAAATAGATTCTAAGTTGTGTTAATTTGAGTATTCATAAGTTACGCCAGTCCAGCCTTTTTCGCCTGAGATACAGGTTTTCCTAGTTCAGGCAATGTATAAAATCTAACCTATAAGTAGATATTAATCCCTAATGTTAATCTTAGCAATATGAAAAATGAATAAAGATTCATTTATTATTTACATTTATTTATTAGTTAAAAGCTAAGTAATTTTAAGTAAAGAACGAATAAGAAAAATAATACTTATTGCATGTATAATAAATAACACACAATGATGTTATTTCAATCTGTTATGTCGTACTTTTCATATGGTAATGCATCTTTTGATGCAACGACGCGTCGACAATACTCCCTTTGGGGCGAAGATCGTTCAGTGTATGCTTTCTTGAATGGTAACATATAAAATGTAGAGCAAAAATACAAGTTCAAAAGATGGTTGAAAACTATTTTTACGTTTTGATTCTACAAAAATAACATACCATCTAGCTGTTATTAATAAACTGACTGTAATTCAAAACTTCGGTGTATTTATCCACTTACGGTACTTCAAAAGTAGTTGAACGAATTACGCCAGTATAAAAAAATAGTACTTTGTTATAGAAGGGGCGTAAGCGATCTATTGTACCCGAGATATTTGGCGATAATGGGATAATTAGTCGAGGGTGCTACTAATCGCTTAAGCCCGAGTGTAACACATAACTTTTTATCACGAATGCGAGGAAATAAAAAAAAAACCAGCCAAGTGCGGGTCAGACTCGCCCATGAAGGGTTTATCTATAAAAACGAGCAATAAAATCACGTTTGTTGTATGGAAGCCCCCCTTAAATATTAATTTTATTCGGTATTTAGTATTTATTGTTATAGCGGCAACAGAAATACATCATCTGTGAAAATTTCAATTGTCTATCTACCACGGTTCATGAGATACAGCCTGGTGACAGACGGACAGACAGATGGACAGACAGACAGACGGACAGACATCGGAGCCTTAGTAATAGGGTGTATTTTTACCCTTTGGGTACGGAACCCTAAAAAGTATTTATAGCAGTTTGCTGCTAAAAAGTAATTTTGCGGTAGCCATTGTTTTTTTTTCACTACTAAACCATGGCCTCTTATATATAATAAGTAGATATAAGGTTTTGACATGGAGGTTGTATATTGTGAATACAATATACTAAAATGAAGATGGCAGTTTTATTATAATTAATAAGATCTGTACTTTCCGTCACTTCACAGCCAAACTAAATGTACCTTAGGTTTGCTATCAACAGCCATAAAGCTCTACAGAGTTTCAAATCTTAATGACTGAAAAAAAAATCTACTCCACTTCAGTGTTTTATTACTTCGCAACTTTGTCAGAATCCTTACAAAAGTCTTTCCAACGAGGACTTAAAAGTATATAGAGTTTAATAACATTTCTTCATACTTTGTTGGATAAAATTGAATGTAAAATTCTGAATGCTACAACATCAGTGATACATAAAAAAAAAGATAAGATAAGATAACTCTTTATTGTACACCAAAGTAAAATACAGAACATAATTCTTACAAATAGATTTAGTACAATGGATGGTCTTATAGCTAAGAGCGATATCTTCCAGACAACCTTTGTATGGACAGGATTATAATGTATCACATGACGGCGGTGCATCTATATACAATTATAAACAAACCTACATACTATAAACCTAAAATACTAGTACTAACACAAGTGTGTTATTGTGTTATTTTCAAACAATGAGTTGTTTTGTCATCGAAAATACAGATGATTGGGCGTGAATTGACGGAGTGCTTTTACGCTAAACTGTGGATATTCAGGAGGGAAATCGCGCTAACTTTGAACGTGTCTAACGTTGGAACTCACGTTGGTTTGACTGATGTCACGCGTTTCTGCGCGATACTAAATTTGCATTAACATATCATTTTTGTTTATGGTTTTACTTTGGTATTATCGTTCAAAATTAGGTTTCTTTTGTGTATGTGGCTATGTTTTATTGTATCTATACTAGTCTATACTAATATTATCAAGAAGAAAGATTTGTATTTTTGTGTGTATGTTTGTAATGAACAAACTAAAAAACTACTGTGCCGATTTTAATTTTTTTTTCACCATTGGAAAGTTACGTTCACTTTGAGTGACATAAGCTATATTTATTATTAGGAAAAATTAGGGATCTTTACTAAAACTTAAGTAACGTAACCCAAGGTGTAAAAAAAATGCATTAAAACGTATTTCGTCGCATGCGCTGCAGAAACTATTGATGATATAACAAAAGTATGTTCTACAATATTAAAGAACATATCAATATCTACAAAAAACTTTGGGAGACCATATGTACAACTATTTTTGTTATGTCACAATAAACACTTTTTACATTTTACAAGTTGATAGAAATACCGACCAAAATTATAATATTATAAAAGGAAAGATTTGTATTTTTGTAACGAATAAACTCAAAAACTACAGGACTGATTTAAAAAAATTCTTTCATCGTTAGAATGATACATTATTAGTAACATAAGTAAGCTACGTTTTATCCGATTGTGCAGAAAGAGGGTAATGTTTTTATTGACAAACTATGCGTGCGAAGCTGCAGGCAATTTACGTTTGGCGAGACTACTAAGTTTGACAAATTCTACTACAGAGTAGTTCATTAATTACAGATTTCTTTATAGGCTCACTTTAGACTACGCGCGGTCTCATCTGATGGTAAGCGATGGTGGGTTCTACAATGGAACCCCTTATGGCAATCAACAGTAATACAACTCAAATAAATCTTTTTGAAGTGAAAATTTCTTTAGGCGCGTTGGGCATTTTATGAGATGGGAAAAAACCATTGAAATCGCGATACTGTTACCGTTACCGACACCTGAAGTGAAAACTTCTTTAGGCGAGTAGGATATTTTTTTAAATGGGAAAAAACCATTGAACTCGTGACACTGTTACCGTTACCGACACCTCTGTGTGTAAGTACCTCGTAATTGTTCAAGTTTTCACTTCTGTCGGCCGGCGCTCCCGCAGCGCCACTTTTTTTACAGCAATGTGATGAGATATTAAAGGACGGATTCAGAAATTATGTCAACAAAAACCGGCCAAGTGCAAGTTTGACTCGCGCACGACGGGTTCCGTACCATTATCTATTAAAACGGCAATAAATCACGTTTGTTGTATGGGAGCCCCCCGTAAATATTAATTTAATTTTAATTTAATTATTTATTTTTAAAGTGAACATATAACTAAATATTCTGTAAATATTTCATGCGTCTACCTGTTGCCGTTATCAGTATCCTAAACGAGCAAAAAATCACGTTTATTGTATGGGAGCCCCCCCGTAAATATTTCTTTATTCTGTTTTTAATATCTATTGTTATAGCGATAACGGAAATACATCAACTGTGAAATTTTCAATCGTCTAACTATCACGGTTCATGAGATACAGCCTGGTGACAAACGGACAGACAGATAGGCAGACGGACAGACAGACAGCGGAGCCTTAGTAATAGGGTGCCGTTTGAAATATTCGCAGAATATTTAGTTATATATTCACTTTAAAAAAAATTAAATTAATATAAAACAAACATTTAAGTGGGCCTCCCATACAACAAAAGTGATTTTTTTGCCGTTTTTATAGATAATGGTACGGAACCGTTCGTGCGCGAGTCCGACTCGCACTCGGCCGGTTTTTGTATAATAGTTTCCATAAAATAAACATATTTATTTTGCTCAAAATATATCAAACAATCAAACTTTTAAACATGTACATTACAGACACCAGGTCTTCACATAGTGGTGTGCTACAAAAACGTTATCGCTGCTATAGCGCTATTTTCTGTGATATACATATAAGAGCTAAGCACGTTGTTTACGTTAGATGGTCGGGATAATGATAATATTAGTTTCGTCAATGACAGCACCATTTATTTCGTAAACTTATGCTTAAGCATTAAATTGTTCAACAAACTTACACATGATGTACGAAACGCTGACACTGCAGACTTCAGTAATAAAGTCAAAAGATTGTTGATGGAAAATTCCCTTTGACGAAGCGCTTGCTGATCACTTTAGTACTATGTAGGTAATTATGACTGTATTAATGAACCCTTAATTATTTTTTTATGACATGTGTTTCTGATTGTACTTATGTACTTGCTAACTTGTCCTTAAATGTTATAATATGAATTTTTGTATGTATGATTATATTCTGTGAAATTATGAACTTTCCAAGTGTACAAACAATGTATCTTTATGGAATAAAAATATTTTGATTTGATTTGATTTGAAACGCCAATGTCGCTGCTGTCATTGCCAAAATAGTATCGTCTTGCTAGCGTTTAACGCAAATATTCGCAAAAGCAAAAGCAATAATCCAAAGGTAACCTGGAAGAGATCACTGCAATAAGGCCGCCCATTGTATTGCCTTTTTATTCCAGCTTGGTACCTTCTTTGTATTATTCTGTTTGTGTGGTAATTTAAAAAAGATATATCTATATAGCTATCCGTTTCACAGTTTTAAGTACCAGTCTTAGCGTTATGCAGGCTTAGCGTGGACGAACTATGCTTTTACTCATACCTGAAATCGGCACGTCGGTTTACAGCACATGCGTTAAACTAAAGTACATTTTCTAACTGGAGCTTCGCACAGCATTGCTATTCCAGAAGTTAGCATGAGTTGTATCATTGCGATTTTATATCACATTGTTTAGAGTTGCGCAATCTATTCTACTTTAGTGTGCGATAACTTAGTGCTCAAGCAAAGAATGTTACGGCCCTCTTGGGGATTTGCTTTAGTGTGGATATCGATTATAAATTCGAAAGTAACTGTCTGTTTGTTACGTTTTGACGAATAACGGCTTGATCGATTTCGATAAAATTTGTTATTAAATTGTAACTGGGTTTGGGACATAGGCTACTTTTTGCCCGACTGCGCAAAAGGAGACTTATGTTTTTAGTGACAAACAACGCGTGCAAAACTGTGTGCGGCAGTAATTATATTTTTAGGAATCAGAAGCAGTTTTATATTAAAAAAATTTTTTAACCTAAAATATTCTCGCCTAGTTCTCCCCAATCATTTACATTTTTGTTCTTATACTTTTTATAACTTATTATATTTATCTACTTATTCATATTTTTTTGTCATTGTGGTACTGTGCGGGCAGTCATCCGTGACATCCTATTTTTAAATGATTCCAACGGAGAATCAACGTTGTGCCAAAAGCACAACAAGTGCTGAGCTGGGCGCCTTTTTGTGACGTCGGTCATTTATATATAGGTAATTGTGAGACACACATTTGTTAGGTATTGCTGTTTTGTGTGTATGAATTTGTTCTATTGTGTGTACCTTACTTGTGTGTTTTGTACCGTCACAAATAAATGTTATTTCTTTCTTTCTTTTCTTTCTTTAAAAATAAGTAATCTTAAAACAGAAATAACTAAAACTAAAAGAACACTCTAGCCTAAAAGAAAATAAAAATTATACAAAACAAATCTATAGGTGGTACTCGGTACGTCTGTTCAGCACGGTGATTCGCAGCGAAAGAACGCCCTCTTATTTTCGAATGGACTAATCTCGCTGTTGGCCTCTGAGGCCGTTGCAGCTTAACCAAACTTTTGGCGAGCGCAGATGGCGCTCAGCCCTTTAAGTTTTTGATGAGGCAACTAGCGCAAGGGCACCACTTAGGTAAGAACCTCGGCTTGGGCAGTTGCCAGGATGGGGATAGGAGAGAAACGCCCGGGTACGTGCTTGTACCTCGTATAGGCGGCGACTGAAGGGACTCGTCCACCTCGCCGGCGAGTTCGGTGTATCTGTAAAGTGTTTGCTTTGTCTAATGTAGATGACTCAGAATTCTCTTCCGCATTAGCGGAGATGATTTCGTCATCCGGGTTTCCGAGAACGTGTCTCGCATGAAGGAGGGTTTAGGAAGGCCCTTCTCCTCTCGTTGCCCGTATTTATAGTGTTTGCCGGAGGTATTTCGAAGCACTTTCAACAATATATGTATTTTTAGAATCATCTCAAAAATTTCAAGCCTAGACGGGACTTGAACCCGCCACCTTCTTCTTGATACGAGGATGCACTATCCAACTGTGCTACCAGGCCATTTCACGTCCAGGTAGAAATTAGTGAGATGATTCAGATTACGACTAAATAGCTGTTAGCTCCATCTACAGGAAAACTTATACAGTTTTTTGTACCTGCTCAATGCCAAACGTTGCAGTTTAGTACATTGACAAGAGATGTCGCGTTGCTTATTTCAAATAGTCTTGGAAAATCTTGGAATTAACTTTTGAAACTATCATGGTTATGAACACTATTTATACTAAAAACGGGATATTTACCATGATTTGTGAGTATTTGAGTATCCCGATATTTAGTATTCAAATACTCACAAATCATGGTAAATATCCCGTTTTTAGTATAAATAATCTTGGAATTTTCCGTATGTGTTCGGATAACACTATAAAAATACTATTTAATATATATATTTGTAAATACATTATAGATAGATAGGTCACGATGAAGTAACTCACGGTAGGTTCCCAAATCGGCATTTAATGACTCACGAGTACCATGTCCGTCCACTCGTGTACCATGTACGGTACGTTTTATCACCGATGGGACACTTGTTTGTAGTGTCCATGGAGATTGAATTAGGTATGTTGTAGTATCGCAGGGTTTTAATTGAATTTGATGCATTAGATTGCCGATTGTGAGTATAAGCGATGTGGAACCCGAAACATGCCGAGTAATTGGCAGTATTGCCATTTGTCCAGGTATGCATCGGCATATTGATATTTTAGTTTGTGTATGATAAATTGTATGTGTTGTTTCTGGTTATGAACTATTGTATTTAATTATACATATTTATTTTATAATCACCATATGCCGCAGCTACTGGACGCCAAAGGAGGTCCACTGCTGGACATAGGCCTAGCCAGGTCAGTAACCATTTGAGTCGGAAGAGTCAAAAATTACAATTTACAAAATTTCAAAGTTCATAAAGAACCACAAAATTTTTCTTGCCAACAATCAATAGTACTTGCATAAATAAAGTTTTATGATAAAAAAAAACGAATCTATTTATTCACAAGAAAATATCTATTTATTTTATAACTAGTATTTTTCAGAATAAATTAGATAATATATAATAATAATAATACTGCTGCACATTTCACACATCGCCATCTAGCCCCAAACTCAGCAGAGCTTGTACTATGGGAACCAGATAACTGAAAAAATACTTATATATTTGTTTGTAATTACATACTTATAATATACTAGCAGTTGCCCGCGACTTCGTACGCGTTACACTACTAAATGTGTACTAATTTATCACATTATATCACATTAATTTATGTGATGATGTTCAGTGAAGATGTTTGTTTGTTACTCAATCACATCGTAACGGTTGAACCGATTTTGATGAAATTTGGAATGTACGTACATTTTAACCTGGATTAACTTACATTGCTACTTTTTATCCCATAAATTAGGTAAAAAAATTGCAGCTACATTAAGCGTCCTGCAGTCTTCTCCCTTTAAACTTATATTGTCGCAATAGTGAGCCATACGAAATGCTAGCCGCTGTGACCCCAGCCCACTCTCTGCATGTTAGAAATTGGCGCAACGATGAGTCATAAAAAAAATCTTAACTGTTACCAGCGGCTTCCAGCACGTTGTTCTATGGTGTAAAAATACATATAGCTAATTATAAGAGACTCTAGTGAGACTACTTAGAAAGAGCATGCTGATAAACTCGGCGGTAGCGGTAAATTTGTTACCACTCATCATTGCGACCCTATTTATCCTAAAGAAGGTGGGCTGAGAGATGCTGCGCTCACTCCTTTTGTTTATTTATCATTTGAACCCTATCGTTAGATAGGTTATTGTTATTGTTGTGAGTTGGTTAGGAAAAGCTGCAGTTTTCACAATGTTTGATGGCTCATCATTGGGACTCTGGGGAGCGGGGACGCTGTGTGTGTTGACTGCAAACTTTTATCACTTATCATTAAGACTCTGGAGAGTGGGGACGCTGTGTTGGCTGCAAACTTTTATAACTTATCATTGCGACACTATCAAACTTAAAGGAAATGGGCTGCTGGACGCTGCGGTAGTTAGAAATTTTGTAGCCCTACCTAACTTGTAGTGGGTTGAGTGGGGCCTGATGCGTTTTTTAATGACTATTTATCATAATGAGGTTGGCCTGGGGGATGGTGCGCTAGCTGATTTATTTTTATGACTAATAATTGCGATCCTATTTATTTAATAAATATTGGGCTGGTGGATGTTGCGGTAGCTGATTTTTTTATGACTTATCATTGCGGTCCCATGTGACTTGCAGTTAGTTGGTTGGGGGTGACGCTGCGTAGCTGCAAATTTTTACTACTCATCATTGCGACCCTACTTATCTTAAAGAGGGTAGGGTCGGGGATGCTGTGGTAGCTCATATTTTTTTGACTGATCATTACCCTATTCATTATAAAAAAAACCCTGTTTTAGTTGAAGAGAGTGAGCTGGGAGACGCTGATTTTTTTATGACTCTGTTTTGCCACTCTATCTAACTCAATGGAGTGGACTGGGGGACGCTACGTTAGCTGCATTTTTATGGATATCATTGTGATTCTATTAAACTTGAAGAGTACGGGCTCGAAAAAGCTGCGGTAGCCGCAAATTGCTATTGATTCATCACTGCGGCACTAACAAACTTAAAGGAAGTGGATAGCAGGACGCTGCAGTAGCTGGTTTTTTTTATTATTCATCCTTGAGACCTTATTTATATTAAAAAGGGTATACTGGGGGATGCTGCGGTAATATTTTTTATGACTAATCATTGCAACATTATAAATTTGAAAATGATTGGGTTAGAGGATGCCGCGTTATCTGCAAATTGGACTGAGTTGGACGCCTTTTTGTGACGTCAGTCATTTATATATAGGTAATTGTGAGACACACATTTGTTAGGTATTGCTGTTTTGTGTGTATGAATTTGTTCTATTGTGTGTACCTTACTTGTGTGTTTTCTACCGTCACAAATAAATGTTATTTCTTTCTTTCTTTTCTTTCTTTAAAAATAAGTTATCCAAAAACAGAAATAATTAAAACTAAAAGAACACTCTAGCCTAAAAGAAAATAAGAATTATACAAAACAAATCTATAGGTGGTACTCGGTACGTCTGTTCAGCACGGTGATTCGCAGCGAAAGAACGCCCTCTTTTTTTCGAATGGACTAATCTCGCTGTTGGCCTCTGAGGCCGTTGCAGCTTAACCAAACTTTTGGCGAGCGCAGATGGCGCTCAGCCCTTTAAGTTTTTGATGAGGCAACTAGCGCAAGGGCACCACTTAGGTAAGAACCTCGGCTTGGGCTGTTGCCAGGATGGGGATAGGAGAGAAACGCCCGGGTACATGCTTGTACCTCGTATAGGTGGCGACTGAAGGGACTCGTCCACCTCGTCGGCGAGGTCGGTGTATCTGTAAAGTGTTTGCTCTGTCTAATGTAGATGACTCAAAATTCTCTTCCGCATTAGCGGAGATGATTTCGTCATCCGGGTTTCCGAGAACGTGTCTCGCATGAAGGATGGTTTAAGGAAGGCCCTCCTCCTCGCGTCGTCCGTATTTATAGTGTTTGCCGTAGGTATTTCGAAGCACTTTCAACAATATATGTATTTTTAGAATCATCTCAAAAATTTCAAGCCTAGACGGGACTTGAACTCGCAACCTTCTTCTTGATACGAGGATACACTATCCAACTGTGCTACCAGGTCATTTCACGTTCAGGTCGAAATTAGTGAAATGATTCAGCTTACGACTAAATCGCCGTTAGCTCCATCTACAGGAAAACTTATACAGACTAAACATTGCAACATTATACATTTTAAAATGATTGGGTTAGAGGATGCCGCGTTATCTGCAAATTGTGTATGATTCATCACTGCGACCCTATTTTCATTGAAGAGAGTGTGCTGGCAGATGCTTTTTATATATTTTTTTATGACTCATCATTGTGGCTATATCTACCATACAGACAGTGGGCTGGGGTCACTACGATGGCTGAATTTTGTATGGCTCACCATTGCGACAATATTCAATTTAAAGGGAGTGGACTGCAGGACGCTTATGTAGCTGTAACTTTTTTTTATGAATTAACCTTATTAAATGAATCTAAAATATAGAAATAGAGAATATATCTCTATTTCTATGTATTTATATCTGTACTAACCTTGGCGTTAAGGGGCACCAAAGATTATGAAAACTGATTTATGAGATAAAAAGTAACATTTGTGTTAATTTAGGTTTAAAACTTAATTTATGCACAAAGTTTGAACTCTATCCGTTTAGTAGTTTTGTCGTGAAGTGGTAACAAAGACTAAAATCTATTATAGAAACTTCGAATGATGTTGTTTTAATAGAAACTTTGACACCACATTTTTATCCCATGGGATTAGATTTTAGGAATACAAAGTAGCATATACATATGTTAAGTTAGATTTAAAACTAAACTTATGCGAAGTTTGAACTCTATCCATTTAGTAGTTTTGTCATAAAAGAGTAACAAAGACAAAACTCATTTATAGAAACTTCAAATACCTATAGAAACTTTGACACCCCATTTTTATCCTATGGAACCAGATTTATGGAATAAAAAGTAGCATATGTGTTAATCTAAGTTATATTCCACGTACATAAGAAATTTCATCAAAATGAGTACAGCCGTTACGATGCTATTGAGTAACAAACAAATAAACTGTGGAACGCCTTACCTTTGTCTGTAAGGTCGTCCCAATCTCTTCCTATTTTCAAAGTCAAGGTATACAACCATTTCCTTTCGTTGTCTCGTAACTGCTAGTAAGTGTTTATGTTATTTATCCTCTTTATGTAGTGTAGTTTATTTATTCTTATATTATTTGTATGTATTTAAGTTTATGTTTATTAGTATAATTAATAGGTATATTTTATTTTGTGGGTTCTGTTTATGTCTGTAGGTACTCTTACACCGCCGTCTTTTGATTTTGTTTATCCTGTGCATCCAAAGGTTGTCTGGAAGAGATCGCTTTTAGCGATAAGACCGCCCATTGTACCTTTATTTATTGGTTATTTCCATTATTGTATTTTTATTTGGTGTGCAATAAAGAGTATTTCATTCATTCATTCATAAACGAACATCGCAAAGGTTCACATTTATAATATAAGTGTGATTTACTCCTGGCTTCATGATCAGACCCTGAAAGGCATTATATAGTCTCGCAAAAACAATTTAAATCTACTGTTGTACATTAAAGAGTTCAGTTGATTCCTTGCTGGCTCCATCAGACCCTGGTAGATGACATTATATCGTCAAACATCTCAAAAACAATTTAAAAGAACACACGCACGACCGTACTAGTAACTGTTATCCATTATGGACTTCTGTCGATTTCCTCCTGGCTCCACCATCAGCTCTGGCAGACATTATATGCATTATCGTCATAAATCTCACAAAAAAAACTTGAAAAAAAAAACCGAACACGACCGTTCTACTGTTATCCATTAAGGACTTCTGTTGATTCCCTCCTGGCTTTATCATCAGACACTGGTATACATTTACCATCATACATCTCAAACAAATAATTAAAAAAAAACCCAAACATGACCGTTCTACTCTTATTCATTAAATAATTCTGTTAGAAACCTTTTGGCTCCATTATCCCTGATCCTCAAAACAAATATAAAAAATAACAGAATAATTTATTTCTGAAGACATTTAAAACGACACCACACTTAAGCTTTTCAAGGTCTTATTTTGAACATGGTTTCCTAAAAATATTTAAAATCTAGAAACTACTACTGAAACTAACTGTTACTATTTCTAAATATTCTGAAATCTGGCTAAAGAGAAACATGAGATTTGGTTGGCAAACAAAGTGGTCCTGTGCCTTTTTAACAACCTTCAAAAAAGGAGGAGGTTCTCAATTCGACTGTATTTTTTCATGTTTGTTACCTCATAACTCTACCATTTATCAACCGATATAAAAAAATATTTTATTATTTGAAAGGATATACTTTCAGATTGATCCCATAGAAATTTTAAAGAAATCGGTATAGTAGTTTGTTTTTTCTGTTACCTGAAGTTGGTTATATTTTTGTTGTTGAAAAGTTACTTGTTTCAGAAAAATATCTTAAAGCGCTAAAATATCTATAGGTTTATTTTATTAGGAGAATCTACATTCAAAATTTGATCGGTCTACTATTAACGGTACCTGAAATACAGACTATTTTTTTTATTTTAAACTCTTATTTTGGACCCCTTGAAGTGCGTATGTCAAAAAATCCTTTCTTTGTCCACCCGTACACCCTAAAAAGAATACACCCTCTTTATTTCAATTCTTCTGGATCAGCGGCTTAGGATGTGCGTTGATTTTCAGTCAGTATGTTAGTCTCGAAACGATTGTTTAATATACTGATGATGATATTGATGGTTAAGAGCGGTCTATTTCCCCGTTTTCAGACGCTGGTAGTGAATTGTATCGAGAAACGTCTCGCAGAAACAATTTTATAGAACCAAAACACGATACACCTACTGTTATCCATTAAAGAGTTCTGTAGATTCCCTCCTGGCTCCATCATCAGACGCTGGTGGTCTTACCATGATAAAATGTTTCATTATATACCTATAAAAAGCATTTATGCAATGTTATACGTTTGTAAATGAAAATGACATTGTTTTAGAACAAACTACAACATCCCTTTTCAACCCCATGGGGTGATTTTCTGATAGAATTACTATCCCATGTTTCAGTTTTGTTGAAAAATGTGTTTGCCAAGTTTCAAGTTTATAAACCACGGTTTTTAATACAAGCGTAAAAACTTTTCTTGATCCCCTTAGGGGATGAATTTCCAAAAATTCATCCATAGTGTGCACTTTCACACCACAAAGAATATACCATCCAAATTTCAAGTGTCTAGGACCAGTGGTTTGGGCTGTGCGTTGTCTATATGTCAGTCAGTCAGGACAACGATTCTTATATATTAGAAGAAAAACACCCAGACCCGGAACAAATATCTACAGATCATGCAAACATTTGTTCCGTGGCAAGAATCGAACCCGTTACCTCCTGTGTCTGAGCCGGCTTTTCGCCCATTGCGCCACGGAGGTCGCCAATACCATAATATATGGTATTATTAGATAACCACTTATTATTTAAGTAAAAAATTAAAACAATTAAACATTTACTTACAACACTAACTTGTACTTCAATAACCAACGATTGAGCAAACAAATTCAAGTGAGCGATGGCTTTGCATGGTTAATCAAGTAGAAAATTTAAACTTTACCTAACAATGTAACTTGTACTTCAAAATAAAAACACGTTATATTTTTTATAAAATAAATAATATTTGTGTATGGAACTAAGGCGCCACAGCTTCACATCCAAAGAGCCGCATGTGTCTCGCGAGCCGCAGGTTGCCGACCCCTGGCCTAGCCCATACATTTCCAGACCAACTAATATTGTGCGGCTTGCATGCACCCACCCGCTTCCAGCGAATAGGAAAATTCAGGCTAGAAATATTTATTTGTATTGAATAATGAATGTTTAGACAAACCAGCACAGTGGCGAACACGCACTGGAAAACGTAGAGTCCCCCCTCCCCTCTCCCTCCCCCCACTAGATGGAAAGACGTTTATAATAATTAAATAAATATATAAATAATAAATAAATATTTCTGGTCATTTCACACAGCGCTATCTAGCCCCAAACTAAACAGAGCTTGTACTATGGGAACCAGATAACTGATAGAATACTTATATACATTTATTTTTGTAAATACATACTTATAATATATAGAGAAACAACCAGACCCGGAACAAATATCTGTAGATTGTGTAATCATTTGTTCCGAGGCGGGAATCGAACCCGCTACCTCCTGCGTCTCAGCCGGCTATTCGACCACTGTACCACGGAGGTCGTCTCAATTTATATTCTTGTATTGGTTTATTACCGAGTAAGTTTAGATAATTTGAGCGGGCCTACGCCTATTAAACAACTTTATTACCTTGCTAAATATATTGAGTGTTCGAAAACTTCGTGCGTTAACTAGCTGAGATATTACTAAGTTAAACTTTACTGCCGATTTACAACCACTGTTCAGATTATTAATTTGGAATATAAATTAATTGAATGCTCTGTATAGTATGAGTAGAAATACAATATGGTGAGGTAGTGTAAACCGCCCGGCTAATCAACAATATCGGTCCTATCGCATCGTACGTTATTACAGGATATTAATTTTCAATATGACTAATATACATAATGTTAACATTTTGTAATAATTACTGCTTACCAACTGTTCGTTTTGGTTTACTACGATTTAATCATTATCATCATCATATCAGCCGTAGGACGTCCACTTCTGGACAAACGCCTCCCTCATTGATCTCCAGGAACTGCGGTTGGAAGCGGCCTGCATCCAACGCCGACCTGTGGTTCTTACCAAGTCGTCTGCCCATCTTGTAGGTGGACGTCCTACGCTGCGCTTGCCGGTCCGTGGCCTCCACTCGAGAACCTTCCGGCCCCATCGGTCATCTGTTCTGCGCGCTATATGGCCTGCCCATTGCCACTTCAACGTGCTATTCCGTCGGGCTATGTCGGTGACTTGAGTTCTCCTACGTATCTCCTCATTTCTGATTCGATCCCGTAGAGAACCCCGAGCATAGCCCTCTCCATAGCTCGTTGAGCGACTCTGAGCTTATTCATAAGGCCAATAGTGAAGGACCACGTTTCGGTTCCATATGTCATCACTGGTAATACACACTGATTGAAGACTTTCGTCTTAAGGCACTGAGGTATGTTGGATGAAAAGACGTTGCGGAGTTTCCCAAACGCTGCCCATCCAATTCGGACGGATCGATTTAATCAAATCAGATTAATTTTAATTTGATAGGTAAATATTGAATACACTCTTTAACTCACATTTAAATCTATATAATACCCTAGCTGACCAATCCGCAGCTTCGCACGCGTAGTTTTTTAATAAAAACATTACCCTCCTTCCAGCAGTTTCGGAGCATATTCAATACAACAAACAAACAAACAAATCTTTCCTCTTTATAATATGACAAAGTTTTTTGTAGATATTGATATGCTCTTTAATATTGTAGAAACATACTTTTGTTCTATCATCAATAGTTTCCGCAGCGCATGCGACGAACGACGTTTTAGGTAATTTTATTTACACCTTGGGTTACGTTACTTAAGTTTCAGTAAAGATTCCTAATCTTTTCTAGCAATAAATATAGCCTATGTCACTCAAGGTGAATGTAGCTTTCTAATGGTGAAAGAATTTTTGAAATCAGCACAGTAGTTTTTGAGTTTATTAATTACAAACATACACACAAAAATACAAATCATTCCTCTTTATAATATTAGTATAGATATAGATTGTATGTTATGTGGGTCGGTTACTATAATGCATTTTTTCGTATTTTGAACTTTTTAGGGTTCCATACCTCAAAAGGTAAAAAAAGTAACCCTGATAAGATCACTCACTTGTCTGTCTGTCCGTGTGTCACCACCGATTTTTTCAGGAACGGGTAGACCTAGCAAGCTGAAATTTATACCAGATACTGAGGTCTGTAATCCATTAGGTGTATACAAATCAAGAACCTGAGTCAACACAATAAAAAGATATGGGCAAATTTAGATTTTCGCGGAAACTTGTAAGTACCAAAATTTACCTTAAATTACAGCATTTTTATTTTTCGGAATGTTCCCTTTACTTGTGCTGTAAGCTTGCTTTTAATCAAAATTGACAATTCTAGGTCAACCGGTAGTTCCCGTTGACCTAGAATCACGAAATGTGGCAACAAGTAAGGCAGCACAAATAGAGGAATAATTCCAAAAAATAAAAAAGTTTAATATCAAATGGTGTCCCCATACATACATAGTTGACGCCAATTAATATAGTCCTCTGTGTTGTATTGGCGATCATACAATTTAGAGCACTAGCTTAATCGGCACCAACCTCAAATAAGGTAAATAAACATAACTAATGAGTTAAATAAATATTTAAGTGGGGCTCCCATACAACAGACATGAATTTTTGCCGATTTTTCATAGACAATGGTACGGAACCCTTCGTGCGCGAGTCCGACTCGCACTTGACCGGTTTTTTTTGATGCATTCGGTTTTTAAAAATAACAGATTGATTGATTCATTATAACTTTATTGTACACAAGATTTCGTAAGAGAACTAGCTTATATAAATATAATACAATGGGCGGACTTATCACTGAAAGCGATTTCTTCCAGACACACTTTGGAACAGACCTTTAGATATCAGTCTCTAGTGTAGAGGCCTCTTTTGGTACCTGTACCTAAAGTGTATTACGGAGGAAGGGATCATGTTAATATAATGTATATACTCCCATCATTAGATATGTGAGCCTCTTAGAGGCACCAACTTGCAATTATTTATTAATGAGGAGTCGATGCTACCGTGTGTTGAAATATTCAGCCAGTTCCTATTGATGGTTAGCTTTATTTTAGTTGAAAATAGGTGTGTAACCTAGTATCTTTAAAATCTTATTTCAAAATCCCATGCTACAGTATACAACTTTCCAAATAAAACTCATTAAGGTATAGCAGATAAACTAAAATAAGAGTCTATTAAATGACGAGAAATATTTCTCTCAAAGTTTCTCATCTGATAGAAAGTGCATAGTTGCTTGAAACGTGAAATACATTGCTCCATTTTGTAGCGCACACAAAACTCTACTCATTTATCATGAAACTTTCTTAAAATGAATGATAACAACTTTATCCGAAGTAAACCAGGTACATACATTCAACTGCATAAACTTGAAATTGCATTCAAATATGATATTTACTAGTGGTTCGCCCCGATTTGGGATCTCGCGAGTCTCTCACAGAACAAATAAAAATATTATTCATAATCTTTGACTAATTGATCGAGCAAAGCAAAATTTCTAAATCAACTTGAGCAAATTGACGTTGTATATGTATGTTTGTTTGTCCGAGGGTAACTTTCGAAACAACTTCGATCATCGTAAAATTTGAGAAATAGATGAGAAAATGAGAATTCAGCATTGTAGTAAGAAGTATTATTTGTAATCTTTGACTATCAAAATAGTGTCACGACATAAATAATCAAATATCTTGCCCTACATTTTCTTTCAAATTATAGGTAACGAGAGTTCATGTAAATTGGTACTTCTTTTTTGGGGTACAAATTGAAGTAGTTATGGATTTCAGACTTTTGCCTATATTTGTGTTACTAACGCTACATGCATATCAAATTCCAGCACTGTGGGATCACTGGTGTACCCTGTGAATTTTGTCAAAGTTCAGTTTTTAATATGACTAATAACTCAAAAACTATAAAGAGTTTACGAAAAATCAAAACAGAGTATAAATGTACCTTGACCGTGATACCTTGTGATAACTTTCATTTGACGTCCCATTTGACCAGTTAGCTGCATTTTCTTTTTTTTACCCCCCTTGAACCCCAATATCTCAACAACCCCCTAACATTTTTGGCTCATTTAATTATACTAAAATTGTGGCATCACTACCTACCCATGTATTAAATTTCACGATGATCGGATCAACGCTTCGAAAGGTATCCTCGGACAAATATACATACATACAACGCCGATTTGCCCAAGTTGATTTAGAGATCTCTCTTCGCTCGATCAATAATAAAAGGCATTTAATAAATCTTAACCTACCTTTGAAGCAATAGTGCGATGTTTCAGAGCAAATATGTATCTTTCACATTGTGTTCCGTACAGGTGCCGGGAACTTTTAATTAGGCAACTATAAACTCACATCGATTGCATTTCCTTGATAAAAGTTGAGCTCTTGTGCAGAGCATTGCAATGAAGATAAAGCTACAAATGAGACGTATACCTGTATCGGTCACAATACAACTAGACTAGAAATTGCAGTAAAGGTGTGTTCGGGAAACTGTGAAAGTTACGTACGCTATTCCAAAGTTTTACCTTTTCAACAGTTGATCTGCGCGCTGTAAACGTAGAGTTGTTTTGGTATTTGGCAACGGTATTGATGCCTATTGTTCGATAGTAATTTGGGTTACGCTTTCTGAATTCAGTGTTAGTTTTACGCTTTCTGAATTCAGTGTTAGTTTTACGGCATCGCATGCGGGATTCAAAGTATAATTAGAACATTAGGCTCGCCGGGTCGAGCACAAAACTATCGGCACAATGTAAATTGGACGGCGGATAGGCGCTCACATCTCAATGGGCCATAAACAACGCGACCGTGAATACAAATCGAATATTAGAGCGTGGACGCACAACATTATCGCTGCCTATGATATAGGATTTCATTGCCAGATGTGACGTTGTGTACCTTGGCTCGAGTTGGGCAAACACTAATTAGGTATTTCACACATGCGGTAATTAGCACATCGGCGAAATACGCAGGTTAATATTACAGTTGACCTGCATGAATATAAGCACAGTAAAATATCATTGACCTGTGTTATAGCGAAGTTGCTTTTAGTTAACCCTCTCATTTGTGATTTCATGACAAATTCCAATTGTTAAGACCTCTGTTATCATTTCCTAATACTATAATTGTCGTTTGCTCTAAATTATTTTAGCTTAATTATCTTCTTCGTGTTTAAAGAAAAGTTGTAAGTCACAGTAATTAAAAAGTGTTTCTTTACAAAAGTTTCAAAGATAAATATGCCCTTAACTTCCTCTTTACGGGCGCAACGCAAAGCTAATTAGTGGTCTAAATTAGAAAAACAACTTTACAATATACTCCGTATTATTTTAATCCAGGTATACGAAAAGCAGACTTCGGGTCGAAGGCGATTTAACCATTGGATCAGAGATATCTTGCTATGTATCACATACATCTAAATATACATGTATATATATATAACAAAGTCGGGGTTTTTCTTTGATTTGTTGGATTTGTCTCCCCCCCCCCCTTCCCCGAATAGCAGAATAACTATTAAAATATCGGAAAAAATCACACAAAAAGAAATTATGAAGAAAATTCATTTTTTCATACATAGATCCAGCTGATGATGGCCGATTAAGAATTCTACCGGGGAGACGTAGGTACATTGGCAACCCGCGTCATATGCATGTCAAGGGGTTCTAAGTTTGGCGGGTCAGCTAGCTATGAATAAAGGAATCTATTGTTAGATGTTGATAGAATTTAGTCGAAGATTTAACAAACTTTTCAAAACACTTGCTCGTAAAGTGTGCCATAGCACATCGTTATTAGGGCTTTAAACCGAACTATAACACACGCGTGCGTAATAATATAACACACTAGTGCGTAATAGAATTAACCCTACTAAGTTAAGTTAGTACCTACCTGCAAATTATATGCGAGTAAAGAGAGCATTTTCAATTTAACCGGGTAATACAGTTTTTGTAACAACAAAGAGGTTTTATGCCGCTAAAAATCCTATTACATTTTGTGAATAAATAAATGTCTCCCTAATTAAGACCAAAAAAATATTTAATATTATCAAATTACTTATAATTCACAATAATTTGTTATAAAATGTTTGCATTTTATCACTAAAATTATAATTTTGAAGTAGGCTGTATGGCTTTAAGTAATCAAATTACATTGGGAACGTGTAAAAAAAAAAACTTCTACGCCATTTCCCATTTTTTTCTTTATATCGCATTTGTTGCTGTGTGGTAATTGTAAAAATGTCGAGTTTTAGTACAGAAGATTAACAATTGATAGATTTAAGCCCGCCAAAAATACTAAATGCAGCTAAAAATGCAAATGAAAGCCCTGCAAAATCCTGAAAAATCTAGAGCAAAGTACTTCGCTGCTTACGATAGTTTCATGCAATGGAAAAGCAACAAAAAAACCCAGTCATTTTCTGAAAATGTCCCAGCTCCCTGTGGTGCATCTATTCCATGTTAAGAAGCATGGTTAAGCTCAAACATTGTGTTGATATCAAAACGTACTGTAACCCACAACCATGTACATCTCGTAGCATGAGTTATTTGGTGCCTTCTTCTTCCAGTAATTTGTATGATTTACCTTTGTCGCCGACATTTACACAAGAAGTCAATGAAAAAACCTACTAAAGAAGTGGCAAGTACCAATGTAAGACAAACTGTGAAATCGCCATCAAAAACAATCCAATATCGTTTTGAAAGTTGTACATTCACCATTTGTTTTAATAATTAAACGATTTATGCAATACATGTTGCTCGTGAGCAGCTAGCTCATTAGACACTCGGCTGATTTACGCCCTCGCCTACGGCTCGAGCTGCAAACCACAGCCTCGTGTACAATGAGCAACTTAGCTCACTCGTATCATAATATACTATTAATAAATTAGGTTTAATAATCATTTATTCTCAAAAAGATAACAATTATCACTTACATGAGAATCAGTAACATAGAAAAGTTAATGTAATTCGTTCGAGTTATGTAGGTAGGTACTCAATTAACGCATTCAGGTAGATCGTTCGTTAGTTATTATCTACTTCATTTAGTAAACATTAGTTGTAATATGTTGAGCGAGTTTAGTTTTAAATGCGTTAAATGAGCTTACATTTTTTACATAACAGGGTAATTTATTATAAAGCTGTGCGCCTTCGTGAACTATTGTTTTTTGCCATAGTTTGTAGGACATTTAGGTAATACAAGAAAGCTAGCGCGACGCGTACTTCGCTTTGTCAATTCCTTTACTGTAGTAAGCGTTAGATTAGTGTGGATAGATTTATCCAGGATGTTTCGGACGAGAATGCATGTAGTATATGTAAATAATTGATTTAAGTTCATAATTTTGGTTTCTTGGTAGATTTTATTAGTTGATGTTAGATATGGATAGTTAAATAGCAATTTGATAATTTTGTTTTGTAGAATTTGTAGCTCAGATAATTTAGTTTTAGCGGCACTCCCCCAAATTTCTATTATGTATAACATATGTGGCTTTACGAGTGAATTGTAGATGGTGTAGCGTAATTGACGCGGGACACACCGAACAATGTTGCGTAGAGATCGCATTCGTGATGAGAGTTTAGTTTTAATATGTTCTATGTGTGTGTTCCACGTCAAATGGCTATCCATATGTAAGCCTAGGTATTTTTCACAAAGTTTTTCCTGTAAAGCTACATTATTTATTTTAAGGGGGTCATAGGGCGGGATACGCTTGTTTTTGGCTTTGAAAATGGTGAAACATGTTTTTGAGACATTAGTGGTTAAAAGATTATGTTGGAACCAGGCAAAAAGTGTGTTCAAGTCTTCTTGGGCACGTGCTTTTATATCGTGAATGGAAGCTTCAAAGTAGAATAGAAATGTATCATCTGTGTACAACGTGATGTGTCCATTTAGATCTAACTGATGCATGTTATTTATGTAGATTAAGAATAATATTGGGCCTAGAATTGATCCTTGTGGGATCCCACAGGATATTGGTACCGATTCACTTTGAATGTTATTAATCTTGACCACTTGGGACCTGTTTCATAGGTAGGATTGAATTAGTTTTAGGGCAGTTTCTTTGATACCAATAGATTCTAGTTTTTTAAATAATAATTTGTGACTAACGGTGTCAAAAGCCTTTTTTAGGTCGATAAAGATTCCAAGAATTATGTTTTTTTTGTCTATATTAGATTTTATTGTCGTGACTAAGTTAATTGTAGCTCCCAAAGTATTAGTTTTTGGTCAGAATCTATATTGTTGCTCATAAATGAAATTTATAGAAGTCAGGTATTTTTCAAGTCGCGTTTGTATTATTTTCTCAAAAATTTTCGAGAATATAGGTATAACTGAAATAGGACGATAGTTGCCTGGGTCAGTTTTTGGTCCTGACTTATAAATGGGAGATACTTTTGCTATTTTAAGTGTATTAGGGAATTTACCGTTCTTTAAGAGTTGATTCAGACTGTTAGTTAAATTTACTAGTATTATGTGTTTTATAGATTTTATAATTTTGGTATTGATTCCGTCTAGACCTGCAATAGAATTAGAATCCAGGCTATTTATTATTTTGTCAACTTCATCAGTTGTACACAGGTCAAGAACAGTAAGTGCGGTAAGGGTGGTAGTTAGCGGTAGGGCAGGAATGTAGTTCTCATGAAAAGCTTTCGGTATTTGATCAGCTAGAACAGGATCAATGGTAGAAAAGTGTTTGTTAAATTTATCGCACACTAATTTTGCGTCTGTTACTTCTTTAGATTCAATTATAAGTTTAGGAGGAGTACAACTTTATTTAATTTTATTATTTGCCAATTCTTTAATGAGTTTCCACATTTTTTTAGGTTTATTAGTACATTTCGTAAATTCTTTATAATGAGTATTTTTTGTATTCTGAATAAGTTTTGTTGTATAGTCTCTTTTTTTAGAAGTCTGTATCTAAAGTTTCATTATTCGGTTGTTTCTTAAGTTCTGTCCATAGCCGGTTCCTTTTGTTTATTTCAGATATAATCTCATTCTGTATCCAATCATTTTGGGGGGGATTAAGGATTTTATTCTTCGTTACTTTACATTTCATAACGTGGTATTTTATTGTATTTTCTAAAAGTGTGTAGTCCGTGTTCATTAGACCAAGTGCTGCAGTTTCCATTGAGGTGTATAGTTAAGAATAATCGATAGCGTCATATTTTGTTCTTATCTTTGGTGCCGGTTTAAATTTCTTCATCTCAAAGTATATTTGCTTATGGTCGGTCATGGACGAATTAATGATAGCCATATGGAAATTATTGTTTTTCAAGTTTGAGCATACGTGGTCTAAAATTGATTTTCTTGTGGTGGAATCTCGGGTACTATACTTTTTATTAACTTTGTTGAGTATTTTGTAGCCAGCTTTATTTAAAAATTCTTTATATTGTTTGGATTGTTTGTCTTTTGTTAGTAGGTCAATGTTGAAATCTCCAAATACTATCTATCTTTTTCGATGTTGAAGTTGACCATCATACACTTCGATAAACCTTTTGTTGTTGGTGTTTCCTGGATTGTAGATTACACCTACTTCCAGCGCGTACTTTTCTAGGTTTATCCATAGGTAGTTGTTTCCGTCCAAGTAGTTTGATTCTGACAAGTTATGCTTTAGGTTGTTGTGAACAAAAGCTGATACACCGCCTCCTCTTTTATCCGTCCGAAAATTGTAATAGTGAGTATAGTTGGGCAGTCGAAATTCTTGCGCTTGAGTTTCATTCGCAAGCCAGGTTTCAGTTAGTAGGATGACGTGCACCGTGGTTGATATGGATTGTAGAATGCATTTCAGTTCATCAAACTTTGCTGTTTTACGAATGCTCCGAGCATTTAAGTAGAAAAAAGTGAATCGAGATTTGCTGATAATTAGATTAGAATAGTTGTCGCATGTTTGATAGGTTATCCCAGAGGTACTTCTGTCCAAGGTGCTGGTTATACTTATAAGTTTTTTGGATTGGATTTTACTATGGTGGGTGTTCCATTGGCATACTTTATTGTGAGATCATTTTCGCCATCCTTCTGACGGAAAGTCAGCTCTTCTTTCAGCCAGTGTAGGTATTTTTGTTGAGTTGGGGTTTGGTCGCTAAAGATTTTAATATTTTCGGGGAGCTTGTCTTTGTTACGCAAGAGTTGTTTAGCAGGTCCTGGTGCATCGTAACAAACTTTGACTCTGCGATTTTTTCCTGGGATATACTTTCTGATACGGAAGACCCTGGTTGGTTTTGGGATATTAATTTCAACAGCACTAGTCACGTTCATTACTGCAAGCTCGTCTTTGGTTATTCTTTCAGCGACGTTGGAAGTAATATGCTCTGGTAGGCCAATTATAATAATGTTATTCTCATGTTTATTGCGTTCTTTCAGTTCACGCATAATTTCCTCATTTATATAAGATTGGCTGGTGAGCGGAGCAGACGACGTCAATGTATTGTATGTGTATTTTGTAGGCAATTTTGTTTTATTACTTGTAATCTTTAGACAAAAAACTAACAAAATAGAATTATGCATGTGCAGACAGGCGCGTAATTTCAGCTTAAAATTTCTCTAACAACGTAACGTAAAGTCCAGAAGCAAAACCTTCCAAGCGCAAGTCGCACATCATATTCCGACGACGAGAGAAAACAGATGGTTGGATTTCATTACAATATCTCAACGGTGCGGAAGGAGAATCGCAGCCGGGACTTGTAATGTTCTAGATTATACAAGACATATGGATATCCGCCTTTACGTTTCATAATGCGAAGATTTTTTTCAGTTGCACGGATTTGTGGCTTTGTTTTCAGAGCGGTGTGTTAGAAATTGCAAGATGTCGTGAATCTGACTAACACATTGAAAATTGCATGTAAAAACTTTTTTTTTTCAACACACTTGCTCGTAAAGAGAGCCATAGTACATCGTTATTATGACCATAAACCAAACTATAACACACGCGTACGTAATAATATAACGCACTAGTGCATAATAGAATTATCCCCACAAAGTTAGGTTAGTACCTAACTGCAAATTACACGCGATTAAACAGAGCATTTTCAATTTAACTGGGTAATACAGTTTTTGTAACAACAAAGAGGTTATATGCCGCTGAAAATCCTATAACATTTTTGGAATATATAAATATATCCCTAATTAAGACGAAAATATATTTATTATTATCAAATTACTTATAATTCACAATAATTTGTTATAAAATTATATTATATTTATATTATATATTTATATATTATATTTTTATTATATTGCATTTTATCACAAAAATTATAATTTTGAAGTAGGCTGTATGGCTTTAAGTAATCAACTTACATTTGGCGCGTGCAAAACAAAAAAAAAACTTCCACGCCATTTCCCATTTTTTTTCTTTGTTTTTTCATTTGTTGCTGTGTGGTAATTGTAAAAATGACAAGTTTTAGTACAGAAGATTAACAATTGATAGATTTAACCCCGCCAAAAATACTAAATGCAGCACAAAATGCAAATGATGCAATGGAAAAGTAACAAAAAACCCAGTCATTTTCTGAAAATGTGTTTTGCCGTATTTCTCTGAACTCGCAAATACACACAAACCCAGTGCCCTGTGGTGCATCTATTCCATGTTAAGAAGCATGGTTGAGCTCAAACATTGTGTTGATATCAAAACGTACTGTAACCCACAACCATGTAGGTACATCTCGTAGCATGAGTTATTTGGCGCCAGTAATTTGTATGATTTACCTTTGTCGCCGACATTTACACAACAAGTAAATGAAGATACTAAAGAAGTGGCAAGTACCAATGTAAGACAAACTGTGAAATCGCCATCAAAAATAATCCAATATCGTTTTGAAAATTGTTCATTCACCAATTGTTTTAATAATTAAACGATTTATGCAATACATGTTATATTTTTCCTCGCAAGTGTGTTGAAAAAGTGCGTATGAAACTCGTGAGCAACTAGCTCACTAGACACTCTGCTGATTTACGCCCTCGCCTACGGCTCGTGCTGCAAACCACAGCTTCGTGTATAATGAGCAACTTAGCTCACTTGTATCATAATATACTATTATTGTTCTGTTTTGGCCTGAGTAAAGAAGAGATTTTTTATCGCGCGTGTCCATATTGATTGATGGAAAATATTTTATTGCTCTTGTACAAATGCAAATTTAATGTTAAAGAGCATTCTATTCCCGATAAGGTAGTGCACGGAAAAGGATCATTAAAATTTTTAACTAATAACTTTTCTGCATAAATGTATTACATAAATGTGAGTATAAAATTGACTTTATTATATGTAACATCCAAACTGCAATGGTTGGATTAAAATAATGGAATCAAAAAGTTTCTCTTCTTTACGTAGTATATTAGGCTAAGTTCATATGAACGCGCTGTACCGCGCGGAACTACTAACCGCGCATTAATAATTAGTAGCGCGTGGTAATGTAGACGATAAACACTATTTAGTTTGATCTTGTACCACGCGGTTAGTAGTTCCGCGCGATACCGCGCGTTCATATGAACTTAGCCTTCGTTAGTATGATTTGATAATTGAAGTGATGCACGTAATTTGCCCGTTATTGCCATAAGGTAAGGTGTCTATTTGTTTTTTTTTCAGCGTGGATGGTAAATAATCTTGCTAATTTCTCCTAATTATTTTCTTGGATCTTTGAAATTGTCACGGCCTTCAATTTGAGTTCCTTAAGCTCACATTTCTTAATTAGCATTCATTTTGTTGCACGAAATTTTACCTTTCAAGAACAAACAAAGCCGCTTGTCCGTCTTTATTATTAAGTTTAAATTATAGTCATTAACTAACGAGAAAACAAGCGGAGCCTCTCAATTTGCTTTCACGTTTTAAAGATAAGGTTTTGAGTTTCCAGAAAGTTTTGTGAAAATTTAAACCTCAAAACAATTTACTTCTAATATTAACAAAACATTGTTAAACAAACTATACTGCGTAAATGTTGTACGGTCTTTGTAATTACGAAATTGCTAATCGTAAGGCGCTTTTATTAGGATGTTCTATTACAAACAGTACTCGGGTATCAAAATTAAGACCGTACTTTAGGCTTAACTCCTTACGTAAAGGTCACGGGATCACATAAAAAAATGCTGATGACATAATTTACAGTAAATGAAATGTCCACCGCAAAGACCCTAAAGGTTGTGGCAGATAACAATAAAAGTGAATGGGTAAGTTGGTAACTTCCGATACATTAATCAGAACCGTAAAAAGATACGATATCGATCCTGCCATTACGAGCGTGCGACCCAATACTCGCAGAATTTGCCGGGAGCTGTTTAATTTGAAATTATTAGCACCTAGGCGAAAGTGAACAGTCAAGCAGTTTTTGCCGGTCTCACATTCGCGCATTAGCATTTCCGACGAGGGAGCTCGGCGCCCGTTAACGCACGGCAATACTGCCTTTTTTATTTATGTAAACGTGGAAATGTAAATTAATTTCCCCGTTTATAATATCAGACTTTTTGGTGGCACTGACTAAATTACTACACGCTGGGTACTAGCACGGCACGCGAGTTGTGTTTAAGATGCAACGTGCCGATTTGAATTACGAGAGCGACGAAACATTACTGGAAGTAGATGAAGGAGCGACAAATTAATTAGCTAATTTGCAGAATACTCGAGTGGTAAATATATAGGGGTAGTATTTATTAGTGCATTTTGTTATCTTTAAATTGGTTTGTTGATTCTTAGAGATGAATTTACACAGTTTTGTAGATTATTTATTTACTCAGCTAGTAACCACTAAGTTATTTACGACGACCTCCGTGGCGCAGTGCGTGAATAGCCGCCTGAGAAGCAAGAGGTTGCGAGTTCGATTCCCGCAGCGGGACAAATACTTGAATGATCTACAGATATTTGTTCCGGATCTGGTCGTTTCTCTTTATACGATAAGTATTTATTTACAAAAATAAAGTACTGGTGGTTCGCCCCGAACTAAGATCTCGCGAGTCTACCATATAAACAAAAAAAAAAGATAATTCGTTATCTTTGACTATCAAAATAGTGCCACTAAACAAATAACCAACTTACTTGACCTTCAGTTTCATTCAAATTACAGGTAACGAGAGTACATGTAATTTGGAATACTTTTTTGGGGTACGCATTGAGGTTATTCTGGATTTCAGACTTTTGTCTATATTTGTGATACTTAAGCTACACGCATACCAAATTACAGCACTGTGGGGTCACTGGTGTAGTCTGCGAGTTTTGTCAAAGTTCAGTTTTTATTATGGTTAATAACTCAAAAACTATAAGGTCTTTACTAAAAATAAAAACGGAGTCTAAATTTGCTAATGAATACCTTTAATTTGACGTCCCACTTGACCTAATAGTCTTATTTTTTTACCTCTATTGATCTCCAATATCTCAACAACCCACCCCACATCTTTAGCTCATTTAGTCGCATCAAAATTGTTCTATCACTACCTACCTCAAATTATCCAACCTATCAAATTTCAATCAATCAATCAATCAATTCAATCAATCGATCGGATCAAGTTATCCTCGGACAGATAAACAAACATACATACATACATACAACGCTCATTTGACCAAGTTGATTTAGATACATAGCTTCGCTCGATCAATTATATCAGATCTGGTTCCCATACTAACATGGTTTACGCTTAGTTTAGTTTGGGGCTAGATAGCGTAGTCCAGCATTATTTATTTATTGTTTTGTCTTAGAAGTAAAATTATAATTTAATTAATTTTAATACAGAGCCTTTGCTTGGGGAAAACTAAGATCTCCAAGTAACTACTTCAGTTAAGTTAATCTTCGAATAATTACAGTCACAATCTGCTTTGCCGCACCTGTATAATCCAGTCTCTTTGGGTTTTCACGACTTCTTTTTCAAACCGAGTAGAAATATTTTTGCATATACCTTAGATAAATCGAAAAAATAAAATCATTAGATATATTAGTAAACACCTTTTTAGGGTTCCAGACCAAAATGGTAAAATAGGAACTCCTGTGGAAAGACTTTGTCCGTCCATCCGACTGTCACAGCTGATTATCTCAGCAACTTCTGAACCTATCGGCTTGAAACTTGGAATAGTTAAAAATAATATTTTTAAAGAGAGGCGAAATGCCTATAATAAACAAAAAATATTTACAATAAATACAGAAGAAACAGTTGAATCATCTAAAAACCGTTGTAAACGATCTATAGATAGCTCAACTGCTCCAGATCACTACCAGGCGGAAGTGTCCCCAAGACACTGGCTGCATTGCCCCGCTGAATTGCAATGCTTATGCGTTGACCCAGATAAGCGCCAGCTCTCGGATCACACGTCGCTTCAACCAGACGCCTAGAAAGAGTTTTGATAACGCGATGGGCCCCGGTACCCCATGGACCCAGGGTCTCGACCCCAAATGGCTCAAACACGTAAGCTCTGTCAAGATTTCCATATTTGCGCTGGTTGAGATCTTCGGTCGAAATTGCCGTCGTACCGGCTCCAACTGCTGTACCAGACAGATGACATGGCGCAAGGGTATCGACGCGCATGGCGTCCCACTCCAAAGGCCTACCTTTCTCCCAAAGTATAAGAGTCATACCGTTAGGCCATCGTCACGTATCAGACCGTCCGGTTCGAGAACGGCTGGAACGTTGACGCTCCAAAAAGCCTGGCGGATGATATCATAAATAAATAATATTGACTTTTCTCTATAGCAATTAAAAAAATATCAAAAGTATTCTTATTTTGATTGCCAAAAGAGCCAAAATGGTTGGGGTCAACATATCAAAATAGGGTTACTAGGTCAAGTGAGGTATCTTTATCTTTACATAATATAAAATGAAGTCGCTTCCGCTGTCTGTTCGCTTAGATCTTTTAAACTACTCAACGGATTTTAATGCCGTTTTCAGAAATAGATGTGAGAGTGATTCAAGGGGAAGGTTTATATGTATAATTTAAACATAGTAACTGCGAAAGTAACTGTTTGTTAGTTTGTTTGTTACCTTTTCATAACAAAACGGCTGAACGGATCGGAATGAAATTTGGCAAGGAGATAGATTATATCCTGGGGAAGGGCATAGGCTACTTTTTACTCAAGTGCGCAAAAGGAGGGTAATGTTTTTATTGAAATACCATGCATGTGAAGCCGCGGGCAAGTAGCTAGTATCAAATAAATTGGTTTACACATTCCAAAATATTATTTTAATAAATAAATAGTGGACATGGAGGGCTAACATATTAAAAGTAATAAATGTTAGGAAGAGGAGTGGAGGAGTAGGACCGTTGTTAGTGGTGGAAGTAAGGGGAGGCCTTTGCCCAACAATGGGACAATATGGGCAAATTGTTATCAGTCGAAAATAACTGGCATTTATGTCATGAAATTTGCAGGTTTAGTTGTGTAATTAGTTCCAAGATTTTTATAACTCAAAATTTTTCTAGCCTAGACTGGACTTGACCCCGCAACCTTCATCTTGATGTGAGGATGCACTACCTACAGCCTTACTAATTGTGCTACAGGCACTTTTCACATCAGGGACAAGGTACGAAATTACTGAGACAATTCAGAAAAAAAACGAAAAAAAAAAAACTGTATATGTTTTCCTGTAGATGGAGCTAACGGCGCTTTAGTCGTAATCTGAATCATCTCATTGATTTCGACCCTGACTTGACAAAAGCCTGTAGCACAATTGGTAGTGCATCCTCATATCAAGAGGAAGGTTGCGGGTTCAAGTTCCGTCTAGTCTTGAAAATATTTGAGATAGTTTTAAAAATCTTGGAATTTTCCGTAAGTGTTCGGATAATATTTCGTTTATAATATTTGTCTATAAAAATAAAAATTTACAAGCTGTTGGTTTCCTTGGATTCTAAAATAAATAAATATTTTCTTGAAATAAATACATTAAAATACAATTAAATAAATACTTTAACTAAATAATTACCCATTTCAGAATGTTATTATGCATATTGTAAGTTTAGTTAATGTATAAAATGTGTACAATCTAGCTCGAAGTTAGATTGGATCTAAATAGCGATAATTTCTAAAAATTATTTATTGGGAATTGTTTATTGTTTATGGGTATTGGGAACAGATATTCTCTACTGACCCTTGGAGCACAGACTAAAATGCAATATTGTTTTAGCATTACAGTTTATTATATACTTGACTAGCTGTTGCCCGCGATTTCGTACGCGTTACACTATTGTTTGTGTAGGTAACCTAGAAATAAAGCTCAACTCGCTGTTTCAACTTGACTTGACACCCCATTTTTATCCCGTGAGAACTGGTTTACGGGATAAATGGTATGGATAATGGGGCTTATGTATCCAGGTTATAACCGACGTGTATACCAAATTCTATCGAATCGGTTCAGCCGTTACGGCGAAATTGAGTAAGAAACAAACAAACAAACATCCAAACTTTCGCATTTATAATATTAGTGTGATTGTGCATTCATGTTGTACTTACCTAATATTACAACTAGTGCCGATTTGTATCATATTTGAGTACCTATTAATAAACGATTATTTTGAATTATATTTATAATAAATATAATTCACGAAACCAAATAAATTATACAAAAACTTGACACTTTGTAATATCAGGATTGAACGTGAATGTAACGTGATGTATGTAGCTTAATCATAATGACCTCACGAGTTGGTCCTTAAAAAATAAATCGAGTGACATGGAACCGCACCGCCCTCCAACTTTGCTAATATGTGCCCAACCTCTGTCATCTCGTGAAATAATGGTGGTAATATTTGAAAACTTTCCGGAGGTAGGCCCATTCTAATACCGTAAAGAATTTTGCTTACAGTTATAACCGCAAAGTCTTTAAACTTCTTAAATCACTGAACTTGATCCAATAGACTCACTACATCACGGAGTTACTTATTTTATTGACGTTAGAAAACTCAATTTAGTCAATCCCATTTTCAATATTGATGTTTGACTTTTGCTAAATTGAATAGTCGTTTTAACGTTTTTATAAAAATAACGAATCAAAAGCAATTTTTGTGGAATGCAGCAAAATTGCGAGTCGACACATGAAGCGCACTGTGTTGATTGTTGATTATATAAAAAGCTGAATATAAAAATGCTTGCTTGTCACTGGTATTGGCAAAGCGTAATGAAGTCGAGCTCAGCCAGTGGTGTTAATAAGTGCGATCATTTTTTACCGGGTTTCCGAGTGAGGTTTCGCAAAGCCAAAACAATAAATCACTCGTGAGGCGCGAGTTGCGGCTTATTATTTCGGGCCATACACCGGCGGTCTTTTCTGCTAACTAACCAACGCTCAGCGGAATGAGATTTTTTCTTCACTTTGTGAGTAATCCTCGCCCGGACCTCTCCACTGTTATAAATTAACCCGCCGTGCTGAATGTATAGCGCCCGTGACACGTCTAGAAAATATTCGCAATGACGGGGTGAGTCACGAGTGAGTTTCACTATTCGTTTGATTAATTAGTTCCGTGCGAACAACATGGAACAGGGAGAAAAACGTCTTGGTATTAGCCAGCTGTCCAGCGTTCACGACCTTGTTGAGCCAATTCTGAACTTTTACGGACTGTTTTTTGGCCTGAACGACAATAACAAAGGAGTCCTGAATCTTAAAATCGTTTGTTTTTCAGACGATGCTTGATATAGATTTATAGATGTTATGTATTTCAAATTTAATCTGGAGACTACCCTTTTAAAGTTTGGATTTTACCCTGATTCAATTATAGTTTTCACTACTATCACATTTCATTGATATGTTCATGTTTTTGGCACCTGTATGTTGAACCCTAAATCATCCACACAACATAATAGTGTATTCTTATAACTCAATGAAATTGTGTAAATAAACATTGAAATTTTTGGAACGAAGTTTCTTATCGCACGGTGCGGACTTGGCGGATGGGGGCTAGGCGAAAAAAAGTGTAAGAGTTTGCGTCACGAGTTTCTGTCGTGCACGACCCTTTCTTTAGTGTAGATGGTTATCCATAGCGCGTACGCTATTGGCTGTGCCCAGTCATAGGTGCATGCTTACTGGTAGCCAGTAAGTTCGCAGCGGTTGCGCAGGTATAGTTTGTACATGGCATACGCGTCAGCTGTTTTGTTTTTTTTTTTTCAGGTATATATTTTGTACATGGCATATGCGTTAGCTGTTTTTTTTTCAGGTATAGTTTGTACAAGGCATACATGAATAAAAACAGCTGACGCGTATGCCGTGTACAAAATAACCGCGTAAGCTATTTTTTTGTTTTTGTTTGTTGTTTCTGTTTTTTTCTTTTTTCGAGATACTTAGATAAAATTAAATCTCAAATATATGTTTCCTACTTTAGTTACCCCAAACCCATTATTGCTACGATAGAATGTACAGATGGAGAATGTTTCGATGAAGTTTGTAATGAATTAGATGAATTGAATGATGTACAATTTAATGTTTATTTTAACAACTCGAAAAAATATATTAATTAAGAAATTTCCTTCCATTCTTTCTATTCGTTAGTTATTTCTGCGTTTCATTTAGTTGCCCTAAGACGCTAGTAAATCATTTATTCGTATTTGTTAATCAATAATTTAGTACGTTTATCAATAACTACCTGACCCGACCGCGGCTTCGCATGCGTGGTATTTCAATAAAAACATTACCCTCCTTTCGTGCGCTCGGGTAAAAAGTAATCTATGTCCTTCCCCAGGATATAATATATCTTCTTGCCAAATTTCATCACGATCCTTTTAACCGTTTATGAAAAGGTAACAAACAAACAGTTACTTTCACAGTTACTAGGTATGTATGTAATATACATATAATCCTACCTCTTGAATCACTCCATATATTGCTAGAAACTGCATCAAAATCCGTTGTGTAGTTTAAAAGATTTAAGCGAACACACAGTGGAAGCGACTTTATTTTATACTATGTAAAGATAAGATAATATACGACGAAACGAACTTCGTTCTACCGAGTGTTCCACGACACTCACGCATTTTTTCTATACAGAGATTGAAAACACGTTTGTTGTAGAAATAGAGCTCTAAATCATTTGGATGGGTACCATTAAATACGCACAGTTTTTTCAATCGCCAGTCTAGGTCTCGAATAGATTATTTGGTTAGAAATCGATTCACTATCTCAGGTAAGAGTAAGACGAACAAAACCAATATATTTTCCGACACTTGAGCTCTCAGGTAATTGTGGCAGAAAGTTTTCGAACGCGCGCGAAATATTGATGAGCAGGCACTCAGTTTACGCCTTGCGGTCTATCTTACTCGCTTCGTGGGGATATGTTATTGTTTTACGTTGGATATCAAATTTTGATGCTATTCACAATAGTATCAAGTGTAATGGTGAAACTAGGAAATGCAAGAATAAAATAAATATCAATTTTATATAAGACTATTTCGTTCCAAAAATAATTAAAATATCGGTAATATTTTTCAACAATACCCAAATTGGAACAGGTAAAAGCAATTAAAATATTTCCGTACGAAATGAGGAACTTCCTATTCTAACAGAGGTGATTTCGGTAGTTTAGATCAAATGATAAAGGTGAAAACCGAAACGGTAAAATTTATTATGGGCACGATTCAAAGGGTCGAAGGTTTTTATTATTCTGCATACAATTCCATTTTCCTATCACAAATTATCCTAGGCAGCGGTAAGCATAACGTGCAAGAATTCTCATAAATAAATAAATAAATATGGCTGGATATTTCACACAGCGCTATCTAGCCCCAAACTAAGCAGAGCTTGTATTATGGGAACCAGATAACTGATAAAATACTTATATACTTTTATATTGTAAATACATACTTATAATATATAGAAAAACATCTAGACCTGGAACAAATATCTGTAGATCATACACACATTTGTTCCGCGGTGGGAATCGAACCCGCTACCTCCTGCGTCTCAGCCGGCTATTCGCCCACTGTACCGGCTATTCGCCCACTGTACCACGGAGGTCGTCAATATTAATTATATCAGGTCGTGGTGGCTCTTTGACTAAAATTACGTTTATCAAATAAAAACAACGTATCATTATGAAATAGGATATTTATTTTAATTCTTATTCTAAGGAGATCTGCACTGATGTCCCTCATTTTGTAGTATTATACATTGCCCCCGTCTAAATAATCTATTAATGTATATAAGACTTGGCTCAAAAATAGGTATTCATCATGTGAATCTTTTCTATCTGGTCCATTCAAAGATTGCTTCGAAGAGCCCGCTCTTAGCAGCGGTACAACCGCTCTCTTCATCATCATCATCAGCCCACATCCACCCACTGCTGGATATAGCCCTCCTCGCTATCACGCCATTCTCTCCGGTCCTGTGCCAAGCGCATCCATTGCCTTCCCGCAACTCTCGCGATATCGTCCGACCATCTGGCTGGTGGTCTGCCAACTGGTCTGCGCCCTTCTTGCGGCCGCCACTCGGTGCTGCCCTGGTCCATCTTCCGTCTTTCCTCCTTGCCAAGTGTCCAGCTCATCTCCACTTCAGCTGGTTGATCCTTCCACCCACATCCACGACTTTGGTGTGGCGTCGTATTTCGATGTTGGATATTCAACAGCGAGATGCCTAACATGGCACGCTCCATTGCTCTCTGAGCAACTCTAATTTTGTGAACAAGTTCGTTCATGAGCGGCCATGTTTCAGCACCGTATGAGAGTATAAGCAGGCCACATTGATTGAAAACCTTTGGCATTGCAGAATCTTAGACCTGAAGACGGAATCTAGATTACCAAAGGCAGCCCATCCTAACTGAACTCGCCTGGATATTTCTTTCACCGCTCTCGTATACTTGATTAATATATCCTTAATAATTATATTGACGACCTCTGTAGTGCAGTGGGCGAATAGCCGGCTGAGACGCAGGAGGTAACAAATGTTTGTATGATCTACAGATATTTGTTCCGGGTCTGGTTGTTTCTTTATATATTTATAAGAAGTATGTGTTTACAAAAAAATGTAGATAAGTATTCTATCAGTTATCTGGTTCCCATAATACAAGCTCTGCTTAGTTTGGGGCTAGATAGCGCTGTGTGAAATGTCCAGCAATATTTATTATATCGATTGTATTTTTCTCTAATGTTATTAGAGAGCTCATCTGTATACCTATAGAAGTTTAAAATAATGGAGTTAGCTGATTTATCCTCTCACTGAAAAAAAAAGTTAAGCTGAATGTTTTATAGCAATGCTTAGTAGACTTTCAAAATAAACATTTGAAATTGTACATTTTAACTAACGATTATACGTCTAAAATGAGTGGGTTGAAACTAATTGCAATTACCCACATCAAATGTTAGTCTAGGTAGTTTAATTTATTTAGGAACAAAATGAAATAACCAGGTTGAATACTTAATTTACTTCAGGTAGTCCTTGTTCTGCTTTGAGAAGCGAGATAATTTCCTTGGAGCCAGGATATTTGTTCCAGGAATAGAATAAATTTAACCGTCTTTATAAGTGGATCTTTATTATAGCCCTAATTGTGTGTTACTAAAAAGCCTGTATTGTAATCGGTTGAGCCAAGCAGTTCTGTCACGGGGAATAAACGTCAGTATCGTCATTTTCAAAATGCTGGTTTTATTTGAATTATCGTTTCGTTTATGTTGATAACCTTTTCTTTTTTAAATGAAAAACAGTGACCTTAGGTTAATTACACGTATAGTAGAAGTAAGTAGGTATGTTAAGTAATTATCAATTTTTTGTAAGTTAACTACAAATAAAACAAGTAACTTTTTCACAAAAATATAACCGACTTCAGATAACAATAAAAACCAAACTACTCTACCAATTTTGATGAAATTTCCATCTAAATCTATATCTTTTAAATAAAGTACGGATTTTCTAAATTGGTTGATATACGGAGTTCTGAGCTAACAAACATAACATAACAAATTTAAGACTTATATGGTTTTCTTATGGATGCCATTGTCAGAGCTAGACCAAATGGAAATGGAACCACAGCGGAAGTACCTGCTTTCAAATAGAAAAATAATCATCAAAATCGGTTCACCCAGCCTAAAGTTCTGAGGTAACAAACATGAAAAAATACAGTCGAATTGAGAGCCTCCTCCTTTTTTGAAGTTGGTTATAAATGTGGCCGTCTGGCAAATGTGAAACATCTAAATTGGTTATTGAAAGAGTTTATATCTATGGAAAACCGTTTATAATCATCTATCTTATCTTATCAATATTTACGCAACATAAATACGCGCGACAGTTATTATCCATACTATTGCCAGTTACTGATACAGGACATCTTACCCTAAAACAATTAAATAAAATTAGTGGTACGCCCCGATTTGAGATCTCGCGAGTCTCCCATAAAAACAAAAAAAAATATATTTGTAACCTTTGATTATCAAAATAGTGCCAGAAAATCCATAACCATGATACTTGAAGAGGAAGTGGGCACCACCGCCTTACCTTTATCTGCCGCCAAATAGCAGTACTTGTGCTGCTGTGTTCCGGTTAGATGGTAATGGTATGTTCCTGTAATTACTGGCACATAGGCATAACAGCTAAGTCCTATAGTATGGCAACGTATCCACATAGAGATCAAGAAAACTTATTAGCTTGTTTTGAATTCTATGTGGATTTCCATGGGCTGCAGTAGCCACTTAACATCTGGTGGACTGCATGCTCGTTTGCCATATAAGTAGTATAAAAATAACTTGAACTACAGTTTCATTCAAATTACAGGTGACGGGAGTTCATGTACATTGGTTTTTTTGTGGTAGAAGTTGCAGTTATTCTGAATTTTATACTTTTCCATAAACTTGTGTCACTAAAGCTACACGCATACCAAATTTCACCATTGCGGGGTCACCGGTGTACCCTGTGAATTTTGTTAAAGTTCAGTATTTATTATGGCTAATAACTTAAAAACTGCAAGGTGCAACTAAGAATAAAAATGGGGTCGAAATGTACTCAAAACATTTTATTAAACGTACCACTTGACCGGATAGTCCTATATTGTTTATTTTTACCCCTCTTAAACCCCAATATTTCAACAACCCCACCACATTTTCCGCTCATTTAGTCACACCAAAATTGTGCCATCACTACCTACCTATACACCAAACTTCACGATGGTCTGATCAAAGCTTTGAAAGTTTTCCTCGGACAAACAAACATACATACATACAACGCCGATTTGCCCAAGTTGATTTGGAGATCTCGCGTCGCTCGTTCAATAAATCCCACCGTAATTCTATTGGAAACATGCCGTCACGGCGTGATGGCATACGAGTCGGCCTTATCCCCAAGGCGCGCCAATAGATGTTTCACATCAAAAACCCTATTTTCTTTTTAGCTCTTTATTTTGTACATTGAAAATCCGGAATTTGCATTCACCAACATAATAAAGTACACAGCAATACTCGATGAATTTATATAAATGCAAACTCTAGCTTATTTTATTTTGAATCTTTGTTACTTTTAAAAAGTTTTATCTAAAAGTATTTCATGTATCACAGTTTATATTTGTTAACAAGCTCACGGATCATTTGGAATCTTAGAACTCGGATAAGTTCAGTAATAATTAACTTCCATTGTTAATTTTTCTCCAAAATTTGACATGCAAATAAGCAACACTAAGGCAGAGCCGGAAGAATAATTTGAAACAAAACTTTACTTCGACGTCACCTCGCATAGGAAGCGTCTCAAAATGCCTACCTAAATGAAATTAAACATTTATAACAAAAGTTTTTGAAACAAGATTTGTCTAATTCGTAAGGTATATTTGTTTCATGAATAGTCAAAACTCATCGTAACCTTTAATTATTTGCAGATTCATTTTTATGCAACCTGAAAACTGCCCTGCTAATTGTACTTGCAGTAATCGTCATTTTTGAGGTATTCACTTTTTTTGCAAAAATGACATCAGGAATAAAAAATATTTTACATGATTTTTTTTATTCATCCTCATCATCTCAGCCCGTTTGCACCCACTGTTGGGTATAGGCCTCCGCTTTATTACGCCATTCTTTCCGGTCCCTTGCGAGTCTCATCCATTGACACCCAGCTACGCTTTCAATATCATTCGACCATCGGGCGGGTGGTCTGCCTCTTGGTCTACGAGCATCCCTTGGCCACCACTCTGTAATCACCTTTGTCCAACGCCCGTCATCCCTCCTAGCCAAGTGTCCAGCCCATCTTCACTTCAACCCTGCGATAATCATACCCACGTCCACAATCTTTGTGCGTTGTCGGATTTCTACAATGGGTATGTGGTCCAAGAGTGATATACCGAGCATGGCACGCTCCATTGCCCGTTAAGCTACTCTAATCTTATGCATATATTCCTTTGTGAAGTAAGAATGGGCAGAACACATTGGTTAAACACCCTGGTCTTGAGGCATTGAGGGATTTTAGACTTAAGGACGTCTTCTAACTTACTAAAGGCTGCCCAACCTAGCTGGACTCGTCTCGAAATCTCTTGTTTCTGGGAAATTGAGTCAAAGGATAAACAGTGTTCAAGATAAATGTAGTTGTCCACTGCCTCTATTGGGCAGTTACCTACGATTATGTTAGGTTTTGGACCTGCAAGATTGGTCATAACCTTGGTTTTGGACATGTTCATCCTAAGACCCACCTTTGATGAAGCTTGCTGAAGGTCTGCGAGCATTCCTTGGAGATCTTCAACGTTCTCTGCTATGAGGATAAGATAGTTTTTTTTTATTATGAACATGTTATTTATTTAGTGTGAAACGCAGGACATAATATTGCTTTTGCTAACAAGATCTGCAGCATTCAGCATATGCTAGAAGGTTGTGCGGTACTTGCTACGTTTACTGTACTTGATTTTTTTTCTTATATTTTGAGTAGACTTCGAAAGTTATTATTATTATTATTTACTTATTTACTTATTTAACCAGATAACAATTGATCTATTTTGTCAGTAAAAAGCTTAAATCTAGTGAGTTTCAACATCAGAAGACAGTCGAGTTTGTTGGCGATGACGTTCAGGATGGTGTTGCTGCTCTCGCATATGGTGCGCAGTAGTGAGGCTGTTTCTTTACGCCAGATGGCTTCAATGTTGTCTGCTCATGCTTTGGCGAACATGTCTGAGGCACTACAGAAGCGCGGAATATTTACTTGTGGTTTAAGTATCAAAATGTATGTTTCCCGCGATTATCTCATATTTTGCAAGTACTGCGTTTGCATTAAGGAAAGCAGAAAACACATGTGCAGAAGATATGGACGAGAAACGAAAACATTCAAAAGGTAAATATTCCATTCCCTCTTATGGTTGTCCAACAGAGATTGCTATTTAGTGATAAGACCGCCAACTGTATCACATAGATTTACGTTGATTTTATTTAATTGTTTTGTTTTATGAATGAATGAAAATTCTTTGTTATACGAGTACCTTACAAGCTAGACACAACAGATTAAAAGAAATAAACAAATAAAAGTAAGCATAATGGGCGGTCTTATTGCTTAACAAAGCGATCTCTTCCAGACAACCTTTGGATGGAGAGGATCAATGCTTAATGGAGGATTGGCCTAGGTGTAAAAAGAATAAACTTAATAATAGAAACAGAAAAATTACTTAACCCTAAATTGTTATATACATACAATATAAGTACATAAATAGTTTTAAATAAATATATATAATGGTTATAAATATTATGGTGTGCATTATAGTATTTTCTATATATCTAAATACCTGATTCCACATATTTAGATTGCAAATAACATCTGGATGTATTGTTACGTCAGTTGTAAGTACTCACGTTCTCAGTTTGAATAATTTTGCCTAAATACAAGTTGTTTTCAGACAAGGGGAAGCGTGTCGGATCAAACGTCGCCCCAGGGCGCTACAAATCATTCGGCAAAAACCTGTTGTAGGTAATTTAGGACGATATTTGCCTGTCGATGGGGTTACTAAGAGATTTCAATAAGGCCGGATAAATCAGCCTTTCCAAACAGTAAATAAAAAAAAATGAGTATGTTTAAGAGTTTACTGTACCTCAGCCCAAACTTGAATTTCACCCCCACTTCTCCGCGCGCCGCTGCACGTCCTATCTCGGCGTGGTTCATATGTTTGCCGGTTTTTTTATCATTCAGTCCCTTAATTATCTTGTTGTGTTTATTTCTCATTACTGCGTCTTTATAAAAACCAACTAAATAAAAATTCTTCCTAAGAATTACGTGTTCGTTTGGAGCGACAAGCGTCACGGGTACCCCGTCTGAAAGCCGAGGCCAGACTGAATCGCGAAACGGGCGTCCGGAGAGAATGGTTTCATTAGTGCAAAACTTAGATATTTTCATTTCATGATAAAATCATAACGTATTTTGAAAATTTAAAACACAATTGCCCTTATTTATGCTGTGTAGAATTACTG
Source organism: Philereme vetulata (assembly GCA_918857605.2). Lineage (NCBI taxonomy): Eukaryota > Metazoa > Arthropoda > Insecta > Lepidoptera > Geometridae > Philereme > Philereme vetulata. Next base: position 11,966,024 of record OU975432.1, read on the forward strand.
TACAAAGTTTCAAGATCTAAATTGGAGTATTCATCGCATAAGAACGGTTTTAAGATACATTTGGAGTCATCTTTTGATTTTTTTTCTATCGAGACAATTTTACGGAATCGTGTTTTCACAACACAGGCGCTCTAGCACGTATCCTTAACTATAACATATATGAATTACAAATTGAAATCACAAAATTTGTTGAACAAAACATTGTTTCAAAATAAGCGATTTATCGTCTCCCCAGATATAGTGCGCCCTTAATGACGAACCTGACCCTAATTACTAACATTAATTCGCGATGAGCTAGTTTCACCCACTGTGTATGGCGATATTTATCAACAGGTAGTGGATGCGTCTCCATTATACTTTATCCTGCTATTTGACTCAAAAGAGTTCTAAAGAGTTTGGAAAAAACTAGTAGGATTCTACTAGTATTTCAATCTCTCTGAGTAGCCTTTAGTAGATTATTCTGAGAGTTCTGATCTAAAGTAAAGTTTTTTTTAATGACCTGGAGATGGAACAATCATATGGCCCACCTGATGTTAAGTGGTAACCATCGCCTATAACAAAGTATTGCCTCGTAGGTCAGGCACCTTAGAAACGTGCCCTACGATACACTGCCCTGCATCCAATAACTTGACGCATATAGGTGTAAAGCCTCATGTACCTGTAATTTCACCGGCAACCATACCCATCAAACAGCAATGCTGCTTGGTGCCAGAAATAAGTATCGTGGTAGTTTTACTTAGAAAACGTTCGTGATTGATTTCAATCATTATTATAAACACGGAATTTTTCTACTAGGTTGACTGATCACATACGTGCAATGAAGAATGTCGACTCCAACAGTTCTGCAGTGGCGGAACATTCCCTAGATTCTAATTCGACGCACTACATACGTTTCGACAAGGCCCGGGTCTTAGCGAGAGAGAAGTTTTTCGTTCCTCGCAAGATCCGAGAGGCGATAGAAATAAGTCGTATGCCGAACTTAAACAGAGATAGAGGATAGGTTCTACCGCCAGCCTGGAGGCCATGTCTTCATGATGCAAGTGACAGAAGAGTGAGTGAACCTGGTAGTGACATAGTTAGTGTTGTGTGTTTGCCTGTACCGAGAACTACCGAAAAAGCAGCAGTGATGATAATGATGATGACACAGACTGTCAACACGATGGGCCTTCGTTGACCCAATCCCCACCACTCCGCCCGTCTACTCGCGCGCAGAAGGCAGCGGCGCGCAGTACGAGGCGAGACGTTATTCGGAGCGGATCACACTCACCCTGATTCACGAATTGAACCGAAACATTGTCGGTCGAAACACCGATAAGACGGTACGTGATACATTCCGTATTTATAATAATTACCGTGGTAGTACTTCTCAGGGCAAGAACTTTCACAAGGAACTCTACTTTTACTACTTTGAAGTCGGATTGCCATACGTAGGACAAGTACCGAAATTTCTCTTTGGATTCCTAAAAGTTTGTTAAGCCATAGAAACAAATTCCTGTGAGTCCGACATCAGATATAATTTGGTTGTAGCCGGTAGTGGTACAACACGGAGGTATTTGAAGGATCTTTCCCTGCCGAGGCTGCCGATACTCAAGATAAGCGCCCCTACAAATTGAGATAGCCCACAAACGGTAATATTTCATCTCATTATTTATTGGCAATCTCTATTGATATGAATGTTTTACTTTATCATGCCATCGAGAATTCGTTACCCATGAGTAAACAAAGGAGTAACGGATTATTATCATCATGCCAGCCACAGGACGTCAACTGCTGAACATATGAAAGAAAAATCATTGAAAAATAACTCACTTAAGTCCGATAAAAATGATACAATTTTGGCTGCCTCCCCTTAAGGCGATTTGCGAGTAGCTGATTTGTCTTATTTGGTGGCTTTCTCCTCAAGGAGGAATCAGTTTTATGTGCTCAAAAAAATATATGTTATTCATTGAACTTTTATCTGCAAAGTGAACATATAAAAACTTCTACTTGTTTATTTACTATGAGAAAAAAAAATTACAAAATGTAGCTGTTTTCGACTTTTAATTTGATTCAACCTCTAAACGACGTAAAATTTTGTTATTTTTCTTTCACCTAAATCTGGGCAAAGACTATACCTTCAAGTTGAACATATGATGCTGTGCTGTGACGGTCTTTCACGTGGCAATTAATTATTTTTTAATATTTCCGAATAATTAGCGGGCGTATCCTTAGAAGTGGTTGCGGGGGCGACTGGCGGCAGTGTACCGCTGACTGTGTACGGGAGTGTTGTGCTCGTCTGCCTCGCGCTCACCTATTTGCTGGTCGGTTAGATGCGTGTGGTAGAATGTGCGGGTGACGCAGGGCCGAAACAATAGCTACGCCCATTCGCTCAAGGTCATTGGCTACGGTTAGCGCCTTAAGTCGGCTTTCTAATAAAGGGCCATCCTAAGCTGCGCTTTCCATCCATGCTGTTTAAGCACGCATTGGAATGTGCAGCATAGGACGCCTTTAATTATATAATTAAGGTGTTTCTAATCGTAAGCGTCACGTTGGTTGTATAAGTGTCTTTCCCTTTGTTATTTAAAGGCGAACGCAAACGCAAATGTTTACAGCAAATAGACCTGTTTACACACGAGATGTTATGCCAGAAGGCTTAGGCTTCCGTTTATCTCCGGATTAAATATATCCCGCCTAATTTACGTGACTCTGTCTCACGTGATGAAATCTTGTTTGTAGGTTCAAGTGTGAAGAACAAGCAGAGATTGATATTGTAATGAATTGTACAATATTTATATTAAACCTATACTGCCATAAACCAAACACTGTGTCGAAAAAATCAGCTTTACATTTTGTTTTGAGTGTATGATGTTAAATTTGCGCTCGTAGTAAAAAAACCGGACAAGTGCGAGTCGGACTCGCGTACTAAGGGTTCCGTACTATTATCTATAAAAACGGCAAAAAAATCATGTCTGTTGTATGGGAGCCCCGCTTAAATATTTATTTTATTCAATAGCACAAATTTATTTATTTACCTTATTTGAGGTTAGTGCCGATTATGCTAGTCCATTAAATTATATGAGTGCCCATACAACTCAGAGGACTGTCTTAATTGTCGTCAACTATGTATGTATGGGGACACCTTAAATTTACTACTTCTTTATTTTTTGGATTTTTTCTTTATTTGTGCTTGTAATTTTACCTTGCTTTTGCCAAATTTCATGATTCTAGGTCAACGGGAACTACCATATAGGTTTTCGACCCAAAACCTGTAAGGTACTTCCAGTTGACCTAGAACTGTCAATTTTGGTTAAAAGCAAGGTTTTAAAGCACAAGTAAAGGGAAAATTCCGAAAAATAAAAAAAAGTTGAAAATTAAGGAAAATTTTGGTACTTTCGCGAAAATCTAAATTTGTCCATATCTTTTTATAGTGTTGACTCGGACCTTGAATTTTATACAGCTAATAGGGACTATAGACCTCAGTATCTGGTCGAAATTTCAACTTGCAAGATCCACCCAGGTTCCTGAGAAAATTGGTGGTGACACACGGATAGAAGGAGAAGAGAGTGATCTTATAAGGGTTCCTTTTTTACCTGTTGAGGTACGGAACCCTAAAAAGTTATAAAACAAATTACCCCCAGAAGTTTTTCGGAGTGTATTTGACTTAACAGTCAGAAATTTGAAGTTCTACATATGTGCTTCCAGTGTTTTATTGCTGATATTAACTTCTCATACTAACCTAACGCAGTTAGTTAAATAAAATAAATAAATAAAATTCATTTATTTCAGGCACAAAAATACGACCCATATCACATACTAATACAAAATACACTAAATACAACAAAACTGAGAACCTCCTCTTTTTTTGAAGTTGGTTAAAAATACAGAATAAACCACGGAGCAGATGCTCCAGTATAGTAATTTTTTAGTTCCGTCCAAGTGGACGGAAATCCAATACTTATAAATTCCATTTTTATAAATCTGGTCAGAGACAGCCCTCAGTACGCTATTGTTGGAGCGACTCAGCCTACTCCAAAACGACGCTACGCGAGCTCGGGTGATAGCGAAAAAGTCGGGAACACCCGCCTCGGAGAACATTCTCGACGCACTGCAGTATCTCGACAACTTCATAAGAGCCCGGTAGGCATCTGTAGGCGTACTGGACCCTTATGATGTTGATGGCCTTTCTAGTAAAATTAGACCAAAGTTGGCATGTGTACATACCCAAACAATATGCCCGGAATAGGGTGTGTTTTACGTCTGGACTGCAGTTTGTAAAGCGGCGTGCGAGTATGTTACCCCGGACGGCCAGCGCTCTCCGCTCTCGCTCGATGTCGTCATCATCTCTCAGCGTCTCCGTCTGTAAGTGACCTAGGTACTTGAACTGTTTAACCATTTTAATGGTTGTACCGTTCATGTGTACCTCGGGCACACGTCCTGGACCTAATCCTGACCTGAATATCATCAATTCGGTTTTCTTTACGTTATACTTTAGCCCATGAGCAACAGCATATTGCTCACAGACTAAAAGCAACTTTTTCAAACCCTTAATCGAAGGGCTGAGGAGCACCATGTCATCGGCATAGCTTAGGCTATGGACACAAACGTCGCTAAGATAGCAGCCTACCCTAGTGCTCCGCAGCTCCCCGATCAAGCTGTTAACATACAGGTTAAACAGGTCAGGAGAGGTCAACCCTCTTGGCGAACTCCGCATTCTAGTCTGTAGTCACTAGAGGTCGTGTTGCCCCACCTAACATTGTTAGTTTAGTTTCCGTACCAGTATCTCAACAGATTCACTACATGACTTGGCACCTTTGCTTCAATCAGTCTGACCCAGAGAATGTCATAATTTACGAGGTCAAAAGCACGAATCAGGCCTAAAAAGTTGAGTTAAGAAAGATCAAGTGTCGCGACTAATACTGAAACTTTCAATGAAGCGTCTAGCACTGAAAAATAAACAATAAATTGAATGACAACAAAAGGTGCCTAGAATAGACCATTACACGTCAAATGCATTGCAGAGTCGTATATAAAACGCCTCCTGCCCGTGGTTTTAATAAAAAATATACTTCTACCCACCACTTTTTATTTACGTAGGTAGGTACTGGTTTTATGTATAGCTTAAATGGCTTACAGCTATTATTAAAAGAGATTAAACGCTTTTTATTCGGGTACAAAAAGAACCAATAAACTAATTTTAGTTGTTTATGCTTTATATATACTTTCATATTCATGGAACACCAAACTTAACTAGCATATTACGTGTATGTAGTGTATATATACATGACATAATTCGTTGATCTGTTTTACTGATACAACAGAGATATTTTCGAATTATTCGGAATTACGCAGCCTCGAAAATTTACCAACAGTGTAAGCTGCTCTCAGTAAATAAATTTGTAAACTTCAATGTGAGCAGCACAAATATTGTTAATTTTATATGTAAATATTGCTTATTTATAGAAGCTTATTTACGATAATTTAAGTTTGTAAATGATTTTGATATCTCTTACAAACTTAAACTATCGTTAACTTTGAAACAAAAGCTTGAAATATCTTATAATTGTATTAGAAATACATTTTGCAACAGTTAGGCACTTGTCTCACCGCCGGCGAATAAGCGATTAGCTATCAACTATTTTCTCGCTCATGAAACGAACAAAAGATATTCATTCCGTGTCAATAAAAGAGACACGTATTTTAATAGTCGATCGCTGGCCGTTCACACTGCCGCCGGCGAGAACTCGCTCTCCACTATTTTGTCGTAGCGACTACAATACTCGCTCAGCGATACGCGAAACAAGGCGCATGTTATAGCCCAGCGAGACAACTGTAGGAACTACACACTCGCTTCTCGCTGCTCGCCAACTCGTTTCTAGTATCTAGCTCTACTCGCTTCTCGCTCATCGCCGGCGGTGAGACAAGTGCTTTATGAGACAACTCAAATTCATGAATCACTGACCAAGACAAAATATTTTGGTAACTTTCCTTCAAAGAAAATAAACAAATAAAAACGAATTTGCAATATTTTGGCTCGCTTACCATTACCAAAGTTATTTTTAAAGAACGTATCGTAAAAAAATGCAGCTCGTGATGACTCCGCTTTTTAGTTTTTGTTCAAATTGCAATTAGTGAAGAGTTTGCGAATCCTCCGCGTCGTGTCAGAGATTGATGACAATGGAAATTTTATACATCGTTAGTCAGGGCCGTGTTACGTAGGTGAGCGAGCTTTTATCAGTAATCCTATCCCTGTAGGGCCCAGAAATCGCGTGTTATATTTTCGTCGCGGAAGCCAAGAGGTTAAGCCCTTTAAACCGTATTTATTTCCACCGCGTCCATTAAAATCACAGCATTTGTTTCAATTCAATCACTGGCTGCCCTTGTTTCCTGGTTCACACCGTTCGATGACCGAAATGGACGGCTAAAACCCGATAAATTATATCACCAATATAATAAATACTCAAAATGACATTAATTTGCGAGCTGCGAGGGCAATCCGCCTGTAAAATGTCTATATATGCGATTGGTTGTTATAATCAATTTTTATACCGCGGATGGGCATTATTGAGCCGGACTGCGGACTCGGGCTCATTCGTTTGTGTTTATCAGCAGGGAAACCGATAACTCTCATTCCGCTCGGTGTGACGCAATGCAGAGATTAAAGGCTTACACTCGTAGCGCCGTCGATATGGAACCGGCTAGATCCAATATGAGCCCAGTCTGACGTGCATCAGCCTTCCTGTCAATATAAAGGGGTTATTCTGACGGCCGGCTATCTGTAGGTACCGGAGCTATTAATCCAAAATCGGAAAACTTTTTTACATAAAAAGCGTTATGTGTGTAAAATTGCATGGGCTGGTAACAAATCCTTTTAATGGAGTATGAAAACAGATGCGTAAATCTTGGCTGTTTGACCGGCTGACATACTGTTACAGGCAGTTAATCCGCTGATCCGGGTCGCAAGCTCCTGGATCAGCTGACATCGGGGGAATTCAGCCTCCTTTGTGGGGATCAGCGTTAAATCGTCACATCATATGCGCAATGCTCGAATTCAGCTATTCTGATTACGAAAACCCATTAAGCATTATGAATGAAATCTGTTAGGTATCGATAATATGACGAAAAACACTCTAGTATGACCCACATATGTACATAACATATTGTACGAAAACCTATTTTAAAATGCAAACACAGGTACTCAAAGTATTATCAAAGGTATCCAAATAATTCAACAAAAGATTCTCTATCAATTCCATTTCACAATAGAATAGGCATAATGACACTCGAAAATAGAATTACCGAATAAGAATCACACACAAAATGTAACTGGAGAAGTGTTTCAGACGTTTCTGTAAGTGTACGAACAATCTTTTAATTTAGTTAATTGCTAGTCACAGTGAAGAGGGCCGAGTTGTTCTTGAGAGATCACGAACGTCTTTATCCAATTTATTTAACGATGGAGTTTCGCTCATTAGGGACGGACTCTCGGCCGGCTCCGTCTCTTGGCTACCTCTGCATCTCTGCGTCTCGTTAGGCCCGTAAGGAGCGCCACGGAATGTGCACGGCGAATGTCTTTCAACCATAAACATCTCTACGTTTGCGAGGACGTTTTGTTACGTGATACTGAATTTGTGTAGACGGGCTATTTATTCGAGCTTGCTATCTCAAGTTGGCTTTCACGACTTAGATTTATACAGAAACGGTTATGAAACATATTCTCGAAGCAAATACAACAAAAACATAACTTAAAGGAGAACATTGATTTCAGATAAAGATAATATTCTACTTCCGAACGTTTAAACAACACGGGTCATATAGATATATCTCAGCGAATATCTCGTGTCGCCGCGTGCTCGTGACAATGTGATATAGACAATGCTTTAGAAAAGGGTAATGCTACATTCACATCCGGCAGGCTGCAAATAGGCGAGTAACTTGTGATATCACATATGACCCAGTGTCCATGGAGCTACAAAAGAACTGGAATGTCGGCAAGTTACACGATGTGAACGGCCCAAACAGACAATGCGTCGAGAAAGGGTAAGCTACATCGTCCTCACGTCCCTGAAATATGATTTCGATAAGTCGGGAGCTATTGGACAGGGTTCTTTTTATAAAATAGTTTATTTTACACATGCTTTAGTCGCGTTATTTATGTTGCTTGATTCGTTTTTAGAGAGAAGCACGATGTGGCAATTTATTTTATAACTGTTGTACGACAAAGTCGTTATTTTCGTCGTTTCAGTGTAATTGTGCACGTTATTTTACTGCAGTCACTGATAACTTTTCCTTACTTTTATTCAACGCGAAAGTCAATGTATGGATATTTGATTGCTTAAGCCAAAACCAATTAAACTGGTATTCATATTTAACAGTTCAACAGTTTGTAGGGTTTATCATAAATGCTAGATTTAATTAGAACCTTAGTTCGTAAAATGATGTTCGTTCAGGAGTTACCGTCTCAGCAGGAGTTATAATTAACTGGCCTAAGCAGAATTGACGTTATTGAACAGTGGCTGTGGCAGACGTCTAATCCTACGGGTTACGCTCTGAATACCCCAAGAGTTACAATTCCCTTCATAATAATAAATGACCGTCTTACGGAGCTACGATTAACTCATTATCACAGACCGAATACTTCAAATAAAGGCAGAGTAGAGCAGATATCGAACGGCTGTCATTACAGCTAAGGAATAACGTTATTAATCACTCGATATGATGCCGAGAAAAATAATATCGTCACATGCTCTCGACACCGTGAGATTAACACGTCCATTCTCGATTGCGATCTACTGAGCTATTTCTTTCTGAAAGTACCAACTTTAAGTATAAAATCCCTAAAATTAAAATCTACGAGCCACGCTCTTATTAGATCATATAACAAATAAATCCATGGATCTAAAAACAGCATTGGAAAGTAAATCAATGAATGTCTTGGCGTATCAACGGCATTCTACTGGCTGATATAAAATTACCAATTAGCTATGCGAAGGTATTACGGAAGCAACGAACGCATTTTAGTGAAAATGGAGATAGTCCGACGCCCCCGGAGTTGATAAAAGTAGTTGGAGGTAGACTTTACATTGTTGTGAATATTTATGAACGTTTGGATATTGTAACTCGGTGAAACTTCAGGCGTTGCTATGAATGGGTGGCATTCGCCTATTGTGTAGGTATCCTAGTTAAAAGTGGTGAAATACGAAGAGTTGCCTCAACAACTCCGGACTTGCATATTTATGAGTGTACTTCGAAAGACTTGAGTGATGAGGAAATAAAAGTAAATAGCCGTTGCACTGTTGTTTGTAACTTTAAAAGTAAGGGGAATACAATGAATTGTTTACCAAATCAGGAACAGTGAAACAAACCGACAATTTTATGTTTGTTTCTACGTATTTACCTATTCAAAAGATCGGAAAACCATATAAAAATGGATAGCATAAGGATAAAAAAATATGGTAATGGTTGGGGAAAAAGTTTCTTCGCATTTTTTAAGAAAATTCAAAACATTTTTTAATATAGTTTATTTACATTGAACTAAAGTATGTAGGTACCATTTTGTTCGATAATTTTTTGCCATCTTGTAGGTAGGGACATGATCCAATTGCTATAGAAATTTTAGGACTTCTGATCAAAATACCGCGACAGGTAGTTTTAGCAGTCCTCTCGTGATGTTAACCTGACACTGCCTAAAGAATTCTGAAGAGACCGAATCAGGTGGGAATCTGAAGGTGCAAGGTTAGGACTATACGGCGGATGCATTAACATTTCCCAGCCAAAGTCTGTTAATTTTTGCTGTGTGGCTAAAGATGTGTGAGGTCTAGCGTTATCATGATAAAAAACCACACCCCTTCTGTTGATTAATTCCGGCCGCTTTCTCTCAACTTCTTGCTTTAATCTCATCAGTTGTTCGCAGTAGAGTTCAGAATCGATGGTCCTGCCTGGTGGTATAATGAATAATTAACAGCTCATAATGAATAATGCCCTTCCAATCCCACCACACACACAGCATCACCTTGTTGCGAGTTAACCCGAGTTTCGCCACAGTCAGTGAAGCCTGACCGGCCTTTGACCACCACCTTTTTCGCACGTTCTTGTCGTACGTGATCCACTTTTCATCACCAGTTATCAGCTTCTTCAAAAATGGTTCGGTTTCATTACGTCGTAATAAAGAATCACAAATGAGTACACGGTTCATTAGGTTTCTTTCGGTGAGCTCGTGGGGTACCCAAATATCGAGCTTTTTTGTGTACCCAGTTTTTTTTCAAATGCGCCAAAACTGTTTAGTGGTCAATTCCCATTTGTGTCAGCTACGTCGTAACTACTGATATGCCGATCTTGCTCCAATTTTTCAAAAATGGCATCAATTTTATCCATAATAATTTTACCAGAGCGACGTGCATCTTTGACATCAAAATTTCCGGATTGAAAACGCTTAAACCAAATTTGTGCTACTTTCACAGACACTACACTAGGTCCATAAACATCGCAAACTTTTTTCGCGGCTTGCGTTGCATTTTTACCTGTTTTGTTGTACAATTTTAAAATGTATCGAATTTCTTCATTAGATTCACTCATCTTTATAGTACGAAAAACAAATAAAAATCACACATTTTCCTAATTTGAATTTGGAATTATCTTCTTTAAAATTTAAACTTTGAATGATACCAAAACCTGCCAGATACAAATAGATTTTATTAAAAGTTCATACATACTATAATGCGAAAAGACTTTTTCCCCAACCTATTAAATAAAATATAAAAACTTGAAATAGCCTCCGCACAAGAAATCAATTCATTACTATTTTAAGAACTTTATTACGATACAGCTAGCTAGTTTCTAATGTTACTACAATTTCAAGACATACGTCATGTCATATCTTAACCTTACAATATTGCATTCCGTTTGTCTTTGAGGCATTACAATGAAACTACAGAAGACCTGCAACGAGCATCTCTATCTAACACGATTGTTACATGGAACTATCTATTTACAGAAGCTTTCTGTGGTATTTTCTATATCAATCTATCTTTTTCTTTTTCTTACAATAAAATGAAAGACTTTTTTCTTTGGGGTTAAGTAAGATCCAAAGTTTACATGGATAAGCCTGATACGATTGACGCGCCATCGGAACTTCCGAATGAACCATGCTAACCATAATTACGAAAGCATTTGAAAGAAATAATCTTAGAAAATAAAATGTAACGAATAGTTATATTGTTTGATATTATAGATAATGCGGTAAATAAAATAAATATATTTGTTTATATTAACTTTTTCTTACATATGAAGAAAGTACCTCTAAATTAATTACCCGATATTATCATAATCTCGAGAAAATTTTGCTCGAGGAAATGTTAGAAAACTAACATATTAGATGCATACACAAGTCGGCCTTCTGTAATTTCTTTATTTTGTGTAACAAGCTGTCTTATACAATTGTAATATCACCTACCAGTATTTTATTCGACTGGGAATACTCCTCAAAGCTAATTTAAAAACTTATAACAACTTATCATATTCATTCAATAGACAATGTTTCGGTTCTATTAAGGCAATGAGAAAAGTTCACCGTGAAAAAACATGGTACCTACACTATTCTTAGCTGAAAAATTATATACATCAATTACGAAATAACTAAGATAATAATAGTTTGTAAATTATACTTTGGAAACTTTAACTATAAAACGTCATAACTCAGCATTAACTAGATTATCTCAATGCCTCATTGTGCCTATTTTCTCGTTTACATTATTATAAGGCTCGTGAAACATACAGATTCCCTGAAGTCAAATGCCTTCTATTAACCACTTATCACGCCCACGTATTTCACGGCTCACTTAGCCAAGATTACAGTTTTATGAAGTGCTTATATCAACCTATTTAGAGCGATCTAAGTTACTGTTAGTTGAGTTTGGGGTCGTTGGATATTTTAAGAACAATGGCGTGGTTAGCTTTACATAGCGTGTGAAAATACACTCACATTTTATAAACTTAGCTCAATAAAACCTAAAATATGTATGTTTTTTTCGGGAAACAGTTGCAAAATACAAATTCATTCTTGCGTATTATAGGTATATGTGCTGCCGTGTGAACGCGTGCAATGTCGAGTTTGATAAGTTACTATTTAACTGTTAGAATAAAATTGTTAAAGTTATTAATTATCTTACCTAGAAAACTTTCGTGATTGATTTCAATCATTATTGTTATCCGCGCCTTGGCTGCACTGCGAGGCGAGACGTTATTCGGAGCGGATCGCACTCACCCTGATGAAGGTTCACGAATTGAACCGAAACATTGTCGATCGAAACACCGATAAGACGGTACGTTTTAAATCTTCTATTTATATTAATAATTAGTTATGTTTTTGTACTTATTATTTAGATTGAAGTTTATAACATTGAACACAGGAAGACAATATTTTGATCGTATTACAAACTTAGAAAAACAAAAAGAAATTACAGAGTAACTCATTAAAATTATTCATAAAGTACATATCGCTGGCGTAATTTGCATAAATTACTCCAAAGAACGTTGAAATGAAGTCGTTTTGCTTTCAAAATATTTTGGCAATTTGTTGACAAAATAAATATTGAAGTTGGTAAAATGATTTCAACTTCACGTTTGAAGAAAAAGTTTATGATAACTCAAGAAGTGTTTCTCTTAAGTCACTGTACCAGTAATTGTAGTTAATTCTTTTATTTCTGTATTTTTATTGATGTTCAATAGAGTGTCTAATCTATCTAATACTTTAATACAAATGTGAATTACTTTTGTCTTCTATAAAATAAGAAAAAAAAAACAATTTATCTTGATTTATCGGACATATACACCTCTAAATTTTTGATCACTAAAAAATTATGAGATTATATGACTGAAATGGGACCCCAGTCTATAAAACCAGATAGTTCTCAAGACAAAGAGAGAGATCATTAAGGCATCGACCTCTAGTAATGACGAGAACGTTCAACCGCCTTCCGAATTCACGACGCGTGCGTTACTCTCAAACTTTTTACGATTATTACAACGATTTTTGATCCCTTCTTGTCAGCGGAGTCACCTTAGACTCTCACCCTCACATTTATTAACCGCTAAATGGTAATAGCAGCCGTGAAGTCATGATCAAGAGTTTATTCTGAGCTCATATTAATTCAACGTAAAGTAGACTGTAGAACCTAGAGAAGTTAGTTTAATAAGTTTGTGTACATAAATAACATCCAGAGCTCCAGAACATTCCAGACTGTACTCTAGGTTTCCTTAAGTTGTGGGTATCCGTAACACCTACGAGTAATATGATACCAGAGAAATATTTGCAAATCATGCAAACATTCTTATCGCAACGAGAAAATAAAACCTGCTCCTGATACGTCTTGGCTTATGTCTTATTTCAAAAATTTGAGTATAAACTTCATCATAGGTACCGTCCGTATTGTATGCAAGACGCGAGTAGATTTGAGGAAAACAAGCTCTGCCGTAGAGCCGCCTACATCCTCCGCGACGTAGCGCTCTACGAGTTTTATCGTATTACTCGAAAATGTGCCTTTTATATTTCAAGTTGATATCATAACTTTATCCGTTTCCAATAACATTTCTTTGTCAGTAAAAAAATCTAACATTCAGTAAGAAATAACATCCGATGTTATTAAAACATAAGTATCTCCCGCTTTGAGTCGAAAAACCAGCTCAAGTGTGCTGGAAAAACAGACAACACTCGACTTATATACGTACTTGATCTAGTTTCACTCCGCATGATATAAAAAGTTAACTGGGAAGTTCCTCTTGAAGTTATCTTCACTACATTCGATATAATGCGATATCGGGAGATATAGTGAGGAGTAAAGTTTGTTGTGGAAAGTTAAACAGTAGTACTTTATCGAGAGTTCTAGTGGTGGGTATCGAAACCGCGGCTATCCGTCGACTTGTACACAATGACTATCATATCTACAGGATGGCCGGTAGATATGGATTCATGTGTGTATTTCATGTGACGAATGATAGGAGGAGACACACAACCCGAACCCTTAGTCCGACAATGTGGCCGACGTTTCGAAATTTTATTTTTTTTAATGAAGAATATGGATGAACATATGGAACCGAGACGTGGTCACATGTCACTATTGGCCTTATGAATAAGCTCAGAGTTGCTCAACGAGCTATGGAGAGGGCTATACTCGGGGTTTCTCTACGGGATCGAATCAGAAATGAGGAGATACGTAGGAGAACTCAAGTCACCGACATAACCCGACAGATTAGCACGTTGATGTGGCAATGGGCAGGCCATATAGCGCACAGAACAGATGGCCGATGGGGCCGGAAAGTTCTAAAATGGAGGCCACGGACCGGCAAGCGTAGCGCAGGACGTCCACCTACAAGATGAGCAGACGACTTGGTAAGAACCGCAGGTCGGCGTTGGATGCAGGCCGCTTCCTACCGCAGTTCCTGGAGATCAATGAGGGAGGCCTTGGTCCAGCAGTGGACGTCCTACGGCTGATATGATGATGATGATGAATGAAGAAAACCTGGGTAAAAATTCCTGTTTTGGAAGTCGATGAAAAACATTTTATACGTATAAGTATTATTGATAGGTACAAAGTCTGGAATATATAGAAGTCGTGCAGATAACAGAGTTAAAATATCCTGATTGTATTTGTTGAGAATTTAACTTCAGGAAAATATATTCATTTACATTTTGGAATAACCCTTTTTTCGTGTTATCATACATATTCAAACCAAACTGTTTATTTAAGCGTCTAGCTTCATGCCCCTAACTTCAGCAATTCTAATTGTGAAACCTTAGCAAGAACCATTACAAGAATTTGGCCCTAGGTGTTTCAAAACCAGTTTTTAATGCGCTATGTGGAAACTGAAGGAAAGCTTACAACTATTGGTGCATCCACACTGAACTTACTTTTTGTGAAGCAACTCTTTGGTCGACAAAAAGTGACTTTGGTGTGGATGCACCTGAACACACAATAGTCCATTTACTAATATTATAAACTAATATTACGTTTTTACGACTAAACGGCTGGACTGATTTCGATGTAATTGTGTGTGTAATTTGTTATAGAGATAGATTATTTGACAACCTCCGTGGTGCAGTGGGCGAATATCCGGCTGAGATGCAGGAGGTAGCGGGTTCGATTCCCGCCGCGGAACAAATGTTTGCATGATCTACAGATATTTGTTCCGGGTTTTTTCTCTATATATTATAAGTATCTATATACAAAAAAAAAACAAAAAGGTATATAAGCATTCTATCAGATTCATATTTTCAATAAAAACATTAGCCTTCTGCGCAATTGGATAAAAAGTAGTCTATCCCAATCCTGGTCATAATAAATAAAATAAAAAATATATAAATATTGCTGGACATTTCAAACAGCGCTATCTAGCCCCAAACTAAGCAGAGCTTGTACTATGGGAACCAGATAACTGATAGAATACTTTTATACATTTTTTTTGTAAATACATACGAGTACTTATAATATATAGAGAAACAACCAGACTCGCCAAATAGCAGTACTTGTGCTGCTGTATTCCGGTTAGATGGTAATGGTATGTTCCTGTAATTTTGGCACATAGGCATAACAGCTAAGTCCTATGGTATGGCAACGTATCCACATAGAAATCGAGACAACATAATACCTTGTTTTGAATTCTATGTAGATATCCATGGGCTGCAATAGCCACTTAACATCTGGTGGACTGCATGCTCGTTTGCCATATAAGTAGTATAAAAAAACACCCAGAAAAAATATCTGTAAATCATGTAAACATTTGTTCCACGGTGGGAATCGAATCCGCAACCTCCTGCGTCTCAGCACTGCACAACGGAGGTTGTCGTATTTTTAATTATCCTGTATTTTTTAACAGAATACCTACATCTAATACTTCTAAAGTTACCCACTACGATATCACTAACATTGCTAAGGTATCATCTTAAAAAGTTTTAAACATTGCTTTATTTTTATTCTAAGAGCCTAATTTAAGCCCAACACAAACAAATGATACCAAAAGAGACACTGAAATCCATACAAAAGTTAATAAAATGTGCGTATAAACTAATTTGACAGAATTCGTAATAAAAATTTACATAATGCGAGAAAAGACCACTCACAAGAAAACACAAACGACGAGAATTTTATTTTCATGCTCACATTTGCGCAATTTGTATACAGAATGTAAATTAGAAAGCGCCTTATTTCAGGCAACGGGCGTCAGGTTATTTGGCTCAGTGTCGCGATGTCGCTTCACGAACAAAAATACTTATACAAATACAAGGAATAAAACCCTTAGTCACATTCGCTACGTTCAAATTGCTCTGCCCTAATGAAATGTTATGACGAATTTAATATTAGCTAGACCTTACTCGTTCTAAAGCGCTTAGCCCTAATGAAATGTTATGACGAATTTAATATTAGCTAGACCTTACTCGTTCTCGAGCGCTTAGCCCTAATGAAATGTTATGACGAATTTAATATTAGCTAGACCTTACTCGTTCTCGAGCGCTTAGCCCTAATGAAATGTTATGACGAATTTAATATTAGCTAGACCTTACTCGTTCTCGAGCGCTTAGCCCTAATGAAATGTTATGACGAATTTAATATTAGCTAGACCTTTCTCGTTCTCGAGCGCTTAGCCCTAATGAAATGTTATGACGAATTTAATATTAGCTAGACCTTACTCGTTCTCGAGCGCTTAGCCCTAATGAAATGTTATGACGAATTTAATATTAGCTAGACCTTACTCGTTCTCGAGCGCTTAGCCGTAATGAAATGTTATGACGAATTTAATATTAGCTAGACCTTACTCGTTCTCGAGCGCTTAGCCCTAATGAAATGTTATGACGAATTTAATATTAGCTAGACCTTACTCGTTCTCGAGCGCTTAGCCCTAATGAAATGTTATGACGATTTTAATATTAGCTAGACCTTACTCGTTCTCGAGCGCTTAGCCCTAATAGAATGTTATGACGAATTTAATATTAGCTAGACCTTACTCGTTCTCGAGCGCTTAGCCCTAATGAAATGTTATGACGAATTTAATATTAGCTAGACCTTACTCGTTCTCGAGCGCTTAGCCCTAATGAAATGTTATGACGAATTTAATATTAGCTAAACCTTACTCGTTCTCGAGCGCTTAGCCCTAATGAAATGTTATGACGAATTTAATATTAGCTAAACCTTACTCGTTCTCGAGCGCTTCGCCTCTCGTTATTTCTGCGTGCATTATGTTAATGATAATTTTATTAAACTTGTGCATACCTCATTACTTTTATTTGTATGTTTGTCTTTCATGAGCCCGACATAATGCTGAATGCTTTGAACAAGGGGAATATTTAGCACTCTATTAAGAACATATTTAAGGGTTACTAATTTGATAAAAACTTATTAATGTTTGACAACCTTCTCGCCAGATAGATTTTGTTATTCGGCGCAAAAAGGCTAAATTGGGCCTCAAAACTTTGAATCTCCAAAGTAAAGTGCGTTTCAATGTCCACGATCAACTTTATTTATATCCTTTCAAATAAAGTTCCTAAAATAGCTGTAATTTGATTAAATTTTAGTTGAATGCCCGCTATTTCGTATGTAAATTTTATGGACCTCAACATCAGCGGCCGTATCCAGCTATAGCTAAGAACCATCCAGGAGACTGTACTTATGGGTACAAAAACAAATATTTATCAAAATCTGTCAAGCCGTTTAGGAGGAGAGGAATTACGAACACTGATTTTTATAAGAATATAATAGAAAATTTTGATCACAACATTTCTTTGATGATAGCCAAGCGCTTGGCCACTACCTCACCTGATGGTAAGGGAAGGTGTGATCGGAGATGGAGCACGCTTGCCTAGAAAGTACCTATACACTCTGGACTTGAAAACTCCAAGATTATACTGGTTTGGAAAAACTGGTTTACATAAATGAGTTCCACTCCTTAATTGTGCTAACAAGAAAAGTTGAGGCAAATCGTTTGGTACGGCAAGATGGTTTGCCGAACAGGTATGGGTGGTACTTCTCGGTACGTCTGCTTGTCCGGTGGTGGAAGAGGGAAGGAGGGATAAGGTCATGAATTGCGCACATTCATCAAAATGAACCTCGTAGTAGATTTATTGTGATAAGTGAGTTTTAAAATTTTATCACACATTAACAATTAGTGTTGTAATTATGGACTAACAGATTTTTTGTTTTTAAAGTAATCCGACACTTACCGGAAATCTTAAGCTTATAAAATAATCTCAAAAACTTTCGAGCAGCACAAGACTGGAACCCGTCGTTTAAATAAGTCACATTTGTTGTATGGGAGCCCCCCTTAAATACTTATTTTATTCTGTTTTTATTATATTTTGTTGTTATAGCGGCCACAGAAATACATGATCTGTGAAAATTTCAACTGTCAAACTATCACGGTTCAGGTGACAGACGGACAGACAGATAGCGGAGTCTTAGTAATAGGGTCCCGTTTTACCCGTTGGGTACGGAACCTTAAAAACTACCATTTCAAACTGTAAAACCAATAAATTACTTTTTCATTACTTAAGCTCTAAAAGTTGGTAATTGAAAACTCGATATTGGCTTCGTAAATGCGACTTACGGTTCTAAGTAAATTTTGGAAATAGAATGGTGTATTGCATTATTAAATGCTAAAATTAAATCCAACCTACACGATAAACACTTTATTTCTATTTAAAAGTAAGAGGCCACATTCATAATTATTAATATATAATTAAATAAAACCTCCATGACAAAATCTTATCACACTAATATTATAAATGCGAAAGTTTGGATGGTTGTTTATTTATTTGTATATTTGTTACTCAATCACGTCGTAACGGCTGAACCGATTTCAATAAAATTTAGTATTTACGTAGATTATAACCTGGATTAACACATTCTTTTTATCCCATAAATTACGTACCATGGGATAAAAACCGGCCAAGTGCAAGTCGGACTCGCGCACGAAGGGTCCCGTACCACAATCTATCTATCTACACAATCTATATATTATCTACAAAAACGGCTAAAAAATCACGTTTGTTGTATTCTGTTTTTAGTATTTGTGGTTATAGCGGCAAAAATAGAAATACATCATCTGTGAAAATTTCAACTGTCTAACTATCACGGTTCATGAGATACAGACTGGTGACAGACGGACAGACAGCGGAGTCTTAGTAATAGGGTACCATTTTACCCTTTGGGTACGTAACCCTAAAAATGGGGTGTCAAAGTTTCTATAGAAAAATGATTTTGGTCTTTGGGCGTCCGAAGCCGCTGGCGGGTCAGCTAGTGCCTAATAAATGAAAGAGGCCATAGTCTAGTAGTGAAAAAAACGATGGATACCGGCAACACAAATTTTTTTACAACAAACCGTTATAAAAAATCTTTTTTAATATCCCCTCTTCTCGTGATGAAAAGCTATATAATATACTGGCAATCAATAACACACTCAGTTAGCGTGCTCGTTCGCATTCACTCGCTCGTACACCAATATATAAAAAAGGTAACGAAAAATAGTAATTATTCATTTATATAAATATATTAATTAAATTATTGTATTAATTATATAATTCATTTATATATTATTTAAATAATTGTAGGTCTTAAGAAGTAAAATATGTATTATACAATTTTGGGGATTAGTTTAGTGCCAGGTATGGCTTATCTCGGGTGTACATACATAGATAGATCACTTACAGCCCTTGTATGAAAATGTTCTGTTTAAAATTCGTGTATCTATTACCTTACATTGTACGAACAAGCGGCATTGTATTGAATGTACAAAATCGAATGGTTATTCCCGGCGGGGTCGATGAAAAAATGTTTTGCTGTGAACGTGCCGCGCTGTCCACTGTGAGATTTACACCCGCCCATTACTGCCCTAGGTAGTAAAGCTATTGCTTAGAGTAAAATGTTGGATTGGTAACAAATAAGCGCAGATTATTTATTAGATTATACTGTGTTTTACCTTTTGCATGTACAGATAATTTTAAATCGGCCTTTAAATAAACCTTATAACCTATATTATAGCACTCAGGAATAGTGTAGCTTCCTATAAGTAAAATAATTTTCAAATCGGTGAAGTTGTTCCGGATATTTCACATGACATACAAATTTTAACTCTTTATAATTTAACTGTACGTAGTATATTATTTTTATTGCTTTTCATATGTTTGTTTCTGTAATAAAATAATTAAGAGAGAGTAGTAATATGAGTTTTAAATCTTTTTCTATATATTTAAATGTGGGTCGCTTCCAAACGAATTAGTTTATAATAAAAATATATCATTATCATCATCATCAGCCGGAGACGTCCACTGCTGAACATAGGCCTCCCTCTTAGAACGCCACAACGAGCCGTTGGTAGCCGTTTGCGCCCAACGGTTCCCCGCGATTCTTACTAGATCGTCGGTCCACCTTGTGGAGGGCCGGCTTACGCTGCGTCTTCCAGTCCGTGGTCTCCACTCGAGAAACTTTCTTCCCCAACGGTTATCGGTTCTACTAGCGATGTGGCCTGCCCATTGTCACTTCAACTTGCTAGTTTTGAGAGCTATGTCGGCAACTTTAGTTCGTCTGCGGATTTCCTCATTGCGGATTTGGTCACGCAAAGATACCCCGAGCATAGCCCTCTCCATAGCTCGTTGAGCGACCTTGAGCTTGGTCATGAGGCCATGAGTAAAGGACCACGATTCAGTGCCATAGGTCATCACTGGCAACACACACTGGTTGAAGACTCTGGAGAATTTTGGACGTGAAGATATCGCGAAGTTTCCCGAATGCTGCCCAGCCGAGTTGGATTCTTCTTTCTTTATTTATTGTTTATTCTTTATTGTACACAAGAAAAAACATTATAAAGTACAAAAATAGAGGACATGTACAAAGGCGAGCTTAACCCTATAAAGAGTTTTCTTCCAGCAAACCTTTGAGGCTAGAGAGAGAGATGATTTTAAAGGTAGGTGCGTGTACAAGAATCATAAATATGTACATATATCTTAAACAAATAAAACGATATATACCAAAAGAAAGTAATAAAATGAATGAATATAATAAATAAAATAAATAGACTAATATATACAAAAATAAATATATACCTACAATAAAATAAAATTACAGAGAAAGATAGTGCTCTTTAACTTTCCGTTTGAAAATGTTAAACGACGGACTAGCGCAAACTTCATGAGGCAGGGCATTCCAAATTTTCACCGCATAAACGGTAAAGGAGCCACCATAGCGGCTTGAAGTGAGGTGTTTTGAGGAGAAGGGACTTAGAGGACCGGGATGTCACACTGCGAGGGACAAGGAATTCGAAGCGTTCACGGAGGTAGGGAGGAGAGAGTGGACAATATAATACTTTAAATAAGAGTGAAAGAACGTGAAGACCACGACGAAAACGAATAGGGTGCCATTCTTCGTGCGACCTCTTTATCGAAGTTGGACTTACCTAATTGGACAGTTTGTCCTAGGTATACATATTCGTCGACAATTTCGAGAGTATCGCCCCCAACAACTACCGGTACGGGTGCAACATGAATATTTGACAGAATTTTCGTTTTATCCATGTTCATTTTAAGACTCACATGTTGGGAGACCCTACTCAGTTCGCTGAGCATGGTAACGAGCTCCTCGAGCGATTCGGCCATAATTACTATATCATCGGAAAAATGAAGGTGAGTGATGTATTCGCCATTGGTATTGATGCCAAGTGTATCCCAGACCAAGAGGTCTGGGATACACTTGGCATCAATACTCTTGTTTGAAAACGTCCACCAATGCGTTCGTGAACAGTTTCGGAGAAATTACGTCTCCCTGTTTCACGCCTCTCTGCAATTGGATATATTGCAATTGAAAAAATATATATTTGAAGTTAATGTTTGCACGACCGTTCTTATACAAAGACACTTTGTGATCAGTTATTTTTGATAAAATTACTTAACTGCGAGTGTGAATATTAGACTCATAGTTTAGCAAACACCGGAGCGTAGATCCAGCATGTACGCGAGCCTTAATCGAAACCCGCGTTGATTACTGGAATAAACTGAGTTACAAGTAATTAAACAGGCACGCTAATTAAATTGAGATCCAACAGAAATAATTTGCGGTTACTCGAACAAAATTAATCCGGCATAAGCGTGCATTTTATATAACGCCTACTTTGTAGTTACTGCGACTGTAAGCGCGGATGAAAAACAGTTTAGTTTAATTAACAGCACTGTGTGGTTTTTTCCGGTATAATTATAACAGTAATTTAATAAGGATAAGCTAAGGAAGACTTGACAACCTTGATTTGGTTCATTATTACCGGCATGTGGGAGTGGATTTGACGATTATTCGACGATTCGTTTCGTTGTCGGTCAACGGACTGATAGCAAACAGACAGATCTAATAACTAGGCTCTCGCTGGGAGGTTGGATCAATGGTCAAATACAGAAGGCGGTACTCCTGGAGTCGGCACGCATAATCAGGAGGTTCTTCTCTCTGCCGCCCTAGCCACCGATCGCTTGGGCCTGGCTTCGCGGTCGGGGGTTTACCGTTTTAACTATATTTTGCACTTTAACGTTTGATTTTTTACGAGACCTTGCAGTTAAACATATTTTGTTTACAAATGAGTTTTAAAAGAAATATATGTAAATAATTATTTATTTATTTATGCTGATAACAATTGATTCATTTTGTTAGTAAAAAGCTTAAATCTTTAATATAAATACGGGATTTATCACGTACCGTCTTATCGGTGTTTCGACCGACAATGTTTCGGTTCAATTCGTGAACCTTCATCAGGGTGAGTGCGATCCGCTTTGAATAACGTCTCGCCTCGCACTGCGCGCAGCTGCTCTCTGCGCGCGAGTGGACGGGCGGGGTGGTGGGGATTGGGTCAACGAAAGCACAGTGCGTTGACCCGCTGTGTCATCATCATTATCATCACTGCTGCTCTCTTCTGTAGTTCTTGGTACAGGCAAACACACAACACTAACTATGTCTCTACCAGGTTCACTCACTATTCTGTCACTTGCTAAGCTTAAATCTAGCGGAATTTGTACCTACTGCGATTTAGTCCTCTGCGTGAGTTTCACATTAGAGGACAATTGAGTTTTTTGACTTTAGCGTTGCGTTGCTGCTTTTGCGTACCGTGCCAGAAGACACTTTTTAATATCAGTTCTTCTAATTTACATAGTATAAAATGAAGTCGCTTCCGCTGTCTGTTTGATTAGATCTTTTATACTACTCAACGGATTTTAATGCAATTTTCAGCAATAGATAGATTAATTCAAGTGAAAGGTTTATATGTATAATATATACATATTAACTGCGAACGTAACTGTTTGTTTGCTACATTTTCATGACTAAACGGCTGAACGGATCGTAATGAAATTTGGCAAGTAGATTATAAAAAGATATTAAAAAGTAGCCTATGTCCTTCCCCCGGATTTATATTCTGGGGAAGGACATAGGCTACTTTTTACCCAAATGCGCAAAAGGAGGGTTATGTTTTTTATTGAAATACCACGCATGCGAAATCGCGAGCGGCACAGCTAGTTTACAATAAAATAAACAAACACATGAAATTCTATGCCCTGTTTCATTGCAACTCTGAGCCTGGCTCTTGGACCTGGCTTCTCTTCTACAGAAGCTGTATAACTGCCATTGTATGACCCTATCACAGAAAAACATAAAATCCTTAACTTTAATGTATACTATATATACTGTGTCGGGTTTCATGTGGAACGGTGTGGTCCAAACGAACATCATCGATGGGGGGACCCATGGGCTACACGAATTACCTCCAACTCCACCTACGATTTTTGAAGTGAAAACTTATTTAGGCGCAATGGGCATTTTTAAGATGGAAAAAAACCAATGAAATCGCGACACTGTTACCGACACCTCTGTATTTTTTTCCTTAACCTACGTCATCCCACTGCTGGACAAAGGTCTCCCACACTGTCTTTCAGGACTTTCGCTCGCGTGCCAAATCCCACCAATCTGTCTCGAAGGCATCGAGGTCGTCACGCCAGCGTCTACTAGGCCGTCGTCCATCTTCAGGCACCCACTGCGTGACGATTGTTGCCCATCTGTCCGGGTGCATTCGTCTAACATGGCCCGCCCAACGTGGCATTTTAGCCTGGCAGCCTTATTTCCTGCATCAGCAATGCCGGTCTTTAAACACAGCGTGCTGTTACGGATTCTGTCAATCCTCTTTACTCCAAGTACGCTGCGCCTCTGTATATAATTTTATAATTTTTTTTAGTTTGTGGAGGAGCTTAAGACCACTTTCTTAGTGAATTTTCATGTTTATGCGACATTCATCATGCTCTTTTTGCAACAACCAAATTTTTTAAGTGATAACTTTTTAAGGCGCGTTGGGTATTTTTTGAGATGGTAAAAAATCAACTCGCGACCCTGTTACCGTTACCGACGCCTCTGTATATAAGTATCTGTAGTGTAGTCTGTTCAAGTTTTTACTTCTGTCGGTATTCCTGGAGTGCCAGTATTTTTTTATAGCTCAGGAGCTAGGGATTTTGTGATTATTTGTGTGCCCTGATTACAATAATTTCCTAAGGAAAAAAGTTTATGTAGAACTATAATCTTGTGGTAAATTCCATGTCCTCAAATTTTGTATGCGTGTAGCTTTAGTAACACAAACATAAGCAAAAGTATGAAACCCAAAACAACAACAACGATCTTTAAACGTATTTAAGATAAGATAAGATTCGATAACTCTTTATTGTACACCAAAGTAAAATACAGAACATAATTCTTGAAAAATTTTACAAAAGTTTTAGTACAATGTGCAGTCTTATCGCTAAAATCGATCTCTTCCAGACAACCTTTGTATGGACAGGATTATAATGTATCACATGACGGCGGTGCATCTATATACAATTATTATTAGCGATTATTATACGCTCTTAAGCGTATTACGCGACGAGCGTATTAAGCGACTAAACATGTTTAAATTTTACGTAAGTGCTTGATTTGACAACTCCTTAAATTATATTTAGCCACTAAATACGTTTAGGCATCGTTGCGCGAGTCGCCCGCCCTAAGAATATTTTTTTTGTTTTGGGAGACTCGCGAGATCACAGTTCGGGGCGAAGCACCACATTGAATTACCTACCTATTTAATTATATTTAAAAACTAGCTGAGCTACCCGCAGATTCGCACGCGTATTTTTTCAATAAAAAACATTACCCTACTTCTACGCAGTTCGGTAAAAAGTAGCCTATGTCACCCGGAGATAGTATAGCTTCCCAACGGTGAAAGATTATTTTAAATCGGTCCAGTAGTTTCGGAGCCTATTCAATGCAAACAAACAAACAATCAAATCATTCCTCGTTATAATATTAGTATAGATAAAATAAAATTCGTTTATTGCAGGCACAAAAATACGACCTATATCACATACAAAAATAAACAAACATAAATACAATACACTACAACAAAATTGAGAACCTCCTCCTTTTCTGAAGTTGGTTAAATACAGAACATGCCACGGAGCAGATGCTCCAGTGCAGTCATTTTTTATTTCCGTACAAGTGGACGGAAATCCGATACTTATAAAATGCATTTTTATATATCTGGTCAGAGACCTCAGTACGCTATTGTTGGGGCGACTCAGCCTACTCCAAAACGATGCTACGCGAGCGGATGATAGCGAAAAAGTCGGGAACACCCGCCTCGGAGAACAGGCGGAATAATATTAGTATATAAAATAGTTAAATATGTAATCAATAAATATATAAGCTACCTACATACATCCTCATCTTTCTGTCCTTTTCTCACGTATTCTAACACTATAAGTGAACTGGAAAAATCCAAAGACCCTGTCTCAACAATACGATAGTAAACAAGAAATGCACTGAACGGAAATAAACTTAGCTAACTTTGGTACATACAAGACACGCTAAGAAATATAAGCTAAAATATGAAAGCGGGCAGCTTTTCACTTGAGTGTTCTTTAAAAATAAACTTGAGAAGGTGTCTGAAGACAGGAAAGTTTACAGAAGGATCGGGAAGTGGAAACAACTCGACATCAAAACATTTCAGAGTAGAACAATTCAGTACAGGAACTGTTAATTAATGGTTAAAATTAGTCAAACACAACGTTGAATACCTAAACTTGTTAAATGTTTCAAAAGGTGTGCCTAGAGTTTTTATCTTCAAAAGGAAAAACAGATTTTGGTATGCCACTCACGCGTTTGGTTCGTTTGTAAAAGTAACAATGTTGAGTGGGAAAAGAGTTAAAAGGCTTGTGCCCTCGTATCCACTTCAAGAACCGAGCAGGGTTGCTGAACACTTTCAGAACCAAAAAATATTTATAAATAATTACGACGACCTCCGTAGGGCAGTGGGCGAATAGCCGGCTGAGACGCAAGAGGTAGCGGGTTCGATTCACGCCGCGGATCAAATGTTTGCATGATCTACAGATATTTGTTCCGGGTCTGGTTCTCTATATATTATCAGTATGTATTTACAAAAAAAATGTATATAAGTATTGTACCAGTTATCTGGTTCCCATAATACATGCTCTGCTTAGTTTAGGGCTAGATAACGTTGTGTGAAATGTCCAGCAATATTTATTTATTTAATTAGCTGTTGCCCGCGACTTCATACGCGTTACACTACTAAATGTGTCGGTAACTTAGAAATAAAGCTAAACTCGCAGTGGCGACTTGACTTGACACCCCATTTTTATCCTGGGACCTGATTTATGGGATAAAAAGTAGCTTGTATGTTAATCTACGTAGACTAATACATAGGCTACTTTTATATTTCTCTTTCCTTCGTGTCAACAGCTTACAACGTATTTAATTCGCAATTTTTCATATTAGGGTTGAGTAGAACCTGGCCACGTTCACTGCATTCACGGTAGCCTTATTAAGATCGTTCCTTGTGCAGGTCGTACATTACATACTTAATTTCATCCATTCAGCACAAGATTGAGTAACAAATAAATAAACATCCAAGCTTTCGCATTTATAATATTAGTGTGATTAAGGCATATTAATAATATACGTGAGTTGTAAGATTTTTTAAAACTTACTGAAGCTTGTCTAATTATTCAGCGCAGTCCTTACATGGATGGGTGACCAAAGGCATTTATAACTTCTGTGCTTTGGAAGGCACGTCATGTTATCATTATCAGCATCATTCACAGCCAGACTTCACCCACAGCTGGTGGTGCCTCATGCGCTAGTCTCATCCATCGATGCCGAGGCCCGTGACTTACCAGTATCGGGACTGGTACTACCAGGGACTACCAGTCCCGACTATTTTTGAAATAAAACTTCTATACGCACGCTTGACTTGGGAAGTAAGCTGGTGAATGCGTGACGAGAGCGTTACCAAAAGTGTGATCGGGTGAGGCGAACGGAAGTTGAGAGAGATAAGTTAGTGCAGATAGAAAGAGAGAGAGTTATATTATATTATGTTTCGTATATTACTGTAGGAGCAAGAGAGAGGTGTGAGCACACATTTTCTTTCTCTCTTTCTCTTATAGCCAGTTACGTTTCGTATATCTAAGACAGATGCAGGTCTATTGACTGTATCACACTGTAGGAGCAAGAGAGAGCAGTGCGCGCGCACATTTTCTTTCTCTCTTTCTTTGTGCATATATATCAGTCAGTAGTTCGTTTGCGATTTCTTGATTATTATTCGTAATTTCATTTCGTTCTTGAACAATTTTTTGCTTTAGAAAGTACACTCGTTTATTATTTAAAAAACAATAAATTATTGCCTTTAGAGGTCTTATAAAGGCTTAATAACACTGACACCAGGTTAGGTTACTAGTTTAAGTTCGCACATTCACGAATGCGTCTTGGCGTCCTTAATAGCTGCGTGTACGAGATGGAAAAAATTAAGCGATAGCTAGACGCTTCAGATAATAAATATCTTTAACCACAGAGCGTGAGCTAAGGTGATAACAACCAACATGCAGGACTAGCTGTTGCCAGTGGCTTCCCCTCGTTGTTCTGGGGTGCAAAAATACGTATAGAAACTTTGACATCCATTTTTTATCACATGGAAATTGATTTATAGGATAAAAAGTAAAATAGTGTGTTAATCTAGGTTATATATAATCTACGTAAATCAGTTCAGCAGTTTCGACGTGAATGAGTAACAAACAAACAAACAAATAAATAAATAAACATCCAAACTTTCGCATTTATAACATTAGTGTGATTGAACCCGCGAATCCGATACAACAGTAAAGCAAAGCCAAGAGGGGTTGCAAATTATGTTTTTTTTTTACAGAGATTAACTCAATACTTTTTGAGGAAAATACAAGACGAAGTTGATAGGCACTGTTTGAGAAACCATTCGATTTATTACGCTGCCTCATCGTATTTGTCACTTGGTTCCGAAAATAACGGAGTCTCATATTATCCTTGTAAATTCGCTGGAAATCCTGCCACTTAAATCAGAAAACAACAGTAATTACTACTTGACGGGACAATCAATTGCGAATACGGATGTGCTCCTAGTATTTTGTCATATAAATTAAATTGTTCAATAAATCTATAATTTTTTTGGTTTTATTGAGATGCCGTTAAACATATAAATCATCATCATCATCATCATCAGCCGGAGACTGCTGAACTTAGGCCTCCCCCTTAGATCGCCACAACGAGCGGTTGGTAGCCGTTTGCGCCCAACTGCTCCCCGCGATTCTTACTAGATCGTCGGTCCACCTTGTGGGGGGCCGGCCTACGCTGCGTCGGTGGTGGTAGCTAGATCGCTGCCGGGGATTCTTAGCACCCCCTGCTCCGCCACTGCCCTGGTTGCTAATACTTTCAGGGATGACGGAGCCGCCGGGGACTGGGGGCCGTTCGTTTATTGTGTCAATCATCATAGGGGGGGTTTTGCCATAATCACCACGCTTGGCAGGCGGCTTGGTGATCGCAGTGGTTGGTGATTAGTACACAAAAGAATGCTGCTGCCCATTCCCTGGAACATCTCCCTTTGCCGGCTCACATGGCTCCCGCGGGATGAGAAGGGGTGGCCCTATTATTACGCCGGGACCACACGGCAATGTAAATAAAATGTGAGTAAAGTTAATCCTAATTAAACATTGTATGTATGCTACAAAAGCATCATGCATTTTCTGGTGAACTATTAATCATTTTTATTTGTGGGGAAACAGGCTTACGGACCACCTGGTGGTAAGCGGTCACCGTCGCCTCTTGACACCGGCAACACCCGGGGTATTGTCGATGCGTCCCGTACCCTGTAGAAACCACTTTAGATTTCTCTTGAAGCGTGCCATGTCGTAAGCTAATTGTCAATCTCAGATCCCTAAAACTAAAACTCAATATTAATTTATTCCATAATATGCCTAAAAACATTTATATATTCAAAAGATCCAGTTTTATTACACCTGGTTCAAAGGGTTGTAGAGATGAGAGTTTTAAATGATGTACAAAATAACTTGGTGTATGTATAGGAATATCTGAAGCTTCCGGCAGCCCTGAAGACTTGTAGACTGTATTCCGGTAGGTGGTTGTACCGATTATTGATGCTCGAAAATCTATACGTTTTGATTTGCATGCGCTTGTTTATACACACAGAAAGATTAAAACACGCAAATAACAGTTTTTAACTCCCGATTGAAGTTATAAAGGCTTGTATGTGGATATTATCTAAATAAAGGGACGGGCCGATTTTAAAGGGGATTATAGATGTTGTTATATAATATGTGAAATCATTCCTAACTGCGCTTAGTGAAAATTAGTGTTGTCGTTTTCGTTCGTCGTAGATTCATAGGTTTTGCTTAAAACCTAATAACCAAATTAATTAACCAAATTTAATGATTTTTTTTTAACCTGTGTTCTCCCACTGAAAGCAAAGGCCTCCCTCCCTTCTTTTCAGTTTAATGACATAGCCCCGAAAATTAGCAAGCTGAAGTGGCAGTGGCAGATACACATAAATAGCTCGAAGAACGGCAATTGAGGCAAATAGGTTCCCGAGTCGACCACGTACACACGGCTACACATCAAGTTATACATTTCCAGTATAAACTAACCTCTCATTCTACGAAAAGCCTACTTAATGCGAGGTTAGCTTGTTCTGGAATATAATAGCTTGATGTGTAGCCGTATGTACTAGAAAGCGCAGCATAGGACGCCCCCCCCACATAAAGGTCTACCGCACTAGATCGGTTGCTTTGGAAATCTATGGGGGAGGCCTATGTACAGCATTGGACGTCCAATGACTGATAAATAAATAAATAAATATTGCTGGACATGTCACATAGTGCTATCTAGCTCCAAACTAAGCAGAACTTGTACTATGGGGACCAGATAACTGATAGAATACTTATACTCGTATACTTTTTTTTGGTAAAAACATACTTATCATAATATAGAAAAACATCCAGACCCGGAACAAATATCTGTAGATCATGCAAACATTTGTTTCGCGGCGGGAATCGAACCCGCCACCTCCTGCGTCTCAGCCGGCTATTCGTCCACTGCACCACGGAGGTAGTCAATAAGATGATAATGATGACAAAATGTATAATGTTTCTTACCCAGAAATAAATTGCTTGTGCTGCAGTTTGCTCTAGCTAGTGAGTCAGCCTTATTAATTCGTAATATTGAGGTTATTTTAAAAATACGTAACTGATAATAACGATAGGATGGCGAATTCAACGAAATAAAATCCAGTCAGAACAAACGTTCAAAAATATCAAAGGTGTGCCTATTCTTCTGATAACGCACCTGCTATGTCTAAAAACTATGGAAGAGTTTTTAATATTTGTTATTATTATTTATTATATCATATACTGGTTTTAGATGGTGAAAAGGGACAGTTATATTGGTTATTTATACATAATAGGTTGGGGAAAAAGTCTTTTCGCATTATAGTATGTATGAACTTGTAATAAAATCTCTTTGGCTATACTATTTGTATCTGGCTGGTTTTGTTATCATTCAAAGTTTAAATTTTAAAGAAGATAATTCCAAATTCAAATTAGGAAAATGTGTGATTTTTATTTGTTTTTCGTACTGTAAAGATGAGTGAATCTAATGAAGAAATTCGATACATTTTAAAATTTTACTACAAAAAAGGTAAAAATGCAACGCAAGCCGCGAAAAAAATTTATCCTGATTTGGACCTAGTGCAGTGTCTGTGAGATTAGCACAAATTTGGTTTAAGCGTTTTCAATCCGGAAATTTTGATGTCAAAGATGCACGTCGCTCTGGTTGCCCTATGACGGATAAAAATGATGCCATTTTTGAAATAGTGGAGCAAGATTGGCATATCAGTAGTTACGACGTAGCCGAAGAACTGGGAATCGACTACAAAACAGTTTTGGCGCATTTGAAAAAAAAATTGGGTACACAAAAAAGCTCGATATTTGGGTACTCCACGAGCTCATTAAAAGAAACCTAATGAACCGTGTACTCATTTGTAATTCTTTATTACGACGTAATGAGACCGAACCATTTTTGAAGAAGCTGATAACTGGTGATGAAAAGTGGATCACTTACGACAAGAACGTGCGAAAAAGGTCGTGGTCAAAGGCCGGTCAGGCTTCACAGACTGTGGCGAAACCCGGGTTAACTCGCAACAAGGTGATTTTGTGTGTGTGTGGTGGGATTGGAAGGACATTATTCATTATGAGCTGTTACCACCAGGCAGGACCATCGATTCTAAACTCTACTGCGAACAACTGATGAGATAAAGCAAGAAGTTGAGAGAAAGCGGCCGGAATTAATCAACAGAAGGGGTGTGGTTTGTCATCATGATAACGCTAGACCTCACACATCTTTAGCCACTCAGCAAAAATTAAGAGAGTTTGGCTGGGAGGTGTTAATGCATCCGCCGTATAGTCCTGACCTTGCACCTTCAGATTTCCACCTGTTTCGGTCTCTTCAGAATTCTTTAGGCAGTGTCAGGTTAACATAACGAGAGGACTGCCAAAACTACTTGTCGCGGTATTTTTTAGGAATATTTATTATATATAATTTAGGAAGCCCCTAAATTTCTATAGCAATGGGATCATGTTCCGACCTACAAGATGGAAAAAAGTTATCGAACAAAATGGTACCTAGATACTTTAGTTAAATGTAAATGAACTATATTAAAAAATGTTTTGAATTTTCTTAAAAAATGCGAAGAAACTTTTTCCCCAACCTAATAGTACCTAAGTTTCCGTTGTAAGTACATAACTGTGTTGTTGTGGAAATACAGGCTACCCAAATAAACTATTTAATAAAATATCAGCTATATGTAATTTATGCTTAGACAAGCTCTAACGTCAACAATTTTCTTAGTAAATAACAACAAATCTACTATGACGTAAAAAAAAAAAAAAACAATCAGGCAAAGGCCAAACGTCAAGTTATTCATTCAGCGCTCGTCGCTACAAGATAAACACAAATGGGAATGGTCGCAACTAAATCGGATCAAGGTACACGCGGATAACAATTGAAACGTAAAGGCTTACGTACAGTGAGTGTTCTCTTTTTATGGCATAGTTTTGGTTTCCATTTCCCTTCTTGGAACTCATGAAAGGAGGAGGGCGTTGGTGTTTTCAATGGCGCATAAAACGCGGCAAATTCAAATTTGGAAAAAAGACATAGCGAAGCGTGGTGAAGCGCAAGGGTAGACTGGTATAAATGTGATGTTTTTTAGAGAGTGAGCATAGGCGACGGTAACCACTTGACAACAGGTGGGTCATAAGCTTGTTCTCTAATAAATAAATAAAATAAAAATGCCTTTATTGAATTCTTAATAAATATTTAGGTATACGTTTTAATTAAGAACCCCCTCGAATCGAGGTTTGGCCTCCTCCAAAAGTTTAATTTTTTTTCGTTTTTCTGTTTCTTTCGCCCATGTCTTGCCTGCTATCTCGTCTTGCCATCTTTCTTGTTGGCTCCCTTTTCTTCTCTTGCCAACTGGGCCCTTCCATAAGGTTTCTGTTTGGGTCCTCCTGTCGTCTTGTGTCCCACCCACCTCGGGAAACTTGGTACGCACACATGACATTTTAGAGCCTGTGCGTGTTGAAGAGCGTCAATTACTATTGTTTTTTTCCGGTTTCTTTGTTTTAGTTTTATGTTTAGTAGGCTTCTCTCCATTGCTTGTTCCATCACCAAGTAGTATTAAAAAAACCTATCCTATTAGGTATGTGTATCGAAAGTCAGCTTTGTCGTAGCTCAACCGTAGAATAGTCGTAGCATATGTTTTCATAGCATTTCGTAGCATTAGCGTAACTTGTCGTAGCACACGCGTGGCCCGAGCGTAGCATTAGCGTAACTTGTCGTAGCACACGCGTGGCCCGAGCGTAGCACACGCGTGGCCCGAGCGTAGCACACGCGTGGCCCGAGCGTAGTACACGCGTGGCCCGAGCGTAGCACACGCGTGGCCCGAGCGTAGCACACGCGTGGCCCGAGCGTAGCAACAGTTGGGACCATATTCGTATTCTTTTACGTTGTTAATGTGTAAATATTTCTTCTTATCATAAAACGTTTCATACTATGTTACAAAATAAGAAATTTGATTATGTACTATTAATTCTTCATCATCAAACATACCTCAGTGCCTTAAGACGAAAGTCTACAATCAGTGTGTGTTATCAGTGATGACATATGGAACCGAGACGTGGTCCTTCACTATTGGCCTTATGAATAAGCTCAAAGTCGCTCAACGAGCTATGGAGAGGGCTATGCTCGGGGTTTCTCTACGGGATCGAATCAGAAATGAGGAGATACGTAGGAGAACTCAAGTCACCGACATAGCCCGACGGATTAGCACGTTGAAGTGGCAATGGGCAGGCCATATAGCGCGCAGAACAGATGGCCGATGGGGCCGAAAGGTTCTCGAGTGGAGGCCACGGACCGGCAAGCGCAGCGTAGGACGTCCACCTACAAGATGGGCAGACGACTTGGTAAGAACCGCAGGTCGGCGTTGGATGCAGGCCGCTTCCAACCGCAGTTCCTGGAGATCAATGAGGGAGGCCTTTGTCTAGCAGTGGACGTCCTACGGCTGATATGATGATGATGATGATGAAGAACTAAATCCAATCTCAGCGAGTTCTAGAATATGAACCACGTGCTCGAAAGTCACTTCAGTTGTTTCGTTCAAGCAATGCTCACTTCACTCATTGTGCAGAAACCTTTAATCGGGTCCAGGTATCAGAACACAAACAATTGAAGCTTATGGAAATCAGGGTCGGTAGTATTTTACCGGATTAAATATACTAGCAATTAGTACTGTCCCTGCCGCTCCCGGCTAGTTTATCGCGGAGTCTAAGACTTAATTAAAACATCTTATTTTGAGCTACCTACTGCTACCCAAAACTGTACCTACACGTCCTTTGAATGTAAGACAAATTAAATTAGGTCAAGCTTGCACTGAAACGACGCTGTTTTTTATTAAAAACTGAATAAATTTTAATAAGAACACGTTAGTTTATTAGTGCTTACTTTATTTAATTTAATTTACATAGAAAAAAATGCCTTACTCAACTTAGTGCTTATTACTTGAGTGAAGAAGTAATGAATATACCATGCCATGTAGACACTAAGAATAAGATTAAATAGTTTAGTACCATTTCTCATTAAACTTTTTAGACGACGTATCGTTTCGTCTATCAGTTAGCTTTACGTTCACACTATCAAGGTTTTCTGATATGGTTTAGCCGTATAAGGAGTATAAACGTACAAGTCTTAGTATAAGTGTTCACATTTATAATTTTTTTGAGTGGATGATCGCAACGTGTGAATGCACTGTAAGTGCTCTGTAAGAACTTTTTTAATCTTATATACATAAATCTAATATCAACAGTTATGAAGATGACAATAAAATATATTGATTTTCATATGTGATAACATTCATGTTGGGCATAATTCAACACAGTGAAACGACGGTTAAAACTCTGTATTTATGTTGTGATAAATAGTATTAGGTAAAAAGTATATTGACGCAAGTATTAGTCCATTTGTATTAAGATAGTTCAAATGGCTTCATTATGCTGAAGATAATTTCCGTCTCTCTCTGTCTCTCTCCGACTATTCATCCCACGTGGTGATTGGAATTACTCGCAAGTCACAAACATTGCACGACCTCTCTGTCAACTTTGTCACAAAATAGTGTGCCGAACAGAAATGTAAAGGCAAAAGACATTAGCATTATTTTAATCACTGCCGAGGGAGACCGGATCCTTGCGGCTTTTAAACGTGCAGTTCAACTCTTGAAGTCGCTTGGAATAGAAATGCGACTTAAAACCTCATTTATAAAGACTAACTGACAGAGGGTGCTTTTCCATTATCCGTGATGGTACGGTAAATACGCTAACTTACCTTTACTGTGTTGACTTATGTACAAATTCTAACTCCTGCTTCAGTTTTATCGGGCAATACTTTCACAACATCTTTTCTTGACGAGACTAGAATAACTTGACAAAGTGCTTGCCCAAATACTGATCCCCCAATTGTCTTTCGTCTCAACGGCAATGAAACGGGCCTCTGTGCGAGTTGACGTGGAGTTGTCTGTTACAAACGTGTTTAATCTCCAGGTCATGCGCGCCTCCTTGCTGTTTCCAAATGGGAGTCAGTATTTTGGCTGCAAGCTCTTCCTTCTCCTAATACTGGTACTTTAATAGATCCTAAAACTTTCCAGATTACTTGTTTACGGTTGGGTGCGCGGGGCTGCGTCGCTTATTAGTGCCAGTACGTTTCGGCAGTCAAACAGCTTGGTCACCATGGATTATCGTGTTCCAGGGCTACCGGTAGGATTTCCCGTCACGCTAGCCTCAATGATATCATCTGCCGGGCTTTTTGAAGAGTCAACATTCCAGCCGTTCTCAAACCGAACGGTCTGATACATGGCGATGGTAAGAGGCCTGACGGCATGACTCTTATACCTTGGAAGAAGGGTAGGCTTTGGTGTGGGATGCCACGTGCGTCGATACCCTTGCGCCATCTCTGGTACAGCAGTTGGGGCCGGTGCGGCAGCAAATTCAGCCGAAGATCTCAAGCAGCGCATACATGGAAGTCTTGACAGAGCTTACGTATTTGAGCCATTTGAGGTCGAGACCCTGGGTACACGGGTTACCGGGGCCTATCGCGTTTCAAAATTCTTTCTGGACGTCTGGTCGAAGCGACGAGTGATCCGAGAGCGGGGTCAACGCATAAGCATTGCAATTCAGCGGGGTAATGCAGCCAGTGTCTTGGCGACACTTCCGCCTGGTAGTGATCTGGAGCAGTTGAGCTATCTATAGATCGTTTGTCTTTAGATAGTTCAACTGCTTCTTCTGTATTTTATTGTAAATAATTGTATATTCTTTCTGTTATTAACTACTGTATATGAATGAAAAAGTGTAAATTTAGGTTACCATATTGAATTCAAACTTGCCCACTTATTTACTTCTGACTTGTTTGGGTCACTGACTAGTTCTAATTACAAAGCCTAATTAACCTAATATACGTACCATTTTCAATTTTGAAATTCGAACATGGTTCTTGCATCTGTCGGACTTTTATATCAGTCATTGCGTCATCTTATTTGTCCTATCATGGCATTGTCAAATACGCAAAAATTAGACTTAATTGAAGCATACTTCCTCAATCGCGGTCTGGGTAGCGTTCCTGATACCACTTCAACGCATTAGTTGGGCTTCGTCGATTAAGGAAGTATGCTTCAATTAGGTCTACTTTTTGCGTATTTAACAATGCCAAACAAGATAAGATGATGCAATGACTGATATAAAAGTCCGACAGGTGCAAGAACCATGTTCGAAATTCAAAATTGTTCTGAAATACGAAATGTTTTTGAATTGCTCATGAGAGCATGGAGTTCCTAATTTTCTTAATCGATACGGTATTAGTATTTCTTTAATGTGCAATTAGAATCTAATAAAATGTTTTTAGAAGGAATTTTGTTTGTCCTGTTGTATGAGAATACTTTTTATCAAATTTGACTAACTTCCGCTGTTCAGATTTTTTTCATCCGATACCATAAAATGATCCTTACAAAGGACTGCATCGATCGGCATCAAAAAAAAAATTTACGAACTTGATTCATTTTAAGGCGCTACTCACACTTGACCAAAAAATTTTTAATGCCAAAATGTTTTTCATTAAAAACGAGCTGATGTTTTTAAAGAAACTGCACCTGTATCTCCCCTGGTTATGGGTGCTGCCCTACTGTTACAGTTCAAAAAACACTCGGTATATTGTCATATCCTTGTAAATTTAGGGTGTATATACACTATAGGTTTTTTTTTATTTTTTTTATTTATTTACTATTTAAACAAAGATTACAATTATATGTTACAATTATAGCATCTAAAAACCAGTGAGGTTTGTGTCGGTGCTATTGTGGGTTTACATCACTAGGTGTTATTTACTTAGCAATAAAAACTATATAAAAATGTAAGTAGGTAACTAAGCAGGAGCCAGGTAAGTACGTTTGTTTATGGTTTAGTTTAGTAATGTTATGAATGATCAAATGAAAACTAAGTAAAACTATACTTGACTCATAAAGTATTTCCTTAGTTTAAATTTTATATTTTTAGTTGTTAAATTATCACGTACGTCAGAGGGTAGGGTGTTGATAAGCCGAGGAACAAGGTAGCTGGCCGTCCGTTCGCCACAGGCATTGGTAGCGCGCGATGTGCAAAGCCGATTCCTAGAAATAGCTCGAGTGTATACTGGGTGTTCGATTTTCTTTTTTAATGATTCATTAAAAAAATGTTCTCTCAGCAGTAAATAATGAACCTGTGTGTGAACTGGCAAAACTTTGCAATAAATGAATAGACCACTGTCATTTTCAAGAAATTGGTTCTATAATTTTAGGCGGCACTAAAGTTTTGAAAATTTGGTAATGACAATGTTAAACCGTCGTATAATGGAAAAGCCATCATTGCAAGTTTCGATGAAACGTGGTAGACGTTTCATCGTCAGCCGTCGTCATACATTCTCATTCATCGCGTATTAATTAAACTAATTTTCAGCTCGATGGAATAGTAGTCTATCTGTTAAATGAGAAGGGGAAGGGCTTACTTTAATAATTTCTGCAAATCTTATTACTTCGTGATATTATAGAGCAGCACAGAAAATGGATCTCTTTGCGCATTGAATTATAATTCCTTTTGTTTTAGCTGTTTTGTTTTAGACACTAGTGTTAGTTTGTGACGGGTTTTAAAGTATGTTTTACATAAATATTAGAACAAATATAGAAAGATAACTTTGCGACTCGTTGTAGGTTCCGTTTGTTTGTTAGGTGTTGTATAAAAATGTTTTTCTTAGCTCTTAGCTTTCTAAAAGCAAGTCATATTCCATACATGTTTACTTAGAAAGTATAATAGATTTGGGCAGAAGATATTCAGATATAAAAAGATCATATCAAAGTCTCTTCTACCTCTGTATCTGTTGTTAAATTATATTCTTTCTGTCATCATGTGTGTTTTAAATAAACTTAATTGATCGAGCGTAACGAGATCTCTAAATCAACTTGGGCAAATCGGCGTTGTATGTATGTATGTTTGTCCGAGGATATCTTTCAAAGCGTTTATCCAATCATCGTGAAATTTGGTATATAGATGGCACAATTTTGGTGTGACTAAATAAGCTAAAAATGTTGAGGGAGTTGTTGAGATATTGGGGTACTAGGATCTCAAGGGGTAAAAAAAAACAAAATGAGACTATCCAGTTAAGTGGCACGTCTAATAAATAAACTCACACATATCTTTTATATGTGTGAGTTTATTTCGACCCCGTTTTAATTTTTAGTTTTAACTTTGTAGTTTTTAAGTTACTAGCTATAACAAAAATTGAACTTTGACAAAATTCACAAGATACACCAGTGACCCCACAGTGCTGAAATTTGGTATGCGTGTAGCTTTAGTGACACAAATATAGGGAAAAGTCTGAAATTCAGAATAACTGTTATTTCTACCACAAAAAAGCAGCAAATTTACATTAACTCCCGTTACCTGTAATTTGAATGAAAATGTAGGTCAAGTTATTTGGAAGCGTATTTCGTGGCACTATTTTATTAGTCAAAGATTAAGACCGACTTGCACAACGATCTGTACCTAAACGTATTTAGCGACTAAATATGTTTCAATTTTACATATTTGTATGATTTGACAACTCCTTAAATAATATTTAGCCATTAAATACGTTTAGGCGTTGTTGCGCGTGTCGCCCTAAGAATATTTTTTTTTTGTTTTGGGAGACTCGCGAGATCTTAGTTTGGGGTGAACCACTAGTATATTCTATTTTGTAAAGTGATTTTCTATAAGTATTAAATCAGTACAAATAAAATTCATGACATAGTAACGGACAACCAGTATCATTTTTTATACCACTAAGGTGGCAAACAAGCTTACGGCCCACTGTAAGCGGTTACCGTAGCCTATGGACGTTTGTTACACCAAAGGTATCACACGAGCGTTGCCGACCCATTAAAACAAAAGTCTCTTCTCTAAGACTCCAAGGCTCAATACCGCTTATGAGCATGGGGTCGTCGAAAATTCGCACAGCATATTTTTGAACCAAGTGCAAAGGGCGTAGTTGGTATCCAAGTGCTCCTGCCCATAAATGACAGCAGTACTCCATGTGGGATCGGACTCGCGCCTGCTTGAGAAGCAGTATTTGCCCTTTGCCGCACTGAAGTATACAGCTTTGCCCTATTGAGCGAGGGTTTCGGATGCCAACTTTGCCTTATCTTTAAAGTGACCTAGGAATTGGACGTCGCTGGAGGTCTCAATACTCAGGATCCAAATGCTATATTTATGCCGATTGATTCGATATCTTTATCTTTACATACTACTAGCTGACCAATCCGCAGCTTTGCACGCGTAGTTTTTTTAATTAAAACATTACCCTCCTTCTGCGCAGTTGGGTAACAAGTAGCCTATGTCACCCGGGGATAGTGTAGCTTCCCAACAGTAAAAGATTTTTTTAAATCGGTCCAGTAGTTTCGGAGCCTACTCAATACATACAAACAAATATTTCCTCTTTATAATATTAGTATAGATAAATGAAGTCACTTCCGCTGTCTGTTCACTTAGATCTTTTAAACTACTCAACGGATTTTAATGCAATTTTCAGCAATAGATAAAATGATTCAAGAGGAAGGTTCATACGTATAATACATACATAGTAACTGCGAAAGTAACTGTATGTTTGTTACCTTTTCATAACTATACGGTTGAACGGATCGTTATAAAATTCGGCAAGGAGATAGATTATATCCTGGAGACGAACATAGGCTACTTTTTACTCGAGTACGCTAAAGGATGATACTGTTTTTATCGAATAATGCATGCGAGGCTGCGTGCGGGTCAGCTAGTTATTTATGAATGAATGAATGAAATACTCTTTATTGCACACTAAATAAAAATACAATAATGGAAATAAACAATAAATAAAGGTACAATGGGCGGTCTTATCGCTAAAAGTGATCTCTTCCAGACAACCTTTGGATGGACGGGATAAACAAAATCAAAAGACGGCGGTGTCACCTACAGACATAAACAGAACCCACAAAATAAAATATACCTATTAATTATACTAATAAACATAAACTTAAATACATACAAATAATATAAGAATAAATAAACTACACTACATAAAGAGGATAAATAACATAAACACTAACTAGCAGTTACGAGACAACGAAAGGAAATGGTTGTATACCTTGACTTTGAAAATAGGAAGAGATTGGGACGACCTTACAGACAAAGGTAAGGCGTTCCACAGTCGCACAGCTTGTACTGTAAAGGAGTCACCATAAAATTGTGAACTATGGATGGGAGTTCGAAGCTGTAGAGCTTCGGAAGAACGAAGGGTTTGAGAGTTAATTATATATATATTCATATTACAAAAAGGTTACTCGTAATAAAAATAGTATACCTACTTGTTGGAAGTAGTTAATATTCGAATGAGCCCAGCTGCGGCCAGTATGCAAGTCCGAATTTGTTAATTGTGGCAGTAACATAACGTTGGGTGCTACTACGTGACTACAATACGTTCAAAACGAGTGCCTACTTTGTCCCGTTCATACACATCTGTAGATGGTGTATTCTGTTTTTGTGCTTGATTGAGAACATTATTATGTAACTACTTTAAGTGTTAGTTAAGCAAGAAATAAAGGTTCTAGGTAATGGCAAATAAGCGCTAGCTGTGTTTTAATAAAATAAAATTTATAAATATAATTTTAATATAGTATTTTTTTATGTATATATTTTTAGTTTATTTTATATTTTTTTTACAGAGTGGTGGCCAAGGGATGCTCGTAGACCAAGAGGCACACCACCCGCCCGATAGTCGAATGATATTGAAAGCGTAGCTGGGTGTCAATGGATGAGACTCGCAAGGGACCGGAAAGAATGGCGTAATAAAGAGGAGTCCCATACCCAACAGTGGATGTAGACGGGCTGAGATGATGATGATTTTTTTAAATCATGCCAATGTCAATAAATTCGTTAAATTCATTTAACTGAACTATGCGTATATGAAATATATATGTACGCTTGTATTTTCATTTAAGATATATTATATCTAAGCAGTTTCTACTATTCAATC
Organism: Philereme vetulata; assembly: GCA_918857605.2. Classification (NCBI taxonomy): domain Eukaryota; kingdom Metazoa; phylum Arthropoda; class Insecta; order Lepidoptera; family Geometridae; genus Philereme; species Philereme vetulata. The sequence continues at coordinate 12,007,534 of OU975432.1, forward strand.
TCTGTCTAGCAGCAGTCAAAACACAGCGTAGTAGGCACCATACAGAGCGGCATCTTCTGATGTCAACCGTAGTAAATATCTTTGCAGAGTACGAAGGCCTATACATTTTTAAATCAGTTTGCGTAAAAAGTGATTGATACTATTTTCGAATCGTGATATAAATAACTAACGTTGGTTTTATTAAATTTCTCATACACAGGCGAAGTAATTGAAATGAATGTGCTGAGGTGTTTATATTGCAAAGGAATAAAAACTGTTTTTCTGGAAAGAAAGTAACAATGCCGACATGGCATTCCGCCAAAGCTAAATTAGATAATGGAGTTTGCGTGCAAAAATATAGGAAACCGAGAACAAAGACAAATGGGCTCGGCTCTGGAATAAAATAACTGGCGTGATTGAGGTTGGCCCACGTCTTGTCGCCACGTGTCTTCAATGGGCTACCCATACAACACAATAATGCCCCGACAAAGCTTCATAATTTTAAATGTATTTTTTTTTGGTGTAAATGTGTAGGCAGATAGTTATGCGCGGAATTCTGCGACATGAACCGAACAAAGTCATGCACTTGACCACTTCCTCAACTATTGGTGTCAGGTGTGTTCAGGTTTTGAAAGAGCTCAGTTTGCTCAGTTGGACTTCCAACTGAGCAAACTGAGTTCTTTCAAGGTTGCTCAGTTGGACTTCCAACTGAGCAAACTGAGCTCTTTCAAAACCTGAACACACCTGACACCAATAGTTGAGGAAGTGGTCAAGTGCATGACTTTGTTCGGTTCTGTAGTCCAACTTGGACTACAGAAATGTCAATATAAAGACCGATAAGACGGCACGTGATAAATCCCGTATTTATAATAACGAATGTCAATATAGCTAGGCATTGCTTATTGGGAATGCTCCAAATAAATTACGCTGTATCAAATCAAATCAAATGTACTATTTATTTCAGTAAACTTAATCTATTTACATTTCATGGGTTTGAGACTCCCTTTTAAGTATAAAATACCTGTATTAGAGGGTTAATTCGGTTATTCTGATTAAGTATTTAATACAAATAAATATCGATATTGATAAATAAATATTAATATTGACCAACAAAATAATTTAAGTTAAATTAAAGTAGGCAAAAATTAAATTAAGATAAGATAACTCTTCATTGTAAACCAAAGTAATACAGAACATAATTCTTACAAATAGATTTAGTACAATGGGCGGTCTTATCGCTAAAATCTATCTCTTCCAGACAACCTTTGTATGGACAGGATTATAATGTATCACATGACGGCGGTGAATTTATGTAAAATTAAAAACATACCTACATACTATAAACCTAAAATACTAGTAATAATACAAATTTAATTCTATTACAACAATAAGCAACTATAAAAGTGGTTATGATTAATTAACAAGCAGTTACAACTTCAACACAGGGACAGATAATGGGCGTATTATATTAATGTAGTTTAAGTAAGGTTATTCCTGTTTAGCATAAGTTAAAGTTAAAAAATATGTACGTTAAATTTTGATTGTGCATTTATGTGTGTAGTCTGTGGTTGCCCAGGTGTGTGTGGGTGTGTGTGTGTGAGTGTCTGATGTGTGGGTGCGTGTGTGTGCATGTATGTGCGTGACTGGGTGCTCTGGATCACCAGATAACATAGGAGGATGGGTATTGCAGGAGCAACCAGGTATGATTTGAAGTTTATGTGAAGTTTGTGTGTATGCGTATTTGACGAAACAATTTTTAGGAGTTTTTCCGCTTCCTCGTAGCTTAGTGATAATAGCCAAATAGAAGTACAAACAAAAAAACCTAATCAAAGACTAGCAACAAACAGTGATAACTAAATTAAATAAAACTAATTCTGGTGTACACGCAAATATTGTATAGAAACAGATTAATATAAGATACCGGGAACATACATACCCCAATTAAATCTGAAAGTCACCGAATATAACGTTTTTTACACAGTTAATGACATTGAAATATTCAAAATAATCAAGAGCCTTAAAAATAAGACATCAACTGACTACAGGGATATATCTCCAAAAATTATAAAACTCCTCTCAAATGAAATAACCTTGCCCTTAACTACATTAATAAATGACTCGCTGATTTCAGGAACTTTTCCAGACATAATAAAATTAGCAAAAGTCATTCCGCTCTACAAAAAGGGGGACAGTCATGACGCAACTAACTATAGACCTATCTCACTATTGGCAGTGATAAGCAAAATTCTCGAAAAGGTCATGCATATAAGATTAGAAAAGTTTTTAAATGATAATAAGATTCTCAATGAAAATCAATTTGGTTTCCGAAAACATAGGTCCACAACTGACGCTATTGCTAACATGACTAAGCACATCATCAAGCATATTGACTCAAAAATGAACACTTTTGGTATTTTTTGCGACCTACCTAAGGCGTTCGACTGTGTCAACCATGACATCCTCCTTTCCAAACTCGAACTTTATGGCATTCAAGGATGTGACCTACTTTTATGCCGCTCTTATCTGTCAGCCAGAATGCAGGTGGTGGAGGTTAATGGAATAAAATCTAAGGAAGAGATTGTCAAATGCGGAGTTCCACAGGGATCGATTCTAGGCCCACTTTTCTTCTTATTATACATTAACGATATAAGCGTCAGCGTTGAAAACGATGTGGACCTCTACATGTTCGCAGATGACATATCTCTCCTTATTCATGCCAACAAAAAAGACAACATTATTACAAAAATAAATCGTGCATTAAACGATATAACCACATGGTTCGAATGTAATAATCTATAACTTAACATTGGTAAAAACAATTTAATGGACTTCTCTCTTAAATAATTATAATCTACATGACGCAGACGGCAATGTCTTATTAATCAAGTTAACTGACTGTATTACTTTTCTAGGATTAAAACTAGACAATAAATTGAAGTGGAACAAGCATATCGATACACTGGCTGGTAGATTAAGCTCGGCATGCTATGCTATCAAAAAGATAAAAGAATTGTGTGGGTCGAATGCTGCCAAAACCGTGTACTTTTCTTACTTTCATAGCATCATGACATATAATATTCTAGTGTGGGGGAATGCGACGGAATTCAACAGAATTTTCATTCTACAAAAAAGGGCTGTAAGATACGTACTAGGTCTAAAACCAAGAGAAACATGCCGAAATGCATTTTCTCAACTAGGAGTAATGACGCTGACTAGTGCGTATGTTTACCAGTGCCTCATGTATACTAAAAAAAATATACAAGATTTTCCAACTTTGAATTCTACCCATTCCTACCAAACAAGGCATGGTGGCAGCATTCGACACCCAACTATTAGGTTAGCTAAACTTTCAAAGAGTTTTCTTTGTAATGGAGTCAAACTATTTAATAAATTAGATAAAGATTTGCGTGAAATGGACTATGCCATATACAAAATAAAATTAAAATTAGTATTAATTAGGAAAAGCTACTATAGCATGATTGAAGCTCTCAAGGATGACTCCATTTCACAGGAAATTACTTGATAGTAGGTATGTATTATTTTTTTTATACATAAATTGTTATTTCTGTGATATTAGGATTAGGTATATATGTACATTTTTTTTTGTTATGATTTATTTAGGTAAGATGACAATGCCCTTTTACAGCAGCTACGATTTGACATATTTTATTGCATATCTTGACATTCCTTATATTTTATTCAATGACTAATGCAATTCAATGTTTTTAATAAAATTAATGTTACCTACTGACATAAGCAGCAGTTTAGAACTCAAAATAGGTACTATTATAATCAATTCTTTGACAATGCCCCTCTACAGCAGCTATAATTATATATACCTACATAGTTAATAGTCAGTATTTTTAAGTTTAAATGTAAATAGGTATATATTATGAAATGCTTATCTGTTTCTGGCACCTCTACTTAGATAAAGACATGTAATTAAGTAAGTAGGTACTATTATTGACGTAACCAAGTGTTCCATTGTGTCCCTACGGTTTGAATAAATGAGTATGAGTACCGGGAACCAAAACAGTTATTCCTAAACCTATAGAACCGTAAAATTAAATCTAGCAGGAACATACATTTTACATTATATTCCTTTTTTAATAAGTAATAAAAATCATAACAATAACTTAAAATACTTACGAGTATATCAACTTAAAAAGGTTTACAGTACCTACACAATGGCCCAAATTTAAATCCTTATTGATAGAGCGAAGCGAGATCTCCAAATCAATTTGGGCAAATCGGCGTTGTATGTATGAAAGTATGTATGCATTTTGTTTGTCCGAGGATAAATTTCGAAGCGTTTATCCGATCATCGTGAAATTTGGTATATAGGTAGGGAGCACAATTTTAGTGTCACTAAATCAGCTAAAAATGTCGGTTGTTGAGATATCGGGGTTCAAGAGGGGTAAAAGGTAGGGTACAAAATGGAACTATCCGGTCAAATGGCACATTTCATAAAAGGTAATTATGAGTACATTTTGACCCCGTTTTTATTTTTAGTTTAATCGTTGTAGTTTTTGAGTTATTAGCCATAATAAAAACTGAAATTTGACAAAATTCACAGAGTACACCAGTGACCCTACAGAGCTGAAAATTGATATGAGTTTAGCTTTAGTGACACAAATATAAGCAAAAGTCTGAAATCCAGAATAACTGCAATTTCTACCCCAAAAAGTATAACCAACCTACATGAACTCCCGTTAGATGTAATTTGAATGAAACTGTAGGTCAAATTAATTGGTTATCATTTTGTGGCACTATTTTGATAGTCAAATATTACGAATAATATTTTTTTTATTCATTGGAGACTCGTGAGACCTCAGTTCGGGGCGAACCACTAGTATTATAAATTCGATAGTAACTCTGCCTCTCTTTGTCTCTCTTCCTGTATATTTGTTACGTTTTCACGACTTAACGGCTGGACCAATCTTGATAAAACGTAACAAGGGAGTACTGTGTGTCATGAGAAAGGTTCCCATACTTAGAACTGAAACTCAAAATTTTTTTTTCGTCAAACCCGTATGTGTGGTGTTTCTATGGATAGGTTTTCAATAAATGATTGAGGTTTCAAATATCATTTTATTCTAAACCGAATAGTTTGCACGAGAGACACTTCCAAAGTGGTAAAATGTGTGCCCCTCCCCCCCTGTAACTTCTTAAATAAAAGAATGATAAAACTAAAAAAAATATATGATGTACACAATACATCAATCACACATCAAGCTATAAATTTCCAGTATAAGCTGACCTCGCATTGTGTAGGCTTTTCGTAGAATGAGAGGTCATCTTATACTGGAAAATTATAGCTGGATCTGTAGCCATGTGTACATGCAAACTTCCACCGAAAGTTAGTCGAAAAGCGGCCAAGTGCGAGTCTGACTCGCACTTGGCCGCTTTTTATTTTTAGAGAATAATAAGATCTTTTGACCTAAATTATTGAAAATTAATCAAACGCTCGGACATCGCCATAGATTGGAAAATAGTATTTGGTACCTACATCGTTGCGTGAACGAATACCTAACAAGGCTTTTAACTCTAACTTCGTGGGCGGGTAAGACTGGGAAGGCTCAGGTTTAACCACAGTTTGGAAAATAAAAGCTTTTTGGTTAAACTATGACAATATGCTTACTCGAAAGTGCAGACGACGTTGTTGGACCTCTGCGATTTTCGATAATGGTTGTGAATATAGGTATTTAAGTCCATGCGAACGAAGTTGTGGGTAAACAGCAAGTCTGCAATAATTAGAAAATGCTATGTCTGTCTGTTTGGTTATTGATCGAGCGAAGCGAGATCTCTAAATCAACTTGGGTAAATCGGCGTTGTATGTATGTATGTTTGTCCGAAGATAACTTTCGTAACGTAGATCCGATCATCGTAAAATTTATTATATAGGTATGTAGTGATGGCACAATTTTGTTGTGACTAAATGAGCAAAAAATGTTGGGGGGTTGTTGAGATATTGGGGTTCAAGAGGGACAAAACAAAAATTAAAATGAGGCTATCAGGTCAACTGTTACGTCAAATGAAAGGTATTTATTATTTAAATTAGATTCCGTTTTTATTTTTTATAAACTCTTTATAGTTTTTGAGTTATTAGCCATGATAAAAACTAAACTATGACAAAATTGACAGGGTACACCAGTGACCCCACCCTGCTAAAATTTTGTATGTGTGTAGCTTTAGTAACAAAAATATGGGTAAAAGTCTAAAATCCAAAATAACTGTAATTTGTACCGCAAAAAAGATAAACCCATTTACACGAACACCCGTTACCTGAAATTTGAATGAAACTGTGGGTCAAGTTATTGGTTGCATTTCGTGGCACTATTTTATTAGTCATAGATTAAGGCCGGCTTGCACAATGATCCCTAAACGTATTTAGCTACTAAACATGTTTAAATTTTACGTATTTGTATGATTTGACAATTCCTTAAATCCTATTTAGCCACTAAATACGTTTAGGCATCGTTGCGCGAGTCACCCTAAGAATTTTTTTTTGTTTTGGGAGACTCGCGCGATCTCAGTTCGGGGCGAACCATTAGTTTATACAAAAAACGATAAGGTACAGCTAGCTTCGTGGAACCTGAATTTATGAGTGAGTTAGAACTCGTAAAAACTGTTTGTCCGCATTACACAAAGGTTAACTGGAAGAGAATGCTATTTAGCATTAAGTTCGCCTATGTACAGATTATTTTTATTTTGTGCAATATAGAATTTGTCATTCATTCATTCGTTTTATCTGTACTTATTATTTTAAACATCTAAAGTTTAAAGTGAATTTAAAGATAATTAGCCAAGCAGTAGGACGAAATTAGTTTGAAAAAGTTTACAAACTCCTGTTTTACTTGTTCAAATTGAACAATGTTGTGCTACTGTTGTGAAAAATGAATTGAAAAATGTTTATGCTGTTATAAGTTATTGATTGAATAGGTTTAACTAATTTAGAGCATAGAATACAAATGCAAAATTCTGTGAATCTACCTAATAAAACTTTTAAAATCATCTCTCTCTCTCTAGCCTCAAAGGTTTGCTGGAAGAAAACTTTCTTAGGGTTAAGCTCGCCTTTGTACCTACATGCCCTCTATTTCTGTATTTTTAAATGTATTTTCTTGTGTGCAATAAAGAATAAAGAATCTAAACACAAGAAGGTACGCGCGCCGCCCGGCGTGGCGCCGGCGCATCTCCGTGAATCGGCCCCGACACGCAAGCTTGTTTCGAGCGTTCTGACACTTATGAGGATATTAGTTTTGGTCCAACAGCATGCCGGCAGAGCCGAGGGCACATTCAACTGGAAAATAAAAATTATCTGGGAAATATGACAAATGTAAGGAAACCATATTTCATACTATGGGGTTTCACCATTCGGACTTTGGCTCATTATTTCAAATAACAGTCAGTAATGGATTCTCAGAAATGAAATAATGAGGTTGTACAGAAAATTCTTTAAATTCACTGTTTCTATATCTTCGGATTCGTATTGTGAGTACAAATGTCCATTAGTTAATTGAATCGCAATTTCCTATTGGAATTACTCTCAATGGGGAAAAACGTTGAAATCCTTGGGCCATTATTAAATTGACACCATTGTTCTTGAAAATTAAGACTTTGATGATTTGAAAAGGTATTTTTTATAATGGCGTTTCAAATAAAACCATTCTTTTTATAACGCTGGTAATTTTTACATTCTTCAAACCTATCGTTTAACTGCTCGCATGCTTCTGTTTTTCTCGGTATTGTGCCAAAATCAAGTCAACACCTATAGACCGTTTCTAAGCGATAACATCGCCCATTTTCTTTGTGTTTCCTATATTTCATTTTCTTTGTAGTTTGTTTGTATAAATGGTGTACAATAAAGTGATTTCATTCATTCATTCATATATAAAACACGTCTAAGTTATTACAGCAGTAGTTTTCGATGTGATAATGTTGTTTTTTAAGTGTGTTGATTAAAAAGTAGAAAAACAAAACACTTCTAATATAAACGAAAAAAGTAGTTATGTTAGTGGTATAGATTTAAAAAAATAATACTTGAATTAAAACCGAAAACAAATTACGATTATGATTTTATAACATGCACGGATAAAACCGACCGGACTAAATAATAACGTCGTGATGCGGGCAACGATGATTTATTATATAGCTTTCCTCGACCGCCCGAATGAACCACATGAAAAATGATCTCGGTTATTGCTACCAGCAACTCTGCAGTTGACGCTTTGTTTAAGCACAAATGACTCGCACTATGAAGTTGTTATTTACTTGGCTTATGTTTTTACCAGATTGCGGAACGAGTGCCCTCGTGACAGCCCTGGCGAGCCACCGCCACCTCCGTACTTCTCCCGCGATTTGATAAATAGTCCAACTCACTTGTCATTGTTCTATTTTCCACCACGATATAAGCCTTTCTATCTATAAACGAAAACACACATTTACATAAAGATACCGTTGATACTCTTGGAAGCGCTTTTTTGCAGAGAGCCTCTTCTAATTGTCACTTTGGTCTAAAAGGAGAGTGCGAAATGGTTGTGATAAGGGTTTCTTTTCTCGTCGGTGCCGGAAATTAATTGTCACCGAACGGAAAATAGGGCGAAAGTCCAATTAATTATTAGTCACTTCATTTATTTAACCCGCCTGCGAGGAGCTTCTTTCTGATATTAATGTCCAAAGTGCCAGACTAATCTCGGGTCCCCCTTAAAAAGTAAAAGAGGACATTTTTTTCGTGTAATTTTATAAACGTCTTATCAATGAAATATTATTCACTTGACGAAATAATTCATAATCCTTTTACAAACAACGTTATAGTGCAATTTGATTACCCATCGCAATCCAGAATCACATCTTGCATTTTACAAATAAAAAGGTCTTAAGGATAACTTTTGTGTCTACACAAAAGTTAGCGTTAAAATTGCAAAAAGTTTGAATGAAGTGACTTAGCTAACTCGCAGCGCTTTATGCCGTCAGCTGCGGTGATCCCATCGCCTCCCTAATGTAACGTAATAAAAATAATATTATTTATAGCTGTCTACAGAACAAACTGACACGAATAAAGTTCTTTGATTCAATGGGGAAGTTGCTGAAAGATTTCTGTTAAAGCTAAAAGCTATGATTGTAATCTTAATAGCAGGAAGGTGGTATTTCTTGATAAGCATAAAATAACCTGAATATAATTATGATGGAAAATGTATAGATCGCATCATAAGATTCCGCTGAATGGTTTGCGTCTCACGTGTAAACAGTAGAAGCCTAATAAGCCACTCAATATAATTGCAACGTGAATGGTAGCGAGAGATAAGACGGGGTATTATTTGTTTCCATTACGGGAGTAATATTTACAGAGGGCACGGATGCATATATTCGACCGACGAAGGAGTCTGTTGAGTTCGCAAACAAAATGACATTAGCATTGCCTTAATCGACACCACGGGAGCTGTACCCAGAACGCCCGACGAGCGAACCGACTCGCTTCAAGAGCAATTTTCTTGTTTTGACAATTCCACACAATTTGAATACTGCCATCAGTATTCACTGCTTGGTACCAGTGATTATTTAAATGTCGTACCTCAACACAAACAGAAACCTAATCTCTTTTGTTTGCCAATTAATTTAGCAACTCGTTTTTATACGTATCGCAATACTTTTATTGTAGGACTGCATAAGCGTATGATGAAATACCGATGAGAAGGGAATCGCTTTCTGCGATAGATTGCAAATTAAGCTAATTTGACAGGTGTTTCCAGCAAATATTACCTCCTCAGTTTCCAACTTTTCCATATATTTTCCATATAATATATATATTTATATATATATTTGTTCTAAAGTAAAAACAATTGATTATAACGTGCTCTGGAATATGTAAATAAATATTGCTGGACATGTCACACAGCGCTATCTAGCCCCAAACTAAGCAGAGCTTTTACTATAGGAACCAGATAACTGATAGAATACTTACATACTTTTTTTGGAAATACTTATCATGTAAAGAAAAACCTCCAGACCCGGAACAAATATAATCTGTAGATTATGCAAACATTTGTTCCGCGGCGGGAATCGAATCCGCTACCTCCTGCGTCTCAGCCGGCTGTTCGCCCACTGCGCCACGGAGGTAGTCATATATATTAACTTTTCTTTTTTTGATTGATTGAAAATTCTTTATTGCAAAATATATATATTTAGGCGAACTTAATGATATATATTTATTTTATCATTATATTATGTAAATATTCTAAAGTATTTATGCAAATCTATTAGTGGAGTTTTAATTAATAAAACCTTTAAAATACAAACAAAGTATACCTAATATAACACTTTAATATACTTTAACAGTCCAGTAATAAGAGTCTATTTTAAATGAAGGCAATGAGAACACTGCCGCACGCTGCATCGACCCACTTTAAATGAAGGCAATGAGAACACTGCCGCACGCTGCATCGACCCACTTTAAATGAAGGCAATGAGAACACTGCCGCACGCTGCATCGACCCACTTTAAATGAAGGCAATGAGAACACTGGCGCACGCTGCATCGACCCACTTTAAATGAAGGCAATGAGAACACTGCCGCACGCTGCATCGACCAACTTTAAATGAAGGCAATGAGAACACTGCCGCACGCTGCATCGACCCACTTTAAATGAAGGCAATGAGAACACTGCCGCACGCTGCATCGACCCACTTTAAATGAAGGCAATGAGAACACTGCCGCACGCTGCATCGACCAACTTTAAATGAAGGCAATGAGAACACTGCCGCACGCTGCATCGACCCACTTTAAATGAAGGCAATGAGAACACTGCCGCACGCTGCATCGACCCACTTTAAATGAAGGCAATGAGAACACTGCCGCACGCTGCATCGACCCACTTTAAATGAAGGCAATGAGAACACTGCCGCACGCTGCATCGACCCACTTTAAATGAAGGCAATGAGAACACTGCCGCACGCTGCATCGACCCACTTTAAATGAAGGCAATGAGAACACTGCCGCACGCTGCATCGACCCACTTTAAATGAAGGCAATGAGAACACTGCCGCACGCTGCATCGACCAACTTTAAATGAAGGCAATGAGAACACTGCCGCACGCTGCATCGACCCACTTTAAATGAAGGCAATGAGAACACTGCCGCACGCTGCATCGACCCACTTTAAATGAAGGCAATGAGAACACTGCCGCACGCTGCATCGACCCACTTTAAATGAAGGCAATGAGAACACTGCCGCACGCTGCATTGACCCACTTTAAATGAAGGCAATGAGAACACTGCCGCACGCTGCATCGACCCACTTTAAATGAAGGCAATGAGAACACTGCCGCACGCTGCATCGACCAACTTTAAATGAAGGCAATGAGAACACTGCCGCACGCTGCATCGACCCACTTTAAATGAAGGCAATGAGAACACTGCCGCACGCTGCATCGACCCACTTTAAATGAAGGCAATGAGAACACTGCCGCACGCTGCATCGACCAACTTTAAATGAAGGCAATGAGAACACTGCCGCACGCTGCATCGACCAACTTTAAATAAAGGCAATGAGAACACTGTCGCACGCTGCATCGACCCATTTTAAATGAAGGCAATGAGAACACTGCCGCACGCTGCATCGACCCACTTTAAATGAAGGCAATGAGAACACTGCCGCACGCTGCATCGACCCACTTTAAATGAAGGCAATGAGAACACTGCCGCACGCTGCATCGACCCACTTTAAATGAAGGCAATGAGAACACTGCCGCACGCTGCATCGACCCACTTTAAATGAAGGCAATGAGAACACTGCCGCACGCTGCATCGACCCACTTTAAATGAAGGCAATGAGAACACTGCCGCACGCTGCATCGACCCACTTTAAATGAAGGCAATGAGAACACTGCCGCACGCTGCATCGACCCACTTTAAATGAAGGCAATGAGAACACTGCCGCACGCTGCATCGACCCACTTTAAATGAAGGCAATGAGAACACTGCCGCACGCTGCATCGACCCACTTTAAATGAAGGCAATGAGAACACTGCCGCACGCTGCATCGACCAACTTTAAATGAAGGCAATGAGAACACTGCCGCACGCTGCATCGACCCACTTTAAATGAAGGCAATGAGAACACTGCCGCACGCTGCATCGACCCACTTTAAATGAAGGCAATGAGAACACTGCCGCACGCTGCATCGACCAACTTTAAATGAAGGCAATGAGAACACTGTCGCACGCTGCATCGACCCATTTTAAATGAAGGCAATGAGAACACTGCCGCACGCTGCATCGACCCACTTTAAATGAAGGCAATGAGAACACTGCCGCACGCTGCATCGACCCACTTTAAATGAAGGCAATGAGAACACTGCCGCACGCTGCATCGACCCACTTTAAATGAAGGCAATGAGAACACTGCCGCACGCTGCATCGACCCACTTTAAATGAAGGCAATGAGAACACTGCCGCACGCTGCATCGACCCACTTTAAATGAAGGCAATGAGAACACTGCCGCACGCTGCATCGACCAACTTTAAATGAAGGCAATGAGAACACTGCCGCACGCTGCATCGACCCACTTTAAATGAAGGCAATGAGAACACTGCCGCACGCTGCATCGACCCACTTTAAGTTAAGGCAATGAGAACACTGCCGCACGCTGCATCGACCCACTTTAAATGAAGGCAATGAGAACACTGCCGCACGCTGCATCGACCCACTTTAAATGAAGGCAATGAGAACACTGCCGCACGCTGCATCGACCCACTTTAAATGAAGGCAATGAGAACACTGCCGCACGCTGCATCGACCCACTTTAAGTTAAGGCAATGAGAACACTGCCGCACGCTGCATCGACCCACTTTAAATGAAGGCAATGAGAACACTGCCGCACGCTGCATCGACCCACTTTAAATGAAGGCAATGAGAACACTGCCGCACGCTGCATCGACCCACTTTAAATGAAGGCAATGAGAACACTGCCGCACGCTGCATCGACCAACTTTAAATGAAGGCAATGAGAACACTGCCGCACGCTGCATCGACCCACTTTAAATGAAGGCAATGAGAACACTGCCGCACGCTGCATCGACCCACTTTAAATGAAGGCAATGAGAACACTGCCGCACGCTGCATCGACCCACTTTAAGTTAAGGCAATGAGAACACTGCCGCACGCTGCATCGACCCACTTTAAATGAAGGCAATGAGAACACTGCCGCACGCTGCATCGACCCACTTTAAATGAAGGCAATGAGAACACTGCCGCACGCTGCATCGACCCACTTTAAGTTAAGGCAATGAGAACACTGCCGCACGCTGCATCGACCCACTTTAAATGAAGGCAATGAGAACACTGCCGCACGCTGCATCGACCCACTTTAAGTTAAGGCAATGAGAACACTGCCGCACGCTGCATCGACCCACTTTAAATGAAGGCAATGAGAACACTGCCGCACGCTGCATCGACCCACTTTAAGTTAAGGCAATGAGAACACTGCCGCACGCTGCATCGACCCACTTTAAGTTAAGGCAATGAGAACACTGCCGCACGCTGCATCGACCCACTTTAAATGAAGGCAATGAGAACACTGCCGCACGCTGCATCGACCCACTTTAAGTTAAGGCAATGAGAACACTGCCGCACGCTGCATCGACCCACTTTAAGTTAAGGCAATGAGAACACTGCCGCACGCTGCATCGACCCACTTTAAATGAAGACAATGAGAACACTGCCGCACGCTGCATCGACCCACTTTAAATGAAAGCAATGAGAACACTGCCGCACGCTGCATCGACCCACTTTAAGTTAAGGCAATGAGAACACTGCCGCACGCTGCATCGACCCACTTTAAATGAAGGCAATGAGAACACTGCCGCACGCTGCATCGACCCACTTTAAATGAAGGCAATGAGAACACTGCCGCACGCTGCATCGACCCACTTTAAATGAAGGCAATGAGAACACTGCCGCACGCTGCATCGACCCACTTTAAATGAAGGCAATGAGAACACTGCCGCACGCTGCATCGACCCACTTTAAGTTAAGGCAATGAGAACACTGCCGCACGCTGCATCGACCCACTTTAAGTTAAGGCAATGAGAACACTGCCGCACGCTGCATCGACCCACTTTAAATGAAGGCAATGAGAACACTGCCGCACGCTGCATCGACCCACTTTAAATGAAGGCAATGAGAACACTGCCGCACGCTGCATCGACCCACTTTAAATGAAGGCAATGAGAACACTGCCGCACGCTGCATCGACCCACTTTAAGTTAAGGCAATGAGAACACTGCCGCACGCTGCATCGACCCACTTTAAATGAAGGCAATGAGAACACTGCCGCACGCTGCATCGACCCACTTTAAATGAAGGCAATGAGAACACTGCCGCACGCTGCATCGACCCACTTTATCATCGAGCCTCTTTATGTCTATATGGTGCCAGGGTTCTAATTCTGTACCAAATATAAAGTTACGCAAACTGGATCAGTTAATTTACAAACTTATCTCATTTCAATGCATTTTAGTATTATACTTATACTTCTGTGTGGTCAGAATAAAAACTTCTCTAATGAAATGTTTGGAGAACAACAATCTATGAATTATATATTTCTTGGCTTTAGTGTCGACTTATAATCCTTCGGGGAAAACAGCCCCTTTGGGGAGACCTCCTTTGCTTCCCCTAATATTATTGGATTTCGTTTGTGTGTGCGCGTAGTTTTGGCACAGATGATAACTTTTAACTGATTTGCATGCTCCCTTTTGTTTTTCTTTCCGTCAATATTTGTGAAGAAAACAATTTCAGCGAACGTATACGTTACTTTAGATTTAATATCATTGTTTTCTGTGTTATTTTAGTATAACCTACACAGTTTATTCGTGAAAATCTAAGAATCTCTAAATAGAGCACAATCAGAGTAATAACTACCTACAACCTAGGGGTCTTCAAATCGCGAGTAAATAGGTTTCTTCTAGGCAAGCGTGTACCATCGTAGACTTCATTATCGCTTACCATAAGGCGAGATCGTGTACAAACGCTAGCCTACAATTTACAAAAAAAATGCGAGTCGGACTCCCGCACGAAGGGTTCCGTATCTATAAAAACGGCAAAAAAATCACGTTTGTTGTATGGGAGCCCCTCCCCCCCCCATCAATATTAATTTTATTTTAATTTAACTATTTATTTGTAAAGTGAATAATATAACTCTATATTCATTGAATATTTCAAGCGCTTGCCTGTTGTCGTTATCAATATCGAACAAAAACTATCAAAAAATTACGTTTGTTGAATGGGAAGCCCCTTTAAATATTTATTTTATTTTAATTTCATTATTTATTTTTAAAGTGAAGATATAAATAAATATTCTGTGAATATTTCAAGCGTGTTCCTGTTGCCGTTGTCAATATCGAGCAAAAACGAGCAAAACAAAATCACGTTTGTTGAATGGGAGCCCCCTTTAAATATTTATTCATATATCAACAGTTGATATATTAAATATATCATCTGTCTAACTATCACGGTTCATGAGACACAGCCTGGTGACAGACGGACAGACAGACAGCGAAGTCTTAGTAATAGGGTCCCGTTTGACCCTTTGGGTACGTAACCCTAAAAAGAGATTATTGTAGGACCAAAATAGTAGGTATATATAACAAGATCCATACCTAACTGAATACAAAGGTCGAGAAAAAATCTGTAAGCTTCTTATTATACAACCAATTTTACGACAAGATAGCAATAAAATAATAACGATATTAATAACGATTGTGAATCCAGGGGCACTAGTAAGCAGCTTAAAGTCCCCGGTATACTCTCGGCTTAGACTATAAATACCGAAACCTCCAGTGTCCAAATATCCACCGACGAACTAATTGCCACCACCTAATCCACTAAAGTAAGATGTGGTCGGAATTTTAAGTCTGTTTGTACCTGGCCAAGTGATTTGAATCTCTACTTAAAACTTTGGGATTATGAAGGTATTTTGATTTGAAGAGAACTTGGGAGTAATTAAAGGCAAATTCCTTCCATAATTAGGATTACTTGAATGTTTATACGTATAGGCTTCAATCAAAGTTAAAAATTGTTAGATTTCTTTATATATTATATACTACTATTCATTATATACTTTTACAATATGATACTAAACAAGTAACTTTTTAACAAAAATATAACTTCAGATAACAATAAAAACTAAACTACTTTACCAATTTTGAAGAAATTTCCATGGGATATCTTTTCAAAAAAAACTAATTTACCAAATTGATTGATATATAACGGAGTCCTGAGCTAACAAACATAACACAACATAAAAATAAAACAAATTTAAGACTTATATAGTTTTCTCATGGATGCCATTGTCAGAACTGGATCAAATAGAAATGGGCCCATACGGGAAGCACCAGATTTCAAGTAAAGAAGGAATCATCAAAATCGGTTCACCCAGTTGAAGGTTCTGAGGTAACAAACATAACAAAATACAGTCGAATTGAGAACCTCCTCATTTTTTAAAAACGGTTCTAAAAATTACAGACTTCTGCAAATCAATAAGAAGTGTTACCAAATATATTTTGTTAGTAATATTCATCCTCAACAGTACTGTGGTTTTTTTCTTTATGCTTAACATCAGACTCCCGAATGTATTTCCATCAGATCAACGTGATCTGACCATCAGTCGACGTCTTTCATCAATAAACAGCAGCGACCTATCTTTAACCAGATCCAGTAATTCAGATATTTTGGAATTCCGCTTCCATGTGTTAGATCCCTGAGG
The DNA here is from genome assembly GCA_918857605.2 of Philereme vetulata. Lineage (NCBI taxonomy): Eukaryota > Metazoa > Arthropoda > Insecta > Lepidoptera > Geometridae > Philereme > Philereme vetulata. Next base: position 12,024,272 of record OU975432.1, read on the forward strand.
TTCACTAGACATACGCTCCGGGCAGTGACCATTTCAGACACGGCATAAATAGAACACCGCCAGCTAGCTCCGATTAATCAAGGTAACCACCTGCCACGTACCACCTGAGAGCTTCACCGACGGACCAAGCCAATGCAAGCAAAAACATTATGCTAGATTACGGAGGTGACGCCACATAACAAATTTCACCCGCTTTTTCGTTTCGACTCACGTCCTGAAAAATATTGCGGAACAAAAAGTCGCAATTTTCTAGTTGAAGATAAAAATGCTGTTTATTTTCGCAAATGTTTACACTTATTTCATTTTATTTTTTGATCCTTTGCCAATTTTCGTTAGGTTTCTTTCCATGTGATTTTTTTAGCTAACCCACATTTTCCCACTGCTGGGCAAAGGCCTCCCGCAACTCCTTCCTCCTATCGCAATCCTTGGCAGATTCCCACCATTCCTTCTCAAATCCACTGACGTCGTCGCGCCAACGCTTTCGCGGCCGATGTGATTATGACTTCATAATTATTTTTCTTATTTTATTTTTGTTATTGACATCTCAAATGATGGGCCACTCTGCTGCCTTTTCCTCCAATCAATTATGTACTATTCAGAAAAACTCATGAAATATTCCACGCTTTTGTGTGACAGTTTTATGACCGTAATTATTAAGTAGGTTTTGCGATTTTCAAGTAGTCATACACTCCGACAAACGTATTTATTAATACTAATATACTTCTACTATATCTGAATAAAACCACAACATTATCATTGCAAGATTAATTATGTACCTACGTATTGACGATTTAAATACTTAGACATAGTATTAAAACGGTGAAAGACGTTAAACAATAACTTTCATTAATTTTACAACCCAAAGCTCAGGTTTCTTTGGTGGTTGTTTCTGTATTGCGGGCAGTAACGAAACAAATTCTTAGATACAACATTTGTTACCTGTACGTGCATGATGATGAAAGATGCAATTAAAACATTTTGAGATACAAACTGTTTCAGAACTGTTATAATATTTTTGAAATCGTGTCTTTAGCGTATAAGCGTAAACACGGTTTTACTGAAGAAAAATGTCGTTTACATTGATACGCGGAGTTTTACAAAACTACCGGCGATTTAACTTTTTTTTTTGCTTATAACTACAGCTGCATTCCGAAACACGACATAATCGCTGCCAGCGTTCACGTGGTTATTTTGCGTACCGATTTAGTTAACGCGCTGATGACAGTTGAGTGCCGTCAAGGATTCGAAACGCTCATGAACGCACAGAACCAAGGTTGGTTGGTTGCTTATGAGTAATAGTGTTCTGTGATTGGTTGGTTTTATTGTTGTTATGTTAATAAAAGAACACTGACATGCAGCGCGTCCATGAGCGATCCGAATCCTTGACGGCACTCAACTGTCATCAGCGCGATAACTGAATCGGTACGCAAAATAACTACGTGAACGCTAGCAGCGATTATGTCGTGTTTCGGACTGCAGCTACAGTTATAAGCAAAAAAAAAGTTAAATCGCCGGTAGTTTTGTAAAACTCACAGTTGTCACGTCACTTTTGACAGGGAGGCTCACGGTGAATATCGGTTTTGAGCATGGACGTTGTTAGCGCAAAATAGCGGATGTAATGACGTCATCTATGACGATTCACGGAACATCGTTGTCGCGCTCACGGTGACTCGGAACGCTTGTTAGCGCGATGATATCGATTTTAGCGTGATTCGGAATGCAGCCTATATAAACATAATTTATTTTAAAGTAACATTGTTGTATTATACAATTTTTATAGTTTTGTGGACGACTTGGTGCTGCTCTCAAAAATAAGCTTCCAGTTACAACTTCTTCTTCTTAGAAGTTACAACTCATGATAAAACACTACACGCGGCTAGCAAGCCAGTAGGATTAGAAACGAACCTTTTAAAAACAATGGCAATGACTAACCACAATAAAAAACTAATATAAGTTGGACATGAACCGCTGAAATATACTGAACAGTACATCTATCTAGGGAAAACAAATAGCTTCAATAGACACAACAACGAGTAATAGAGCGAAAGACACAACATACCTGGAACAAATACTGGAGCTTGAAAGAAATTTTTAAAAGCAACATGCCGATATATTTGAAAAGCAAAGTCACCGTGTTTAACTGACGCCTGCCAGACGTGGAAATAGACTGCTAAAATCTGTATATATAAAACAATGTCGGGTTAGTTAAACCATTTGTAACTCTTATAACTCGGCTGGACCGATTTTGATTATCTTTGATTGTTGGATTTGTCTCCACCCCGAATAGCAGAAAAACTATTAATATATCGGAACATAACAAGCAAAAAAATTATTAGAAAATTTATTTTCTAATAATGAATGATGGCCGATTGACAATACATTGGCAGCCCGCGTCATATGCATGTCAAGGCGGTAGGAAGTCCGGCGGGTTAGGGAGTAAGAAATTAAATCAACAGCTGCCAGCGAGCAATGGAGCGTAGCATGCTAAATATCAGAAAAATACACAAAAGTAACAAATGCATTGTGCTACGCTCAGAAATTGCATTGGAAATGGGCGGGCCGTGTAGCGCGAGTGCAGGACCAGAGATAGACAAAAAGAGTCACTTCACGTCGTGGAAGGGCCCGCAAGGCAAACGCTGCAAAGGAAGACTCATCGCACGCTGGGAAGACGACTTGAAGAAAACGGCCCGCACTGGCTTTAAGTAGCCCGCCCAACACAGACACAAATGGCTATTTCTGGAGGCTTTCACCTCTTGTAGGATTCTTACAGAAAAATCTAAATATTATGTACCTACATACTAACGACTACTAAAAAGATCAAAAAAATACCTATAAATTAAATATACCTAAATACAATAAAAAACAAATAAATAAAATTATTACTAAATATGAATATGTAACGTACTTAACATAAAAACAATTATTAATTATTATCTGCTATTGTATCGAATACCACAAATTAATTTTTTGATTTAGTTTTCTAGAAATATAATAATTTAAAACTGTATTATTTATTAGTATTATTATTAGTTTTTTAGTTTTCTACGTTAGATTACTGTAGTTTAGTGTGAAAATAAAGAATTATCTATCTTTATATTTGTATGTAAAAATAAAAGGCTTTTTTGTATGTATTTACTATACAATTTTAAGTTTTCTCTTGCAAATGATGAACATTCAATTCTTTGGGAACTGAACATTAGCTTAAACCTAAAATGTGATACGTAATATTTTTCAAACCCATTCCTCGAGGACAATTTTCCATTGGTCACTGACATTTGTAAAGAATCGTGTACCGTAGTTTTGTTGTTGTATCCCCAGCAGATTAAAAGCTGGCAAGTTTCCGATACCGGAACTTACATGAGTATAAATAAATAGGTTGGGGCGCTTCAGGCTCGCGGGGGTGATTCATCACGCGGGCCACCTGTGACTGCACTCTTGCGGCAAACCACGCTCCCAATTAGATATGAAACGATACAAATGATCGTGCATTGCTTATTAATCGGACTAAAGTTCTGGTTTCTTAAATCCGTCAGTGTTATTAAGACAAAACGGGTCTTTTCGCGTACAGATTTATATCAAAATCATAATTTTGATATAAATAATAATCAATAATAATAATAATAGTTAGATAATCAGTCTCTCGTGACCACGGCCGTTGTAACCTGGCCGAAACGTCAAGGTTAGTCAAAATTATGATTTTGATATGAATCTGTACGCGAAAAAACAAGTTTTGTCTTAAAAACATGAGTATAGTTCGCGAAAATTTAAAAAGTTCCGTCAAACAATGTTTTACGAAGTCTCACTGTAAAAACTTTCGTGATTTCAATGATTTTTTATAAACACGGGAGTAATCACCATGGAAAAGATTGCTTTTAGCGATAAGGCCGCCCATTATACATATGATTTAAAATTGTATTTTCTTTTACTTTTTATTTTTAATGATAAGCAATAAAGACATTATCTAATCTAATCTAATCTCGCACCTATCGTTTTATCGGAGATAGTGATAACTCATATTTTATAATTATATATGACTTATAGTTGATCTTGACAGTATCGTAGATGGGAAGATGATATTAAAAAAGTGGCGGGAACGACTTGGGCGAGAAAAGCAAGACATAGATCTTTATGGAGAACACTCGGGCAGGCATATGCGGAAAAGCAAGACAATCAAAAAACCGGGGTCTAATATGTGTATTTAAGATTGTTAATAAAGGCTTTATCATTATTATTATAGTTGATCTGCCAACATAACCAACCTGTACCTAGTACGAAACTCAAAAATTTTTATCGTTTTACATTGGAGCCGCTTGAGAAAAAATCAGCGCTTGAGAATCACGCTTCATGTTACTTCACATTAAAAAAAAATTATTGATGAATGTCAATGTCATGTCGAATGTATTTTGATACATTTTGACTTTCAATCCATAGGCTCTCGAACTAGTTTATCTATGTTTCAGGAGCTAGTGGTTTGTATTATAGTGTGACCATTAGTGCTGTGCACTCCCTGAGGTATGCGCGCGGCGAGACGGGGGGGGGAGAATCAGCTGCTGCGCTCTGTCAGTTCGCCGTCAACGCTCGTGGCGGCAGGTAGTGTTATTCGTATCGGACTGTCTATCTCATGTGCGTCTGACATAGACAGTCCGATACAAATAACACTACCTGCCGCCACGAGCGTTGACGGCGAACTGACAGAGCGCAGCAGCCGATTCTCCCCCCCCCCCCGTCTCGCCGCGCGCATACCTCAGGGAGTGCACAGCACTAATGGTCACACTATAGTAAGGTTATAAAAAGCTACGTTGACCTTATAAAGCTTTTTCTATTCTTAGAAATAGCCAGTCATGCAAAGCCTATACTTTGCCTTTGCGTCGACTTTGCTATGTCGACGTTTCCAGTGCTAATGCTAATATAATTGCTTTGCATCCTATTGCGCAGGAATTTACCTGTAATTTCCTCCGTACTTTGCTACCCATAGTTTGTTTCCTCAAATGTCCGTGTACATTCTTCCTCAAAGAATCCTAGAAAAACACATGCAACGGTTGTCATCAACAAAAGTTTAAAACCCACACATTTCTATACATAAATACGAATAACAAGATATAAACAGATACATCTTGAGCCCTTTGTGTCCATTTGCATCTCTGCAGCGGCGAGCAGACGCTACTAAATAATCCTTTGGACCTGAAAAACGTTTCAGTGAATCCAATAAAATACGTATCCGCAGAGAGTACGCCGCACCGAGCTCGTTACCACGCCTAGACGATTTATTGAGATTTGAACACTGAAATATTGTAGGTGTTCCGTTTTAAACTCTTTTATGATATATTTAAGCCTGTAAGCCTGGTGTCTTTGGAGTTACGTTTTGCCCCCGCCATTGTTGATCTTTGCCCAGCTTTATTCTCTCTTGAAGCCTTAGTCTGAGTTTTGAATTGTTTTTTACACTTACACTGGTGAGCTTGATACTGTAGTTATTTTATACAAGGAAACCTACTTTTCTACCTCACCTTTCCACATCTCCTTTTGTCTGTGTACAATCAAAGTACACTTTTGCGAGTTTTAAGCTCAAAATTCAAAATTTATTTTTTTGGAACATAAACAAAGTAGAACAATCATCATCATCATCATCATCATATCAGCCGTAGGACGTCCACTGCTGGACAAAGGCCTCCCTCATTGATCTCCAGGAACTGCGGTTGGAAGCGGCCTGCATCCAACGCCGACCTGCGGTTCTTACCAAGTCGTCTGCCCATCTTGTGGGTGGACGTCCTACGCTGCGCTTGCCGGTCCGTGGCCTCCACTCGAGAACCTTTCGGCCCCATCGGCCATCTGTTCTGCGCGCTATATGGCCTGCCCATTGCCACTTCAACGTGCTAATCCGTCGGGCTATGCCGGTGACTTGAGTTCTCCTACGTATCTCCTCATTTCTGATTCGATCCCGTAGAGAAACCCCGAGCATAGCCCTCTCCATAGCTCGTTGAGCGACTCTGAGCTTATTCATAAGGCCAATAGTGAAGGACCACGTCTCGGTTCCATATGTCATCACTGGTAACACACACTGATTGTAGACTTTCGTCTTAAGGCACTGAGGTATGTTGGACGAAAAGACGTTGCGAAGTTTCCCAAACGCTGCCCATCCGAGTTAGATTCGACGATTGACCTCTTTCTTGAAGTTGGACCTACCTAATTGGACTGTTTGTCCTAGGTATACATACGCGTCGACAACTTCAAGTAGAACAATAGACAAATCAAAATGCTGAACAATTGCAAAAGTTAAAAACTGAGTAGCAGTGTCAGCATTCTCTTCCAAAACCAAACGTTTCAGCTATAACTATAAAAAGTCGTAACAATTACAAGTTAATGATTATTCTAATTATATTTTAAAGTTGAATACTGTGTTTGCCTGTGTGTATGTGCGTGCGTGCATGGTGTATATGTGTGGTGTGTGTGTGAATCAGAACAGAGCAAACAGAGCGGTGCAACACTTGATTCTGATTCATTTCACTGATCATGCGATTTACCAATCTCGTTTATTGACTTTATCTGAAATGGAAGAGTAATACTTTTAGAAAAAAGATTTATGAAATTTAATATACATAAAATTATACATTTATTATCCTAGAAATAACTATATTTTACGATTTCTGATGGAAGCAACATACCCAAAGTATGAAAGCCTGTGTTATAGCGTACTAATGCCCTTATCTCTCAAAAGCATTTTTTTAAAATCTCTCATAACTTTATAATGAACCGGCAAAATATAAATTATGTAGTTCATAAGGTTATTGAAGATAAATACGTTATTGTATAAAATCTTTGGATTAAAGCTGATATTGAATTTCGCCAATTTATTATCGGAAAAAGTCAATTTCATTAGAGTCAGAAAATATAATTAATTTATGCTTCGCCTACGGACGATGATAGTGGCCGCGAAAATTATAAATTATGGAAGCAATGATTTAATGTAGTACCTGCTTCATTATACAACGACAAAGGGTTCAAATTGTAGTTAATTGTTTTATTGGTTTTATCAAGTTAAATAATTAAAGTAACTTTACTATTTTTAGAGTTCGTTTGTTGTCTAGTTCTACGAAAAATTCGTGGTTATTCCTTCTTTAGATAAACTTAAAATGTATAGGGAATAAAAGTCTCTGAAAATACCAACCAAGGAATATTGTTTACAAAGAAATTAGGCCCAGTGTGAGTTAGAAAAGAGCGCCAAAAGTTTTGTTGACGATGAAACCTATACAATGCGTATTTTTAATGCAAATAAAGTTTTAATGTAGGTTATTGATTCACGAAGAAAATGTATTACTTCAAGTTACTTTATCTATACTGATTATCTATTCATTAGTATAATAGTTAGACTAATTATATATCTATTATACTACGAAAAAGTTAGACTAATTATATATCTATTATACTAAGAAAAAGTGTTTTTATTCGGGAATAGGCAAGCCCTTGACTATAGTGATAGTGTGGTTTTATAAATTAAGTAAGATTTTTCAAAGAAATTTTGCTCGCTCTGTAATATCCAGTTTTTCCAATCCATAGAGTTAGCTGTTGCTGACTTTCACCGGACATACACAGAAATTCCATAGCAAGATTTTTCTTTATCTTTTAAGTAATGAATCCGTAAAAAACAACGAATTGTGTTTGAAACAACCGCTGCAATGCTACCAATAACATAAACATTAAAGTTCTAAGTCACGCCATAAAAGCAAATTGCACTTTTTCTTGTTCCAATGACAGCGAGGACGAGTTGGTCTAATTTGACAGTTTAACGACCACAAGCCCACGGTTCGAAAACGAAGCGAAAGCGCAACGTACCTAAATGTATTTCCGACGGGCTCTCTAAATAAACGTTATTTAAGAGCTTATTTACATTTCGTATCGAAGCGAGCATTTAACTCCGGTGTAATTATAATATTTGCACCACGTACGAGCGGAATTTGTCCTGCTTAATCTTCATTATAAATGTGAAATCCGTTCATGCCCCGGGGTACTCGCATTTCATGTGACAGGACACAATGTACTAAAGATAAGGTGGCCCTTTCCAAACCACTGACTCTATTGTCAATCTCTTACGCAGCTTTCCATGTTAAAAGGAGCGATGTGATAGCTAAAGCATTTCAAAGTCACTGATTTATACATAAAGTTTGTAAGAAAAACTTTTCTGGTTTTTCTTTAGAAAATAGGATAAGTCATCCAAAAAAACTCACAAAAATATGTTCCGTAAGCATCTCTTTGTAAAAATGATAAGTAAAATAAAAATTAGAAGGCATAGTTCTTCTTTGGTGAAAATAGCTTCCTTTAGATAGAGGAAACGTATAATGGAATGCAATAACTCTTGACCGGGTGTGCGAAGAAATAACACAGTGTCATATTTCACAACCCTCCAACATTTTTATAAAAGCGGACCATCTGCTTTTGACCCCTCATTCTTTTTGTTTCACGAATTATTTCTGTATAAGTAAAATATTAGATATCAGCGGATATAACTTTTTCTTTGCACGTTCCATTCCAATTTATATCGAAAACAAATATTGTTTCTTTTATTAAAACAAGATATTTTTTGAACAGATAACTTATTCTAGAAATGTAGGGAAATGCTCTTACCCATTGCATTCGTAGGTACTAAATGTACCTACTAACGTACTAAATATAAATGTTTACATCTCTGAATAGAATCATACATTTGTGTATTAGAATAAAATACTAAGTACTTTTAATTTGATTATCCTAGTAAGTAAAGGTATGAGAAAAAGCTAATATAGAATATTTTAGGGAAACCTGGAATATCTGTGTCACTTCATAGTTGTTTACACTGAATTGGATTAGCCAAATGTTACAAAACTACCCGCAATTAACTTTTATTTTGTACAAACTTTTGTATCACTATTAACTTTGTTATTAGTACGATCAGTCCAACAAATTTGTAACTAATATTTTTAAGTTTCTCTTTAAGTGAACTGTAATTCTTTGAGAAATAAATATCTTAAACCAGAATAATTGACCGAACGAGCGAAGCGTCTCAGTTTCGATATTTTCCAAATAATGCTTATGTCCGGCTTTCTGTCTGTCTGTTCTCGCCTACAGCTCGCATTTTTCAACCGATTTTGGCGAAAAAAGGCACACAAGTTAATTGATTTATTAAATTTTTGTAGTCGATCGCTATTTTTGATTGGGGGTAAAATAGGGTGGAAGGGGGGGGGGGGAGATTGCTTTAGCGTTATTTGTAGATGGATTTCAATCATATTTGAGAGGCATACTAGGGCCTTCATTCTACACAGGATGTTGTGAAAACAATTCCAAAAGGGGGGAGTGGAAGGGGTAAAAGGGGGAAGTTTTCAGTAGCGTTATTTATTGATGGATTTCAATTTTTGAACTTTTTTGGAAAATGTATTACCTACCTATACCAATTAGACTAAGCAGTCCTCTCCGCCTTCACGAGACTAACCCGTAGACACCAGATTCGACCTCCTAGGATCAAGGGACCTCGAAGAGGTATACTGTCCTCACAGAACCACTAATATCGTATTCCCATTTCCCACAAGCTGCATACTTATCTAGTTCACCTTACTCCCGTCTTGTCAGTAATGTTGAGTTAGCTACTTGACCGCCCAAGCGTTATTTTCGATTCATTCTTTCAATACATGCATGAATGCGTAGAGCCGTTGCAAACGTTGCAATTCGATATTTAGCTGCTCAATGTAATTCCTATTTATATGTTTAAAAGCTAATTTTGAAATATATCATTTTACTAAAATATTAACCATGTCAATCAACTATTTATATTTGCAATTTTTCGAATCAGTGAACAATATTTTATAACAAGATATCGATCTCATAATGATTAAAGTTTCTTTACAATTTCAGGTTGAAATGGTTTTATCCATCCAGGGAGAAAAATCTCAATATAAGGGTGAGTGCTTCTTGTGTCCATAAAAACTTCTGTGGGGTGAACGTGTAAGGAATAAGCGTCACAGGAGCCGGGGTGACTGCGGTCATTCCGCTAAACGAAGATCAGAATCGCAAGCTGTTAGCATAGAGATTGCGATCGAATGAAAGCCGCCCCAAGTATTCCATCCCAAAATCGAGGGGTTCCAAATAATGCGGCCGCCCAATACAGCCCTTTTTTGACTTTACCGACATTCCTTTTCGGCACTAAGGCGCCCTTTGATTTTCTTTGCGCTTTAAAATACCTCTAAATTTTATAAATTTACATAAAGGTGGTGGAAATAAGCGTTCGCGTGCCTACACTTTTATTTCCATCACTAAATTGATGGTTTTGAATTATTAGCCTATCCAATGATAGAGTGGCCGTTTCCAAACCATTCAAACTACACAAAAGAAAATTACACATTTTACTGGAAAATTGTACCCGAAAAGTCGAAATGTTAAAATTTATTGATGGTTTTGTGTGGAGAAGAACTTTTTTGTAATTTGATCGATGGCCTCTTGTCCATTAGGAACCTTTTAAAAGTTGTCGTATGATTTCATTGTGTGCTTCAACAATGATCATGTCGTTTTTCCTTGGAAACTTTTAGGAGACTAGATACCATTAATCATGCAAATGTTTTGTTTAGATTTATTTTATTTAACAAAGAAAGGTTGATTGTTTGTGACAGAGCGGGGTATGAGAGTAGCGTGACTGGCTGTTTCTGCATTCATAAATTGGCTTAGAAAGGTGCTTCGATATTTTATTCACGGTACCATTACTTTTGCGGCGATGGAAATCAGATAGTAGATACAAGATTGGGCTGCACCGCGTTTTGCGATGGCGGAGGCGTTGAGGTTGCAGAAGGTGCCAATATATTTCCTGACGGTAGAGCGGTCAGGTAATTGGGGCTGAAACTTATCTCAAGGGGCAGACGTGAGCGGAATACTAAAACTTTTGCAGCTCTTGCGCAAATTGCAAACTCTGTCTCTTGCATCTCTGTCAAAGAGTTTGTTTCATTTAATTGTATTTAAATTTAGACAATAAGATACAAAGTTATTGAACTTTCTCAAACTTTGATAGCTTGTTACGTTGGGATATATAAAGAAATCAATAATGTTATCGCATACTGTTAAACAAAATATAACATCAGTTGATAAATTATGAAGCTTTTAAATATGAACTGGCGAAAAACTTACCTGGCAGATGTTATTTTTATTTTCTTAGTTAGCAAGTGAGAGTCGAGTATCAAAGGTTGGAAACTGTCGGATCTCAGTGACGTAGACTTTGTTCAAGTTATTTACTTTGGAGCGCGCTCATTAGCTAAATGACCGTGCTTTATTGAAAGAGTAATCAAAAGTGCACGAGGAAGCAGCGGCGTACTTACCGAACGTTGCATTTCTTGAATCGAGCTTGTACCTGGTTCCTTATTACTGTGTGAGATGTCTATCTTCACGTAAGCAGGTTTGTGGCTTAGGAATTTAAAGGAGTTTTGAAAGCTAGCTTTGGTTGTTAGTATTTCCGTATTCGTAGGTACTTACTATACGTATTTTGGTCTTGGTCGAGCTTTCTTGTCATTTGCGGTAAGATCATTTTCATCCAGGTTTTTATTTTAAATTTTATTTGAGAGTAAAACCAAACACAATCTTAGCTATATAATATAACATTTTATGTATGGTACTATAAATTTTCTGAGGAGTGTGTACCATACTTAAAAAGTATGTCTGTTTTTAGGGTTCCGTACCTCAAAAGGTAAAAAAAGGAACCCTTATAAGATTACTCTCTTGTCCGTCTGTCCGTGTGTCACCACCGATTTTCTCAAGAACGGGTGAACCTAGTAACTTAAAATTTATACCAAATACTAAGGTCCATATTCCCTATTAGGTTTATAAAAATCAAGGTTCTGAGGCAACACGATAAAAATCTATGGGCAAATTGCGAAAACTTGTAAGTACCAAAATTTACCTTAATTTTCAACTATTATTATTTTTCGGAATTTTTCCTGGACGTGTGCTGTAAGACCTTCCTTTTCACAAAAATTTACAATTCTAGGTCAACCGGAAGTACCCTATAGGTTTTGGATCGAAAACCTATATGGTAGTTCCTGTTGACCTAGAACCACGAAAATTAGCAAAAAGCAAGGTCATAAAGTCACAAATAAAGGAAAAATTCCAAAAAGTTAAAAATTAAAGGATGTCCTCATACATACATAGTTGACGCCAATTAAGATAGTCCTCTGAGTTGTATGGGCACTCACACAATTTAGAGGACTAGCTTAATCGGCATCAAGCTCAAATAATGTAAATAAAATTGAATAAAATAAATAGTTAAGTGGGGCTTCCATACAACAGACATGTTTTTTTTGCATTTTTTTTAGATAATGGTACGGAACCCTATTTTGGAGGGGTAGCCACGCCGCACTTTTTTAAGGAAGGAAGGAAGAGGTCTACTTCTTTAACCATGAAAGAAAGTGCCTAAACTATTTAATCTGACGCTTACCTAAATCATCTTCTATAGAAGGCCCATGATGAAAATCCATTGTTATAATAAATCTCAGATTACATAGTAATAAATATATGTTATACTAAATAAAATAGCCTAATTTTAAAGAAATTTTATGAAATTTAATTATATTTAGAGTAGTAGTTTCTTGTGAAAGGGTTCCTCCGGAAAGGTCTACCACCATACCTATTTCTGCTGCCAAGCAGCAATGCTGTGTTTCGGTTTGAAGGGTATGATTCCCGTTGAAATTACAGGCACATGAGGCTTTACACCTGTATGCCTCAAGTTGAAGGACGCAGGGCAGTTCATCATGGGGCACGTTTCTAAGGTGCGTGACCTACGAGTCAATACTTTGTTATAGACGATATTTATCACTTAACATCAGGTAGGCCATAAGCTTGTTCCAGTTCAAAATGGTATCATCATCATGATATCAGCCGTAGGACGTCCACTGCAGGACAAAGGCCTCCCTCATTGATCTCCAGGAACTGCGGTTGGAAGCGGCCTGCATCCAACGCTGACCTGCGGTTCTTACCAAGTCGTCTGCCCATCTTGTGGGTGGACGTCCTACGCTGCGCTTGCCGGTCCGTGACCTCCATTCGAGAACTTTCCGGCCCCATCGGCCATCTGTTCTGCGCGCTATATGGCCTGCCCATTGCCAATTCAACGTGCTAATCTGTCGGGCTATGTTGGTGACTTGAGTTCTCCTACGTATCTCCTCATTTCTGATTCGATCCCGTAGAGAAACCCCGAGTATAGCCCTCTCCATAGCTCGTTGAGCGACTCTGAGCTTAGCTTAGAGAGATATTTTTTATACCATTTTGGCCTTATGAATAACATAAGGCCAAGATGGTATAAAAAATATAATAAAATCACTTAAAATGTCTTTAAAATATCGTTAAAAGAAACGTGCATATAAAAGAAGACACAAAGTAAGAATACTTTTTGCAAAAACAATTCAAATTTGGCCACATTTTTAATTAGGGTTTTAGGTGATGACGCTTTTCAAAGACAACAAAAACTTTTATGTTGCGTGAAGTATTTTCACAACACGTTTGCATTTATATGGTTCCTGTACCCTTGTCGTATTCAATTAATATTCCCAGTATTATTAATTGTGTAATTTACCTACGTAATTAACATGTAAGATTTTGTTATTAAAAGAAATAAAAACCGGCCAAGTGTGCGTTGGACTCGTGCACGAAGGGTTCCGTATCTATAAAAACGACAAAAAATCATGTCTATTGTATAAAAATAAAACAAATATTTAAGGGGGGCTCCCTTAAATATTTGTTTTATTTTCATTTAGTTATTTATTTTTAAAGTGAATATATAACTAAATATTATGTGGATATTTCAAGCATTTACCTGTTGCCGTTATCGTACTCGAGCAAAACCGTGCAAAAAAATCACGGTTGTTGCATGGGAGTCCACCTTAAATATTTATTTTATTCTGTTTTTAGTAATTGTTGTTATAGCGGTAACAGAAATACATCATCTGTGAATATTGTCTAACTATCACGGTTCATGAGATACAGCCTGCTGACTGACGGACAGCGGAGTCTTAGTAATAGGGTCCCGTATTACCTTTTGGATATGGAACCCTAAAAAATGCAGTAATAATTACCAGAATAATATAATGTAATAATATAATACTGAAAAATAGAAAGGAAACTGTTGATCTAAAACAATAATAATCTAAATTGTTTTGATAGTATTTGTGTATTCTTTCTTTTTTTTACACAACTTATATGGCAAACGAGCATGCAGTCCACCAGATTTTAAGTGGCTACTGCAGCCCATGGATATCCACATAGAATTACAAACAAGCTATTAGGTTATCTTGATCTCTATGTGGATACGTTGCCATACTATAGGACTTAGCTGTTATGCCTATGTGCCAGTAATTACAGGAACATACCATTACCATCTAACCGGAACACAGCAGCACAAGTACTGCTATTTGGCGGCAGATAAAGGTAAGGCGGTGGTGCCCACTTCCTCGAGCCCGTTCACAAAAGCTCTACCAACAGTGATATCTGTTCTTAAATGTACAATATATTTAATTGTTTTTAGACCTAGGCAATATTCAATACATAAATCAACAAAATAACTTATTAGGAGACAGATAGTGATGTAATTGGATAATTGTATCGTATCAGATGAAAGGGTGAAGAGGGGCGCAGAGATGGAAACGAAACCGATGCGCGGTTATACTGTGACAGCTGAGCTCTTAGGTGATTGTGGCGGAAACTTTTATCGGATGCCGAACGTGAGCAAAATGGCGATTCCTGTGAGCTCACCTGCACATGGATATCTATGCCACTGGATGTTACACGTAGTTTTGTCTAGAACGATGCCTGCCATCATAAGTTAGTCAGTAAGCGTATTTCTCTAAATTCTAATACCAAAGTTGGCCAATAGCTCAAACAAACATTTTAATTACTTATTTAGGAAGACTTTTTAAGAAAACCGTTTTTTTAAGAAAGAGAATTTCGAAAAGGATAATCAAAGCCAATAGGTACCTTTATAGTTAAATGTTACACTTATGTGTAATGAAAATAATGAGAATAAATAAATAACGAGACAAAAATATTGTATTAATAATTAAAACCGGCCAAGTGGGAGTCGGACTCACGCACGAAGGGTTCCGTACCATTATCTATAAAAACGGCAAAAAAATCACGTTTGTTGTATGGGAGCCCCCCTTAAATACGAATGATATTTAAATTGAATATTTCATTTTTACAGTGAATAATATAACTCAATATTCTGTGAATATTTCAAGCGTTTACCTGTTGTCGTTATCAATATCGAGCAAAAACGAGCAAAAAATCACGTTTGTTGTATGGGAGCCCCCCTTAAATATTTGTTTTATTTTGTTTTTAGTATATGCTGTTATAGTGACAACAAAAATACATTATTTAGATGATAGAGAAGCTTGGGATTGAAATTGCTCCAACTCGTTCAAAATGTTACAATTTAGACGTAATTTATTTTCTGTATTGTAAAGTATTCTAAAAAGATCATTAAAAAAACAACCAGCCTTGTTTCTTGCCGTTCTTTCCCGGCTTGGTCGCGAAGGAACAGGTAGTAAAATTGACTTTTTAAATTGATCCTTGTGGTTTTAATGAATAAATGATTTTGACTTTGACATCATCTGTGAAAATTTCAACTGTCTAACTAACACGGTTCATGAGGTACAGCCGGGTGACAGACAGACAGACCGCGGAGTCTCAGTAATAGGGTCAGTTTTACCCTTTGGGTGCGGAAACATAAAAATGAAAGAAAAAATATAGAGGAAAAGATCATTGTTCTAAATTTTCTGTAGTCTTATGACTCTATAATAGTAGTATTTTTCAGTCAAGCCGTGACCACGACTGTTGCAACACAGCCGAAACGTCGGGATAACAAATAAAAAAGGTACATACGCGATAAATACCCGTTTTAATCAATAATTTATCTATAATAGTAGTCATAAGACCCAAGTAACTAAAGACTACTATATTTCTGTCATCTGTTTTGTATTAAAATTATATTTAATTTTAATTCATACTGATATTTCTGTTAATGAAAAATTACAAAGTGGCCACGACGCCGAATCACTCTATCATCAATTAGGCAGAAAGCAACATGGCATCATTAATTATTCAATTTATTGATGGGCCGCCGCCTCATCTGATTTCGATGCCTGCTAAAAGTTGAATTGAACATTATAATATTGCTTAATTGAACTCACTGAAACACAGGTTTGTTATTTAACTTACAATAATCAAAATGATTTGTGATATAATAAATGAAACAAATACCTTTAAACACTATTATTTTTAGGGTTCCGTACCCAAAGGGTCAAACGGGACCCTATTACTAAGACTCTGCTGTCTGTCTGTCTGTCTGTCACCAGGCTGTATCTCATGAATCGTGATAGTAGGAAGTTGAAATTTTCCCAGATGATGTATTTGTGTTGCTTATTTACACTACAAACACTTAGACTGACTTGCGCGGCGATGTGCGTTGTGGCTAGATATGAATTGGAGAGTGGTCAAATCATACAAATACGTCAAATTTAAACGTGTTTAGTCGCTAGGTGCGTTTGGGGATCGTTGTGTGGGCCGGGCTTCATCCCTAATAAAATCGTATTTTATTTTAATAGATAGTGTTTTAAGTAATCTACACATCAGGCGATTGAAAATAGAAAATGAAGTTCAATATTGATTTATCGTAACTAGATCTCCATGATACAGGCGTGCCTATTGTGGAGATCACTAAATATTTTTAGTTTAAATGGACTTACCTACTCTGTGTAACACACTGGTTTAGGTAACTGAGTGATTTGTCTAATTTATTAGTTTAATCTGTGTTAATAGTAAATATATGTTTTATTTTCATTTTTCATAATATGGTAGCAAAAAATTGCGACATGAAACGCAAGTGAATTATTGAGGCCAAACGTATAATTTTTAAATATCTTGCATCACTAAGCTACGACCTAATTTTTTTTTATACACTATAGGCTTGCGTTTGACCACGATCTCACTTGATAGTAAGTGATGATGCAGTCTACGATGGTACACGCTTGCCTAGAAGAAACCTATTCACTCGTGACTTAAAGATACCCAGGTTGTAGCTATCAGGAAACACAGACTCTGGCAAGGCGTTCCACTCTTTGGCGGTGCGCATAATAAAGGTCGAAGAGAACCGCTTTGTGCAAATGGGAGGTATTTCTACCATATAGCGGTGGCGCACCGCAGAGCGTCTGGTTGTCTGTTGATAGAATGGAGATGGTGAAATCAGGTTTAAAAGTTCCGCCACACACTCCCTGAAATGTACTCGATAAAAAACCGAGAGGCTAGCAACCTGTCGTCGATGCTCCAGGCTGAGGAGCCTTGCATCAACTAGCTCATCGTTGCCAATGAGCTTTTTGGCTCTTCTCTCAATTGATTCCAGTGCTTCACGTTGGTACTTCGCTGATCCGTCCCAGAGGTGAGAACAGTACTCCAAACACGATCGGACTTGTGCTTGATACAAGTTGAGCAACTGTCCCGGTGTGAAGTAGTGCCTCACCTTTGCGAGTATACCAAGCTTTTAGCAGCCAACTGGGCTTTTGACTTAATGTTAGAGCCAAAATTGAGAGTCGGAGTTAATGAGATACCAAGAAGCTCGAGGTGGTCAGATATCGGCATTCGGAAAGTAGGAGTCAGATTAAATTGACTTCGTTTTGCGGAGATCAGACACGCCTGGGTCTTATTCGCATTGAACTTGACCAGATTGGCATCACCCCAGTCGGAGATTGCCTTCAAGGACAAGTTTAAGTGCTCGACCATGACCTCCCTGAGTAACTGGATCTGCACTCCACTGGCTCGTGCACTAGATGTATAGCTCACCACAACTGTGCTATCATCTGCATACCCAATGGTACTGGGTTTTAGTAGATCGTTGATATTTAGCAAGAAAAGAGTTGCGGAAAATACTGACCCTTGAAAAAATTGAAACAATACTAAAATATTTTGTTAAAAAGAAAACTATTTTCATCATATTTTTAAGATCTTGAATACTTATTTACTACTATTTTACTTATTTTTTACTATTTTTTAGTGGCAAAATGCCTTTATTAACAATAAATATTTACATGTCTAAAATACAGTAATAACAGTTGAATCATCTAAAGACATTTGCAAACGATCTATAGATAGCTCAACTGCTCCAGATCACTACCAGGCGGAAGTGTCCCTAAGGCCACTGACTGCATGGTCCCAATAAATTGCAATGCTTATGCGTTGACCAAGTTATGCGCCATTTCTCGGATCACACGTCACTTCGACCAGACGCCCAGAAAGAATTTCGAAAACGCGATGGGCCCCGGTACCCCTTGGACCCAGGGTCTCGACCCCAAATGGCTATTTATATTATTATATTTAAAATTTAATTTTATCTTATTAATCCTTTTAACTAATTCTAATATTTATCACCTACTATTTAATAACCTAATTGAATCTGTCAGTCGACCAACTTGTAGGCTTATGTTCCGACTTTCCGAGCTTTGGGTATCTCGATACAGGCTACGTCTAGTGAGGAAACCTACAGATACTAATATAAATAGATTTAAATGCTGTCTGCAAAATTCATGTCTGTATTACTTGGAGTACGTAGTTATTATTTATCTTTGCCTAGCCACTTAGCCTTGCTCATAAGAATGTATAACATATGAATTATTATTATAAATACGGGATTTATCACGTACCGTCTTATCGGTGTTTGACCGACGATGTTCCGGTTCAATTCGTGAACCTTCATCAGGGTGAGTGCGATCCGCTCCGAATACGTCTCGCCTCGCACTGCGCGCCGCCTGCCCTCTGCGCGCGAGTGGACGGGCGGGGCGGTGGGGATTGGGTCAACGAAAGTACTGTGCGTTGACCCGCTGTGTCATCATCATTATCATCACTGCTGCTCTCTTCGGTAGTTCGTGGTACAGGCAAACACACAACACTAACTATGTCTCTACCAGGTTCACTCACTCTTCTGTCACTTGCATCATGAAGACATGGCCTCCAGGCTGGCGGTAGAACCCATTCTCTATCCCTGTTAAAGCACACGACTTATTTCTATCGCCTCTCGGATGTTGCGAGGAACGAAGAACTTCTCTCTCGCTAAAACCCGGGCCTTGTCGAAACGTATGTAGTGCGTCGAATCAGAGTCTAGGGAATGTTCCGCCACTGCAGCACTGTTTGAGTCGACATTCTTCATTGCACGTATGTGTTCAGTCAACCTAGTAGATACGTTACGTTTTGTTTCACCAATGTAGCATTTACCGCAGTCACACGGTATCATATATAATAATGATTGAAACCATGTGAATTGTGTAGATACTGTGTTTTTTTGCTGTTAAAATGAAATATTCTCATTTTTATTTCATTTTTCATCTACTAAACCTGATACACTACGAGCGTCTCTGCACCATCCATCGACTACACATCTTCGCAACTTTTAGCTTCCCTACCAAAACATGGAGGTTTACTATCAATAACGCGTCATTTTATCCCATAAAGCGTATACGCTTCATGGACAATAAAGCAGGACAACTGAATTATTGCGTTACAATCACCAGCTGTTACGGTACATTATGAGTCATTTCGTTCGTGGCAGCATAGTCTGCGAACCAAAATACAAACAATTATCTGATTACGATAAACTTTTACATGGACGTTGATGCAGTCGTCTATTTGAAAAAAGTTTATTTATAATTTAAATATTGATATTTGTTTAAAAATCATTTTTATGGTACGGAACTATATTAGTGCCGGCTTGTGAGGGATTTATTATTTCTACAGTTATAATACAAGAAATGTGTTTAATCTAAAATTATTTTGGTGCTACGAGTCCGTAACAAAATGGCTAAGGGTTTCGTAGCACTCATTCTAAACGTAATGTTTGTATTTTGCTTTGGGCAGTCCCTTTGTGGGATATCTTCAGCTCAGCCACTGAACGTTTGTATAGATTTCTATACAAACACTCAGTAGCGACTTACTAGATAAACATATACGTCTAGAATTAGTTACGTCTTATAATTTACGCAAAACCAAGAAAATTGCACACTTTCATTCATAAAAGAAATAATAATTCGAAAAAAACACATCTGTGACATTTCAAACGTGTCACATGATAATATAAGATAAGATAAGATAACTCTTTATTGTACACCAAAGTAAAATACAGAACATAATTCTTACAAATAGATTTAGTACAATGGGCGATCTTATCGCTAAAAGCGATCTCTTCCAGACAACTTTTGTATGGACAGGGTCAAAATGTAACACATGATGCCGGTGCATCTATATACATTTAAAAACATATCTACATACCATAAACCTAAATTACCAATAATAACACAAATTTAATTTAAATAAGCAACTCTAAAAGTGGTTATGATGAATTAACAAGCAGCTACAACTTCAACACAAGGACAGATAATGGGTGTGCACTCTTGTTTTAAAATTACTCATAGACTTGGATGTTCTTATAGAGAGGGGCAAATCGTTCCACAATTGTACGGCTGTTACAGTGAAGGGTCGACTATAAAACTATATAAACTATAAAAGACTATAAAAAAATGATGTCGAATTTCATCAGAAATGATGATATATAAATAATGATATATAGATATTTGTAGGGAAAAGATCGTCTGGACTTAAGTGGGAATGGGCGGGCCACGTTGCCCGAATGCACTCCGAGAAATAGGCACATATTGCAACACCATGGACGCCTGAAGACCGAAGGCGACGTCGGCGTCGGCCGAGAAAGCGTTGGTGGGAGGATTTCGACACCTTCGAAAGAGGATGGTGGGAAATAGGGATGATTGAAGGGACTTCGGGGAGACCTTTGCCCAGCAGCGGTTAGGATAAAAAAAAGATATCTAAGAATGAAAGTGTGCAACTTTATTGATTTTGCGGGAATTAAATTAGACGTAACTAATTCGAACGCATATATTTAGACATTTCTGCTCTACATTTATCTAGTGAATGTCAAATGATTGTATATACAGGAATCGTACCACCTTCACAGGTCTACGTACTAAGTATTTGTGAGCCTATTTTCTAAGAAGATATGTATTGTAAAGTTTAAAACAAAAATACAAAACATTTTTATCAAAATTCCTTTTCGTCGTAAGCATTAGCATTACCCAAGCAAAAGGAAGATAATTTCCAGGATGTGAGTGTAACGAGTCGGTTGAATATAGGGCCTGCGCGGTGCAGCGTAACTCGAGAGAGACGTAGGTAAGGGTATTCTCTTTCGATCGCAGCGCTTCAAGATATCTGTAATGGCCACTCGAGCTATCTGCTCAACCGTTATTCTCAACAAATCTTCCATATTGCGGCCGACCGACGTTCAATCAATACTGTGCAATGGTTTTGCTGTTGGCTTTTCATTTTGAATTTGTTTACCGTTGTAACTGCTGTATCGTTTTGCAGTTTTGTGACCGTTCTCTGCTTATATCTTAATTACAATTTATCACCATATACAGTGTAAACTCTATATAACGACACTCAAGGAACTGAGCATATTTTGACGTTATAGAGAGTTGTCGTTAAATGGAGAGAAGTAAAATCTGTATTAGAAAAAGGAAACGTTTATTTCTGATTTGTCTTGTTAAATAGTACCTACAATAAAAATCTGTTTTAATTTGAACGCTATTGCGTTTTACAGTTTATGTTTACAATTTGAAAGTTTGTGAGCTACTAAGAATATGACAACGTATAGATAAAATCCATCGCTTCTACTAACAACAGTCTGCAGCTACACGTGCAAGCAATCCCATTTTGTAAACAAAAGAATGGATTTCTTAGAAAGTTTGGTGTATATGATGCCAACAGCCGAGTATATTATGGTCTAGGATAATAAAACGACAAAAGGATATACACAGCTGCGCAGTTTTTACTAATTTGGCAACTTAAAAAGAACTTTTTATTGAAGTAAGGAATGTGACTATGAATGAATGTAAATTATTTATTATACCTTACAAGCTAGAAACAACGTAATGAGAAACAAGAAAATATATTTGGCGATTTTATCGCTAAAAAACCTCTCATCTCTTTTAGACAACCTGTGGATGGAGAGGAGTATTATTAAGGAATATTGGCCGAGGTGTGAAAGACAAGTGTTATAATATTATAAACCAGATGTACCTACTATTCTATTATAATATACACATTCTAATACATACTTTGTAAAGTTTATTTTGATTAATTTAAACTTTTAGATTTATTTATTCGTTAATTGAACGTTTTATTTACTGCATACCAATATCTATGACACTTTTTCGTAGTAGTAGGAGTTTCGCCATCTATCTGTCCGTTCTGCTGCATCTGCTGTCGTAAAGCTAAAGTATAATATTAATCATATCTATCTTTTAATTATGATTACTTTGTTATACCTACTACAGTTTTACATAATACATAATCGTATATTTTACACTTTATGCATTAAGTAAATAATGACGTACCGTCTTATCGGTGTATCGACCGACAATGTTTCGGTTCAATTCGTGAACTTTCATCGAACCTGTGCGAGGTTATTCGGAGCGGATCGCACTCACCCTGATGAAGATTCACTAATTGAACCGAAACATTGTCAGTCGATACACCGATAAGACAAGGATAATTCCTGTATTTATAATAATGGTTGAAATCAATCACGAAAGTTTTCTAAGTTAAAAGTAAAAAATTAATAAGTGTTGCTGGACATTTAATACAGCGCTATCTAGCCCCAAACTAAGCAAAGCTTGTAATAAGGGATCTAGATAACTAATAGAATACTTATACAGTCTGTCACCGCATTCACGACATTAATTTAAAACACATTTTACAAGAATACTGAAATGTCCAGCATTATTTATTTATTTATTTGAAATAAATGATTTGATCTCTTATCTTATGCAAAAATAGTTTTGTAATTTATAATGAAGATCGTACAGCTGTACTGACTAGAGAAATCTTCACCGTGAGTTTTCGGACACTTTTTTATTTCAAGTAATTCTTTCATTTTACCGCTCGGTTTCACAGTAGTAAATTTTCAAATAAACTAATGGTTCGCATAAAGTTATGTTATGATAACCAGAAGCACATTCGTTGGTACGAAGGAGTCTGCTTTGTTGTTTTCCACTTCAGAACCATCGCCTGACTACATTGTTCACTCTGAAAATGTAAAATTACCTCATGTTTTATTGATGGGTGTTTTTTTTCATTACGTTTATGGCTACGTCTGGAAAATATTCGCGAGATTATGACCAGTAGATTAAGTTTTATTTATAACTGCGTATAGGCGTTACCTTTGTCCAGTGTACGCACTTATACCTAGCTATAAATGCAAAATTAAGGTAAAAAGTTGGTTGCTAGGTTTGAACTACCTAGAAACTGAGAGTCTGTTAATCATACTATCATAAGTTATGTATGATAAGTCAATACACAACAAACTCACCCATTTATACGTACACACAAACTGATATCCTCACACATACTCACTCCACACATCCACTTTCACACACTCACACCACACACTCTTTCACACACAAACACTCACCAAACATCCTCGCATGCACATGAACAAACACTCACACACACACACTCTCGCGCTCAAATCACGCAACGAACACACTTCCTCACTTACACAGACATTCACTGAACATCCCATTGTGAACCATAGTCCGGAGGGAGGTATAGGTATGCCATCATACAGGTCCATCCTAGTTTGGGTACCTATGTTTTCCATCCTGAATTGTACCTAGTAAACCATTGTAATGTTTTGTTTGTGAAATACTGAAGTTTGTTGCTGAATAAATTAATTATTATTATTCCAAGTATTTATTTTACAACACAGGCACTAAGCCTGGACCTTTAACATAGGCATTACCGGGGCCGGAGCCAACGTGAAAAAGGCCTGTTTTCATTAGTCTTATGTATTGCAAGATGGAGGTGGGACAGATGGTTAAACTATTGCAATAATGGATTATGAGTACAGGTTATTGTCAGAGCAATGCTAATGGAATCAATGCTGGGCTATGGGAGAGATGAGATACGGCACCTGACAATTCCTCAATATCAAGAATGATTGAGGCAGGAGGTGACTAGCCGTCCACTAAACGGGCCCCCATAAGTGCCGCCAATAAAAGGCAGCGTAAGGGGCAACGTTGGTATGGGCGGTTAAAGGGTTTTAAGAGGTGTGCTGCAGTTTCACTAAGCGCTACTCCCGGCTTTATGCCTTTAACACTTCAACCGTTGGAGCATAGGTTCCGCTCTTGCGCCTCCACCCTTGATCGGCCAACTAAGGCAAACCAAGGGTCAGGGGTTTCTGTCAACCCCAGGGAGTAATGGGGCTCCGCGGTGTCGCCACGCACCGAACGCTCGCCATAAGCGTGCCCTGCAGGGTTATTATTATTACTTTGCAAATACATATTATGGGTATTTGATTTTCCTATAACTTTCTAATATTATTAGAACTACAACTTTTGGTGGTAAACTATTAAATACATTTTAACATCATGCCTACAAACAGGTTTTTATGTAAACACAATTTTTTACAAACTTTTTATTAACTTGCATTGTATGTATGTCTGGGTGGAATCTTGCAACTGAATTTTCAATCAGTTATCTTTAACCGATTGAGCTGAAATTTGGTATACGCGCTTATTTTGGAAAACAATGCATATTTATAGTAAGCATTACCTGATTCTACTCCCTGGATTGGCTCCAGACGAAGGAACTCTTCAACGGTCAACATCACAGATACGAAATTTGGTATACGCATTTAATTATGATAGCCCGTTCTAAGGTCCACTATGTCATGGCTGCTGCACTCAGGGTTGGCTTCCAAGAAGGAATTCCTCAACGGTTTACAGTACAGATACGAAATTTAGTATACGCGTTTAATTATGATAGCCCGTTCTAAGTTCCACCATGACATGTCTGCTGTACTCAGGGTTGGCTTCCAAGAAGGAACTCCTCAACGGTCAACAGCAAAGACACGAAATTTTGTGTGCGCATTTAATTATAATATCCTGTTCTAAGTTCCACCGTGACATCTCTGCTGCACTCAGGGTTGGCTTCCAAGAAGGAACTTCTCAACGGTCAACAGCACATACACGAACCATTGTATATGCATTTATATTTGAAATAAATATTTAACTTTGGTGACAATGCAATAATTACATAGTTACATGGAGGTGCTCTCATGATGGAGGCGGATGGTAGACAATGGAATTTCTGAAAAGATTGTAGTGGGCTACTAGTGTTTGGGCTCATTTGTATCTGCTTGCAGTTCTAATAAAGAATTTTATAAAAGTTTGTATTGAAAAAGTAATTTTTCAACAAAAAACTTATTTAGTTTCTGTTGACGGTGGTGCCCAAGGCGGTGTTGAGATTAAGTGGGCCGCTAGAAAAGTGTAGAAAGAGACGCAGCTAGGTGAACAATTGCCGCAATCACTGCCAAACCACAGTATAAATATCAGTTGTAACGTAGCCAGACTGAGCCATGATCTAACCAGAATAAGTAAACCTGGGATCGCTTTTCAGTACCAAACTGAAATGGTTGAGTATTTGAGCTTCTGAAGTGAATTACTAAATAGGAGTGAGAGACTAGTAGACAACTCAAACCATTCAAACAGAATAGGCAAATAGAATATATGTATTTATATTATAAGGTTATCTGGAAGAGATCGCTTTTAGCGATAAGACCGCCGATTGTACCGTTATTTATAGTTTATTTCCTTCGTTACTGTATTTTTGTTTGGTGTGCAACAAAGAGTGTTTCATTCATTTATCGCTTTTAGCGATAAGACCGCCGATTGTACCGTTATTTATAGTTTATTTCCTTCGTTACTGTATTTTTGTTTGGTGTGCAACAAAGAGTGTTTCATGCATTTATTATATTATTTAGGATTATAAAGGAAATAAAGTTGACGAAAAATAAATGCTTCAAAGAGCGCAACCAATATATAAATTACTAGGTGACCAATCCGCAGCTTTGCACGCGTTGTTTTTCAATAAAAACATTACCCTTATTCTGCGCAGTTGCGTAAAAAGTAGCCTATGTCATCCGAGGATAGTGTAGCTTCCCAATAGAGAAAGATTTTTTTAAATCGGTCACGTAGTTTCAGAGCCTATTCAATACAAACAAACAAATCTTTCCTCTTTATATTATTAGTATAGATTACTATAGACTAGCTGTAACCGGCGATTTACTAACTACCTACTAAACTTTATTCATGTATATTGGACAGTAATTTTCTATTGTTTTAGAATCTTAATTTTAACCTAATTTTTAGGGTTCCGTGCCCAAAGGGTAAAACGGCACCCTATTACTAAGGGTCCGCTGTCTGTCTGTTTGTCGTCTGTCACGAGGCGGTATCTCATGAGTCGTGATAGTTAGACAGTTGAAATTGTCACAGGTGACGTTTTTCTGTTTCCGCTATATTAATAAATACTAAAAACAGAATAAAATAGATATTGAAGGGGGGCTCCCATACAACAAACGTGATTTTTTTGCTCGTTTTAGCTCGATATTGATAACGGCAACAAGTAGAAGCTTGAAAAATCCACAGAATATTTAGTTATATATTTACTTTAAAAATAAATAATTAAATCATTTTATAACAAATATTTAAGTGCGGCTCCCATACAACAAACATGATTTTTTTGCCGATAGTGGTACGAAACCCTTCGTGCGCGAGTCCGACTCGCACTTGGCCGGTTTTTATTGTATTAGATGAACTTTGTATCATTTTGGATGTCTGTCTACACTTTAGTGTCCTTATCAAAAGCAACAAAGCTGTGTACCGCCACCGCAACACGGGGGTAAATAATAATTTTTCAATATTAATCTCCAAATATCTACTAATGTACTCATAGTTACAATAAAAGCTAATTAATAACGATAGTTTAGTGTACATTTATCTTGTTGGGAACTACGAGTAACTGTGCCATGTATCCGGACGCGGGAGTCAGGCCGTTTTTATGGGACAAAGTTCCCGGAACAATGCCTTGGAATGTGCGAAGTAAACACTTAACTGCAGGTTTGCTTGTCGTAATGCAGTGCAAGTTTCGCCGCACACTCGACCACAGCGCGGAACTGAGACCGCTCGAAGTTTTATAGTTGCAGTTTTAATGTGAACTAAGCTCCGTCGCTTCGTCGCTCCGGTGACTTGGCGAGGGCGAGATGTTCTGGCGTCGTCGCGTCTCACGGATCAAATTACACATTTTTACCTATTTCCGTGAAGAGTACCACGAAAATTAGTTTTCGGAAGTCGATTCAGTTCGTCGTTAAAGTTTTTTCAACAAAATAAAATCAGTCGTTCTAGTTTTAGTATTTCAGTCTGAAATTGTTACTCAAATCGACTGCATAAGATGATTTTAAAGTGCCCTAATATAAATAGTGAACGTTCACGTAACGGGTGGTGAGTCAGGAAAGTTGGAAAGTAAATGGTATTAGCATCGTCTAATCACTACCAGGGGAGCTTTTCGTCTAGTGCTGCGAGCCGGGTACCGGCATTCGGAGCCGTTCTCGTACACTTGCTTGCCCGTTCTGGGAGCCTTCTTGAATGCAAATAAGCATTAGGAACGCCTTTACAACATCGAGACGCTCTTTATTGGGCCTGTTCGGGCACATAAACCGGCGCGGTTCAAACGCTCGCTCCACGCACCACCCCGTGCACGCCCTCTTAGCCTAAATAATGAAAATAGAAACTCGAAAGAACTCCGATGAGAGGGAATCTTATCGCAGACGAGGTAGGTAAAAATCAAGAAATGTAAATTTAACGGGAAAGGCGAACTTAAGCGGAGCTGTAAATGTAATTAGATTTTCGAATTCACAAAGACAAGAGCGCTCAGGTTGGTAGATTTACTGCTGGCTGACCCGCTCCCCCGGAGGACGATAAATGAGATGCCGTGAGGTAGCGATACTAATTATCTTATAGGTAGACGCGTACGCCGTCCACGTTCCCTCTAAATCTTGTTAGCGGTCGGAGGTGCAATTGTGATAAATGCACTTGCTACGAAAATGTACTGCTGCCCGCACAATAAAGGTTAAACTTAATTTATGCATTCGTCTTCCTTCCATTGCAAGTTTACAATGTTGTGTTTTAAATAGATATTCCTTTTTACGAAGGATATTTTTGATATCAATGATTTACAGTAAATAAATAATAATCTACATTGAGTAAATATTTAAACAGAAAACCAAACAAAAGGTTTTTTTTAGTTTAAGGGCTATGCGTTTTCGTTTTAAGTAACATCACATTTTAAGAAGCGGTTTTTCGTATAAATATTATTCTGTTCGTTGAGTTTCAGCTCTGTTTGATGGAAATTCCAACGTTCACAATTTATTATCAGCGTAGGCCTGTCAAATAAATGCCAAAACATTGCACTGTGGCCTGACTATACCCAATGTTACATTTTCATCTCATACATCAAGCATCCATCTGTTTAACGTTACAGTACTTTTGACGAGACACAGGTCGGTACTTCAATGGGCGTCCGCACTATAGTGTGACCATTAGTGCTGT
This sequence comes from Philereme vetulata, assembly GCA_918857605.2. NCBI lineage: Eukaryota > Metazoa > Arthropoda > Insecta > Lepidoptera > Geometridae > Philereme > Philereme vetulata. The sequence continues at coordinate 12,052,759 of OU975432.1, forward strand.
GCACTCCCTGAGGTATGCGCGCGGCGAGACGGGGGGGAGAATCGGCTGCTGCGCTCTGTCAGTTCGCCGTCAACGCTCGTGGCGGCAGGTAGTGTTATTTGTATCGGACTGTCTATCTCATGTGCGTCTGACATAGACAGTCCGATACAAATAACACTACCTGCCGCCACGAGCGTTGACGGCGAACTAACAGAGCGCAGCAGCCGATTCTCTCCCCCGTCTCGCCGCGCGCATACCTCAGGGAGTGCACAGCACTAATGGTCACACTATACCGACCAAATCATTGATCGAGCGAAGCGAGATCTCTAAATCAACTTGGTCAAATCGGCGTTGCATGTATGTATGTTTCTTTGTCCGAGGATAACTTTCAAAGTGTTGATCCGATTATCGTGAAATTTTATACATAGATAGCACAATTTTGGTGTGACTAAATGAGATAAAAATGTTGATCGATTGTTGAGATAGTGGAGTTGAGATAGTGAGATAGTGGAGTTCAAGAGGGGTAAAAAAAATTAAAATGGGATTATTAAGTCAAATAGAACGAGAAATGAAAGGTCTTCATTAGTGCATTTAGACTCTGATTTTATTCTTTATAGTTTTATTAGTTTTAGTCTTTATAGTTTTTGAGTTATATAATAAAAACTGAACTTTGACAAAATTCATAATTCTATTGATCCCACAACGCTGTAATTTGGTATGCGTGTAGCTTATGTGACATAAATATAGACAAAAGTCTGAAATTCAGAATAACTGCAATTTGTACCCCAAAAAAGAACTCCCGTTATCTGTAATTTGAATGAAACTGTAGGTCAAGTTAGTTTGTTATTTATTTCGTGACACTATTTTGATATTCAAAGATTACGAAAAATATTTTTTTGGTTATAAAGAAGTCTTGCAAGATCTCAGTTCGAGGCGAACCACTAGTTTAGTATAAGTTGCGAACGCAGACCGGAACTAGTTATACCAACATTATGTCAGGCTTTTCCGGTAGATGTTAAATGTTGGCAGCACTGCGAGCAAACAAGGTTGTGGGTAGAAGGCATTAGACTTGAATAATTGCGGCAATCGCTTGATGGTGACTGACAAACGGACGGTCTTACAGTAGCGGAGGAACTAGTAGTTTAAATACATCACATCTAAAAGTACGATGGAGTAGTAGTGACAACGATTATTTTTAAAATAAAACTGCTTAGATAACTGTTTAAATTTTCGCGAACTATTCTCATGTTTTCCAAACTGCATATAGTGTAATAATGACTATAACACATAATGTTTCTACCGTGCTTCGTGATTTATTTCCACAATGTGTTTTTCTTTATTTAAAATATTGTTTGGTTATTCAGTTGTACTAACCAAACAATATTTTACAGTTTGGATGTACATTGGCCAGTATACGCAAAGTTAACTTTTTACGAATGAAAATAACTTTTAAATTTTCATTTACATAATCTATTTAACTAAAAAAATAATTATTCAAGCGCGTGTCGGACTACAGTGAAGAGTTCCGTGGTTAGTGAGGCTGTATCTAAGTCATTCTAAAATACAAAGATTTTGCAGTTGATTTTGGTCATTTTGTAACATTAAATGAACTGTTTGCAAACCCAACTAAAAACATAATAAGTTGTATAAGTTGGTCGACTACTGCTAGTAAGCTAGTTAAGTTTTTTATTTTATTTATGCTACTTATATGGCAAACGAGCATGCAGTCCACCAGATGTTAAGTGGCTAATGCAGCCCATGGATATCCACATAGAATTCAAAACAAGGTATTATGTTGCCTTGATCTCTATGTGGATACGTTGCCATACTATAGGACTTAGCTGTTATGCCTATGTGCCAGTAATTACAGGAACATACCATTACCATCTAACCGGAACACAGCAGCACAAGTACTGCTATTTGGCGGCAGATAAAGGTAAGGCGGTGGTGCCCACTTCCTCGAGCCCGTTCATAAAAGCTCTACCACCAGTCAGATTTGTCTACTCAGTTTTGATAATTCTTTTTACAGCTACTTTATATGGATAGATTTATATGTGCTATTATTGTGATACTTTTCAGGTATACAGGAATAGCGGTTTGACTACCAGGAGACTCTTGCATCAAAAAATTGTTAAGGGTACCTTAAAATGTTTGTAAAATACCTATCCAATGATATCCCACACGATGGGACGCGTGAGTAAAAACAAATCACCTCAAGCGTTTTTCTATTTATTTCATAACTTACAAGGCGTTATCAAAACGTATCATCATTTCAAATTTCATCTTTTGAGCCTAATAGCGAATAAAACAGCTGTAGTTATACTCGTCTGTAGTGTCACCGTGCCGTGTCCAACCAATTGGTTGGACGGACAGACGGACGCACCGTAAAAATACAATAACGATTTAATAATATATAAGTATTTAGACGTCAGTATTTGCGCAGACAGTTATGCGCCTACATAGGTATTTACACAATACTAAGCTAGAGTCTGTCAAACGAAAGTAGGCACTCGCATTTATTCGTAACTTTTTACATGGCAATAATAATGTGTTTCCACCTACGGACGCTATGTTCTACAGCTGGGTAAATTTAGGGTGGTATAAAATAATAATTGCACGTACTATAAATAACTACAATAATAACGAATTGTAACCCACTCTTATCAACTGCAGATTATTAATATTGAACTATTTTATAGGTTTTGTCATTCTGAACCGGAAAAATAGGCAAAAAATGCCTTTTCCCGAAAATGTAGGCAGGAACCACGGATGACCATTTCCCATGAATCTGACTTATTCTTTCGTTTCAGTCACTCTCTTAATATTCTTCAAATAGGTCGTCGTTTAAGGTAGGTACTCTTGACTTCTTTTCAACAGATTAGGGAAAATGAGAATCGGAGTGTGGCATCATTATTATTCCCTAATGTTTGGGTTGCCACGCTGATATTTTTTTAAATTGGCCGCGATTTTTCAGGGTCTGCTTTCATTTGACAGACTCTATCACATCACACTAATATTATATAGAGTGTTTGATAATATACTCACAAAAATGAAAGGGGTTATTTTGATGAGCATAATAAATAATTTTGTGAAATGTTTAACATAGAAATGTGTAATTTATTTTGGCATGTAAAAACAAACACTTTAATAATCTTATGTTGTGCTATTGCATAATGCTTGCCATCTAACCACAGATACTGTATTGGTGACGTCTCGAGATATCTCTTGTTGCCCTTTCTAACCCAAAACCTGCAGCCGTTTTCAAAAGAAATATCAAATCGGCCTTTATTTTTGGATGTCGATTGCAAGAGTAGGCAGTAAGTATCGAATAAATCACTTAAACTTAGGTCGATTTTCTTTAAAAATTGTTAATACTTATTAGAACTACTAGTTAGTAGTTCTTTTTATGAGAAGTCTTTTTTTTATGATTTGAGAAACGGTCACTTGAATATCGTCAGTATATGTGTATATGAACAAACACCCTGTGTATGTTTACTTAACGGTAAACTATAAACGTTTGTTTATTACTAGTTTTAACGTTTGATGAAGTTTAGTATTGATTGTGGCCTAGATTTAAACATAGCCTACTTTTTACTGAAAACCCACTTGTGCGTAGACGTGGGCGGAAACCAGTCTTCTATCATAAGGTAACCAACCAGACAGTAGTGTTGCATTGCGTGGAGAATAATAGACTACTAAGGACTGTAGTTAATTAAGGCTAATAAAAACAACCGAGTCAACCCGAGATCACGTCTGTTGCAACACAGCCGAAACGTCGGGACAACAAATAAATAAGGTACATACGCGATAAATACCCGTTTTAATCAATAATAATGTACAGTGATCGCGAAAACTTAAAAAATACTAATAAAAATAAGTTTTAATTCATTATTTGTACTAAAATCGGGATATTTACTATGATTCTAATTTACCAAAAAAAATGTATATAAGTATTCTATCAGTTATCTGGTTTCCATAGTACAAGCTTTGCTTAGTTTGGGGCTAGATAGCGCTGTGTGAAATGTCCAGCAATATTTATTTATTTATTATTGGTTTTCAGCTATCTGGAGCCTGGAATCCTGTGGTGAGAATGTGTAAGAACGGAAGAAGTGAAGTGTCAATTACGCGTCCTGATACCGTGAGTGTTGTGTGTCGGAATCGAGTTATAACCGAGAATGAAACCGGTGGTAGTTATTAGTATTAGTGGATTCATTTCTAGCAAGAGACTAAGAAAGACGGTTGATCGTTATATCTGCCAATAACCCACTCGCAAAGACTTCAGTTTACCAGCGATCATGGCGCATGTAACTGCGTCGAAATATCGGGATACTCAAAAACTCACAAATCATGGTAAATACCCCGTTTTCTAGTACGAATAGTGTTCATACCCATGATAGTTTCAAATGTTACATTTAAATTCATAATTTCACCAACAATGGCAACTTTGTCTGGTTCATAGTCTGAATTTGGCAATAATGTCTTACCAGCAGCACCACAGTTAAGTTTATACTAAAACAATGTCTGTAATCCAATTAGACGGCAAACTAATATGAGCTGACAGAACCCTATTATAAGTTCATGCTGTATCACCAGGATCTGTATTTGACTAACTTTGGCGTTTATTAGCTGGGTAAAGCCGATATTTAGTTCAATGGCAATCAGACACATGTAAATAACTTTTGTTGCGTTCGGATATATCCAATCACTAAATCATATTAAATAGATTTGGTTTTGTAGTATAGTATCGAATTATGTTCCAAAGTTGCCATTCTAACATTAGGATTAAACATCAATTTAGGGTAGTTTTTAACCACATACCAAAATATTTATGTTTATTTCATCAAAACAATTGCACATCAAAATATGCACTCCAAAAGAATATGCGTCCAGTAGAACTTGAAGTGAAATGACAATCTAATATATCTGAATGTATACCAAAACATAGTTTGTCTCGTCAATATAATAAGTTTTTGTTGAAAAAATACTTTTTAAAAAGAAGCTTTTATAAAATTCATAATCGGAACCGCAGACAGATTCAAATGAGCCCAAACACTAGCAGCCTACTATAATCCATTCAGAAGTTCCGTTGTCTAGCATCCGTCTCCATCATGAGACCACCTCCGTGGTACCATAGACGAAGTCATCGTACATGTCACAACCATGTACATTGTCACCGACGTTACATATGTATTCCAAATTTCAGCTCAATCGGTTGAGGGGAACGGGTTTAAAATTCAGTTGCAAGATTCCACCCGGACAAACATACATGCATTGCAAGTTAATAAAATGCTTATAAAAAAAAACAATCTACTACCAGTGTTTTAGAAAATTCGTTATAAAAATCAGTTGAGTGATTGGGGATAAATCTTAAAAGATTAATTTCAAAGAAAGTATTTCTTAGAAAGTTCTATGATACAACTAAAAATAAAAAAACGGCCCACGAGAAGAAGAAGAAGTCTTTCTCCAACTACCCTCTAAGAAAGAGGATATTAAAATGGAAACGGCCCCTCATTCTATTTTCAAATTTACCTAGTTGAATTGAGAACCTCCCCCTTTTTTGATTTAGTTAATTTAATATGCAATTAGTATATTTGGTAAGAATTATTTTTAGTTGTGCGTTATTTATTTTGATGTGCAATGTGACAAATCCAATTGGCCATTACATAACCCCACTACCAATGCAGGATACTCATATCTAGATGAGAGGCTTAAACGAAATATGTTTTTTTATAAAACTACATTATTTTCAACGTCATCATCTTCTTCTCAGTTGTCGTCCACGTCCACTGCTGAACATAGACTTCCCACATAGATTTCCAGAGTGACCGACTTTGTGCGACCACCAAAATGCTCCCTTTGTGCGATCAACCTTGACCAGATTTTCTTTTTAGGGTTCCGTACCCAAAGAGTAAAACGGCACCCTATTACTAAGACTCCGGTGTCTGTCTGTCCGTCTGTCTGTCTGTCTCTTCGTCTGTCACCAGGCTGTATATCACGAACCGTGATAGTTAGACAGTTAAAATTTTCACAGATGATGTATTTCTGTTGCTGCTATAACAACAAATACTAAAAGCAGAATAAAATAAATATTTAGGAGGGCTCCCATACAACAAATGTGATTTTTTTGCTCGTTTTAGCTCGATATAGATAACGGTAGACGCTTGAATGATTTAGTTATATATTCACTTTAAAAATAAATAATTAAATTAAAATAAAACAAATATTTAAGGGGTGCTCCCATACAACAAACGTGATTTATTTGGCGTTTTTATAGATAATGGTACAGAACCCTTCGTGCGCGAGTCCGACTCGCACTTGGCCGATTTTTTTAGATATGTTCATTTATCGAAATTATATAATTATATCCTTTCATTATTTATACAAGCAGCTAGAGCTGACTCATAAATTGTAATTTGATGATGGGAGACATTTTGGTAAACCTGGTAAAACAAAGAGTCTACGGAGACTGCACCGCTCTCCGGTCCCCACATCCAGACAATTTATTAGAATTTACGAGCTATTTACGTTTGGGTGATTGTCCCAGCACTGCCGCTGCTACGCTAAACGGACTCTAGCTTTTACTTTAATACCTACTAAGAATATAAAGAACAGTTAAAATTTGGCTTGCAAGGAAAATGATAAGGTCGTTCACTTGGTTTAATCCCAGTAGTCCCGTTGAAGTTGTTCCGTAAGTTGATCCAGCGGGGCTATTCAACCTAAGTGTGGTTTACACTGCGTTCTTCGAATCATGTGTTTTAACCATTAACCGCAGAACTTGAAAGTTTGAAACTATTGTAACTTTTTGCATAGTAGGCGGCGCACAAACATGCCCCTTTTGTACCTTGCTAGGATCCAGTGACGCGTGCGCAGGCGGAGTGACGTGGGGGGCGCCTCTAATATGTAAATATTGCTGTATAACGTTCATGAGATTGTAATGCTTTCCATAAAAATAACTTTAATTTTTCACTGTATAGTGCCTTTTTCTGGTTATTTTATAAATAAAATTAACTAATCTTTGATATCAGTTCTGTGATCATTTTAGCCTGTTAAGTTATGTTGTTATGCCGTTATAAGTAAGGCTATTTTTAATTTAGCAGATTTATTGTATTTTTGATATAATTAATGATATTGATTTATTTATTTGCAAAACATAGGTAAAATTATACATAAGTACAAAATTAAATGGTTTCACCATATTTCGAGTTTAAAATAAATACCTAAAGTACTTATAAAAAAAATTAAGATAAAAAAGGCTTTATTTCTACTGAATATTCTTACATTACTTAATCACTTATACTTATACATACTTATTATACTATCACTATTTTGGCCTTATTTATCTACTGCTTCCGCACTTGTCGCCCCCATACATCCCTCCAGGCGTAGGTCTCCCCTAAATCTCTTCATACACCCCTCTCTCTCGCTGTTCTCATCCATGCCGGTTCTAATTGATGTGTAAACATGTCTCTCCGTCTCCTTTTTGAACTATCCTGTCTCCTTTTTCCTTCCAGTGGGATCCACTCTGTCACCAGTTTTGTCCACCTATCGTTTTCTAATCTACAGATCTGTCCCGCCCACTGCCATATTAACTGCCTTATGCGATTTCTTATTTCTATTAACTTAGTTTTTTTCTTTATCTCGTACCTACAACCTAGAGTACTATAAACTCTAATAAAACTATAAAACTACTATAATACTCTATAAAACTAACTGAGTGCAATAAAAGTAAGTAGGTATCGTAAGTACGATACCTACTTACTTTTATTGCAATAACCATACAACAAAAATCACACTAATATTATAAATAAATAAATATGGCTGGACATTTCACACAGCGCTATCTAGCCCTAAACTAATCAGAGCTTGTACTATGGGAACCAGATATACTGATAGAATACTTATATATTTTTTTTGTAAATACATACTTAAAATATATAGAAAACATCCAGACCCGGAACAAATATCTGTAGATAATACAAACATTTGTTCCGCAGCGGGAATCGAACCCGCTACCTCCTGCGTATCAGCCAGCTATTCGTCCACTGTTTACAGTGGGCGAAAAGCCGGTATACCACTGAGGTCGTCAATGAATTATGCGAAAGTAATGTAAAAAAATGCGAAGTTTTGATGTTTCTTTATTTATTTATTGGATTGTTACTCAATCACGTCGTAACAGCTGAGCCGATTTCGATGAAAGTTAGTATGTACGTAGATTATAACCTGGATTTAACACATACGCTACTTTTTATCCTATAAATCAGGTCCCATAGGATCAAACTGGGTTGTCAAGTCAAGTTGCAACACCGAGTTTAGCTTTATTTCAAGGTGTGTACACACATTTAGTAGTGTAACGCGAACCAAGTCACGGTCAACAGCTAGTATTAAATAAACTATGTTTCAACAAAAATAAAAGTAACTAGCTGACCAATGCGCGGCTTCGCACGCGTGGTTTGCCAATAAAAAGTAGCATATGTGTTAATCCAGGTTAAGATCTACGTACATACCAAATTTCATCGCAATCGGTTCAGCCGTTCCGGCGTGAAAGAGTAACAAACATCCAAACATTCATACATACAAACTTTCGCGTTTATAATATTATACTGATAAAATACTTATATATTTTTTTTATAATATTGTAGTAGGATAGGATATTGATGCATTAGCTAGGTATAGGTATTAATAAGAGCCCTACGTCTGACAGACGTACATCATAATTACTGATTAAAACGAGTATTTACGCGTGATTAAAACGGGTATGTTGCAACAGCCGTGGTCACGGAGCGAATTAGAACTATAACAAATAAAAAAGGTACTTACCAATAAATACCCGTTTTAATCAGTAATTATGTACAGTGATCGCTAAAGTTATAAAATACTAGATGTACATCAGTTTTAATATAAGCAAATGCACGTCAGTAGCCGCACTTCGTGCACGTGCACCATCACGGCCCTTTTACACGAAAGGGGATCATTGTTCTCACTTACGAAAACAATGGTGGTTCTAAGACTTTTCAAAATGCGAGGTTTTTCCTTTTCAAATAGTAAAAAATGTGTTTTTTTCAATGAAATTTCAGTACAGCAGCTGTTTTATTTGTTTAGTATATTATGAATAATTTGTCTTGAAGTTGACGCAGTCCAAAACACAAGTTATATGTTTAACAACTGACAATAAGTTAATGACCTTAACAAATACTCCTCTATACTCAATACTATTTGTTAAACTCCTTAACAAATATTTGTTGAAATTTGACTTGGTTCAACCAATATTTGTTTTGGTGTAAAGAGCTAAAGTACTCCATTTTGCATTAACAATCATGTTCCAAAGCATCCTGTAATCACACATAAATTATCAATTGTTTTCTTAATGCCAAATTTTCATGGCTTTTTAATCCTGTTAACATAATATCATGCACAGCACAAAAATGCAGCCCATCTTGCTCTAGATTTGAATACCTTTATCATGAAAGCTATCGAAATATCGTATTGAAATAATATCGGAGACAGCGCACGGTGTATGCAATTTCCAATTATCGATGTACGCTGACTGTTCCGACGGTATTGCGATACGTATGACGAGAAATATTTCGCTTCCGTACCGTACGTATACGTGAAAATACTTTCCTGTTATAGCGTGTTGCACATGCTGTGTTCTAATCTTACTGTGTTTTCTGAGCGAAAAGAAAGATATTGAAATTTACCTTATCTCGACGTTGATGTATCTGTTCTGAATTTGCTTATCGAAACTTTGCGCTCATACATAGTATAACCAAAGCTCACCGGCTAGATGTATAATCACAAAAATCGTTCTTATCGTAGTTCCTGTTCAAAATTATTCTGAATGCAATTTCTTGACCCGGTTTGAATTTGTTTGCGAAATTGGCAAACATGCACGAAGCTAAGTCGAAGCCAGCACAGTTTTTAATGTTCGCAAAAGACTAAAAACTTTTCGCATTTCTAGAAACGTTTATTCTAGTCGACTATGAGTGAAATACGAAAGAACATACACATAAAAGTTTGTGTGGCAAGTCCTGGCAAGTTTGGCGAAACAGCGGTATGAATATTTACAAACGCCTCGGAATTCCTCACGTGCAGAAAACTTCTTTTTATAGCATGCTAAGCGCTGGCGAGTGGGAAATATATCTTTTTTTCTAGTTAAATAAGTTCGGTTGTATCAAATAAGAATAAAATACGTGTTATACAAGGACATATCAGCCTATTGCAAGATGCAGGTGGAATTCTCATAAGTAAAATTTATTGACTACATAGTCGGTGGTGTCCGAATACAAAGAAGTACGGCGGACAAAGTCTTGTGCTCTATAAAGCACAAATCCGGCCCCACATGGAGTACTGTTCTCACATCTGGAACGATGCACTGAAATACCAACTGCAGCCCTTAGCCTCCTTGCAACGCCGAGCCGTTCGTATCGTCGACAACCCAGTAGTATCTAAGGATCTGGAGCCACCGAGTCTCCGCCTTGTCATCGGAGTGCTCAGCGTTTTCCATAAAATATATATCGGCGAATGTTCTGAAGAGCTGTCCAAGTTAATCCCTGCTTCCCACTTTTACCATCTAACCTCCCGCAACCGGAAGCGAGCTCACCCACATATTGTAGATGCTTTGAAGTCTCACACGGTGCGTTTCACCAACTCGTTTCTTCCACGCACCTGCAAGATGTGGAAAGACCTTCCCCCGGAGGTTTTTCCTATGGGCTTCAAAATGAACGCTTTCAAAAGAGGTGTAAATAAGGTATTAAGTGCTAGGCAACGCGACTGCAGTACCACGAGTGCTGCAGGAGTTTATAGGCGCCGGTGACCCCTTAACATCAGGAGGCCCGTCAGTTTGTGTGTCTACAAGATTTAATATAAAAAAAGAAAGTAAAATCGTACCAAGTTTCAATTGTGTCAACATATTTTGACAGCGCAAAATAAAAGTATTCAATCATTTATTTTTCGCTTTCAATATTAGGGAGATAATTGTTCAGGAATGTCCATTGATTTATGTCAGATATTGTGACAGATTTATTATAGGTAATTGCATTGACTGTCAGTAATATTGACAGTGTACCGTAATATGACAAATTCTTGTTATTACGTAGGCATTGCGTTCACAATCGCAGCACTAGCCGCCATGCAGATAAATTGAGTACAAAACAGGCCAGAGTAAAGCGGATACAGTCCTCGCACGAAACAAACAACCGAGGTTTATGCAAATTGGACTCCTTTGTATTTCGTTGGATTAAAATATAGTGGGAATTAGTTCCGTGTCAGATATCCGACCAACCAACAGCCCACTCAAGCCTACTTGATTTTATTGCTCCCTACTTTATTTAAAACGGCTCTCGTTTTAATGAGGCTAAGTACTAAAAATAAATCGCCTTTTACCAGTAATGAAACAGCCTTGGAAAAGTTTCAAAGTTGGGAACATCGCTCTGTCTATTGATTAAAAACGTATTCAAACCTACGGTCTTATTTCCCGGTTTAATGATGTTGAATGATGCGACAGTCTGTGCATATTCAAGGTAGACTTTCCCATCATTTAAAAAAAATGGTTTCTATTCATACCGGGGTTGCGCATAAAAGAACCCCTTCGTTATTCAAAGAGACTTTAGTGGTGGTCGGCCGCGACTCGGCGTTATTGACGGCCTAGTCATTTAGAATTATCTTCCTTCTACGTTTAGCTAGCTTTACAAAAATACCTTTATCATTTTACATGTCACTACAAGTATTTATATAAGTAACTGAACTTTCGTCAAATCTACACGAGACATCAAAATTTGATTTCAAAAGAGCCAGACATCTTGATTTTATTGAAGATAATTTTCTATTACAATTTCGTTCTTTGGACAAAATGTATAACTTAATTGTCTCAGGTTTCGGAAGATAAATAGTGATTTTGGTTGGAATTACATATTAATTACTTATTGGTAACGTATAGTACCCACAATAGGCACCTGCTTGTATTATAGATGAACAGCGAGACAGGTGGATAACAAAGTAATCCTAAGGAGTTAAACACTTGATTTTTCAGTTTCAAGTGAATTCTCCACTTTCGTAATCTAAATATTAAGTTTAAAATAAACCCGTAATTATTAATATTATTAGTTGTTCCATTTTCACACTAAAGTTTGCGTAAAGCCTTCAACAAAAGCTTACTGTATTGTACGATACATTACTAAAAACGATTGCAGTGAAATCCGATTACCAAGTCCAGTATTTATTTCGTACGAATCTCGTCAATCGGTACTAGACATCAAGCTGCATTTTGCAAAAACGCGAATTTTCATTGTGTTCCATTGATAGTTTTCACTCACTGTATTTTGGTAACCTTTTTTTCACAAATGGAAAAATGTAGATTGTAAAAGTCATATTATAGATTCCAATTGCTTATGTGTGGAATAAAATAATGCCTTTGAACCTACGAGTATATTTTTAATATAATTCCTGGTTTTTGAACTGGCAATTGTTCTTCCCAGTGTCTACAGTTAATTTGGTTTGAGCCAAAGAAGGACTTCTCATTTTTTCGAGAAAATCCATCGTTATAAAAAGAATAAGCGATAGATTTCTGGTGGCGACAGTTCCGTCCAGGTTATTGTAACTACGGTATATTATATTATTACTTGAACCGGTGGCGACTCACCGCGCCAACCATCGTCTCTACTTGTCTTTTTTTTTATCGAAAAAGTACTGACTGAGAGACCAAAGTTGAAAAGCAATCGGATTAATAGTACGGGTCACTTTAATATGAACTTCCATTTCATTGATTCAGGAGCATCAATGAAAGGGTAAATGCTATTGCAGGATTAGTGTAACTTTGTGTAGGTACGTTCGGTTTAATAGACAATTTGTTTTTATTTTGCTATAAAAACACCGACACAAAGTGTTTTCGATATTTTACAGCGTATTAAAAATAATTTAGAGCCGTGGCGTAAACTTTTTAACTTTACCGAGAAAAAATCGTTTAGGCTTGTAAAATATTAGAACATTCGATGTTATGAGCGAAGTTCGTGGGCATCCCGCGAGCGATTTTCCTTAAAAAGAAATTTGTTAGTTTGTTAACATAACGGTGTTCTAATAATTTAGAAGTCTATAAAGTTTAAAAGCTGGCGTTATTGATGCTCGCCGAAGTTAATGCGATCCCGACGAGTCGATCGCTTCACTCATAATAAGCTCATCGACTTTGTCTACGAGTATGGCTATTTTGATAGCACGTCGTAAATAGCCGTACTTTTTATTACCGAATACGTTCCAGAGTTTTATAAAAGTAATCTTTAGCTATTAGGTCCTTACATATGAAATTGGCGTTTTGTACGGGAGAAATATAAAGTATGTTTTTTTTTGTAAAGTATATTTAGCTAATCAAAGTATGCACCGTTGTTATCTATGCTCTTTTTCCATCTCATAGGTAGTTCATTGATCGATCCCTTTACTAAAAAAACCATGGGCGCGAGAATCAATAAACTCTTTGAAGGCGGTTTGGACTGCCGCATCGGAGTTGAATTTTTTTCCTGGTAAGAAGTGGTCCAAATTCCGGAATAAATGGTAATCTGTTGGAGCAAGGTCCGAGTAGTACGGTGGATGTCGCAGACATTCCATTTGTAGCTCATCTAACTTAGTGGTTGTTTGTTGTGCAGTGTGTGGTCTTGCGTTGTCGTGAAGCAGCAGTAGCCTAGAGCGATTGACCAGTCTCGGTTGTTTAGCAGCTAGTTCTTCCTTCATGGTTTGCAGTTGCTGACAGTAGATATTTGCCGTAATCGTTTGGCCATATTTTAGAAAGCTGTAGTGAACGACACCGGCGCTAGTCTACCAAACACTCACAAGTAACTTTTTCTGAGTCAATTTTAGTTTAGAGCAGGATTTGGCTGGGTCTCCAGGATTCAGCCATTGCGACGAGCACTTCCGATTATCGTACAGTATCCACTTTTCATCACAAGTAATGATTAGATTTAAAATCCCTTCATTATTTTGTCGGTTGAGCAAAGTAACACAGCAGTCGACGCGTGTCTGAAAGTTCGATTCACTCATTTCACGAGGTACCCATCGTTCAAGTTTTTTTACTTACCCGATTTACTTCAAGTGGATAAATACAGTGTTATCACTTACCCCGAAGCCTGCAGCTATCTCTGAAGTGCTTTGTGATGGATCCGTTTCCACAATAGCTTTTAATTATTTATTTTCCACTTTGGTCTCCGGCCGTCCACGGAGTTGATTCCGAAGGTCGAAATTTCCAGAACGAAAACGTTGAAACCAAAAACGTACCGTGCTTTCTTTTGCGACACCAGCGCCGTACACATCATTAATCCTTTGAGCTGTTTCTGCGGCACTGGTGCCACGGTAGAACTCGTACTCGTAAATATACCGATATTTATGTTTTCCATTGTGCGGTAATAAGCGACGCCAGAGAAAAAAATAATGAGGAAAAAACAAATGAACGACTGTTTTCAAAATTCAAATGTACCAACTAAATGAATTTATAAATTTGAATTTGGAATTCTTAACCAAAGAGTCTTCTTAATCAAAGTGGTCATTACGACAAAACGCTAATTTCATATGTAAGGACCTAATATATGTATAATTGAATATCCAGAATGCTTTAGGCAAAAGTAGTATTTTAGTTGATAAACAGTATTTTACATAAGGCGAGAAGAGACTTTACCTAGGAGAATTCGTAGAATTGCTATAAAATGAGAATTGTAAGGACGCAGCGACGAGCACTCTCTTAAATTATGTTATCGTAAAAGAGAAAATGTAAGTAGTTGGTGATGTAAGTCAATATAATGATGAGGAAAATAAAATTGTTTTACCAGTCTCGATAAATGGCGCATTTAAATCAAGGCCTTGGAGGACGGCCAAGTGCAAGCGGTCGGCCAGCAATGGACGCTCCTTCGTTATGTCTGTGCATTTGTCCACTTTACTCGCTTACAGGGGCAAACAAGCACACTCGACGGTCGGAATGCCAATGTTTTAAATTTAATCACATGAGTAGTATCACTGTTTTGGAAAAGTCTTATATCCTGATCAACTATACAATAAATACCAAGATTTTTTAAATCATCTCAAAAATTTCAAGCCTAGACGGGACTTGAACCCGAACCCTTCCTCTTGAGACGAGGATGCACAATTCAACTGTGCTACCCGGCCATTTCACGTCATAAAATAAATAGATACGTAAAGAGAAAACTTTATACCCCTTTTTAGGTTCCGTACCTCAAAAGGTAAAAAAGAAACCTTTATCACTCTTGTCCGTTTGTCCGTCTGTCTGCCCCTGTCTCACCACCGATTTTCTCAGGAATGGGTGGACCTAGCAAGTTGAAATTTGTACCAGATACTGAAGTGATTTTTATACACTATTAGGTGTATAAAAATCAAGGTCCTGAGTCAACACGATAAAAAATATGGGCAAATTTAGATTTTTGCGAAAACTTGTAAGTACCAAAATTTACTTTAATTTTCAGCTTATTTTATTTTTCGGAATTTTATCTTTACTTGTGCTGTAAGACCTTGCTTTTAACCAAAATTGACATTCACAAGTCAACCGGAGGTACTCTATATATTTTGGGTCGAAAATCTATATGGTAGTTCCCGTTGACCTAGAATCACGAAATTTGCCAAAAAGCAAGGGCTTACAACACAAATAAATGAAAAAATCCAACAAATAAAAGTTGAAAATTAAATGGTGCCCCCATACATACATAGTTAACGCCAATTAAGACCCTCTGAGTTGTATGAGCGCTCATACAATTTAGAGGACTAGCTTAATCGGCACAACTTCAAATAAGGTAAATAAATAAAATTAAGCTTTTGAATAAAATAAATATTTAAGTGGGACTCCCATACAACAGACATGATTTTTTGCCGTTTTTATATTTAATGTTACGGAACCCTTCGTGCGCGAGTCCGACTCGCACTTTGCCGGTTTTTTAAGCTTATTGCGTGCACGTAAGAGTGTGAGATTCGGCAAGTTTATATATATATATATATATATATATATATATATATACATATATAACTTTTAAACTGTATAGATCTTCGGTTGACCACAATCTCACCTGATGGTAAGCGATGATGAGGTCTAAGATGAAGCACGAAGATCTAGAAGAAACCTATTCACTCTTACCTTATAGAGGCCCGGATTGTATTCTTTAGGAAATACAAACGACGGCAAGGTGTTCCATAGGTATACTCGTAGCTGTACGCATCGAGAATGTTGAACCAAAACGGTGTATGCGAATGGGTGGTATATCAACTAGGTACTGATGGTACTGAGCCGTGCGCCTGCTTGTCTTTTGATGGAAGGGAGATGGCGAGATTAGATCGTATAGTTCCTGGGAAACTCCCCGAAATGTATTCTGTAAAGATCGATACGATTGCAACTTTACGGCAGTGGTTAGATGGAGAAAGAAGGGCGAATGATAAAAAAAGCTATAAAAACTGTCGAATTTCGACGCCTATGCTTGGTCACTAGTTCTAATAAATACAATCCTTGGCTTGCGGTTGGTTCTTTAGTTGATTTTGATAAATAAGATTAAATACCTACCTACTGACCGATTGCTTTTATCTACAGAATCTTCTTCTTCATGCCTTTTCCCATTTTTATTTGGATTCGGCTCTCCTAATCACTAGTCTCCAGATATGTCTTTTCTGGATCGTCATTGGGTATATATTGTCTTTCTCCAGGTCTTTCTACATTACAGCCATCCATGTTATAGTAGTGGTCTTCCGCGCTTTCTCGGTCCGATCTTAAAGTCCAGAACTTTTCTTGTCATATGGTCTACCGGCCATCGTAGTCGTGTCTCTACTAAACGTATTTAGCGACAAAAAATGTTGAAATTACGTAATTGTATGATTTGACAACTCCTTAAATCATATTTAGCCACTAAATACGTTTAGGCATCGTTGCGAAAGTCGCACTAAGAATATTTTTTTTGTGTTTAAGAAGACTCGCCAGATCTCAGTTCGGGGTGAACCACTAGTTAATAGAGTTCATAACCGCTATGAGAGCGCGGAAACCAATCGGCTACCGTGTTAAATTCCTGGTAATCATCTAAACGCACGGCCGCCGCGGGTTATTCACGCGCCGAAATCCACCATGCCCGCGCATTCCATTCCCTCCCCGCTCCCTTCAGTCCGTACAAAGCATTATTTTTTTGTTTTTTTTTATTCTGAATAGTTGCTAAATAAATATAGCGTAATTTGTTTAAACAACGTGGCCCCCTCGACACGTGCACACGCCCCGCGATGAGCGTGTTAGATACATTATACCTACGTACTCAATTTAGTATGAAATAAAACATAAAAACTTCAACAATTAATTTTATTTAATCAAAAGCCTACCAGAAAGGTATTAAATAAGGAAATATCTCCAAATTACAGTTCAAATAAACACTTTATATCATCAATCTACATAGTTTAATAAAATATAAACAATGAGTAAAATAGCCAGAACCAGTACGTGAATAAATTTTAATAGTTATACATATTTATACAGAGGCACAACAACCCACCTTAGGAGATGCTTCCAGATCGCAGGTTCAGAAAAGAGTGGTGTGGCCAGCCGACATCTCTCACTTCGAGATGTCGGTTCACCACGTCCCCACCTTTTTCAATTCCATAGCAAGACGTGCAAACACTTCAAGTCAACTGTACTACTCTAAAATGTAACATTCTCATAATTTACCTTTATATATTACATAAATTACAAGCCGAACCTTATAATTTAAATACTAACACATAGATTTAGATGACTAAATATAGGAATCTAACTAATTTTACAATGTCAAATCATAGCTTGGTACTTCATTAACATAACACAAACTTATAATAATTTAAACCTTTCATAGATATACAAGTGAGATGTTCTCAGTTGTAAACTCATAATTAATTCGATATAACAATAATGACATAGAAAACCAAAGATATCTATTACTATTTGATGTTCTAGTCTCACCTTTGAGAACTACGTATTAGCTGGAAAAACAAACCCCGGTAGTCAGTTCTATTACTGTACAATGTGACATGCTCATTATGTACCTTTAAATATTAACTAAATCAATCCATAAACTTATCATATAATTGGGTATTAATTTAGATAGCAACACATAGCCAAATAAAGAAATATAACTATATTTATACAATATCAAAACGTACCTACTTCCTTCCTACTGGATTATTATCATTAAAATACTTATAATAATCTAACACAATAAAAAGGGATAAAACTGAGCTTTTCTTAACAGTAACCTAAATAATAATTGAATACTGCAATAGTAACGTAACAAAACCCAGCAATATACTTATAATAGTATTTAATTTAACATCATAATCTCATAATCGCATCGCGCGAGCGCGTAGAAATTCGTCCAAATAAATACGGCTTTAGTATATACATTCACACACGTGTGTAAACTGATATTCAAACAGGATAGATTTCAATCTATGTTATTTGACACCAGATATCGTTTATTTCCACTTTTCTTTATGTAACTAGCTGATCCACTGAGGCACCGGATTTTTATCATAATAAAATATAACCATTAGCACTCAGGGATAAGCTTTCTACAGTGAAATAATTTTCGATATCGGTTTTGTAGTTTCTGAGATTTCTCCCAACAAACATACAAACAACAAACTTGACATACTTACTTTTTATAAATAAAAGTGATAACACCTAATTGTGTATAGTTGTTAAAAACAAAAGCTCAATCAGTTTACTTCGGACATTTGAATTAAAAGAATATACATCGTCACTTCAAAACGTACATATTGTAAATCAACAAAATTTACGCTTAGACTATGTATAAGTATGCTTTGAGACCAAAGTTGGCAACATATTGAGCCTAGGGTGATCTCAATAACAGCAGTTATGGGTTTGTTGTCCTACATGAGGATTTCCTCTTAGTTTCATGACGTTGTTATGTAAGCTGGTGCCGCCCTGTCTGGCATTTCTTGACATACTTCAGATTCTTACGCCCACAACTGAATATAGAATGCTTACTTGGTTTCTTTATTATTCGAAGACTATAAAAGGGTCCTAAAAATTATTTTAATATGAACATCATGGTGTTTCTTAAATGTTTTTAGAACACAGACCCATTTTGTAACAGCTAAAGGAAACCGGCAAAGTTGAGGGTTGGCTTTAGTGGGTACGCTGATGCGTGTTTGTGGCGACTACATACTTTGTTCTTTGCAATTTATGTGGCAAGTAATGTTGGAATTCTTGGTTGTATGTAAACATTAGCATGTCTAAATTTTCTTGACTTCCATAAATTGTGTATTTTATTCGTAGGATTGATAAAGAAATTCTATGTATTGTGTGATTTCCAATGCGTACAGATTTATCAGAATAGAAACAATAAATATAAGTGCTTAATAAAGGGTCTCAGTCACACCCTTGTAATATATACGAATGTCTTTTGCGATTGCATTATAAGGTCGTAGTAGGGGGAGACACGCATTTCTCACTAAATCCAAACATGCCAGTACACGCAGTTAGTGTCCGTGACGAGTGCCGAGCGCGAACGAATGGCATCGCATTTTTCTCGCAAACTCCGCGTCGCCTTGCAATAAAACATTCATGAATTCAGAATGTTACTACTCAGTACCTATTGCGTAGATAGAGCTGTGATTCCGTGGAAATTTGAAAGATACGGCCGCTTCAAGTGTCGATTTGTTGCCGAACGTATTGCTTTTACGTCTGTGTACACAATTTGCCTGTTCGCTTTTTTGCGCCATAAAGTAATATTTGCTTTATTTCCTCCTTCTGACGTTTCACAGCTTCTTTCAGAATAAAATAATATAACAGCGAATCAGCTTCATATATCTACCTTTAGCCGTTTGGTTAAAGCCTGCAAGTGTAAGGTTTTTAAAACGAGAGAAGAAAAGAATAAGGCAATTGTGGAGCGAGCAAGCCAATATAAAAAGAAAAGTTTGGAGAGGGACGCATTACTGTGAGCTATGTTTCCATCATCTATGGCGAGATTGCTCTGTCGCCGGCGGCGGCGTCGTGCCAGCCGCCCGCCCGCCCCGCCAGCACTCGGCGAGCCGCGGCGAAAGTACGGGAACTATGCGCGGCGCGGCGTCGGAATTCGGACAATTTCACAAAAGCCTGCGGAGTGAGAGGTACGCCGTGATAACCGTGAAAGCTAATAAATTTGTATGCGAGGGAGGTGACACAACATAAGCCTATTATTTCCTAAGTCTGCATTTTATTTGTAAAAATACCAACGTGTTGTTTTTGTAGCTTTGTTTGGACTTCTAGGTCTCGTATTTTTGTAGATATTTAAATATTTGAATATCCAGTACCATTATTTACAATTGAAATAAAAAAAACGACTTAGCGAGCGGCTTGAACGCAAACATGTTTAGACATCAGATTTATATTTTCTGATTCATCTGCCGTGCCATCTCGCATAATATTGCGGATGGTCTTCGAAAATAATAGAGGCGGAAAGATAAGGTTTTCGTCTGTACCAACGAAAGCGAAGGAATCTTGTTGGAATAATTTTATTTTTCATTTTCCTCAAGCCAAATATGTATGAATTATTTGTGTTTGAGTAATGTTAAGCTAATTCAGTAAGATTTATGCGTGGATTCGATTTTAGGGCACGGGAATTTTGAGATGAAAAAATACCTACCAAGTGCGTGAAAGTAGTCTTATATTATTTTAAAGATTTCATTTATCATTTCCATAAAATTCTAAAACTCCAAAAACTGTATCACTGGTTATATATAATTCCTTTAGAGAATGTTTTATTATTTACCCATTGTTTACTATTAAGACCATAAATTATGACATTTAATTTTGTAAAAATCATCTTTTAATTTTTTTAATAAGTATTTCTTTGAGAAATATTTTATGCATTTTATTCAGCTGTAGATACCAAGAAATTATGACGCTGTAAACAATCGTGAGAATGTATTTACAAGAGCTTCTTGTTAGACCACGGAACTTGATAAAGCTAATTTCTTTAAGATGTTAAGTTATTTCTGGGGTAATAAACAAATTTGAAATTGAAGTATGATTTTTTTTTAAGAACCCGGTTGGTCTAATGGTTTGTCGGTTTGTGTATTTCAAATATTTGTTAGAAAATACACTCTTATTTCATATCACTTTGTGTCATCACTACTTTGGCAGATCAGAAAATATTCGTCGTGATGATTACACAAAAATAAAACTCCTACCCGCATTCCAAAACATGACTGAAGATTAAAACAAAACAGCCATAAAACAACGAGTGGGACAAATAATAAAAATAGGTTTTACCGTAGCAAGTTTCTTCGACCAGCGGAGCGGTAAGAGGAACCAATTTCTGAGTCGATGCGGAGGGAGCGTTTTGTTGGAAATAGCTTTCCTTCAATCTGCATTTTCTTGCTGATTTACCAACTTTCATCCAAAGCTGGGACCGGAACTTTTCGCGAGACCAGGCTGGTATCCAGGGGAGGGCATATTAAACAAAGATAGAAATTCAACAAGATTATTTTCATTTATTCTTACATTTAATAATCCTTAAAATGTATATACTACGTGTTTTGCTATGTACGACATTATATGAAAACACGGCTATTGGCTACTGTTGTAAAATAGGTTTTTTCAAACAATCTGAATATGAAGCCCTAAAATATCAATGTAACACCCTGTATAAAATAGGTAAACAAATAATATTCATTCATCTTGTAAGTAGGTACCCGCTAAACTGACTAAGCGGCATCGTCAGGCATCGCCAGTTTACGTTACAAATTGTTTATTGAAAATGTATCGATTACTGGATAAATATTCAAGCTACCAGTATTAAACTCATCTCTGAAATCAGGTAATACGATTCCGGATGAGTGTTTTAAAATAACGTCGTACATAGCAAAACAGGTTGTATAAGAATTCAAGTCCTGACATACTGTCATCCGTCATAACTGTCAGTATTCATAACTATGATTGTTCATGTGCCGTAACACATGAACAATCATAGTTATGAATACTAGTTGTAAACCTATCTATAGTATTATCAATAGGTCCACCCACCCACTGGATATAGGCATCATTTACACGCAATTCTTTCCGATCCTGCATCAATTGAATATAGTGCTTTCCCAACGCTTTTATTACCAAGTTATCATAAAAACAAAACCCGTAAATTATTGATAACCATAATTGGATAATTATTGTAAATATCCGGTTTTTAGTGCTAATAATTTTAAATCCAAAACTTTAAATGCGAGTAAACCAGATACAAAAATCCCAATCAAAGCTTGCAATGTAGTTTTCAAAGATAAAACTGTTTGAAACTGTGTTTTCTCTACCAAGTTTTGTAAAAATAAACACTAAATGACCTCATTTCGGTGTCCGTCTGCCTGTTAAGCTATGATGTGGAATCTAGCTAAGTCAAGTTTTTAACATAATAAATTTTGCTTGTCATCAACACATTAGAAACATTTAGAATCATTTTATGTATTATTATTATAACTTGCAAGTTATGTCCTGCTGCTGGGCAAAGGCCTCCCCCTTTCCTTCCAGACATCTCAATCCTGTGCTTTTTTATGAAACAGTCACTTACATGATTAATAAAAAACCGGCCAAGTGCGACGCCGGTTTTTTATTTATTATGTAAGTGATGTTACACGAAGGATTCCATTCCACAATCTACAACCACCGTTAACGGTATAGACCGTTATCTACAAAAAAGGCAAAAAAATCACGTTTGTTGTATGGGAGCCTCCCATTAATATTTGTTTTATTTTAATTTAATTACATATTTTAAAAGTGAATATATAACTAAATATTCTGTGAATATTTCAAGTGTCTAGCTGTTGTCGTTATCAATATCGAGCAAAAACGAGCAAAAGATCACGTTTGTTGTATAGGAGCTCTCCTTAAATATTTATTTTATTCTGTTTTTAGTATTTGTTGTTATAGCGGCAACATAAATACATCATCTGTGAAAATTTCAACTGTCTAACTATCACGGTTCATGAGATACAGCCTGGTGACAGACAGACAGACAGCGGAGCCTCAGTAATAGGGTGCCGTTTTACCCTTTGGGTACGGAACCCTAATAAAAACGAATACAAATCATCCTGACCCCGGCCCCAAATCCTAGCTCCGGTCTCAGAATACGTAGCTTCCCGAGTCGACACATTAAATTATTATTAAAGTCGACTGTCTGCACAGAAATAACTTATTCATATTAATGCACTACGCGTTGAAATAGCTTGGTATCATATTACTTAGTAGATAACTATTTTTAGAAGTATTGTCCGTTTGACTGGGCTCTTGAAACAGAAATACGGGTTAGATTTTATTTTTGTGAAATGCCGCGTTACGGTATTTTTATGACAAGTCTTTGCATCCGGACGTTGATTGAAATCGAGTTTTATTTTCCTCGAATAGATTCTCAAATGTTGGTTGGCAACTTTAAAAACGTATTTAAGTACCAAAAATAAATAGGCACAAAAATACAAACGTACACCTGAAAAATATTTACTATTGTAAAACTATGTTTTAGGGTTCCGCACCGAAAGGGTAAAACGGGACCCTATTACTGAGACTTCGCTGTCTGTCTGTCTGTCTGTCCTCTGTCAACAGGCTGTATCTCATGAACTATGATAGTTAGACAGTCGAAATTTTCACAGATGATGTATTTCTGTTGCCGCTATAACAACAAATACTGAAAACAGAATAAAATAAATATTTAAGGGGGCTCCCATACAACAAACGTGATTGTTTTGCTCGTTTTAGCTCGATATTGATAATGACAACAGGTGGGCGCTTGAAATATTTACAGAATCTTTAGTTATATATTCACTTTGAAATAAATAATTAAATTTAATAAAACAAATATTTAAGGGGAGCTCTCATACAACAAACGTGATTTTTTTGCCGTTTTTATAGATAATGATACGGAACCCTTCGTGTACGAGTCGTACTCGCACTTGGCCTGTTTTATTTTATAATACTTTGATCGGTGCTGTCACATATTCATTTATGGCCTTGCGCGGACTACGAAATATAATCATTGCGGATAATAATTAGCAGTTTGCGCACTGCAACGAGAATCAATGTTCAGAAATGAATCTATTCAAAAAACTCGCAACGATTACATTTCGTAGTGCGTGCAAAGCCTAAAATCCAGATTCATATTTAAACAAATCGAAAGCACTCCCACTAAATGAAAAAGTACCCTATCCTCGCAAGATTGAGGTGGCACCGGGAACATTAAGAGAGCTCCTAAACAACCCCGCGTCATAATAAATGGCTAGTGACACGTATTGAGTCGAGCACTACACTCGTAAAGTCCAGAGTTCGATTACACACCCGACCGGGTCGCAGTGAATTAACTACAAACGGACCCAACTCCACGTGACCAGAATATTCACTAAATATCTTCCACCCACCTATCTCTGGGCTCAGAAAGGGATAATGAATATTATTTTTTCTGTCACAGCAATAAGCTTTAGAAACCTACGGTACAATGTTTTATTTCGAAACAGCAGATTCAGTACTCAGCAATGTTTCAGTCAAAAAAAAATTAAAATGAAAACATTTATTTGACACGACACACGTACAAAATAAAAACATAAATAGTCATAATAGTCAAAAGAAGATGGTGACAAAGTTGTAATCTAGAATCTTGACTTCTGGCTCTAAGAAGTAGATGGGTGTTAAAAGTGTTTATTCAGGGTTTTTGTTTTATAAAACAGAATTGCCACTAACCAATAACTATTATGGACATTACTGGCTACTGTTAGCGATTATTTGTAATTACGAATTAAATTGAATAATTTTATGATTCATCATCATCCACAGCCGACTTCCCCCACGGCTGGGTATAGGTCTCCCCAAGTTTGTGCCATCCGCCACGATCCTGCGGTAGTCTCACCAATTGATGGCCCGTAACTCTAACGATGTCGTCCACCCATCTCGCTGCCGGACGTCCTACTCTTCTACAGCTATTCCTCGGCCACCATTCAGTCGCTACCCGTATTTTATGATTACTTCAGCAATATTTACTATTTTACTATTAATGTTTAAACCGAAATCGCTTAAATAAATCAACCGCCGCTTTTTTTATTCTGTGTCGGCTTTAGAGTCGCACCACCTTCGCGCGGCCATTTAAAGCATTCACTGCTGTTATTAAGCTGCCAGTAAACCCTCCTTCGTCCAAGACACGTTCTTGGAGACCCGGATGACGAAATCACCTCCGCTACACGTAATTGATATCTGAGTCATCTACATTAGACAGAGCGAACATTTCACAGATACACCGACCTTGCTGGCGAGGTCAACGAGTCCCTTCAGTCACCGCCTATACGAGTTACAAGCACGTACCCGGGCGTTTCTCTCCTATCCCCATCCTGACAACAGCCCAAGCCGAGGTTCGTACCTAAGTGGTGACCTTGCGCTAGTTACCTCATCAAAAACTTACAGAGCTGAGCGCCTTCTGCGCTCGCCAAAAGTTCGGTTAAGCTGCAACGGCCTCAGAGGCCAACAGCGAGATTAGTCCATTCGAAAAATAAACAAAAAGTAAGCTCTCAGTCGTTCTCCAACACATGTAAGTACGTTGGTAGTAAATTCAATTACGGTAGCCATTGTGTTTACGTTGTTCTTATGTGTCTTTATGTTAAGTCTATATCCCCAACGGTTATCGGTTCTACGAGCGATGTGGCCGGCCCATTGCCACTTCAACTTGCTAATTTTGAGAGCTATGTCGGCAACTTTAGTTCTTCTTCCGTTGGGGAAGAAAGGTTCTCGAGTGGAGACCACGGACTGGACGACGCAGCGTAGGCCGGCCCCCCACAAGGTGGACCGACGATCTAGTAAGAATCGCGGGGAGCCGTTGGGCGCAAACGGCTGCCAACCGCTCGTTGTGGCGATCTAAGGGGGAGGCTTATGTTCAGCAGTGGACGTCTTTCGGCTGATGATGATGATGATATCTATATGTTTGTTGATTAAGTAAATTCATGTACTAATACATGGATTTACTTAATCAATAAAACATAACAAAGATTGATATAGAAATAATGTGAAAAAAATAGATATCCCCACGGAAGTTGTTGTTTCTTACACTATTAAAAGAAACTCCTATACCAACAAATTATAAATTAGTATCAATCATTTATCCAGCAGATGTAGAACACTCAGTAAAAGGTAAAAAAAATCGATGCTTTCGACTAACAATACAAAATCACGACGGCTCTAACCTAAATAGAGTAGTAAAGAAAGAAATCTGCTCGATAAAACACGAGGAAATTTTGCTTTTTAATCACGGCACTTATTCGCCAACCACTTCCCATGGTAAATCAGCTAATGGAGTGTACGTGATGTGAATCCTGCTAAGCTGAGAGAAAACAGCTGACTCGTTTTGTATTGTATTGTATTCATTTATTTCAGATAATCATAATTCATAATCACAATAAATTATATCACATTAAAATCAAATCAAATTAAATTAAACCAAATTAAATTATGTACAATCAAAATAAATTAAATCAATATTATATAATTACTAATCAATTTATAAATTAAAATTTTGCATCGGTGCTACAGCAACACACCGTATGAAGTGTGTCAATATAGAGGACACACAACGCTCTGCCACAGTTTGTAGGATGGTGTTACGGCTGGCTCGCGTCCTGCTCATCAGAGATGTTCTTTTCTTCTGAATGATGGCATGAAAGGCATCAGTTCGATACTGAGCAAACATCTCTGAGGCACTACAAAAACGGGGGAGCCTCAACATCATCCTAAAGGTATTGGTTCTATTGGACTCGTAGGGCATCATAGATTTTGATCTACTAAATAAATTAATACTAATTTGTAGACAATAGACGCAAATTGGAGCAAAGTGTAACTCAGATAAAATGTGGGCCTTAAAATCAACATTCCCGCCCGAAATCAGGGTCAATTGCAACAAAAATCAGAACTTTGCTCTAATGCTATGTTAATGTGAAGTGTACCAGCTGCTTCTCAGGGGCATTTGTCGGACAAAAAAATATCAACCGATTAAAATTATGCTTTACCTTATTAACTTTTAGTATATTTTCAACAGGTAAGCAACCATCTTAGTTTTTTTCCCATTATCACTATTGCTTTGCAAGCCATTTATCAAATTGTGATCTGGAGCAGTTGAGCTATCTATAGATATTTTCCCACTTTTTCTTTAGTATAATGCTATTAAATGAAAATACAATATTCATATCAAATATTTACTTTAACTACTGATATATATAAAATATACAAGTACAAGACTCCGCGCGATTGTCTTTGTCCAGGCTAGGATCTAGGTCATCTACAAATATATACCGAATTTCATCAAAATCGGTCCAGCCGTTTTTTCTTGAAAACGTGACAAACAGACAGCGTTACTTTGAAATTATAATATTTGTTTGTGGATTTACATATATTAATTTTATAATTAATTTGTGAAATTATGGTTCACGAATGGAATAATTTGTGGAAAAATTGGAAAAAAATTATCTATTCTCGCATAAAGAATTAATAGTAGATTATTAAACAAGGGGATAAAGAAGTGTCTTGCGTCACGGGCGCTATATTGAATCCCGTAACGGACGTAATGAAGGATTCTAGAGTTAACTCAAGAGCGGAGCGAGGGAGCTACTAGAATCTTGAGTGTAGAGAGGGATATAAGCGCGACCAAGATGCAAACACCTTTATCCACGAGGAGAATACTCTACTTTTCACACTTTCTGTGAGACAATAAAAATCAAATCTATGTTGATGCATTCTGTGCAGAGGTTAGTTCGATTTACGAATAATGCGTGGGTCTCTTTGGTTTAATTTTTAATACAGATGAGGTTCTAAATTTAAATTACAAGCATCATTATGCCCGTGAAGCCATAATGAAATTTAGTACAACTTTACTCCCGGCTGAGCCGTAGGGATTTAATCACCTGCTTTCGGTGAGATATGACATATAATATGATATTGTCGAACAGTTGGTGTGAAAAACATTATTCCTATACCGTAGGATTGAGTTAACTATTATAGTGAAACAGCCGTTGTCTGAGTAAACAAAACGGTTTCAATTCCACGCAAATTCTGTAATACTCGTAACTTGGTTCAGTTTGGTTAGGTTATGGGTTGAAATCAAGTAGTATTACATTTACTTCTAGCTTAATCATACATCAGGTCGAACAAACAGGTATTAATTATCTCCACTTAGTTCAGCTTACTTGTAAATTGTAGGATTGTACTACATAGTTTGGATGTGTTGACCAATCTAGGATTATAATAATCGAAGAACATGTGAAACCTGTTACTGACACAACCTCTATGTAATTACCACTTACTACTTACTTAACTACTTACTGCAAAACAACTCTCATGACAACTGGGGGGTCTAAAGTGAACACAAGATATACATGTGGTTCGCCCTGAACTTAGATCTCGCGAGTCTCCCTTAACAACAAAAAGTATTATTCGTAATCTTTAACTATCAAAGTATTGCAACGAAATGAAAACCAACTCACTTGACTGACCTACAGTTTCTTTCAAATTACAGGTAACGAGTGCTCATGTTAATTGGTTACTCTTTTTTGGGGTAGAAGATGCAGTTATTCTGGATTTCAGACTTTTCCCTGTATTTGTGCCACTAAAGCTACATGAATACCAAATTTCAGCTCTGTGGGGTCACTGGTGTATCCGGTGAATTTTTTCATTATTGAATTTTTTCAGTTTTTATTATAGCTAATAACTTAAAACTGCAAAATATAAACTGAAAATAAAAAAAGGGTCAAAATGTACTTATAAATACCTTTTATTAGCCGTGCCACTTAACCGGGTAGTCCCATTTTTGTTATTTTTTACCCCTCTTGAACCCCAATATCTCAAAAACCCCCGCCACATTTATAGCTCATTTAGTCAAACCAAAATTGTGCCATCACTACCTACCTATATACCAAACTTCACGATGATCGGATAAACGCTTCGAAAGTTATCCACGGACAAACAAACATCCATACATACATACACCACCGTTTTGCCCAAGTTGATTTAGAGATCTCGCTTCGCTCGATCAATGATCATAATGTATCACCAGCAAATTTTTATGCAGATCATATTGTCATCATCACCTTTAATTATCTAAAAACATAGTTAACCGTGAAACTAACAATTTTCCCCTTATATGTCCTTCTAGACTAGTTCACAACATTGCATAGCACAGTTGTACATAATGTATAACTTGTCAGTAGCATGACGTTCGGCTGAATGCCCGATCGCTAGGCGCTGTAACTAGATTGGAATCAGGCAACTTAGTAACGGCTTTCAATGCATTTGCTATCTCCATTTCCTGATGTGCAATGTTGATTAGGTATCTAGAAGAGCTGGAGTTAAAATCGAGTTGAATTAGAAATCTATCTATATCTTGGCTGGGAACATTTGATAGATTGTTACGTATTAAAAGTAACATATATTTGCTAGTTATTAAACATTGGATCTTTATTAACACATTAGGTAACAAACTTATGTGTTACGTAATTTAAAGTATTTATAATCGAAAACGTGAAAGTAATGAAATTAATAAGTTTGCATTTATTTCTAAAAAGTATTTTAAATTAAATTTGCAATGAATTAAGTTTCTAACAAATTCGTCCAAGTAGTTTAGTTGTTATCTAAAAAGTATTTTATACGAAAGCAATGAAACAGTTTGTCCAAGGAGTTCAGTCGTGAACTTCCCCCCATTCGGGTTTTGAAAGTGTGGGTAGACAGAAGCTAAGACAAAAAAAATCGGATAGATACTTAGTTCGGGGCTATAATTGGATTCTTTGTATTTATTATTCTTAGTATTATTGTAACTAGATATTGCACAAAGTCTAAATAAACAGGATAATTGACTCATATTGTTTTATTGGTGTAACACTGCATCATAAGACAAAGTTAATATTCATTAAAATCATAATGATCATTTTGATCTGTCAATTTTACCGCCTATTCCTCTGCAACCTATAATTTGATTACAAAATTATCTAAACGTGAGAGGCTATGGGCTCCACCGAAGCTGAAGGTCGGCTCGGCGTACTATGGATAAGAGTATTTGCTTGATTTTTATCTACGAGATCGAATCAGAAATGCGGAGATTCGTACACAGACTAAGATCAATGACGTAGCCCAGAGGATTAGCAGAATTAAATGGAAGTGGACGGGGTGCATAACTCCTAGAACTGACGGACGTTGGGGCAGAAATTTTTCGGGTGGAAACCCCCACTAGATGGAAATACGACGTTATAAAGGTTGCTGGTAGCCGTTGAATGCAGGCAGCACAAGATATGTCGGTCTGGAAACCTAGGGGGAGGCCTATGTTCAGCAGTGGACGCCATCTGGCTGATATGACTGTGATGATAACTAAAGTTTCTTTTCGTTCTTGTAAATTTGTAAATAGTAGTACAGCATTTAAATTTGTATCAATCAATTCCTTACCCTTCGCTAAGTCCCATATAATTGTACAAAGATCAACAGGGAAGCAAACCACTACGCGAACTAGCTCCTAACTCTATTCACAAACTTTCGTCAATCCGCCAACAAACAATTAATTTAAACTCTTCCATTGCATTGACTGCATCGCAAAACAAGTCGGAAAGGCTGACTCGGAGTGGTCGTAACAAAAGTCGTTATCCCACATTTCGGGGTCAGTAAACTGCGGGACGACATCGGCGCGACTACGTGGCGACGACAGCCTCTGCCAGATGACCTAGGATAGACACGATGAACCTAATATTTGTGAGTAATGAGAAATAAGCTTTACGAATCAAGTTTTGGCGCGATCTGCCAAAAATATCAATCCCACAAAACGAAACTATAATACTGTTTAAGAGTATATTATGTCTCTAGAAACAATATTTGTATTTATGTTTGTAGGGGTCATCTCAGAAACTGATACTATTGTACTGAAACGATTCTGAAAATTCTTTCAATGACACTATTCACACTATTCTTGAATTGTAGGCTACATTTATTTTGATAAAAAATCAGTCAGCCAGTTTGTTACATTGGCTGAAATTATAATGGTTGTTTTCCCGCAGCTAAATGATGTCTAGGTAGTCATCGATTTAAACAAAAAAATCATCATCATCATCACCCACAGCCTGACTTCACCCATTGTTGGGTATAGGCCTCCCCAAGTTTGTGCCATCCACCACGATCCTGCGCTAGTCTCACCCACTGACGGCCCGCGACCTTTACGATGTCGTCCACCCATCTCGCTGCTGGTCGTCCTACCCTCCTATACCCGCTCCTCGGCCACCATTCAGTCACTGTCCTGCTTCATCTGTCATCACCACGTCTAGCCAAGTGTTACGCCCAAGACTATTTGAGCTCCATAACTCGAATCCCAACGTCATGAACCTTCGTTCGTCTACGGATCTCGACGTTTGGAACTCGATCTAACAGTCTGATGCCAAGCATGGTACGCTCCATGCCTCTTTGTGCAACTCTTAACATGTACACAGCCTCCTGCGTGAGCGTCCACGTCTCGGCATCGTAGGTCATGGTGGGCAGAACACATTGGTTGAATAAGCGGGTCTTCAGACACTGTGGAAATTTAGGCGACCTAAAGATGTCGTCTAACTTGCCGAATGCAGCCCATCCCAATTGGATCCTTTTAGAGATCTCCTTCTGCTGATGCTCTTTACCAAACGATAGAATATGTCCAAGATAAATATACTGATCGACTGTCTCCAGCCTCTCATTTCCCACTATTACAATGGGGTTTGTGACACCGGAGACATTCGAGAGTACCTTCGTCTTGGACATATTCATCATATGGCCTACACTCAAAGAAGCATCAAAAAGATGTTGCAGCATTGCCTGGAGATCACCAAAGTTTTCTGCAAATAGTACGAGATCATCTGCGAATCTAAGACGAGACAAGTTGACACCATCGATGTTTATTCCGTAATTTTTCCATTCTAAGGTTATTATAACATCTTCAAGGACAGCTGTAAAAAACTTTGGAGAAATGGTGTCCCCTTGTCTCACCCCCCGCTGGATGGGCATAGGATCTGTTAGCAGGTGAACTCGCACTTGCAATGTAGCCGAAGTATAGAGCTCCCGGAGCACTTCCACGTAGCGGGAATCGATGTGGCAGCAATGGAGAGCGTGAAACACGGCCCAATGCACACTGTCGAAGGCCTTCCTAAAAAAAATATTAGATTCAAAATATGCCTACACACACACACTATACACTAAATGTGTAGGTTACCTAGAAATAAAGCTAAACTCGCTGTTGCAACTTAACTTGACACCGATTTTTATCCCATGGAACATGATTTATGGGATAAAACGTATCATATGTATTAATTCAGGTTATAATCTAAGTGCATACTAAATTTTATGGAAATTGGTTCCGCCGTTACGACTTGATTGAGTAACAAACCAAATAAATAAGTAAACAAACATCCAAACTTTTGCGTTATTAGTGTGATGTATTTACTTAGAATCTGTAAATATCTATTTTAATATTTATTTTAGCTTAGACATATTGGAAGGAAAGGAGACCTTTGTCCAGTAGTGGGACAGTACAGGCTCCAAATAAATATAATACATAAATAATATACATATTGTAGAGTAGAAACAATTTTGATAAGAACACTTTGTATAGCGCGCATTTTTAATATTAATCAGCTAAGTATCTGGTTCCCATAGTACGAGCTTTGTTTAGCTTGGGGCTAGTAGTGCTGTGTGAAATATCTAAAATGATGTATTTATTTATTTAATTCTAAACTGTTCAATTAGATTAGGCCCGTATAGTGAGTGAGCGAATGAGAGAAGTATTTTATTACGTCAGCAACACTAGAAATATGATGTAAATTCAATATAATTCCTTATAATGTAATATTACCTACACTTACCTAAAGCGGTAAAATATTTTATTATGTACCAACATTTCCCGCCTCGAGGAAAACGACCAATATCATGGAAATGTATAGGTGCTCGTATTACCAGCTGTATCGAGAAACATCTTATTGAGCGATTTTCCAAGCGAAATGGCGAAATCACTTTGACAGGCTCGACAGATGCAATGTTATCTTTGCATAAATACAGGGTGAATCTGTAAGCAGTCTACTTTTAGAATGACGAATGACTCCGTTCGTGGTCTAGAATTCTAGAACAATAATCATATTCCCGGCTCCATTATTTCGAGCATACAAGGTGAATTTATAAACCATCGACAAATTTTGTGAATTCAACTTTTCATAGAAATAGCACTGTTTAATGACGCCGTAATGTATAAAGATATGGATTTTATACTTCATTATTGTATTGAAATGAACATCAATTATTCCTTCATATTCATATTCGTATCATTTATTCATCCTTAGACATGGTGCACTTAGACAAGTTAGACTTGGAGATGGAACAATCATAAATACCCTACCTGATGTAAGACATAGACATACATTTATTCAAAGTTTATAATCACTAGGGACGCCTAAGTTACGTCAGGTTACAAACAAATCGATCGAAGCGAGATCTCCAATTTAACTTAGACGAATCGGTGTTGTATGTATGTATATTTGTTCGTCCGAGGATAACTATCGAATAGTTGATCCGATCATCGTGAAATTTGATATAAAGGTAGGTAATGATACCACAATCCTGATGTGACTAAATGAGCTAAAAATGTTGGGGGGTTGTTGAGATATTGGGGTTCAAGTAGGGTATAAAAATCAAAATTAGACTTTTAGGTCAAGTGTGACGTGTAATGAAAGGTATTCATCAGTACATTTCGACCCTGTTATTATTTTTAGTTTAACCTTTGTTGATTTTGAGTTAAAAGCCACAATAAATACTGAACTTGATGATTCCACAGAGTTGAATATAGGGAAAAGTCTGAAATCCAGAATAACTGCAATTTTTATCTCAAAAACGAGTAACCAATTATATGAAATCCCGTTACCTGTAATTTGAATAAAACTGTAGGGTCAAATAAGTTGGTTAGGTATTTTGTGGCACTATTTTGACAGTCAAAGATTACAAATAATATTTTTATAGGATACTCGCGAGATCTCAGTTCGGGGCGAACCACTAGTTATCATAAATAAGGGATGTAAATGATTATTTATGTCTCTATGAGTCTGTATCACGACCGGCAATGTTTCGGTTCAATTCCTAAACCTTCATTAGGCTGAGTGCGCGTGAGGTGAGTGTACGAAAGTTTTCTTAGAAAAACCATGGAATTTTTTTCTGGATTACCGGCTTACTTCCCGGCATTTGTTAACTGTTTACTAATTCACCCTGTATTCTCGAAATAATTTAGACGGGAATAGGTATGTCACCCACTCGCTCTTGTATCCCAATTATAATACTTTATTTTCAGAACTCAAATATATGATACCTTCAAATATTTGTGGTGTAAAACTATAATGCTAATCGAGGTATACAACAACAATGTTGCAGCATTGTTAGCATAACTACGCTCCCCTGATTTATAATAAAATTCAAAAATAAGTGCATATTAAAACGTTTTTTGTTCAGTAGCGAAGACGCAGAAAATGTATAACACCGTCATATAGTTTGAATAATGTTCCATGTTTTATTAAAATATGTTTACTACAAATATTATTAAATTTAACTACAAATATTTTTGTAGGTAGGTTATAATTTACATTAATTAAAAGTATTACAAAGTAAAGTTAAGAACAGTCCCACAATACCGATGGCTCTGGAAATCGATAGGTGAGGCCTATGCTCAGCTGTGAGCGTTTATACAATAATATGATAACGATGATGAAAACTTTTAACATAGTCAAATTCGGAACCCTTATTTACTGTTTCGCCATGCCCGTCAGGCTGTCTGACTGGTTACAGCCATTTTATTCGTAGACTATTACTGCTGTAAAGCTGAAATGAGGCATATTAATAAGGTTGTATTGTATCGATGCTTTGTATCTTTATTTTAGGGTAGGTACCTGCGGTTTATGAAAAATGGGGGGTAACTTATTTTTCTCAGGGACCCTATCGGATAGGGACCTGTGGGGTTTCCTCTTAATTTTTTTAATACAAGAGCCCGTTTTCGAATTATAAAGCTGCAAAGTTGCCATTTTCGTAATAGTCGTGTATTCCCCCCTCCCACCCGTCCCCCTGCCAGCCAAACCGTTATTCTTGTATGCCCAAAAAGTATCCGCAATAGTAGAACTGTATACTGTAAGTGTAAGAAGAATTATCAAAGCGGTTTATTTTCGGTAAATATCCACCGCTACAACGGACACTACCTACCTTCATATATACAAGCATCCACACGTGCAATTTTTGAAATAAAACTTTTTACGCACGCTTTACTTGAGGATTAAGCTGGTGAATGCGTTACGAAAAGTGCGAACGGAATTTGAGAGGGAAATATAAGTTAGTGAAGAAAGAGAGAGAGTTACGTTTCTGTAGGAGCAAGATAGAGAGGTGCACGCGCACATTTTCTTTCTCTTCCTCTCACAGCCAGTGCATGAAAGAAATATTTAACTCAGTTAGTAGTTCGTTCGATTATTTTTCGTAATTTCAGTTCGTTCTTGAACAATTTATATTTTAATTTAAATTTATTTTAAATTATTTTTAATATAAATTAATATTTTGAAAAAGAAGTTTTACTTCAGTCATGTGGTCTAAAACATACTAGTTTTTTTTATATAATTATTTGAAAACACGTGTTAAAGTATGTATGATTGTAGTAATAATCCAGTTACAAGGCCTCTACGTACCAGTGGGGACGTAGCGGAAGGGATTTTGAGAATAAACTATCAAAGCTGAGAAGACTACAGATATTTTAGTCATATTAGTTTACGAGCAGTAGTCGACAACTTATGTCTTTAGTTGGGTTTGTAAACAATTTATATTACGTTAATCGAAAATGACCAAAATCAACTGCAGAACGAACTTTGTATTTAAAATGACTAAGATACTGCCGTACTGACTACGGAACCCATCATTATCAGAAACGTGCTTGACTAATTATTTTCTTACCTAGCGCAAGATTACAGTGTGCTACAGCAGACTAACTTTTCAAGTGATTGCTGGTATAATTTCCGTAGGGACAATGAGTAATTTATTTTTGCAGTTTAATGCAACAAAGGCCCAAAGAAACTACATAGACTATAGTAGAAATATTCTTAGCATAAATTACGAACTCCTCCATCGCTTACACTTTATATTTACTTAGACGTATTAAAAATATAATTATGATTGCAATTTATAAATATTACTTTGGTATAATGAAGTGATATGCGTTATATAAGAGATTTATCAATAAAATCGGATTATTTTTCAAATCCGCAAATCCGCAATTTTGCGCAAATCCGGCCCCACATGGAGTACTGTTCTCACATCTGGAACGATGCACCGAAATACCAACTGCAGCCCTTAGACTCCTTGCAACGCAGAGCCATTCGTATCGTCGACGACCCAGTAGTATCTAAGGATCTGGAGCCGCTGAGTTTTCGCCGTGATATCGGAGCGCTCAGCGTTTTCTATAAAATATATAACGGCGAATGTTCTGAAGAGCTGTTCAATTTAACCCCTGCTTCCCACTTCTACCATCGAACCTCCCGCAACCGGCAACGAGCTCATCCACATATTGTAGATACGTGGAAGTCTCACACGGTGCGTTTCACCCGCTCGTTTCTTCCACGCACCTGCAAGATGTGGGCTTCAAAATAAACGCCTTCACAAGAGGTGTAAATAGGGTATTAAGTGGTAGGCAACGCGACTGCGGTATCACGAGTGCTGCTGGAGTTTATAGGCGGCGGTGACCACTTAACATCAGTAGGCCCATCAGCTTGTGTGTCTACAAAATTTATATATATATATATATATAAAAAAATGCATCAGTTTTGAAACTAACTATCAATGTAACCATCTAAATATAGTCATATAGCATTTTCGTAAAATCCGGTCCATCCAAAGGTTGTCTGGAAGAGATCCCTTTTAACGATAAGACCGCCACTTGTATTTCTGCTTATCTAGTTATTTGTCATGTACAATAAAACGTTATTTATTCATCTATGCCACGTCTAATACACGGTGTTTCTATTCCAAAGATCATTCTAATTTAATAGTGACGCGGAGACTGAAAGATCAGTCAGATCTGACGCAAACACATCTGTTAGAGAGTTTGAGAGTTGCCTAGCAATACGCACCCCCAAATTAGTGGCGCAACTTTAGGCAACGCCTAACGTCTCTAGTCAGCGCCCAAATGTTGGTAAAACGTTGTTTTTCTCTAGGCAACTCTTTAATATTTAAGCATCTGATTTAGGCGTCTCCTAGGGTTAGTGAAGACGGCATCATTGACCAACTCACGCTGGGTGACAATCAAGATACAGAATCGAATAAAATAATGCTTTATTGTACTCCGGGAATACTTAAAAAACTAGTTTATGATAAATCCAGTACAATGGGCGGCCTTATCGCTGAAAGTGATTTTGGGCAACCTTTCGATGGGAAGTAATGAGCGAAGCAGTAATGGACGATGCACAGGGAAAAATTCTAAAAGTATAGAAATAAAAATAATAATAATGACTGTACTTATAATCCAAATACATAAATATAAAATAGGAGATACAGTAAAATATATTGAAACTAGCGCCCGCCAGCGGCTTCGCACGCGTTGTTTTTCAACAAAAAGTAGGCTATGTGTTAATCCAAGAATCTACCTACATACCAAAATTTATTTGATTAAAATCGGTTAAGCCGTTACGACGTGATTGAGTAACAAACAAACAAACAAATAAGCAAAAATCCAACTTTCGCATTTATAATATTAGTGTGACTATCTAAATGTTAGGCATTCCAAACCCTTCTACTGTGAATACCTTCATTGCATATTGTACTGTTTTATCAAGATGGGAACACTCGTTCGCCAATAACACTGATATTTTCATACAGTGACAAGAACTCTTGAGCCCCGAGCGCCGTACAAGGGTCCAGTTGCACTTAAGAACAACATTATTGCTATGCAGTCTGGAGTAGTTAGACTAGAGTCTGGGGTGTCGCGACACTCTCGTGCACATGATACCGCAATAACGATGCACATTATACCCTCAGACACCCGTTATTGTAACATTATACGAATCTGCTGATTCAGTTGTCTCGTTACGTATCTGTGTAGGTTTATCTTGAGTTCATATTTTGATGTCGTAAGCCCCCGGCAATCTTTATATCGTAAGAAATTTAAAAATAAAAATGTTTGCGGAAAATTTAACTTATAATGGTAAAACTAGTTGAGAGCTTTATAGTTTCAACTTGATAGAGTTTTTTAATGGTTTCTTATTTGCAATAACTGGTTAGTCTTATACCCGTATTAAAATCAAACGCAAGCGTGTACCAAGATACAAACCTTGTTACCATAAAATTGTTAAACAACCGTTTAACGCGTGTTTAAAAAATCTGTCTTTAATTTTTTTGTGGTAAGTTTATGTAACACAGATTTTTGACATTCCTACTTGACTCTCAATTAAATTTAAATATAGATAGACATTTCACACAGCGCTATCTACTCCCAAACTAAGCAGAGCTTGTCCACACGGCTACACATCAAGCTATACAGTTCCAGTATGAACTGACCTCTCATTCTACGAAGAGCCTACACAATGCGAGGTTGGCGTATACTGGAAATTTATAGCTTGATGTGTAGCCGTGTGTACTATGGGAATCAGATAGCTGTTAGATCGTAAATACATACGTTTAACATATAGAAAAACATCCAGACCGAGAAAAAA
This sequence comes from Philereme vetulata, assembly GCA_918857605.2. NCBI lineage: Eukaryota > Metazoa > Arthropoda > Insecta > Lepidoptera > Geometridae > Philereme > Philereme vetulata. The sequence goes on from OU975432.1 coordinate 12,091,444, forward strand.
TACAAGGTAATTATTATACTTGATTTTAACGGTTTAAATCAGTTTTTTTTGACAATAAAATCCAGATGGCCACTTTATTTCAGATGAAGTTGTTCATTTTCACGGATAAAATACTACTTTTGGATTAAAATATTTAATTTAACTGTACCTGAAACTTGCACTAGATCTTATATATTTTAAGTTAGAAGTTTAGAATATGGGACTAAGTGCAAGTTTCAACATCATCATTTCTGTCATAGCACGTCCACTGCTGAATATAGCCTCCCCCCCCCCCCCCCCCCCCCCACTCCCCTCTTATTAATATCATGAAGTTCATAAATAATATGAAAGTTATATAAATAATAGAAAATTCTTCTTCATAGTCAGTGGTTAGGTAAATTCGCAGAATACAACTGAAGTAGAAGTATGACGGTCCCGATAAGTCATGTGGAAATTTTTCTACAATTTCCTTAAGCATAGAGGTAAAAAGTCAGCTACGATAACCCTAAATAAACGTGCTCAATATCCTTTTTTCCCAGGAAGGACGCACCCGAATTATTTTACCTGAATTGCCACAAAAGGCTGGCGTTTAATATTAACAAAATATGGGCTCGATAAGTACCGGGTTCTATTTTAATGGAGTTAAGCTTTCAATGTTTGCTCTTCGTGGATCAACATTTCGGTTTGTTATACTTTAATTATGGGCATGTTGTGGTGCCACCACTGGGATGTCCTTAAATTTTACATTTCTTTTTTACTTAAAAAACTTTTGTGATTTATTTCAATCATCATTATAAATACGGGATTTATTATGTTTCGACCGACAATGAACCTGGTAGAGACATAGTTAGTGTTGTGCGTTTGCCTGTACCAAGAACTACCGAAGAGAGCAGCAGTGATGATAATGATGATGACACAGCCGGTCAACACGCTGGGCCTGCGTTGACCCAATCTCCACTACCCCGCCCGTCCACTCGCGCGCAGAACAGGGGGCAGCGGCGCGCAGTGCGAGGCGAGACGTTATTCGGAGCGGATCGCACTCACCCTGATGAAGGTTTACGAATTAAACCGAAACATTGTTAATAATAAAGTTATTTGATTTGATTGTCGATCGAAACACTGATAAGACGGTACGTGGTAAATCCCGTATTTATAAAAATGATTTACATTTCTTCTTTTTATGTCAACTAAACGACTACTAGTTTGTTGATAGTTTCAGTTTGAAGGCAATGGCGATTGCATCATACTTATTATCGGCCAATACGGAATAGGATAGAATAAAAATTTATTTCCAAACACACACACACAGTAAATACATAAAACAAGATAAATGTACAAAAGATAGTAACTTAAAACTAAACAATAGTTATAATGTGCGCACTTGCATACATTTTCATATACTTACTGATTAAAAATCCGACTAAACTGTCTACAAGATTTTTTAAAATCATCTCAAAAATTTCAAGCCTAGACGGGACTTGAACCCGCGACCTTCCTCTTGATACGAGGATGCACTACCATCTGTGCTACAAGGCAATTCACGTCTAGGTCGACATTAGTGAGATCATTCAGAATTACGACTAAAGCGCCGTTAGCTCCATCTACAGGAAAACTTATATAGTTCTTTGTACCTGCTCAATGCCGAACGTTGCAGTTCAGTACATTGACAAGAGATGTCGCGTTGATTATTTCAAATAGTATTTTTATTTATAGTGTTATCCAAACACATGCGGAAAATTCCAAGATTTTTTAAAATCATCTCAAAATTTTTTTTTTGAGATGATTTTAAAAAATCTTGTAAAAAATCTCTGGCTTCTATTACCATAAACTGCCTTACTTTGTTGCATCTGTTGTACAAGGCACATTGTAAAACATCTCGCAGCCTAATCGCAACACAAAGTACAATTTACTCTATTACCTATAAATAGAAGCTATTCTTTATCCGATCGGCATCCGTGTCAGTTCTTCCGCTATTCGTCTTTTGTCTTATTTTATTATCCGTTACTCAGTCCCGGCGATAAAGGGCAGCGAGACGGCTTGTCTGCCTGTTCCCTATTTCTCAGGCTTGTTTATCTGGCTGGGGGTAGCTGGCGCGGCGGAGTGGCGCGATGGGCATGGGGCGCCCCGCGGCAGTGCCTCCGCAGTCCGCCCAAGCGATGGGACGCGGTCGCCCCGACAAACGCGCCCAGCCGGTATCACTCGAACGCGCGCTTTCGCGACACAGGTGAATGTGAACCGAGAAAAAAAACAATTAGACTATCTAATGTGACTGCAGCAAAATGACTGGTTTTATTCATTTATACTGTGTTATATGGGCGTCGATACTGACCTGCTGCACCACGACAGGTGAGTTGATAGTGCAATTAGCATTTTTATTGAGTTCGTTGGCAACTTGTAAAACTTTTGCACGTGAAAATTTGTAATTTATTTTAACGGCGTAACCGAAACAATGGATCCGACGACTGACTTTCAACTTTATTAACTGAATCTATTATTTCCTTATCCGTTCCAGATTTTATAAGTTCAAATTTAAATGATCATTGTTCGCGAAATCCAATAGGGCATTAATATAGTTTTAGCTTTTGGTTTGTATAATGTTGTTGTGTATGATTATTTTTAATATTTGTAGTGCGAGATTGTATTTAAAAATATTTTTTGCCAATGTGGGATTTGCGTCGGAATTTTTTTCACTGTAGAAATATTTTCTTCAAACTCTGTGAGAAAAGAAGAAAATAAAAATATAATTACAAATATTTCTTTTTTTATATAAAAAAATAAACACATATTTATATATTCTGTATATAAACTGTTATCAGTTAGCAAGGTCAAAAGTTCATAACTATAATTCCAGTTAGTACCTACCAACGTGAATATCTACATATGTAATCGTGTCACTTGGGATAAACCAACATCGGTTTGATTTAATTGTGTAGTAGATTTTCAATATTTTTCACAATTTATTATCAGATTTAACGTAAATATTATTCCTTTAATCTGTGTCTTAAGACAATAAAAGTTGTAACTAAAGTTATAGTATAAATCAATATTACTTAAACTGTAATCAGTATTTTGTTATATTTTATTAAAACATTTGTTTTGTTTTAAAAACATTTGAGATGGTAAAATGTTGTGTTTAAATATTCATACACGCGTCAGTTGAACTCGCAGATTTGGGTCTAACTTGCCGAAACCCTATACAACCTGTTTAGTTTAGTACGACATAAATTTAAAACACACATCCGGAATCGTATTAACTGATTTTAGAGATGGGTTTAATACCGGTAGCTTGAATATTTATCCAGTAATCGATACATTTCCAATAAACATTTTAATATAAGATATTGATATTGTTAAATAAATACCAAACGACAAATATTTGCACGCCTGCATGCAGGATTAATACATTGACAAGCATAGATTTGAGACCTTTATTTGCAATTTTTGATGTGTAACATCTTTCCTCTTGGTTTGTGGGAGTGATTTTGGCAAAAGGGACGGACATGTGTAACAGGGAAGCGTGCGCTATTTGATTTGACCGATGAGCGCGCGCGGTGGTCAGATGATACACATCATATGCGACTACTGTAAAGCTCATAGTTTTTTGTGTATTCTAGCAAATAAACGATTGAATTTGAATTTAAACAATTTGACGTAAATCGGCGGCACCTTTTCAACGATGCCGCTTAGTCAGTTTAACAAGTACTTACTTACATGACGAATGAATATTATTTGTTTACCTATTATTAGTATTTTATTACTATTATTTTGCATCATTTATTGCAAAGAAGCATAATGCTGAGGCAGAGCCTGTTTGGCCACGCGTGACACGGAGCGGGACTAGTTGGTGCACCTACCTACTACCTACTGGTGGGTTAGGTATGTGTGTGTTCTAGCTGTATTACCCGTGCGCGATAAGTTGGGACCTGAGCGCGGTGACGTCATATTGGCGTGTTTGTACCGCCCGCAAAAAAGCGAACATAACAAACAGCCGCCCGCGGCTTCGTCTTTGTTTTTTTTAACCTAATTTATTATGTTACTCAGGGAGGACGCTGCTTTTTATCTAATCTTTTTTACACTATTTGAATAAAATAAAAATACAATGTTTAAGTTTATACATTTATTTTATCTATTATTTACATTATCATTAATTCTATTCATTACATCTCATCTTCGTCACTACTTAGTGGATTTATGCCTTCTAGAGGTTGTTCTTCGTCCTCAGTCTCACTATAATCACTTGACGAAGAGGTATCCGATAAATTTACAACATTTACTATAACAACAAAAACTACAACAACAAAACAATGACACAAACTATAACAACAAAAACTACAACAACAAAACAATAACACAAACGAAAATTAAAAGAATTCCAGAGCGCGTCGTTACGTGACGTAGGCCAGTACGAGACTAAAAACCCTAGTAAAAAATAGTGATGCGAACGGTACAATACGGGCGCTATCGGAGAAGTGCAGGGGAAGCGGTCGGGGAGTCGCATTCCTAGCAGGTCCCAAGTTATCGCGCACGAGTAATAGATCTAATTTAATCTCATTGTTTTGTAATTTTCCTGTCTATCTACCTATTTTGTTTGTGATTCGTTCTATGTTTCTTTGTGTGTGTCAAATAAATAATTCTATTCTATTATACACAGGCGGTTTCATTGATAATTAAGGACTTAAAATAAAGACTGTTTACAGATTAAAATAGTCATACTAATGAATTTAAAAAATAACTATTCTACAACAATACTAGCCATTAGCCCTACCTGTGTTTTCATTTAATGTCGTACATAACACGCAGTATACAGAGGCTGATAATGAATGAAATGTAAGAGTTGTGGTGGCAAAGTTGTACCTCATTCGGATCCACAATATATGATTTTGAGATTGGGGGTTCGAATGCCGACCGTGCAACAATGAATTTTTGCTTAAAAAGTAAAAAAAATACTACGTGTTGTATAAAAAATATAGTCACACAAGCAGACAAGCCTCCTGATGAAAAGAGGTTACCATCGCCAATAGAATACGTCCTGGAAAAGCGTTGTTAATCAAAAAACGCCTTCAACCTTAAGTGCGATATAATTTAAAGTATTGTGGGTAAAAGTTCTAAATATTGGTTCTATTTTTTACAAAGAAATGCTAACCCCATTAATTAGAGCCTTGATGTTTAATTAGTTATTTTTATTGAAGACTTTGGACGATAATTAGGGTTGCCCGGACAAACCGCTTTATAAATTAATTAAAATCAAAACTCCACTGTCCTTCATAATCTAATCGATAGACAAATCCGGGGTCAAGAACTGAATTAGTAAACGGAAATAAGATGAAGATGTTCTTTTGTTTCGGCAAAATAATATAAAAATGAAATAAAGAATTTCTAAACAAAAGCCAATACCCTCTTTTTAGGGTTCCGTACCTCAAAAGATAAAAAAGGAACCCTTATAAGATCACTCTCTTGTCCGTCTGTCTGACCGTGTGTCACCACCAATTTTCTCAGGAATGAAATTTATACCATATACTGAAGTCTATAGCCCCTATTAGGTGTATAAAAATGAAGGTCCTGAGTCGATATGGGCAAATTTAGATATTTGCATAATCTTGTAAGTACCAAAATTTACCTTAATTTCCAACTTTCTTTATTTTTCGGAATTTTCTATTTACTTGTGCAGAAAGACCTTGCTTTTAACCAAAATTGACATTTCTAGTTCAATCGGAAGTACCCTATAGGTTTAGGGTCGAACACCTATACATATAGTAGTTCCCGTTGACCTAGAATCACGAAATTTGGAAAAAAGCAGGAAAAAAGCAAAGCAAAGCATCACAGATAAAATAAAATACAAAAAAAATAAAAATTGTTTAAAATTAATGAGTGTCTCCATATATACATACATAGTTGACGCCAATTAAGATAGTCCTCTGAGTTGTATGGGCGCACATACAATTTAGAGGACTAGCTTAATCGGCACCAACCGACCATAAGGTAATTAAATAAATTTGTGCTATTGAATTAAATAAATATTTAAGTGGGGCTCCCGTACAACAGACATGATTTTTTGCCGTTTTTATAAATAATGATACGGAACCCTTTGTGCGCGAGACCGACTCGCTCTTGACTGGTTTTTTTTTATCTAGAACTCATTTGTTTGTTAGCTATAAAACTGCTAATAAGTCTATAAAATGACCGAGACGGTCGAGAAAAGAAGTTACTTAACCCTTGCTTAGCTAGCCTACTATTCCGGTTATCGACTTACAATTACCAAAACACGCGTGGAAGAAAGTAACAAGTAGTGCTTAGCTAAGGACGTTTATTTATCTCTGATAAATTATTATTAGCATATTTCCATCAAATACTTATAAAATTATATTTTCCTTAAGTGATTTCGCGATATAACGACCACAAAGTGCCTTCGTTAATAGGATTGCCGGTTTTGTGATCTTAAAAATACACCCACGTTCCCTCGCCTCAGCCGTTGGAGCGTAAGCTTCTTCAAGTTCGAGATTTATACCGAGGGTCTGGGACGAGACGAGCACTCGTGTTTCTATAACATAATTCAGTTAACAAGCGGAAAAATCATAGCCAGGGGCTGGCGATCGTTTTATACGTTATATTTTTACTGATGCTGATATAAATATCTCTTTTAGCTGGTAGGAAATCTTATAGTTTCACTATTAGCACTATGAATTGTAAATTGACTTTTACAGAGTCAGAGCAGTCATCATCTTCCAGCCTTTACAGCGTTAGCGGTTTGCTTGTAATTGTGACAATTTTTTTTATCTAGCCTATGCTGTCCCTCTGCTGGGCAAAAGCCTCCCCCTCATCTCTCCACTTTTCTCGATCTTGTACTAAATCCCACCAGTCCCTATAAAAAGCGTCCAAATCACCGCGCCACCGCTTCTTAGGCATTTCACGGTATCGCTTTCCATCTACAGGGATGAATATAAGATTCAAAAATGTATAACATAATCCCTAAATACATTCAATAAGACGAACACTTACTTAAATTTAAAATGATATTTAAAAAGCATCCTATAAAAAAAATTACTCATTACAAATTTAAAAAATATGCATTGCCTTTGCATTGCCTTTTCGTAGAATGAGAGGTCAGCTTATACTGGAAATGTATAGCTTGATGTGTAGCCGTGTGTACTATTAAACTTGTGTCTTTATTAAATAGATACCTCTTTATTTAATTACCACACAAACAGAAATAATACAAAAACAAGTACTGGGCTAGAATATTAAAGGCAATACTATGGGCAGCCTTATCGCTGGACGCGATCTCTTCCAGGCAAACTTTGGATGGAGCGAAATTTACGAAAATACGGAGTGCGGTGTACTTTGGAGGATACATTTACACATATATTCGTAGGTATGATCAAAAATATGATAAAGTTTTAATCCTAATACTTAAATTACTATTTATTTACGGTATTGACTTCTCAGTTCTCATTGTTATAGGAGATGAATACCACTTAACATTAGGTTGTCATAGGCTTGTTCCACCACAATGTCGGACCAAAAAAGTAGGATAACACTAAAAGTCGTAAAAGTATTAGAATATTTGTCGCTAGATATCTATGTATTTATTATTAATTAATATGTTTGTAATATAAGGAGCTATTATTTAGGTTCAATTATTTATGTTATTTTTATTTTTTATATCTTAAGTATAAGTATGTATATGTAGTATGTTAGGTACACCATTACATCCCAGATAATGTCGACACAGTCCATTCTATCCAAAGTTTGTCTGGTAGAGCTAATCAGCGATAAAACCGCCAATTGTATTACATAGTTTTGCGGTATTCTTTTTAGTTGTATGTTATATATAAGGTGTGCAATAAAGAATTATATAATCTAAAAATAAAAACATAAATATATATAACCATAAAATAACTATTACTTCACTATATTTGACGACATCCGTGGTGCAGTGGGCAAATAGCCGGCTGAGACGAGGCGGTAGCAGGTTCGATTCCCGCCGGAGAACAAATGTTTGCATGATCTACATATATTTGTTCCGGGTCTGGTTGTTTCTCTATATATTTTAAGTATGTATTTACAAAAAAAAAATGTATATAAGTATTCTATCAGTTATCTGGTTCCCATAATACAAGCTCTGCTTAGTTTGGGGCTAGATAGCGTTAGGTGAAATGTCCAGCAATATTTATTTATTATTATTATATTTGTTACTGGTCAATCTGTCAAACTAATGTGTCCCAAGGTTACCATGTACCGACGATCAGTTATGCGATTCGATATGCGATATAAACAAATTAATAACACAACTATGAAAATATGGTCATTTAATACATTCGCCGGTCAAAAGATAAGGTCTAAATCTTAAAATAACTTGTTATCTCTATCGACTTCACTGTAAAACAAGATTTGCATACAGACATAATAATACTTATAACCTATACGTGTGTTTAAAAATATTTGGTTGTGGAAAAAGTCTCTTCGCATTTTTTAAGAAAATTTATAACATTTTTAATATAGTTTATTTACATTTAACTAAAGTATGTAGGTACCATTTTGTTCAAGAACTTTTTGCCATCTTGTAGGTAGGGACATGATCCCATTGCTATAGAAATTTTGGGGCTTCTGATCAAAATACCGCGACAAGTAGTTTTGGCAGTCCTCTCGTGATGTTAACCTGACTCTGCCTAAAGAATTCTGAAGAAATCGAAACAGGTGGAAATCTCAAGGTGCAAGGTCAGGAATATACGGCGGATGCAATAACACCTCCCAGCCAAACTCTCTTAATTTTTGCTGAGTGGCTAAAGATGTGTGAGGTCTAGCGTTATCATGATGAAAAACCACACCCCTTCTGTTGATTAATTCCGACCGCTTTCTCTCAACTTCTTGCTTTAATCTCATCAGTTGTTCGCAATAGAACGCCCTTCCAATCCAACAGCATCACGTTGTTGCGTGTTAACTCGGGTTTCGCCACAGTCTGTAAAGCCTGACCGGCCTTTGACCACGACTTTTTTCGCACGTTCTTGTCGTACGTGATCCACTTTTCATCACCAGTTATCAGCTTCTTCAAAAATGGTTCGGTTTAATTACGTCGTAATAAAGAATCACAAATGAGTACATTAGGTTCATTAGGTTTCTTTCAGTGAACTCGTGGGGTACCCAAATATCGAGCTTTTTTGTGTACTCAGTTTTTTCAAATGCGCTAAACTGTTTTGTGGTCAATTCCCAGTTCTTCAGCTACGTCGTAACTACTGACATGCCGATCTTGCTCCACTTTTTCAAAAATGGCATCAACTTTATTCGTAATAGGGCGACCAGAGCGACGTGCATTTTGACATTAAAATTTCCGGATTGAAAACGCTTAAACCAAATTTGTGCTACTCTCACAGACACTGCACTAGGTCCATAAATATCGCAATTTTTTTTCGCGGCTTACGTTCCATTTTTAACTATTTGTAGTAAAGTTTTAAAATGTATCGAATTTCTTCATTGGAATAACTCATCTTTACAGTACGAAAAACAAATAAAAATCACACATTACCCTAATTTGAATTTGGAATTATCTTCTTTAAAATTTAAACTTTGAATGATACCAAAACCAGCCAGATACAAATAGATGCAAAAGAGATTTTATTACAAGTTCATACATACTATAATTCGAAAAGACTTTTTTCCCAACCTATTACACAAGTATACACAAATATTGATAAAAATTAATGAAACACTGCAATTGTCCTGCATAATCTATAAGTAACCTAACATCATACTCCATTGGACGTCCACTGCTGAACGGCCTATAGTCAGGTCCTCATATCAGCCATAGGCCTCCCCATAGATTTACAGAGCAACCGATCTCGTGCGGCCTGCACCCAACGGCTCCCAGCAATCTTTATCATGTCGCCTTTTTATCTAGTGGGGGGCCGTTCTACGCTGCGCTATCCACTTTAGAACCTTACTGGCCCAGTGGCCGTCTGTTTTTTAATCTATATGCCCCGCCCACTGCTACATCAGCTTCTAAATACCTGTTTGGTTAAAATATATCCTTGTTACCACAAATAAGTTAAACAACTGTTTAGCACGTGCTTTAAAAAATCCCTAGCAGTTTTTGTATAGGTTTTTTTTAAACACGCTTGACAGTGTTTAATTTTGTTTGTGGTAAGACCTTAAAGTTTCAACTCTAAAATATTTGGGAAAAATTAATTCTTTATTATTTATTGTACACAAATAGATTAACAGATAAAAATAGCTTACAAAATGAACGTGTAAAAAGGCGAGCTTAACCCTAATAAGAGTTTTCTTCCAGCAAACCTTTGAAGATAGAAATATTTGATTATAGTTGTGGGTACGTGCACAGAGAAGGACATTGGAGTAAAATACTAATATATATATTAAATACTACAATAAATACAACACTTGAGCATATTAAAAAAATAATAATAATACCTTTATATTATACCTACATTATAGTTAAACATAATATATCATACAAAATATAAATATACATATATATATATATATATATATAAACCTTGACTCTAAGCTTAAAAGTGCTTAGTGATGGACTTGCGCAGATAGAGCGTGGTAGAGAATTCCACAGGTTGACTCCATGGACGATGAAGGAACCGCCATAGCAACTGGAGGAATGAGGAGGAGTTTTGAGAAGGAGGGACTTAGACGACCTACAAGTCATCTCCGGTGGGACAAGAAAATCAAAGCGCTCACGGAGGTAGGAAGGAGCTAGAGGATTGAAAAGAGTGGGAAAAATTAATATTATTAAATAGTTAAAAATAGTTCTAGTTGATTGAATTTAAATTTAATTATGAATTTACTCTAATAGTTACGTTAATTGGGATTTTATACTATTATAAGATTTTCTGCTCATAAAACCTTTTCATGATTCATGATGAATCTCGTGAAAGGTATTTTAAAATTGCATGCGGATTTTTGCTTAACACCACTTGACATTTATTTTTGTTGGCAGAATACCAATTTAGCTTCACTCAACTTTTGGTCTCATAACGTTTATAAAAAACATTTCAGTGAACTTAGCTTATTGTCTTATTTTTGGTATTGCTAGTTAAGGAAACTGCCTGCATTTAGCGACAATGGACAATAGACTAAAACTTATTGATCTAGCGAAGCGAGATCTCTAAATCAACTTGAACAAATCGGCGTTGTAGGTATGTATGTTTGTTTGTCCAAGGATAACTTTCGAAGTGTTTATCCGATCATCGTGAAATTTGGTATATATGTAGGTAGTGGTGGCACAATTTTGGGGTGACTAAATAAGCTAAAAATGTGAGGGAGTTGTTGAGATATTGGAGTTCAAGGGGGGTAATAAACCAAAATGGGGAATACCCGGTCAAGTAGTATGTTTAATAAAAGGTCTTATTAAGTATATTTCGACTCCGTTTTTCTATTTTTAGTTGTAACCTTGTAGTTTTTAATTTATTAGCCATAATGAAAACTGAACTTTGACAAAATTCACAGGGTACACCAGTGACCCCAGTGCTGAAATTTGGTATGCGTATTGCTTTAGTAACACAAATATAGGCAAAAGTCTGAAATCTAGAATAACTGCAATTTGTACCCCAAAAAATACCACTATACATGAACCCGCGTTACCTGTAATTTGAATGAAACTGTAGGTCAAGTTATTTGGATATGCATTTCGTGGCACTATTTTGATAGTCAAAGATTACGCGAGATCTCGATTCGGGGCAAACCACTAGTATTAGACTAGTTTTATTACGTTGGCCTTTTGCAGCATTACGGATGCAATTAAATTTACCCCACACTGTCCTTCAGTAATGACGTAGACAGATCGTCACTAGCTTCCAGGCTAGAGACGGTGACGCATCAGAGGATATCTTTACGGATATCCGTGGGTATCCCGGCTTGACAGTTATCGATGTGTTATACCGACGCCGATGGCTACGATATAAACACAAAGGCGATGAGTAATGCACTTTGGGAACTTCGTTATTGGCCTTACCATGAATAAGATAAGAATGTTCCTTAGTATGATGCAAACATAGCAAATGCATACATAATGATATAAATTCACATCTGTTTTCCATATATACAATCTTAGCAAGTGCTACAATTTCCAGGCACACATATTCAAGAAAAATCTAATATAGGGTGTACTTAGAAGCAACGTCGAGCCGAAAAGGGGGGTTATACATCAGGATCTGACTGTCAAAGGGACAGAATAAGTTGTGTATGAAAATATCATGGTTTAGAGATTGACCTTTTTAAATGTGTTTTTTTTGAACTGTAACTCTTGGAGAGCGATAAATGGGCTTTATTCTGAATTAACACATTTAACACTTAGCACACAATTTCTTTTTACTATTGCAGAATATCCTTTATAAGTTTTTATGGTTCCATACCCAAAGGATAAAACGGGACCCTATTACTAAGACTTCGCTGTATGTCTGTCCGTCTGTCTGTATGTCTGTCCGTCTGTCACCAGGCTGTATCTCATGAACCGTGATAGTTAGACAGTTGACATTTTGACAGATGATGTATGTATATCTGTTGCCGCTATAACAATAAATACTAAAAACAGAATAAAATAATTATTTATGGGAGCTCCCATACAACAAACGTGATTTTTTTGCTCGTTTTTTGCTCGATATTGATAACGGCAACAGGTAGACGCTTGAAATATTTACAGAATATTTAGTTATATATTCCCATTAAAAATAAATAATTAAATTAAAATAAATATTTGAGGGGGACTCCCATACAAGAAACGTGATTTTTTTGCCGTTTTTATAGATAATGGTACGGAACCCTTCGTGCGCGAGTCCGACTCGCGCTTGGCCGGTTTTTATTGTTATTTTTGTCAAGCAACTTTGACCAGTAACACAGTAAAAACAATGACAAGCCATGGAATTTGCAACTACATTTAAAAGTTGGTAAAATTATCGTAGATTCCGAAATAGTAAAAAAGATATAGCTTTGTATTGATAGAAAAGGTAATGCCATTTTACCAGAGAAGCAAAAATGAAAAAAATGGGTACCATTTTGAGTTGATCAAATTGATCTCTCACGGCCCTCTGGATCAGTCGAATGCTAGTCCATAACCCCGTTTCGGCTTGACGTTGCATTTTTGGACCCCCTGTATACTTAATTTTGTTAATTCTACAAAAGGATTCTACTACTTATCTAGAATTATTAAAGAATATTCTAAAGTATTTTTCTGGAATTATTTCCTCAAGTTTGTCTATTAATTCAATCAAATTACGAAAACTGAATTTATCTTTTTCATTGTGAAAGAAGACCTTTCCTAAATTGGTTATTCGGTTGTGAAACTTTTTTCATAAATCACTGTCCTTAATAACTTGGCGTGTCTTTAAATGAAGTATGATTGAAAATACCTGGAAGCATTTTTCTTTTGTAAAGGAAATGTATTAATTAAACATAAATTGGCCTTTGCTAATGGAGTAATGTTTCAAGTGTAATATTACTAAGATTAAAATTCGATTGTACCTATGACATTTTCAATGGAAAAATTTACGCACTATTTTATAAGATTGGTTGTGTCGTCCGGGAAAGAACAACCTCCGAACTGTTTCTGTCGCTAAGTAGAGCTCGTATTACAGTATTCAAGTTTGAAGAGTTTGCGTGCCGGAATACAAGCACAATATGAAACTTTCACCTGTATGTCTCAGGATGACGGGTGCAAAGCAATGCCTAAGTCTTAGTGAAATTAAATGAGTTATTTTGCCGGAAGCATGGTTGTATAAAAGGTATTATAGTTATGATTGATTAGTTTGACAAACTTCACCGTTTAAGTCGGCATGCTAACAAATAATTAAATCATTGATTTTATACATAGTAGGATTGAGATTTGACGTCGAACTTAAGTGGAGATGGGCAGGATACTTGGCTAGGCGGAATGACAACAGGTAGACCGAGGCAGTCACAGAGTGGTGGCCGAGGGGTGGACGTCGACCGCAGGGCAGACCACCGGCCCGATGGTCTGACATAGCGGAAATTGGACAGCAGTAGATCAGACTTGCTTAGGACCGATTGAACTGGCGTCATAGATGGTCTTTACCCAGCAGTGGGTGCTGGAGGCTGGAAAGATAGATAGTAGGACCGTACCTGTGAAGTGAAAAGTATCATGTAACTGTATTCAGGCACTCATACCCTTCAAAACAGAATACAGTCATGCATGGCGGCAGAAATAGGTGTAGTGGCAGTACTTTCCCGAGTGAACTCTTTTACAAGGAGTTCTACTTCTACTAAAATACATGGACGTCGATCTTGAACCCTCTCGTCCGTTCGATTTTACCCCTTACGAATAATGTAAACCCTTTTCAATATTGCATCCAAATTTGATATAAATTCTGCATACAACCTCTCTTGATTTTTATTGAAGAAACATATGGGTATAGAAGTGTAGGAGCTTCGGCAGCGAGATAGTAAAAGTCGCGGGCCGTCGACGGACGAGACTAGCGCAGGATCGTGGCGGATGGCATACACGGGAGGCCTACAGAGCAGTGCTTGAAGTCAGGCTGTGATGATGATGAAGATGATCACTTTTAGAAAGTATTAAAATCCCAAATAGAGCAACTAGACATCCAATACATTTAGCAGTTCCACTTAGCTCAACCAATTACAGACATAATTATTTCTGTAGTAGAGCGGTAATTGCATTTAACAACTTGGTTGACGTCCCCTAAAGGTAGCATTCGGTTCTTAGCGACCGCGACGCGCGACTGCAACCATTGAATGATGCGACCATGGACGCCTGTCGCGAGGCGACCTCTAGCCTTCCGATGTAAGCGACCGCGACGGCGACATCGCCACTCTTCCCGCTGTTCTTATGGGTGAAGGTTGTGTTCTATTGCTGTACAATATTTCGGACAATTTATCCGCACCTAGGAAAAAACTTATTCGGCAGCTATTGGAGGATGAAGAAGATGATGATATTATGATTATGTTATTATCTATATATAATATTGTCCCTCACAATGTTGTCTTACGAAGATGCGAGCCTTACATCATAATATAAAGGTGGGTTTTTATTTACTAATTCTATCAACTTCTCATCCTCGTTCGGTGAAAACGCCGCCGATTTGATGTGTTTCTCGCCTGCGTCGCGTGACTGCACTGCCTCCGATACGAACGGGTCGCGGTCGCCACACCGCTCTCTAGCCACGCCCATCGGTCGCGCGACGTGGTCGCCGGGTTTGTTTAGTGTTCCATATAAATCCATATTAAGCAGTGGGTCGCGCGACCCAGACCAGGTCGCGGGTCGTGGTCGCGCGTTTCGGCCGCTAAGAACCGAATGCTACCTTAACTCGACTCGTGTCTCACCTACAACTAAAAATATTTTAGCAAATCGCTGGTTTGATGTAGTTTCATAGTTGTCTTGTCTCTATTTTTCTATTTGTTTGTTTTTGTTTACTGTTTTATTTGAGTTAGTTTGTATATTTTCTTCCTGTTCTCCTTTTTACAACAGACAAGCTGTAAGTTAGTTTTATGCGGAAATTTAACGGTATATTAAATTACAGTGTCTAATTGCTGTTAGTTAATAAGTGGAAAATAAATTAAAAAACATATCACATGAATCCACTGTTTACAATAAAAAATCAAATAAGCAGCTGTATTATTGACGGTTCTGTTAAAATAAACCATAAAGTAGACAAATTAGCAAAAACATTAAAAATTAAACAATGATTTAAAAGTGTGGTACAAAGTTATTATTATTATTCCTAAAAATATCTGAAATTCGTATTCAGAATATTTGTTTATTTTTATCAATCTCACTTTTATCACACTAATACTATAAATGCGAAAGTTTGTTTGTTTGTTACTCATTCACGTCATAACGGCTGAACAGATTTTGATGAAATTTGGTATGTACGTAGATTATAACCTGGATTAACACATAGGCTTTTTGTTGACAAACAATGCGTGCGAAGCCGCTGACTGAAGCTAGTGTTAACATACATGTTACAAACCAGCCCATATATTTTATGAAACTACTCCAAACAGCAACACTCAAAGGTTCATAACATTTAGTTGATTTTATTTATCACTCGTAGTAATAAAATGTATGCCAAAACGTAATATTCTCAATTTTATATTATTTCAAAAGCACAATCCTCTTAGCGCTACTCAGTAAAGAGCACTTTAGATAATTACAGGTTATTAAATAATTTTGCCTTGTGCCATAAAAGATCGGATTTTTATTTATAAGTTAAACTAGATACTTTTATTTATCCTGAGTTTATGGCATGGTGCTTAGTGCTGCACAATGTTACTCCACAATAAGTAATTTAGGTGTGTATGCACCAGGGATGTTGCGGATGTAGATTTTTTGACATCCGCGGACGCGGATGCGGATGTGTATTGATTTGACGGATGTGGATTGAAAGCTCACATCCGCGAATACGGGTGCAGATCTTAATATTTTTTAAAAAACTTCCTTTTGGTTCAGATATAAAACAAAAATATAAACTATTAACTGCAGAAAACTCGCTTAACATACAATACTCACTGTATACTCACAATAACACTCAACAACTGCAATGTTCATACGATAAGAGTAAGTAAACACGCGCTGATTGATTTACGAGATACAAATGATAAAAAATAACTAACGCGTCGGTTTATGTCACCGAAATCTTCACTCCTATTGGTCAATCCCCACCAAATTTATTTCTTGTCGCGACCTGCGCTGCATCTTCATACGCATGACATCCGCATCTATTATTGCGGATGCAGATTCAGATGTAAATATTCGAAAAATCTGGTATGCACCATAACAAGTAAATCCCACAATTAGCACTATCAATCCTTACCTACAATATACAAAGTAAACATTTGACAGTAATTGATCGAGCGAAGCGAGATCTCCAAATCAACTTGGGCAAATCGGCGTTGTATGTATGTATGTTTGTCCGAGGATAACTTTCGAAGCGTTTATCTGATCATCGTGAAATTTGGTATATAGGTAGGTATTGATGGTACAACTTTGGTGTAACTAAATGAGCTAAAAATGTTTGGGGGTTGTTGAGATACTGGGGTTCAAGAGGGGTAAAAAAAAACAAAATGGAAGTATCCGGTAAAGCGGCACGTTTAATAAAAGGTCTTCGTGAGTACATTTTGACCCCGTTTGTATTTTTAGTTTAAACCTTGTAGTTTTTAAGTTATTAGGCATAATAAAAACTGAACTTTGACAAAATTCACAGGGTACACCAGTGACCCCACAGTACTTTAATTTGGTATACGCGTAGATTAATGAGAGAAATATAGGCAAAAGTCTGAAATCCTGAATAACTGCAACTTGTAACCCAAAAAACAGAACCAAAAACGTGAACTCCCGTTACCTGTAATTTGAATGAAACTGTAGGTCAAGTAACTTGATTATTTATTTCGTGGCAATATTTTGATAGTCAAAGACTCGTGAGATCTCAGTTCGGGGCGATCCATTAGTAATTATTTTTTCAACACACTTACTCGCAAAGTGAGCCTTATTTCATCATCATTAAAGTCAGGCCATTTTAATAGGTAACATTTGACAATTCATCAAAATTCAACAACGTAACCTTGTAACGGCGGCCATAAAATAATATTTTTTTTCGTATTGTTAGAATTGCACAATTGCCGAACTTTTTTCAATTACGATTACATATTTATTGTAATAATGACCGATACGAGTACAAGTTCGGTACGAGTTGTACCGAACTGACAGACATCAACAGACGTCAAATGTTACCTATTAAAATGGCCTGACTTTAGAACCATAAACCGAACTATAACACACGCGTGCGTAATAATATTACACACTAGTGCATAATAGAATTATCCCTATAAAGTTAAGTTAGTACCTAACTGCAAATTATATGCGAGTAAACGGACCATTTTTAATTTAACCGGGTAATACAGTTTTTTTTGTAACAACAAAGAGATTGTATGCCTGAAAATTCATTTACATTTTTGGAATAAATAAATGTATCCCTAATTAAGACGAAAAAATATTTAGGTATTATTATCAAATTATTCATAATTCACAATAATTTGTTATAAAATATTTGCATTTTAACACTAAAATTATAATTTTGAAATAGGCTGTATGGCTGTGTAATCAATCACCTTACAACTGGCGCGTGCAAAAAAAAAACTTTTTGTCTGTATCGCATTTGTTGCTGTGTGGTAAATAATTTGTAAACATGTCATGTTTTAGTACAGAAAATGAACAATTGATAGATTTAACCCCGCCAGAAATAATAAATGCAGCACAAAATGCAAATGAAAACCTGCAAAATCTAGAAAAAAGTAGGTACTTAGCTGCTTACAATAGTTTCATACAATGGAAGAGCAACAAAAAACCCAGTCATTTTCTGAAAATGTGTTTTTGGCGTATTTCTCTGAACTCGCCAATACATACAAACCCTGCGGTGCATCTATTTCATGTTATGAAGCATGGTTAAGCTAAAACATGGTGTTGATATCAAAACGTACTCGTACTGTAACCCACAACCTTGTACATCTCGTATCATGAGTTATTTGGTGCCTTCTCCTTCCAGTAATTTGTATGATTTACCTTTAACGCCGACATTTACACAAGAAGTAAATGAAGGTACCTACTAAAGAAGTGGCAAGTACCAATGTAAGACAAACTGTGAAATCGCCATCAAAAACAATCCAATATCGTATTGAAAATTGTACATTCACCAATAGTTTAAATAATTAAACTATTAAATTTTATGCAATGCATGTTTGTTTTTTCCTCGCAAGTGTGTTGAAAAAGTGCGTATGAAACTCATGAGCAACTTGCTCACTAGACATTCGGCTGATTTACGCCCTCGCCTACGGCTCGGGCTGCAACCCACAGCTTCGTGTGTGATGAGCAAGTTAACTCACTTGTATCATAATATACTATTATTTTTATTTACTACTCAAAGGTATCGGAATGTAAACCTAATAGTACCAATGATCGCGAAATAACAATGAGTTGTAATGGTTCGTAGTTTTTATGAATTAGCAAACTCCATTATGGAGCTCGAAAATGGAACCTATCAAAAGGAATCGTAGCAAAATGAACGCCTAGATTGTTGGCCATTGTTAAGTAATAGCCATATACGTAAAACGTCTGAATTGGTTTCTTTAAATACGACGATTATGACGACCTCCGTGGCGCAGTGGGCGAGTAGTCGGCTGAGACGCAGGAGGTAGCGGGTTCGATTCCCGCCGCAGAACAAATATTTGCATGATCTACAGATATTTGTTCCGGGTCTGGTTGTTTTTCTATATATTATAAGTATGTATTTACAAAAAAAATGTATATAATTATTATATCAGTTATCTGGTTCTCATAGTACAAGCTCTGCTTAGTTTGGGGCTTGATAGCGCTGTGTGAAATGTCCAGCAATATTTATTTATTTATTTATATTTATACACTTATGTTTGCATTTTTATGATATCCTCCTTTCTATAGTATCTAATTCTATATCTTAAAATATGTACACTTTTGTTGATCGTAGACATTTGCTATCTTTAGAGGTAATCAAGTATTGCACAAGCGGGTTAAAGATCTATAGTCTTTAGTTATCGTTTTCAGCAGTAATGTCTATTGCACTAGCGTGTCGAAAGCCCAGCTGGCAGCTTGGTATACTTGCAAAGGTGAGGCAATACTTCACACCGGGACAGTTGCTCAACTTATACCAAGTACAAGTCCGACCATGTCTGGAGTACAGTTCTCACCTCCGGGATGGATCAGCGAAATACCAGCTAGAGGCTCTAGATTTAATTAAGAGAAGAGCCAATAAGCTCTTTTGCAATGACGAGTTAGCAGATGCAAGGCTCCACAGCCTCGAGCATCGTCGAAAGATTGCAAGCATCTCAGTTTTTTTCGGATACATATCGGAGAGTGTGCTGCGGAGCTTTTCAACCTGATCCCACCATCCCCATTCTGTCATCGGACAACCAGACGCACCGCTACATGGTAGACATACCTCCAATACGCACAAAGCGGTACTCTTCCACCTTTATTATGCGCACCGCCAAGGAGTGGAACACCTTGTCTGAGTCTGTGTTTTCTGATAACTACAACTCTGGGGTCTTCAAGTCGCGAGTGAATAGGTTTCTTCTAGGCAAGCGTATACCATCGTAGACTGCATCATCGCTTACTATCAGGCGAGATCGTGGTCAAACGTTAGCCTAGAATTTATAAAAAAAAAGATTACTATACAGCTAAATAATTAGTTAACTCTTCTTTTAAATTACAAACATAAAAAGTATGTTGTTTGTATGCTTGCACAGATAAAATAAATAAATACGAGTAACTGAACGATAAGGAATCTGCACTGTATTCACAGTTTTAGATTAAAACTAAAAAATATTTATTAGCAACAGGAGCAGGAACTTAACAGACTTGATACTAGGTCAATATAACTACATACATACATACATTAGAGCATACATACATTTACATTATGATTTTATGAATCGTTCTGATCATATTACTATTATATACTTTTATAAAATTATCTAGTTTATATATTTAATATGGAGTTTTTTTGGTTAACTTTATTTTGTGTCTTTATTATTGTAAAACTTTTTCTCTTTGAAACTTCATTTTATGTTTTTAGTTTTTTTTGTAAAAAAAAAATCGCGTTCGCCATGTATTTATTATATGTTTAATAGTCTTACTCGGTCCTAAAGGTCTCAACGGAAGACCAGCACAGGTTCTAACGTCCTGCAGACGCTGAGTTGTGACCTTTCTGCAACCAATTTGTGGACCTAGCTTTAAGTCTTACGTTGTTTTATTTTGATACACTGCATTCTTTATTGTACCTAGTTAGTTTTGTATTATGTGCTGCAAATATAAGATTTGATTAGATTTAACTATGAAAACTGAGTGCCTTGCATTAAATGGCAATTTTTGGCTAATATTATTAATGACCTAAAAGCGTCAAATGTAATTATGAGAAGTGTTAATTTATAATCATGTTACGCAAACTGAGATAGGTATGGGACGCGGACGGGGAGCGAATACGGTCAGAATTCAATCCACTTATGGCCAACTTTGCAATTTGGCTGAAAGCGCTATGTTTATCCACGTGACCCCTCATCATTGAGACTTGAGAACTTGTGGAAATCACACATTGGAGAGTTCGGAAACTTTATGGAAGGCACTAATTACCAGTATCGAAGAAACGCAGGGATTTAGGGCTGGGAATAAACGTCCGATTTCTCCATACGATAGTCGGATCCGATAGTTTGAACCGACTAGGTGTTCGTGCCATATATTTGTTTCAACACTCAATACACGTCCGATCCGATAGCCGGATCGGACGTCCGAGTCGGAAACAGCACCAAGGATGGACCCGATGGCGACGTTTTTTGTTATTTCGCGCCAACCAAGCAAATATGCAATAATTACTTCGTTGTCCATATTTTCTTTCTGCTCCGTATGCAACCAATGCACTCACGATTAGCTCTGGAACAACTGAGTTCAGAAAAAGTCTGACGCAAGAATCAGTTGTGTATCGAGTGAATACGATCAGTTAGTCTGATCAGACAATCGGAGACTAAATCTGACGTGTATTCCCAGCCTTAAAGTATTTTTTTCTAAGTTTGTGTTTCGTTTCTTTTCCCTGAAAATTACTACTATTACATAAAAACCTTTCTATGGCATAACTAAGAATTAAAATTGTGTTTTAAATGCCCAGATATATATATTTTTTATTCATTTCATTTTAATAACGCGGCCTAATTTAAATGAATAAATAATTCATTTATTTAAATTAGGCCGCGTTGTTCGTTATTATTATATGAATAAATAAGTCATTTATTCATTCATAACAATAATGTTGTTAACAACATTGGATGTAGTCTATCTGGTGGAACTGGTATACCAACGGTAAAATTATTAATCTGTAACATAAGGCTTATAGTTATGTTTACCTTAACTGTAGGTATCTAACCACGCCTTAGTTACTCAATGATTAGTGTAGGTAATTTTGGCATCCAATGTAATCGACCTCATCATTACGATCAGGCTAAATGGGTTAATTAACTGTTAAACCGGAATAGATCTAGAGTTTCAACGTTGTTTGCCGACTTATTTTTTCATTCTTCTTTAGTATAATTTTGTAGCCCAGCATAAACAATTTTTTGCGGTATTTTTGTATGTTTGATAAAACTTACTTTGATAATGAGTTTTATGAAAAGTTTTTACATGATAATCAGTACAAACTAATGAATTTTATTTATTGGAAAGTCTCTATTACATAGAAGAATTTGCAGTAGTTGCAGCAAAAAAATTGCAGCAGTTATGATCAACCCTCATGATTGGTGCCACGAAAAGACAAGGTGTTATTTATTTGCATTTGTGTTAGTTACATTCCCGGGCAACACAAGCAAATAAACAAAAAATAGATTAGATTAGATAATACTTTATTGCACACCACGAATCAAATACATATAAAAAACAACTACGTAAATCTATGGACACAATTGGCGGTCTTATCGCTAATTAGCGATCTCTACCAGACAACATTTTTTACCAAAATATCTTCCCATATTTCTCTCAAATTGTCTATGATTCATACTTAAGATATTTTAATTTAACTTTGATCGGCTTATTAAATACTTAATTTTTACGTGGAAGGTGCTACAGTAATAAGAGCAATGTACCTTACATTGCTCTTATTACTGTAGCACCTCTTTTTGTGGGTAAATATTTGTAATATCACTCTTCATTTCTTGAAATGAAATATTAAAAGAACTCCTAAAGACGGAAAGCGACGCCGAGGAAGCCTAAGAAGTGTTGGAGCGATGACTTGCACGTCTTCCAAAGAGACTAGCGGGATATGGCTCTGGACCGTGATAAGTGGAAGGAAGAGGGGGAGGCCAATACTAAATTAGTTTTGATCAGTACGTACTCTATTCATTATTATGGGCTATGCTTCCAGAGCCCGTTCATCCTTTCCACCTTGTAGGTATCATCATCATCATCATTATATCAGCCATAGGACGTCCACTGCTGGACAAAGGCCTCCCTCATTGATCTCCAGGAACTGCGGTTGGAAGCGGCCTGCATCCAACGCCAACCTGCGGTTGTTACCAAATCGTCTGCCCATCTTGTACGTGGACGTCCTACGCTGCGCTTGCCGGTCCGTGGCCTCCATTCGAGAACGTTCCGGCCCCATCGGCCATCTGTTCTGCGCGCTATATGGCCTGCCCATTGCCACTTCAACGTGCTAATCCGTCGGGCTATGTCGGTGACTTGAGTTCTCCTACGTATCTCCTCATTTCTGATTCGATCCCGTAGAGAAACCCCGAGCATAGCCCTCTCCATAGCTCGTTGAGCGTCTCTAAGCTTATTCATAAGGCCAATAGTGAAGGACCACGTCTAGGTTCCATATGTCATCACTGGTAACACACACTGATTGAAGACTTTCGTCTTAAGGCACTGAGGTATGTTAGACGAAAAGACGTTGCGAAGTTTCCCAAACGCTGCCCATCCGAGTTGGATTCGACGATTGACCTCTTTCTCGAAGTTGGACCTACCTAATTGGACTGTTTGTCCTAGGTATATATACGCGTCGACAACTTCAAGAGCCGAGTTCTCAACCATAACAGGGGCAGGCACAACATGGACATTCGACATAGTTTTCGTCTTGTCCATGTTCATTTTAAGCCCTACCCGTTGGAAGACTCGATTGAGGCCTTCGAGCATCGTACTGAGCTCTTCCATCGACTATGCCATGACCACAATATCGTCGGCAAACCGAAGGTGAGTGATGTATTCACCGTTAATATTGATGCCCAGTCCTTTCCATTCCAGAAGCTTGAAGGCATCTTCCAGAGCGCAAGATGCCTTCAAGCTTCTGGAATGGAATGTAGGTATATGATACTATAATTTTAATATAGATTTTACTTCATAAGAAAACTCTGTCTGTCACCTAAGATCACCGTGAACTGAGATGCACAAAATGTATATACCTGATCAGACCTTCTGACAAAACTTAACAACTTAAATAAAGATAAAAACAGATCCCTTCACGACCGAGTTCACGACTGTTAAAATTCCGAGTTTAAAATTAAATATACCTCAACTAATCAATGCAACCCTAACTACACCCTTTAAACTATATAAAGCTGCACATTACCGCTTGTAGATCGTCGCCGCATCCATCCAGCATAGTGAGCGTCGATTATTCATCCACGTGCCGATAATGGAACAATCCTGTCGATGCCGCGAAGTGGGCCTGTCAACGATAGACGTAATGGCATATACGATCAGCGTCAAAAACCTGCCGTAGTTGATGCCGGAGGGATGCAAAGACAGCTCTATTTTTGAATCTATAAAAAAAATATATGAGAAACTACGGGCTTTTGCTGGGAGTTATTTAGATTAGAACAATATTTATTGCGGTCGCAGGAAGGTCGGTTATAATATTTTTAAAGGAGAAATTGGGTTTATATTTTATTATTCTAATTAGTATTAGGTACCTACCTAGTTTCTATAGTTAAAATATCATCATGATTATGATCTTATAATATCTATACTAATATAGGTATTATAAACAGGAAATATTTGTTTGTTTGTATTGAATAGGCTCCGAAACTACTGGACCGATTTAATAAATTATTTCACTGTTGGGAAACTACACTATCCCCGGGTGACATAGGCTACTTTTTACCCAACTGCGCAGATGGAGAGTAATGTTTTTTATTGAAAAACTACGCCTGCGAAGCTGCAGATTTGTCAGCTAGTCTTTCTATATAAAGAGTTACCATGGCATAGCATGTAAATTTATTTAAGTTTTTTATATGTTCTTTTTTAAATCAAATTTTGTAAATATGGGTAAATTGTATAACTATGTATAATCTGGACGTCAAACGCATTTCAGTGAAAAAGTTCACTGATATAAATATATTACAATTTCTATTTTAATTATATCAGTGAACTTTTTACATGTAACTAAAACAATGTGAATGCGCATTGTGTAGGCTTTTCGTAGAATGAGAGATCAGCTTATACTGGAAATGTATAGCTTGATGTGTAGCCGTGTGTACGAGCCTAGAAGTATTATTTCGACGTAATGCTACCGCGTATTCTTTTATAAAATTATTGATTGGTTAAGAATTATTACTTCCTGTTATTTAATTGGTTACCAAACAGATTATAATGATTTTCTGTTACAAAATTATTTATCATCAGTCATACATTACTACCGTTTGTAGTTTACTAGCTAACCAATCCGCGGCTTCGCACGCGTGGTTTGCCAATAAAAGTAGCCTATGTGTTAATCCAAGTTATAATCTACGTACATAACAAATTTCATCGCAATCGGTTTAGCCGTTCCGGCGAGAAAGAGTAACAAACATCCGTACATACAAACTTTCGCGTTTATAATACTAGTAGGACTAGCTTCCGCCAGCGGTTTGGCATGCGTGGTTTGTCAACAAAAAGTAGCCTATGTGTTAATCCAGGTAATAATCTAAGTACATACCAAATTTCATCGAAATCGGTTCAGCCGTTACGAGGTGATTGAGACACCAGGGCACAAGTTACATTCGATTAGCGATGACGCTAGTCGATAAGTCCGAAAATGTATAGGATTTGACACATGCTATGGAAATATCACGTGATACCTATATCGACAACAAATTTAAGTAGAAATCGAATCGGTTCGAAGCGAATGTATCTTGGCTACGGGCCACGTACATTCATACAAACTTTCACGTTTATTGATCGAGCGAAGCGAGATCTCCAAATCAACTTGGGCAAATCGGCATTAGATATATGTAAGTATGTATATATGTACTCGTATCTTTGTTTGACCGAGGATAACTTTTGAAGCGTTGATCCGATCATCGTGAAATTTGATACATAGGTGATGGCACAATTTTACTATGACTAAATGAGCTAAAAATGTTGGGGGGGTTTTTAAGATATTGGGATTCAAGAGGGGTAAAAAAAATGAAAATGTGACTATTAGGTCAAATGGGACAACAAATAAAAGGTCTTCATTGGTAAATTTCAACCCTGTAAATATTTTTGTTTAATCGTTGTAGTTTTGAGTTATTAGCCAAAATCGAAACAAAACTTTGACAAAATTCACAGGGTACACCAGTGACCCCACAGTGCTGTAATTTGGTATACGTGTAGTTTAAATATCACAAATATAGACAAAAGTCTGAAATCTAGAGTAACTGTATTTTGTACCTAAAACAAGGTAACCACATTACATGAACTCCCGTTACCAGTAAATTGAATGAAACTGT
Source organism: Philereme vetulata (assembly GCA_918857605.2). Lineage (NCBI taxonomy): Eukaryota > Metazoa > Arthropoda > Insecta > Lepidoptera > Geometridae > Philereme > Philereme vetulata. The sequence continues at coordinate 12,117,670 of OU975432.1, forward strand.
AGGTCAAGTAGTTGATGGTTCATTTTGTGGCACTATTTTGATAGTCAAGAAACTAAAATATTATTTTTGTGTTTATGGGAGACTTGCGAGATCTCAGTTCGGGGCGAACCACTAGTAATATTAGTGGGATTGCACAGTCAGGATACTGTTAGGAGCGCCACACACCTGAAGCTGTTCACATTTCAACGCCCACCAAGCCGCGTGAGCAATGCATATCGAATGCGGTGCGGGACGGTTGCCTACCCCCCACGTTCAATGCGCTAAGAATATGTGTGAGCCGTGACCCTAAAAAAATACCTACCCAATATTCATCGACTTCTAAATTACGTTTAATTGTTATAAGTGCTACGTGCTTATTATTTGACAAAACGCACGTATCTATGGATAGGCAAAAATACTGTATAATTAACAAAACTCATAATTAGGGTCAATTTACTGAGTTACCAGGGTAAGTGCGGCTAAAACGACTCCGTGAAGGAAACGTTCATGCGCTCTTGCGAGTTGAACGGTTTTATACTGAAACTCTCGTTGTTTAGTTTGCCAGATCAGCTTACTATAGCAAAGATTTGCGCGGTCACTTTTTAGATAGCTGGCGGCTGGTGCCATTATTTACTTAGCACTCTCGTGCTACGGAAGGCACGTAAACAACGTGTGGGACCTTCCACAACATAAAGCTGTTGGTCCGGAATTGGTATCTAGCTTTTACAAACTTACTTCACTCATTGGTTTCATTCTGTCCGCATCTCCCCTACGCTGGCTATTAGCTATTCCAACAAAATTTCTTTCATTATTTCCGTAATAACTGCAATTACCTGTAATGAACTATAACAATCAGTAAAACTCTTGATACATTAATCGTTTGATACTTTCAAGGAAAAATAATATGATAAAAAGCTTTGGGAAAAGTTTGAAGGATAAAAAGGTTTCTTCGCTTTCCTTTTAGCCATTTATGAGGAGGTTATACGCGATTTGATATAAAAAGTAAAAAAATCTGATCAAGGTAAAAACTTTGAAGTTAACTTCGGTTCCTACTTGAGTAAATTGAATGTAAATTAAAATTAAGCTTCGTTCATAAAAATTTACAGCTAATAAAGAATCTCGTTGGATTCTAGTTCTACTCTTGCTCTAGTTTGTATTCATCATCATCATCATATCAGCCGTAGGACGTCCACTGCTGGACAAAGGCCTCCCTCATTGATCTCCAGGAACTGCGGTTGGAAGCGGCCTGCATCCAACACCGACCTGCGGTTCTTACCAAGTCGTCTGCCCATCTTGTAGGTGGACGTTCTACGCTGCGCTTGCCGGTCCGTGGCCTCCACTCGAGAATCTTCCGGCCCCATCGGCCATCTGTTCTGCGCGCTATATGGCCTGCCCATTGCCACTTCAACGTGCTAATCCGTCGGGCTATGTCGGTGACTTGAGTTCTCCTACGTATCTCCTCATTTCTGATTCAATCCCGTAGAGAAACCCCGAGCATAGCCCTCTCCATAGCTCGTTGAGCGACTCTGAGCTTATTCTAAGGCCAATAATGAAGGAACACGTCTCGGTTCCATATGTCATCACCGGTAACACACACTGATTGCAGACTTTCGTCTTAAGGCACTGAGGTATGTTGGACGAAAAGACGTTGCGAAGTTTCCCAAACGCTGCCCATCCGAGTTGGATTCGACGATTGACCTCTTTCTCGAAGTTGGACCTACCTAATTGGACTGTTTGTCCTAGGTATACATACGCGTTGACAACTTCGAGAGCCGAGTTCTCAACCATAACTGGGGCAGGCACGACATGGACATTTGACATAATTTTCGTCTTCTCCATGTTCATTTTAAGTCCTACCCGTAGTTTGTATTGCGTTGTTATTAATAATTAATAAAACATGCAAGCGCTCGCCTACAACGTGCAGATATAAATAAAACTATAACGGCCACTCTTTCGTCTAACGCTTTGAAGTCGGTCTTCATTGAAGCTCGTAGCTCGTTAAGCTCTTGTTAAATTATTGCCTGCGGTTAAGCGTATGTACTGCGCGTACTCTACACCGTACCCACTATAAAATAATTTGAAACTGCTGTTTCATACTCCCCAGCTTATGAAAATTACAAATATAGCACCAACCAGATATTAAAGCATACGTTTTAATTTCAGGTCGGGAATTACCTACCGGGCAAAATGTAGTGTCTGTAGCACCTATAGAAGTTCCTGATGGTACGTATGCTTTTTTACTGGAAAATGTAACGTGCCTTATCGGTTTTTATCTCTTTGTGAATACGAATTAATGTAACTGACCTAGTTTAAAACGGGAAGTTGAATATATTCGTAAAGAAAGTTTAAACTGTAGCTCGTTAAGTTCGTATGAGATACACTTATAGGTCGCATGGGATTGCTGGACGTGAGCTTGCAAAAGATAAGAGAGGTTTGCGGGTATGGATACAAGGATAGCGAATAGGGACGTATTTTTTTATCTTATTACTGTACGGGGAGAGCTGGAAAAGGTTAGTTTTTCACACTTTTATAAACATGCTCATTGCACGCTTTCTATGGCTTGACCCGTTTCGATTGCGAACCCAAAAATAGAGATACATATTATTATATACATAGAAGTACAAAGATATTTGGATACAGATTGACTTAAAAATATTATAAATTAGCTTCAATAATCTCAGCGAAGACATCTGCTTCAAAATAACTAATCAACAATGCCCTTAAACACTTTGCTGGCCGAAAACGGTCTGTTTATTGCGAAATAAACTTTAATGTATGCGTCTGGTTTAAAGCATTTTAGTTTTGTTTTATTAAGGTTGGGCTTATTACGTTTTAACAGTGCACCTGCGGCCCAATAAAGGCCAACAATTTGCAACGCGAATGAGAAACATAATCTCATAATAATAAAAATGGGATTTATATCGTAACGTTTTGTTGGTGTTGCGACCGACAAAACGAGTACGTGATTTATCCCGTATTATCAATAAGGATTGAATACAATCACGAAAGTTTTTTAAATGAAACATAATCTTGGTAAATTAAAGACCTGAGTTTACACACATTTCCTGTAAGATAATATAAATATTATATAATCCTTACCTAAATTTCGGTTTTATCGGTATTAGATATACATAAGTTCTAAGTATCTATATATATATTATACTAGCTGTTGCCAGCGGCTTCGCACGCGTGGTTTGCCAATAAGAAGTAGCCTATGTGTTAATCCAGGTTATGATCTACGTACATACCAAATTACATTGCAATCGGTTCAGCCGTTCCGGCATGAAAGAGTAACAAACATCCATATATCCATACATACAAACTTTCGCGTTTATAATATTAGTAGGATTATATATCTTGTTTTATATTTAATATTTTTACCATATAAAGTACCTATATACATATGTGTTACACGTACCTATTCATTATATTAATTAAAATAGTTACTTATGGTTAATGTCATTATTATTATTTTGTTGGAATATCTGTAAAATTAGTTTTTGTTATGGGTAAAATTTTGATATGTCTGAGGTCACCAATCAAAATGCCAATCCGTCTGACTGGTCTTCACGATACAGGCTTGCCTAGTGTGAAAGCCGCTGCATAAACTGTCTTCGTAAATACTGCCTTCTGCCTCAAACTTTGTTTATTCATGTATATTGCTATTATACCAGGCATCTTAGATTAATTACTAAAATTGTCTTCATGGTAATTTCATTTATAAGTTTTTGGCTGCAAATTAATATTTTTTAATTTTCATTTTTCAAATGTTCCTTACCTTACAAAAAAAATCTAAGCCCTAATAGAATCATCATCAATTAAATTTTGTTTCAGTCGATCTTGTATCAAGGACATCGGTCGTAGTATGGCTTGTTAGTCGTTCATAACTGATCAGCTAGGTTAAGCGACGGTCTTCGCGGTTACTACTTGCATGCGTGACTGCTAGTAGTATTTTAACTGAATGTTAGAAGGACTTTGAAGGGCACGTTAAGACATCTGCCCCAGTTATACAAGTCGTTGAACTATGTTTGTCAAGACTAAAAAACATCTGAAAACCACTAGCTCATAATAACTTACTTACTTAGGTAAGTACACACACGGACGAAGTCGCTGGTAGCAGCTAGTTTATTTTTTAAATTTAATAATGCCTACCTGTTGTAAAATATCTAACTTTTCAAAATATTATCAAATAAGGACCAAATAAATCGCATACAATAAATCCCTAAAAAGATTTCCCGAAGTTGAAAAACATTCTTAGCATTGTGCCTTCTATACATTATTTCCTCGGTGAAAGAGCGATACTGCGACAAACCGCTATTTGTCGTGGGTGAGCTGTGTATAAATCACACAACCCTACCGCTAGGGTTGGCAAGTATGCGTGTTCGCACGGACAGTTCAATATGTATCACTTCCTGTGCGGTTTAAAAAGGGTCCTCAAAGCAAATTCCATTTGCCTAATTTTACAAATCTTCGTATTTTGAATCTCCGGACAGATTTGTCTGCTTACGTTTATATTTATGCGTTCTTTAGCTAATATACATCTCATAAAAGGGTTACATAATCATATAAACAAAAAACTAAACTTTCTTCATTTTGATCATGATCTTCAGCTATGAGGATAACTGCTCATCATCAACCTATAGCAGTCCACTGCTGGACGTAGGTCTCTAGGTGGCGCCAGGGTTCGCCATTGAGCTCGACCCTCAGCTCTTCCCATCCAATTCTTGCCAGCCACAGCGCGGAAGACTTCCTACACTTCGCTTGCCTAGACGTGGTCTCCACTCCAGAACACGTTTACCCCGACGGTTATCGGTTCTGCGGCAGATATGACCGGCCCTCTGCCACTTCAGCTTGCTGATCCTCGGAGCTATGTTGATAACCTTGGTTCTCTGTCAGATAACCTCGTTTCAGATTCTATCCTTCAGAGAAATTCTGAGCATAGCACTTTCCATAGCTCGCTGAGCGACTTTCAATTTGTGGACCAGTCCCACCGTGGACAAGTGTCCACGTTTCGGCTGCATAGGTCATATATAACAGGTAGGACGCATTGGTTGAATACTTTCATTTTTAGGCATTGTGGGATGGGTGACGAGAAGACCTGACGAAATTTCCCAAACGCTGCCCAGCCCAGTTGAATTCGCCGGTATACTTCTTTCTCGATATTGTATCTACCCAATCGCAGAGTCTGACCATGATAGACATACTCCTTCACAACCTCGAGAGGAGTTCCAGCGACTGCAATCGGCTCCGGGGTAACACGATCATTGATCATAATATTAAGAATATAATTTTTATAATAAATGTTATATAAATAATAACTTAAGGCGCTAACCGTAGTCGAGGACCTTGAGCGAATGGGCGTAACTATTGTTTTGGTCCCGCACCTTCCGCCACACGCATCTAACCGATTAGCAAAAAGGTGAGCGCGAGGCAGACGAGCACAACCCTCCCATACGACAGTCAGCGGTACACTGCCGTCCGTCGCCCGCGCAACCACCTTCTAAGGATAGGTCAGCTAACTATTCGGAAAAATTGAAAACAGTTAATTGCCACGTGAAAGACCGTCGCAGCACAAAATCATTTGTTCAACTTGAAGGTATAGTCTTTGCCCACATTTAGGTAAAAGAAAAACTACACCATTTTAAGTCGTTTAGAGGTTGAATGAAATAGAAAGTCGAAAACAGCTACATTTTGTTATGTTTTTTCTCATAGTAAATAAACAGGTAGAACTTTTTTGTATGTTCACTTTGCAAATAAAAGTCCAATGAATGACATATATTTTTTTGAGCACATAACACTGATTTCTCCCTGAGGAGAAAGCCTCCAAATAAGACCAATCAGCTACTATATTGGCCTTAACAACTGTATTGAAATAAAAACAAATTATTGATCTGAATCACTGGCTGAACGGTATCTATTAATTATTATTCGTCGACCGTGTACAAAATTCACCCTGTACAGTACTGTAGTTACTATACTTAAAGAGCGTGCATGTCTAATATTATTAAATAAAATAATATACTCGTAGTTACATTTATTTACTATATACTTGTACTACGGGTAGTCTACCTGGAATCAAAAAACATCTAGAATATAAAACAGAACAAACCCAGAATTCATAAAACGTACTGTTTGATCTGCTTGATCAAAAATGATTTATTCTTCAATAGCTAACCATATACGATACATGGCATATTCCTAATATTTGAGGTTGTAGGAATCACGGAACCTGCAAAATAACTGTATCTTCCTGTAAATATAAAATAAAAACATCCATCATTAATATTTCTGAGTATAAGTGCCCGATGACAACAAAAATGTTATTTGAGTGTTAGGAAACAAAAATCATGTATAATAAATTGCATCGGTTCGAAGTGCTCATTAAACAAGGCATTCAGTATTGGGAAGACTTTAATAGCTCGGCAACCCGTTGGGTTAATTAAAAATTCAATATTTCTCATGTCCACAACGTATCAACCCTACCGATTGTGATTACAGAATTCTGTTATTTTGTATTATATATATGCAACCATTTTATTACGTACACACGGCTACACATCAAGCTAAACATTCCAGTATAAGCTGACCTCTCATTCTACAAAAAGCCTACACAATGTGAGGTCAGCTTATACTGAAAATCAATAGCTTGATGTGTAGCCGTGTGTACGCACTGCTGAATATTTCAAGTTATACAAAAAGTATGTATAAATAAGAGCTCATCAGACTTTACAATCTGAAATTGCTATTATGTGTTTTAAAACACTGTTGTGACAACCCTGCCTGGGCTATCACAATAGTGTTTTAAAACAAATGAAAATCGACCTACGATTTTGGGAACAAAAGCCTTGGATAATCGTTCCGGGTGTTAATTAAATACACTCTAGCCTGTTCAATTTGGCAGCCCTACGGCATCGTTCTGTTCCTGGCAGACACGACGGCACCGCTTGTCATGTTTGCGACTCTTTCCACTCGTTCACAAACTTTTATAACTAGTAAACATGTTTACTTCTCATAGTTACGATTATGCTAGAGTAATCATAATTAGGCCGTGGTTATAACACTTTTGATTTATTAGTAAAAGTTATTTGGCTAATATACCATGTAAACTCTTCACTTGTCTTACGTTTTATAACAAATTTGTTTTTTTAATTAATTAAACAAAATAATGTTTGTAACCTTTGACGATACAAGCAGCTGCACTAACTTCCTTTAAACATTGCTAGGATAGGAATCTAGATACAGCGTTTCATAAAAAAAACCGCAACAAAAAATCAAACGTTCAGCCTTTGGGACCTCCGATGTCAAACAACAAACGTTATATTAACTTGAATAAAGGCGTTGTTCAATCATCAGTTCATCAGCAGTTAATATATATTTGTCTTTACAGAATCGATGTACCCGAGGTTTGCGGAGCCTATACCGAACGTCACCGTCACAGTCGGTAGGGATGCCTTGCTAGCGTGTGTCGTCGATAACTTGAGAGGATTTAAGGTAAGTACTTCTTAAAATATCTTCATTTTCAGGATTTACCTTATGAAGGCTTAGTAGAAGACTATTTACTGAGTTCTTATGGCAATAATAAAAAATAATTAAATAAAATAAATAATGCTGGACATTTTATCGGTACATGGGAACCAGTTATCTGATAAAAAAACTTATATATTTTTTTTGTAAATAAACACTTATGATAGGTATATAAAAATACCCAAACCAGGAAGAAATATGTGTAGGCCATACAAACGTTTGTCCAGTAGCAGGAATCAAACCAGAACCTCCTGCGTCTCAGCCGGCTAGTCGTCCACAGTGCCCCGGAAGTCGTTAATAATAATTATTCACGACAAAATATTTTATAATTTTAAATTAGGTATATTAGAGATCTAATTGATATTATAGTGTGCGCTTTGGCCTCCTCAAACTCATTCCATTTCTCTCTAAATTTTGTGACTCTTGTCCACAAATTTCCTTACATATTTTCGATGTCGTCTTTAAAACTATTTATTGTCTTTCATTGCTTCTTTTTCCATTACTTGAGTACCAAACTGTAACACTCTTGATCCACTTGTTAATACCTCTTAGTGTGTGTCCACAGCCTTGGTCCCGCTCCGTATGTCTGCGTTTCGCTTTCGATCCCTCTTCCTGACGCCCAATATGCTTCTCTCCATCGCGTGTTGACAGACCGAAAGCTTACGAAATTGTGTGATCGTGATGGCCCAAGTTTGGTATTCGTGTGTTAGTACAGACAAAATACACAGAATACAGCACTCTTAAAATTTTTGTTTCAGTTTGATACTTTAAACACAGGGCGACTTGCGCAACGAGGGCTAAACGTATTTAGTTAAATATGGTTTAGAGAGTTGTCAAGTAAATACGTTAAATTTTAATCAAGATCGTTGTGCAAGCCGTGCTAATTCGTTTTTCATTACTTTTTCAGTGACATACTGATCTCTGAATGAAATGGCTATCCGTCGGTTTACCTCTTTCTCGTTTAAGTTGTCAGTGAAGACAATTTGTACAAGTTTGTTTTCGTTCTGGTATTCCATCATTTTGTTGTTGACAGTTATCTCTACTTGTTCACTATATGTCAGCAGTTCAGTCATGTCGGCGTTCATTAAAGGTAGCATTCAGTTCTTAGCATTCAGACCGCGTCGCGCGACCGCGACCCGCGACCTCGTCCGGCTCGCGCGACTTACTGCTTAGTATGGTTTTATATGGAACACTAAACAAACCCGGCGACCGCGTCGCGCGACCGGTGGGCGTGGCTAGAGAGCGGCGTGGCGACCGCGACCTAGTCGCATCAGAGGCAGTGCAGTCACGCGATGCAGGCCAGAAATACATCGAAATGGCGGCGTTTTCACCGAACGAGGATGAGAAGTAAGGCTCGCAACTTATAAAGAAAACATTGTGAGGGGCAATATTTGGGAAATAATTGGCAAGGCAAGAAATAATTCCGGAGGCATAAATAATAACATAATCATAATATCATCATCTTTTTCATCCTCCAATAGCTGTAGAATAAGTTTTTTTCCTAGCTGCGGATAAATTGTCCGACATATTGTACAGCAATATAACACAACCGTCACCCATAAAAACACGGGAAGAGTGGCGATGTCGCCGTCGTGGTCGCTGACATCGGAAGGCTAGGGATCGCCCTCGCGACAGCCGTCCATGGTCGCGTCGTTCAATGGTGACCGTCGCGCGTCGCGGTCGCTAAGAACCGAATGCTACCTTAAGGCTCACCAACACACTTTCTTCAACTAACTCTTCCAACATTATTTTTAGGGCTGTAGGTGTTTTGGCAACAGGGCCAAAAAAATAATACAGCATTATAATGTAAAACATAATAGCCTTGTCCTTGTTTGTAGGAATAGGTTCTCTAACTTACTTGTCTTGACTTACTTTACTCTGGGTTCTGAAAATCTTAAAAGCTTTATTCCTTTGTATTTATAGTTCAGTATATGCGAACTTATAACGTTTTATTAATTGTCACCCTAATCCCTAATATCCTGACACAATAATTTTCAACTCTATACTTGAGAGTTTATGTACATACCTAACAAACTTTATTGGCCCAATTCTCACTCCATCCAATTAAGTTATCTTCGATTGACATCAATTAGACGGGACAGTTTGCCGTTGAAGTTACGTAATTGCATGCCTTGTTCCGAACCAGTACCTCCAAGTATTCCCCACTAAGGAACACAATTAGGTTTGAAGAATATATCGTGTTACTGTAGTTAAACTGGTTGATAGTAGATACCTTATAAACAGACACACAGCAGGCAACGAAGTTTTGCATACATTCTATGCATAACAAATATGAAAACAGACCTTTAAAACAATTTAAAATCATACCCACTGACACATAATGATGTCGTAAACCTATTTAAGTTATCGTGTCTTTCTCTAGTTATATAATCATATAATTATTGCACACTATCCATCATTACACAATATGATTACGGTAAGGTCTTAGGTAGAATGTACCTAGTAGATACGCTACTAAATTGGCGTCAATTATGTTATCCCAACAAAACTATGGCAATCTGTTTTCACAAAATGTGTCAAAAAATAATGAAGCTTTTCTTTTAGGTGGCATGGGTGCGAATGGATACGCAGACAATACTCAGTATCCACCACAACATAATAACGCAGAATACGCGGATCAGTCTATCGTACAACGACCACCGCTCGTGGTACCTGCACATCAAGGCCGTACAAGAAGTCGACCGCGGCTGGTACATGTGCCAGGTTAATACCGACCCTATGCGGTCTAGAAAAGGTTATCTTCAGGTTGTAGGTAAGGTTCTTTACGCGTGGAATAAACTAAGACATTCACTGAAATCACCTGTCCATACATTTTCTACGTGACATAGTTTCTCTGACTAAGCAAATGATTCGTTCCAGTAGTTCAGTGTACGGTTGGCTAGAGACAAGATATCATAGGTATTATGTATACGCTATGAAACTTTTAATTACTTGGCTAACAACTCGAGGTGACGATCAAAATGCACAGATACTACGCTAGATTATATGCAGTTGGGTTTTGTAGAGTGTATATACAAAACATGTAACGTTCTGCAATTAGCAACAAATAACTCTTAACAGTGTTTTTTCTTTACCTGACCCACATAATGTGAATACACCATAAGCTTTTATAAACATGGAATTAAAAAAAAGAATTGAATTAGCGTAAGTAACCTAACTAATTTGTACATTTTGTGTGACGCAGTGCCACCATCAATCATCGATAACATGACATCTACGGATATGGTGGTGCGCGAAGGGTCCGATGTGACCTTGGTGTGTCGTGCCTCTGGCTACCCCGAGCCCTATGTCATGTGGCGGCGTGAGGATGGACAAGACTTTAATTATAATGGCGAATCAGGTGAGACGAAAGAGTAATGGAGTGTGAAGGTAATTAGATGTTAGCAGTTAGACCGACCTTTTTAGAGTGGCTGATGTTAGGAATTTGTTAAATACGTGGCTTTGCTTTTGTGAAAAGACGGGTTTTCTTATAGTTCTTTTTTTGACGGACCCCTCGAGTATTGACCTTATTTTACAAAAAGATACTATTATTTATTTATTTTATTTTAACCTGTGTTGTCCTCCTGCAGGGCAAAGGCCTCCCTCCCTTCTTTCCAGTTTTTTCTGTCCCCTGCTTTAGTAGGCCAGTCTGGTAAATGCATATCCAAGTCGTCACGCCATCTCCGTGGTGGTCTGCTGCGTGGGCGAGTTGCGTTAGGGACCCAATCAGTTATTATCTTTGCCCATAGATCTTCGGGCATGCGACAGACGTGGCCAGCCCAATCCCATTTGAGCTGTGCTGATTTTTTTGTGACATCCAGAATCTTTGTTTGCGAGCGCAGTACGGAGTTCCATATTCGGTCTGATAACCGGACACCTAAAATACTGCGCTCCATAGCCCGCTGACATACCTCGAGTTTGGACCTTTGTTGAATAGTCAAAGAGCAAGTCTGTGCACCGTAGGTGAGGATGGGGAGAACGCACATGTCCATGAGTTTGCGTTTAAGGCAGAGTGGTAGTTCGCCTTTCATTAGTTGTAAAGAAAGATACTACGTATAAAAAAATCCAGTGCCTATAACTACACCGTATTTATACTTATACAAATTATAATTTATCTTCTAAAGCACAATCAATCACGTAAGGAACAAGAATAATAAAAGAACAATATGACAATATATTTTTCCGTAGATATTTATGGTCCCTAACGACGTCGGCTGATAACCTACGCTTTGAAATTAAGAATATTTTTGATTCATGTAATGGAGACCACAACATTACGACTTTTACCTATCTTTTGTAACAAGCATCTTAGAATGAAAAACATGAAACGTATCGTACATGATTCCTCGAAACTTTAGAAATCTTCGGGGAAAAGCTAATGGAAGACCTTATTTTAAAATTAATATGAAACATACTTCCCCGCTTTTTTCAGCTTTGCTCAAACTCTTTAGCTGTTTAAAAAAAGCTAACGACGTAGCTTTGACCAAAGTTTCCTTTACGGCAGTTCTCAAAAGAGACTCGACGTTACCTCAATGTATTTAACTCTACTTTTATATATCAAGGTGCTTATTTAACTATGTACTATAATAAAAAATTTCTAGTTTTATACAAAAACTACCAATATCCAAACATATAGGGACACAAGAAAAGTGCCAACGTTGTCCACTGTGTTCGGTTCGTTATACTTTGTTTAATTATGTCCATTCTATATCATCATCATCATCATATCAGCCATAAGCCTCCCCCATAGATTTCCAGAGCAATCGATCTTGTGCCACTTGCACCCAACGACTCCCAGCAATCTTCATCAGGGGGCCAACCTCAATCTCTTAAAGCAATATTAAGAAAATATATCACTGATATTTAGTACCAATTAGTATCCTCAAATAAAGGGTAAAATTATCCAAAAAGTAGGAAAATCGTGTTTATTTTTGCAATTTTTTATATTGAACGTGATGTAATCACTAGAAAAGACTAAATATACGACATGATTAGGATTAAAACAGTATGTTTTTTTTTGTTAAGTATTAGTATAATGCATTCTTGTGATTTGTATTATCTACCCACTTCTTCTCTCTTTTATTGTTAATAGCATATTGCATTCTTGTGATTTGTATTATCTATAGCTATGCTAGGTATAAGTAACAAGTACCTATATATCTTAATAAAACGCATTGTTTGTCACCAGCACCAATAAATATGTATTATAAATATACTTAGGTTTCACCTAGGTATTATAAAACTATGTCTCATATAAGTGAACTGTATTTAATATTAAGTTCTTTTGAGAATAAACATCTTTAAACCGATGTTTAAAAGTTTTGTGTTTCAAATCGAAGTAATGTTGCTATAAACTTGAAACAAAACGCTCCTAAAACATATGGTTTTCCAAAAGATTGTGGCTGGTGCCCTGGTTGTCTTTCCATCTAGTGGGAAGCCGTCCTACTCTACGCTCTCCAGTACGTGGTTACTTTAGAAGCTTTCTGCCCCAACGGCCATCAGTTTTTTTGAGCTATTTACTCCCACTGCTCTGCTACTTTTCTTGACAATCATGAACTTGCAGATGATAATAACTTTAAATGAATATTAAAATAAATAAATATAAATATTGCTGGACATGTCACAAAGCGCTATCTAGCCCCAAACTAAGCAGAGCTTGTACTATGGGAACCAGATAACTAATAGAATACTTATATTATACTTTTTTATATAGAAAAAAAAACATCCAGACCCGGACCAAATATCTGTCGATCATGCAAACATTTGTTCCGCGGCGGGAATCGAACCAGCTACCTTCTGCGTCTCAGCCGGCTATTTGCCCACTGCGCCACGGAGGTAGTCGTAACTTTGTACGTATTGTGTATCATTGAAATTAATGTCATCCGTTTTGTTGACAGTGAGCGTGGTTGACGGCGAGACACTGACAATAGCGAAGGTATCTCGGTTACACATGGGTGCGTACTTGTGTATCGCGTCTAACGGAGTGCCTCCTTCCATTAGCAAACGAATAATGCTAATGGTGCAATGTGAGTATATTAAATTAGAAAATTTCAAATAAAACACATCATTGCCTTCCTTCTTGTATTACTGACGGTGGAGGAAACCCGCTGCTCTGTTAGCTCTTCACGCATTGACGAGATACGTATTTTCTGTGGACTAAGGCTGACTACGCCAAGAAGAAGTAAGCCTATTCCATCTAAAATTATGTCCCAAGCATTACAACGGCGTATTACCCAGAGATTTCTGGAACTATACAACAGGCGATGTATAAAGAATCTTTAATTAAGACATGTCAAAGCCTCAGTGTTTTTTCTCTTTTTATTGATCGTCACGTGTCTCTTTTGTGTCTCGTTAGTTTAGACCAGTATAATATACTTATTTAGATCTAGTAAAAGTCAAATTTCGATCTAATGGATCAATGGGTGTCAATGTTTGACTGTAACTGTAAGATGACCTAGCCTATAAATATCGATAGGCGACCGAAATTTACGACTAAAATTACAAAAAAAAATGTATTTAGTATTTATTTGATTAAATACTGGATTAGCTCACACAAATTTGCTTGGTCGTGCTCACTCTGCTTGCGGTGAGGTCCTAAACAAATGGGCAGATAGGTGATCGAAGTATGTTACATGTAACTTTTAGTCCAAACGAATAGTCCATACCGTACCCCTTCACAAGCGACAGGAATATTCTGAACACATCCCCTAATTTTAAGCCGCTAGAATTATGAAACATAGTTGAGGTATTGCGCGCTTCTGGTCCATTGTCACTGATATTAATTGGTTGTTAAGCTATTACTACAATAGAGAGACCTCGTAAGTTCTTGTTTTGTAAGGAAAGCTACACTTTTATCATGAGAAATGAACAGTTGGATTTAAGTGATTAAAGCTAATTCTCAAGAAGTCAATATCTTCGTGAAATAGATCCGTTCTACTTTTGTTGCGTTATTGGTTGAACTTAATGGAATCTAGGTCCCATTATTTTGTGATAAGGTAGAGAAGTTATTCTTGATTCTAATTCTTAAGTCCATCCAAATAACGTATAACTACTAATCGGTGCTACAGTAAATTTTATTACCTGTTTACTGCCCTACCAACCTAATATTTTTTTTTTATTTATGGGTTTTTTTATTTTTGGGTTTATTATGGCCCCCAACACTGCTAGATATAAAAAAGCATACGAAGTCTATTTTACATATTACTAATATCCATGTTAATGCTAATAAACCTTTCATTTTAATTTTCTTTGGTAGACACATTTCATAAAACTTTACCGGTAAAAATTGGCAAAACAAAAATTAAATTTTCTGACAATATTCTGCAAACTACATGCATGGATATTTTTGCTCACTTCGTCGTCTCTCTACAAAATGGTATAAAATGAAAACAAAAAAATACGATTGCGATATAATAATGCTAAAATGACCAATCTACAACTGATAGTAGTAATACTAGTCTTGGTCCCTCGTATAATATCGATTTGTATCAATGTGTGTCGATGTTCCACTTTACGACGCTATCTATTCATCAAAGTCGGTCATGTAAGTTTTTAAGTCTACATTCGTCTTGACGTCTTACACATAAAGAGCTAGGACAAATAGACGTTAATCTATTAGTTCTTGTAAACACTAGCGCAGATTTTGATTTGTATCTATTGATATTTTAACATTGGTAATTGTATGATTAGCCCAACAAAATATTTATAAACTAACTAGCTGACCCGCCGAACTTCGTACCTCCTTGACATGCATATGATGCGGGCTGACAATGTACGTTGCCCCGGTAGAATTGTCAATCGGCCATCATTAGCTGCATCTATGTATGAGAAAATGAATTATTTGCGTGTATATTTCTAATGTTAGTTATTCTGCTATTCGGGGCGGAGACAAATCCAACCAATCAAAGATCATCAAAATCGGTCCAGCCGTTCTTGAGTTATCAATGGTGTAACTAACCCTTTGTTTACTTGTTATATTTAAATAGATTCTGCGAATAAATCTTTATCTATATATTTTTCTTTATTTTTATTAATTTAAAAATAACTAGTTAAAAATAGTCTAGTAGAATCTTAAAAAACAAAGTCTTGTGAGTAAATTTAATTCTTTGAGAATTAAACATAATAGCTTAAACCTGATATGCCTTTACTAGCAAATGATAGGCTACACATTTTGTTGATAATAATAATAAAACTGTTTTCAATAAGTAAATGAATATGAACCTTAGTGACTAAACATACATTTTTTTATGTTATTTGTGGGGAAACAGGCTTACGGCCCACCTGATGGTAAGTGGTCGCCGCCTATTGACACCGGCAACACCCGGGGTATTGTCGATGCGTTCCCTAGACTATACCACTACCTCTTTACATTTCTCTTGAAGCGTGCCATGTCGTAGCCTAATGGGAAAACCTTAGATGGTAGCTCATTCCATATCTCACAAGTATGGGGTAGAAAAGATCGCGGGAAGCGTGTGGTGCGTGATACCCAATTGTCGATGATATGTGGATGAGCTTTATTACGTTGTCGAGAAGTGCGGTGGTAAAATCTCGACGACGGGATGAGATCAAATAGCTCCTCAGAACATTCGCCATTATACAGGCGGTAGAATACACTGAGCGATCCGATGTCACGGCGTTGACTCAGCGGTTCTAGCCTGTCAGCGAGTTTGGGATCACCGATGATCCTAATGGCTCTTCTCATACATATTAAAAATATTAAAATACTTAAAACTATTTTGTGACACATAAAGGTTGCGACGTGTGATGCACTTGCGCTGTGCGTGTGCTTGTCTTAAGATATAATACACGTGAATAATTGCACACTGGTCGTAGCCAAAATTGACTCGGATGACACTATCGTCATCATCAAAAGCCAATCGTAAACTTGTATGTTCTATTGGAGTTTTAACGTTCCGAACGTAATGTTCTATTATATTATCTATATACACGATGTCCTTTAAATCACTGTTTTTCCAGAACAAACGTTGCTCAGACCATGGTCTAATAACTGTTTATAGCATCAATAAGAGAATAAAAAAAATCTAGACCTTCTCAAATAAGTCTAACTTTGTTCAAAAACTAACCGTGACATAAAGTTCATGGGTACGCTAGCCGTAGCGTATTATCTACTTCTTAGTTAGATAAGTTAGTAGCTACCGGTCAGCGCGCTGACTATGTTAAGGAGTTCTTCTCGATTGATATTTGTCATAACAACAAGGGAACTTTTAAAAGTGAAACTTTAAAATTAATAATGGAGGATGACACATATGCATGATAACAACGCAACAAAATACTGGTTATTATGGTATATATATATATTTATGAATTTATGATGTAACTACTTATATATGTGTATTCAATGTATTTTATCAACCTTTTTGTGTTCTTACACGTAATTTGTTTTGTTCGTATTTTTAGTTTAATTAGACTGTCTATTTATAAATTATTTTTTATATAAAGTAAATCCGTTTTTGGCCGTATGCTACGCTTAGTATAAGTTTGTATCTGACATAAAAAGGGCTGTGGATTTTGTGAAATAAATAAAAATAAAAAAATAAAAAAAATAAAAATGTTGTAGGGCGTAACGTTAAAATGACCGTTATAAGTTCGCAACTTTTTATATTTTCATAGGCCGATTTCGTTTTGTTTTTTTAATTTGATGTTATAAACTTTTAGTAGACCATGGTCTGAACAACGTTTGTTCTACGAAAACTTTGATTAATGGACACCGTGTATATAAAAGAAAGTCGTGTTAGTTACACTATTTATAACTCAAGAACGGCTGAACCGATTTGGCTGAAAATAGGTGGGGAGATAGCTTAGAACCAGGAAACGGTCATAAGATACTTTTATCCCGTTCAACCGTGTTCCCGTATGACGTGACATAAAAAGACAAAGATAATACAAGTCACTATAAAACGTGGTATAACAAAAACGCATCTGACATGGAATAACAAAAC
Source organism: Philereme vetulata (assembly GCA_918857605.2). Lineage (NCBI taxonomy): Eukaryota > Metazoa > Arthropoda > Insecta > Lepidoptera > Geometridae > Philereme > Philereme vetulata. Next base: position 12,135,132 of record OU975432.1, read on the forward strand.
GCAAATGACAGCTAAACGTAATTTTATCTATGGTTAAGTATGGTTGTAAATATATATATATATATATAAATCGGGTTAGTAGTGATGGCCGGGGATAACAACTGACAATTCTACCAGGGTGAAGTATATTGACAGCCCGCGTTATATGCATGTCAAGGCGGTACGAAGTTCAGCGGGTCAACTAGTACAAGATAAAATGAAGAGACTAATAGTATTTTATTTTTATAGTGATTTCCGAACACTTACGGATTTTTTTTAATTATAAAGAGACTATACCAGCTCTTAATATCTCCCACTTTCGAATAATACGATCGTGTATGGCCAGTGTGTTGGCAAGGCACATAAGAGATCTTTAGAAAGATTAGTTCACGAAAGTCAAGATCACTATAAGACGCCCCTATTACTCATACGAACAAAGTTCGCCTCTTTATAAGATTAGTAGATGGAGAGTACTCACTCACCGAAGTAAACAATGCGTCTTTTCTCCGAACACGAGCTTTAGGAGGCAAACAAACGTAGCGATTGCGGTTGCTTTTCTTTTGTCTTAAGACCAGCTTTGTTATGAAAAGCTTAGGTTTTATAAAAGAACGTCAAAATAGATTTTTAGACAATCCGTTCTTAGTATACTTATTTAATTCTCTAAGTATTTTCTATTTATCTTTGTAGAGTGATTGTATTTATTTGTAACCAAAATTGTATGTATTAAAAAAGTATATAAAGTCTATGCCTATCTAGCTTTTAGGTTAACTACCTCCCGCAAAGTAAAAATGTTGTTCAAGCATATTTTGTTTGATCAACAAGCAACTGTCTAAACTACAGAACCGACATCTATCAAAATTGACTTACCCTTACATGTTGCCTCTGGGCTTTGGGCGATGTCCTGAAAATGGATCAGCGTGGGCTTTACATCTGAAAAAATATTTTCCCATTTCATTGGGAAGATTTTACTTCAAAATTAATTTGTTACTTAAACCTTTCCAGAAGTAGAATTAAATTGAATCGAAACTCAATAAATCTTGATTAAGAGTATATATTTACCTATAGTTTTAGAATGTGGGCCTAAATAATGAATCTATCTATCAATATATATATATATATATATATATATTATTAGAAACAGTATGATTAGTATGAGACTTATTAGAAACAGAAAAACGCTCTCAAATTAATCTTTTGGTACATATAGACAAGAAAGTTTGCATAATCATATCAAAATTACTCAACTTTTTCAACAGTTCCACCCATGCTGTCAATTCCTAATCAACTGGAAGGCGCGTACATCGGCCAAGACGTGACCCTGGAATGTCACACCGAGGCCTACCCGTCTTCGATAAACTACTGGACCACAGATAGAGGAGACATGATAATTTCCGGTGAGAGTTATGCAACATTTGGGGTAGCTAAGTCGTTACTTTTGCTTCGCTGAGCACGCAAAGAAGGGGAAACTTTACAAATTCGTGTTTTTACGACACGCTATGATTCACGGAGTTATAGGCTTACTGTTAGGGTTGCCATTATGGTTGAAAGCCATGGGGTGGCTGCAAAAGAGCTTTTGAGAAAAAAATCTAGTTTTGAAGAGATATTGATAATGTGATATGCATTTTGTATTTACCATAATTTTCTAGCTAGTTTGATGTTATTAGTTGTTTGATTACAATCGGTTGGAATAAAGCTTGGTGTTTGTATGTTAAGTAACGTGACAGGTTGCCGTGCTCGGATCGCTAAATTGCCAATTTGATACAATACACTTCAATAAAAACCTGCATCATAATAATGAACATGAAGGATTCAGGGTATCATATTGCATCTTTCAAACTGAAGCACGGTAAAGTCTTTGTCGGTGGGGAAAAATATGTTGAACACTGATTTACAATTTCCCTTATCCTCCGAATAAAAGGTATTATGGTATTAGGTATTATGAGTAAAAGGTATTATGAGTAGAGCATCTCATAAAAAACCAGTCAAAAAAGCTGTATTTACCATTATATAAAATTGTCGTAACAAGTTTAAATAATGGTTAATGTTATACATGTAATAAATAAATAAATAAATATTGCTGGACATTTCACACCACAAGCATGGAACGGGGGCGTGGTGGTTCTGTTCTTCAAGAAAGGTGACAACACCTTGCTTAAGAATTATAGACCCATCTCGCTTTTGAGCCATGTTTATAAGCTGTTTTCGAGGGTCATCGCGAACCGTCTCGAACGCAGGTTTGATGACTTCCAGCCTCCCGAACAAGCCGGGTTCCGTAAAGGCTACAGTACCATAGACCACATACATACGCTGCGGCAAGTCATACAGAAGACCGAAGAGTATAACTTGCCGCTATGTCTAGCGTTTGTGGACTATGAGAAAGCCTTCGATTCGATCGAAACATGGGCAGTGCTTGAGTCTCTCCAACGATGCCGTATTGACTATCGGTACATCGAAGTGTTGAAGTGTTTGTATAAAAACGCCACTATGTCAGTCCGAGTACACGAACAGAGCTCGAAGGCGATTCCCTTAAAAAGAGGCGTAAGACAGGGAGATGTCATCTCTCCGAAACTGTTTACGACCGCATTGGAAGATGCTTTCAATCTTCTGGAATGGAAAGGACTGGGCATCAATATTAACGGCGAATACATCACACACCTTCGGTTTGCCGACGATATTGTGGTCATGGCAAAGTCGATGGAAGAGCTCAGCACGATGCTCGAAGGCCTCAATCGAGTCTCCCAACGGGTAGGACTTAAAATGAACATGGACAAGACGAAAATCATGTCGAATGTCCATGTCGTCCCTGCCCCAGTTATGGTTGAGAACTCGGCTCTTGAAGTTGTCGACGCGTATGTATACCTAGGACAAACAGTCCAATTAGGTAGGTCCAACTTCGAGAAAGAGGTCAATCGTCGAATCCAACTCGGATGGGCAGCGTTTGGGAAACTTCGCAACGTCTTTTCGTCCAACATACCTCAGTGCGTTAAGACGAAAGTCTACAATCAGTGTGTGCTACCAGTGATGACATATGGAACCGAGACGTGGTCCTTCACTATTGGCCTTATGAATAAGCTCAGAGTCGCTCAACGAGCTATGGAGAGGGCTATGCTCGGGGTTTCTCTACGGGATCGAATCAGAAATGAGGAGATACGTAGGAGAACTCAAGTCACCGACATAGCCCGACGGATTAGCACGTTGAAGTGGCAATGGGCAGGCCATATAGCGCGCAGAACAGATGGCCGATGGGGCCGAAAGGTTCTCGAGTGGAGGCCACGGACAGGCAAGCGCAGCGTAGGGCGTCCACCCACAAGATGGGCAGACGACTTGGTAAGAACCGCAGGTCGGCGTTGGATGCAGGCCGCTTCCAACCGCAGTTCCTGGAGATCAATGAGGGAGGCCTTTGTCCAGCAGTGGACGTCCTACGGCTGATATGATGATGATGATGATGATTTCACACAGCGCTATCTAGCCCCAAACTAAGCAGAGCTTGTACTATGGTAACCAGATAACTGATAAAATACCTAAATACGTTTTTTTTAAATACATCCTTATTATATATAGAAAAACATCCAGACCCGGAACAAATATCTGTAGAATATGCATACATTTGTTCCGGGCTGGGAATCGAACCCGCTACCTTCTGCGTCTCAGCCCACTGAGCCACGGAGGTCGTCGTTAATGTTAATGATATACATGTAACAAGTTTAAATAATGGTTAATATATAACAATACAGCTTTTCTGATTGGTTTTTAATGAGATTTTCTACTCATAATACCTTTTACTCATAATACCTAATACCTTTTATTCGGAGGATAAGGAAAATTGTAAATAACAGTGGTCAACAAATTTTTCCCCACCGACAAAGACTTTACCGTGCTTCAGTTTGAAAGATGCAATATGATACCCTGAATCCTTCATGTTTATAATGAAGTGTATTGTATCAAATTGGCAATTTCGCGATCTGAGCACAGCAACCTGTCACGTTACATAACATACAAACACCAAGCTTTATTGCAACCGATTGTAATCAAGCAACTAATAACATCAAACTACTGTCGAGTTTAGCTCTAAATACAGAATATTGAACATACATTTATCATTTTCACATAAATAACATGTGTTCCTGTCTACTTCGGCATCGTTCGATTCTATCATTGATTTATTACTTCAAAATGATTATAGTGTCTGTTGTATCGCCGCAAACGAATGAGGTGAATTCAAATCGGGTTCTAAATAAACTTGCACGTATAGAATCTTCAATTCAACTTTAGATGAATTACCAGAACTCAGACAGTCAAACAGCATATTTCGCTCTAAGATCCAGCAAGCTTTTGGTTCGTTTTGATCCGAGAATTTGATTATATTCGTAGAATATTTCAGTTCATTATTTTCATTTGGGTTAATAGACAGATAAGTATTTTATTTAAGTAGAAATGGAAATTGTAGGTGGAAAATACGAGGCGTTCCCGATGGACAGCGGGTACAACAAGTTTATGATGCTCAAGATACGGAACATAACGAAGGACGACTTTGGATTTTACAAGTGCATCGCTAAGAACTCGCTCGGGGAGACCGACGGCATCATCAAACTGGATGGTAACAAATTCATACATGTTATTACCTGCTCGTACTTATTTTATTATATTGAATAACTATATAAAAGTCATCAATTCATAATATGCACGAACCTATTTCTAAAAATATTAGGCCATAATTTTAGTTTTTATAGCATAGCATGTGTTCCTTTGGTAGGTGATGGTGGAAGCATTTGTTGAGCTTTCATTCGTTTTACCTGCCGACGCAACGTCAACCAAGTTATTAGACGTTATTATAACATTTTATTTTATCAGAAATACCAGCACCGCCGTCGGCATTCACAACTACTCAGAAATCGATACTGGACAATCAGACAATACGAAAGAAAGGTAGGTTCTTAGATATGGTGGCGCAGAAACAGATACTTAATAACAGATATTTGAATAACATATGAATAACATACTATTCTCAAACAGGTCAGCCGCAAGTGGTACAAAGTAGTGAAGCAGTTAGCTCCAACTTCCAAGGTGAAGTCTACGGTGAGCAAATTAGAGACTTTGGTGAGCAGACAAGTATAATTACTTAGATAAATATATAAATGATTACAGAATATCTACTGGTTGGACAATTTCACGGTAGTTTAACAACTATAATCTAGAATTTAAAAACTTTGCTCTAGAACGACACGTCGCTTTGTCGTATAAACTTTTGTATTATTAATAAACATTTGGAAATTCAGTCTTCTTATATAAAGCATAAAACTAACAATTAAATTAAGGCAATGATAATCTATGTGCTACAATTGGCGGTCTTATCGCTAAATAGCGATCTCAACCAGATTTAGTATTACGGAAAAATATATTACCCGGAAGCCGTGGTGGCCTAGCGGGATATACCCCGACTTTCGATTCGGAAGTTGTGGGTTCGAATCTCAGTGACGATGTTTTCTTTTACCGATTTAAGCACGTACGTATACGTGCTTTGAGATGCGAGAATGCCCATTATGAGGAATAATAATAAATAAATATGTATTGCTGGACATTCACACAGCGCTATCTAGCCCCAAACTAAGCAGAGCTATATGAACCAGATAACTGATAGAATACTTATATATTTTTTTTTGTAAATATGTACCTATAAATATTTAGAGAAACAACCAGACCCAGAACAAATATCTGTAGATCATTCAAACACATGTCATGCGGCGGGAATCGAACTCGCTACCTCCTGCGTCTCAGCCGGCTATTCGCCCATTGCACTACGGACGTCGTCAATAATTATAGTTGTTTGTGCGTCCCTCGTTATTATTATTCTTCTGCTTTTATTATTAGTATTAGTTTTTTTTATCACTAATATTTTTTCAGATTTCGATGAAGACAGCAGTGCATCATATCGGTTAAATCTAAGCAATGCGTTAGTTTCCTCACTGACATGTATTGTGATATTAATGTATAGGTATCATTCGCTTTCTTGATAATTACCTAGGTTTTACCAGATCGAAAATTATATGTATTCTAGATTGTTTTATAGATTGCTATTCCTATGTATATTTATATGTCAGTAGTATTTCAGTTTTAGGCTGACCAGACAATAAATATTCGCTCCATTACTAGTGATCAATATGTATTAATTTATTATCTAGAAATATATTAACTTCTCTAACTTGTCTAGATAGTTTGAAATGTAAAGTGTTTGAAACCTAGACTGTTCATGTCACTTAGCTTTTGTTCAAAACGTCTGTCAGTTTAATTTGTATGTAGATTTTAGTCCTTGTAATTGTAAATTGTTATTTTGTATGTAGAAGCTCTATTAGACGAAACAAAACTAAATGTTTGTAACACGTTTTCTACGACATCGACTTTTTTAAACACATAACTTAGAAACCTATATTCTGTCCAATGACTTGTGAGTAGTATTTCTTAAGGTGATTGAGGGAGTAGTCGTATTTTTACCGTAAAAATATTTAGTCCAGTTTACCAGCGCATAAACGGCTATCTTGAGGCCACGGTAGTCATTGGTTCCCGGTTAAAGAAAAAAGTTAAGATACTGATCGCCTGTTTATGTATTAGTTAACTTTGGGCTTAGTGTACCACTAGGCTTTAGTAGAGTAAATAGATGATAAATGTGAATTTAAAATGCTTATGTTCCTTTTATTACATAAGTTATGGTAGTGTTAAGTTTTTATTATTTTACTTGACTGTAATATACCAATTTACTACTAGTTACTTATTTAGACAAGTGTTTATAAGTTTTATTTATATAATTGCTATGGAACTGCCAAATAAATGTGTAAATTATGAAATAAAACGACGCTTATCAAATATACAGTTTTATTTCAAAGAGAATGAAACATGAACTCTCTAATGAACATACAATTGGTAATTAAATTAGATTTGTTATTTTTCCAAAATATTTATTTTAATATTTCAACAACGTTGCTAAAACATAGCATGCATTGTACAGGGTAAGCCAGCTGGTTATCCATTTCATTCGGATGTCAAATATTGACAAGAATAATATTAGTGTACAGTGCCACCATCTTATCTGTTCAGCTGACAGAGTCGCTAGTCTACTGAACAGCCGCGTTTGAATCTAGATTTGTACTTGTCGGACTTACTTCCTGTTTTGTCTACCTGAATAGATAAGTTGGTGACACTGTACCCTAATATTACTCTTGTCAATATTTGACATGCGAATGAAATAGTAAACCAGCTGCCTTAGATTATATTAGATATTTTTTATTGCACACCATGAAATAAATACAAATAAAAAAATAACAATGTAAATCTATGGATACAATTGGCGGTCTTATCGCTACATAGCGATCTCTACCAGACAACCTTTGCATGTAATGAACTGTGTGGACATTACCTGGGGTGTAATCGTGTACCTAACATACTACATGTAGATACATACTCTCTCTCTATCTCTCTTCCCAGCTATGTATCCCACATGGTGGTGGGGTCAGCTTTCCTGGTCGTTCTTCTCCACTTCGCTCTATCCTCGACGTCGTTATCAGAAACTTGGCACTCTCTCATGTCTTTTGACACTACATCTCTCCACCTTGTCTTGGGTCTACCTCTAGATGTTCGACCGGGGATGGAAAGTTGTAGTGCCAAATTCCCTAGGTAGTCAGGTGGCCTCCCCTTCACGTGACTGTACCATCGCAGCCGACTCTCCTGCATCTTGTCAGCGATGTCGCACATATGTACATACATACTAATGATATAAAAAAATTACATAAATTAATGAACTTAACCTTGAATCTAATAAAAATCTCAATCCAATTTAAACGTCAATTTCAATTTGTGTCTAATACGATGTTGACATATCGTGCTACAATTAAAAATCATATCAATACAAAATCAAACTCAATTAGTTACTATCACATAGTGCATAGAATAGAGTAGGTACCAATTTGGCATCAAATAAAAAGGTAGTTTTTGGCTTGTAACGGAATAATCAATTCCAATTTTGATCGTGTTTAGATATCACTTCCCCTCAATATTGATAAAATTGGCGCTAGGATCGCATTCAAGACTGTGCAAGAGTATACCAAAAGCCACAATTCCTATATAAATTGATCGGAATCGCAGTATATAGTAAAGTCGCAGATTCTATGGCCGTGCCAACATTTAAGTTATACGTAAATAAGTACATAGGTATCTAAGTTATAACTAGTTCGCCCCGAATTGAGATCTCGCGAGTTTCCGATTAAAACAAAAAAATATTATTTGTAATCTTTGACTATCAAACTAGTGTCACAAAACAAATAGCCAAATAACTTGACCTACAGTTTCATTCGATTACAAGTAACGGGCGTTTATGTTATGTGGTTACTCTTTTTTGGGGTACAAATTGCAGTTATTCTGGATTTCAGACATTTTTTTTTTATTTAATAATACTTAGATTCACAGTTACATTACCGTATATCATACATTTATTAATATAATACTGAACTTAAACCAAATTTAATCTACATTATGTAATACTAAACTTTTATAAATTTGACGCGGCAAAGTAGCCCGCCAGTTAACTTTAATATACCTATTAAAACTAAATTTTTACAAAAACTAAAAAATTATAAGAATTAGTTTACAACAAAAAAAAGTGAGTATTACAAATTTTTAGAATATTTAAATTAATGAAGAAGTGCACCTTGAGCTGCAATGTTTGCTATATTTTTTGTTTACTTTATGTATTGTTTACTTTTGTCTATATTTGTGCCACTATACTAAATTACAGCACTGTGGGGTCACTGGTGTACCCTGTGAATTTTGTCAAAGTTTTGTTTTTATGGCTAATAACGCAAAAACTATAAATAGTTTACGAAAAATAAAAGCGGAGTCTAAATGTACTAATGAATACCTTTCATTTCACCTCCCACTTGACCAGTTAGCTTCATTTTCATTTTTTTACCCCTCTTGAATCCCAATATCTAAACAACCCCCCCAACATTTTTAGCTCATTTAGTCACACCAAAATTGTGCCATCACTACCTACATATTTAATAAATTTCACGATGATCGGATCAACGCTTCGAAAGTTATCCTCGTACAAACATGCATACACACATACAACGCCGATTTGCCCAAATTGATTTAGAGATCTCGCTTCGCTCGATCAAAAAATTGCGTTTTAATTTTCAGTTCTCCGTTTAAACTTTTGTGTCTTTTTCTGAAGTATTGTACCTATTATTTTTGGAAGACTGGCACTATAAACTTTGCTTTTCTGTTCTCAATCTAGAAACTACCAAAATTTTCTAGGAAATAAAACAGATTTATACAAATAGTCACAGGCAAAGGTCGGATAGGCACTCTACTGAACTCAAATTATATCCAGTACCCAGCAAAACATAAAATGAGATGGTCTCTGGAGTCTGTTTATTTGTTCTGTTTATTGTCCACTCCAAGACAGACTAACACGACCCTATTCCTTTGAGTATAATTAAAATGTACGTCTTCCTTTGAAAGTTTCGTTTTTCTCAAACAGGTTAACAAAATTGGCGTGAATTGAAATTAATATTATTAGTATTCGATTCTAGTGTTTATATCAGTAGATTCAGTGTGCAATGCGCGCCATAACATCTAAAGTCCATAAAGAGTCAACTGTCTTAATTTTGTTTCAAAATAATATGTTGTTAAAAGTGTTAGACCAATTTCACTATCCAGTGTATTTATTTAGAGAATCACCCATCTTACTCATGAACATGAGTTTTCATATAGTATTTTTGATAGTGTTATCCGAACATATGCGGAAAATTCCAAGATTTTTTAAAATGATCTCAAAAATGTCTAGCCTAGACGGGACTTGAACCCGCGACCTTCCTCTTGATACGAGGATGCACTACCATCTGTGCTACAAGGCAATTCACGTGTAGGTCAAAATTAGTGAGATCATTCAGAATTACGACTAAAGCGCCGTTAGCTCTATCTACAGAAAAACTTATATAGTTCTTTGTACCTGCTCAATGCCGAACGTTGCAGTTCAGTACATTGACAGGAGATGTCGCGTTGCTTATTTCAAATAGTATTTTTATTTATAGTGTTATCCGAACACATGCGGAAAATTCCAAGATTTTTTAAAGTCATCTCAAAAATTTCAAGCCTAGACGAGACTTGATGACTAGACGGGGATGAGTTTTCATTTTAAAATTTCCTATTTCTGTTAAAAATTTAAGCTATACTCAACCCACTAGCAGATTATCCCTATTCATTCCATATACAACATTTAGACCGCAAGCACATTTAGAGAAAGACTGAGACGAGACCAAAGCACTGCAACCTCGTTTATAACGGCACACGCCATTCACCATTAATACATAACGCGGTACAATCTCAGTGCAGCGAAACTGCCCTTTACTGACCGAGAACAATCGATACCTCACCAACTATTATTTATTCCGTGCCCTTACTTGGTAATTTACGGCACTCGAGTTTTACGCTCCTGAATTTTCTATCGCGCCAAGTGAGGGCAATCTCGCCTGGAGTGCAATGTGATAGCCGACTATTTCTCAGTGGCCGAGTTTCTAGTAAAATGCAGCCGTAGCAAATGGTTTGATTTTCAGACATTATTGGTCTATCGACAGGAAATTGTACTGACTTGTCAATTTTCTATTGCTCGGCTAAATTGTTGGTAATCCTGATTTATTCCTTACTTATGGCTCTCCCTTCCGATGCATTTGCCAATCTTTACCTTCACCACGTTTAAAATACGTATAGATTGTTTCAATTCTAATAAACCAAAACATATATCTATCATCTGCCATCTGCTTCCTAGAAAAGTAGGCAGAGGTCACAGATCTCAATTTGCTACGAACCTAAAATTTTACTAAAATGTTAGGTATGCATAAATATGTCGCGGGTGGCAAAATGATAAGTTAATTTAATTATTGTTGCACGTTCCGCATATTATTATTTTTAATTGTCAATTAAGTCGTTAAAATAGCAATAACATCTGTAAACAGAACAATAAATTTATGCTAAGTGCGATGTTATTGTTGCTTTTTGCAAATAATGAACACAAACCTAATTTTCAACAAGTTTGATAGTATATTGTAATGTTACAACATACATATTTTATGTTTTTGATTTTAATGTATCTACGGCCAAGGAAATATTTGTTTTATTTTAAACTGTTAATCGACTGTTAAGGAGAGCTCTAGCATAGAATCAATTCAAGGGCTAACAGAATTTGAACTCGCCACCTTAGCTTTAATAAATAAATAATAAATATTGCTGGACATTTCACACAGCGCTATCTAACCCCAAACTAAGCAGAGCTTGTATTATGGGAACCAGATAACTGATAGAATACTTATATACTTTTTTTTAGTAAATACATACTTATAATATATAAAAAAAAACATCTAGACCCGGAATAAATATCTGTAGATCACGCAAACATTTGTTCCGCGGCGGGAATCGAACCCGCTACCTCCTGCGTCTCAGCCGGCTAATCGCCGACTGCGCCACGGAGGTAGTCAAATGTAGGTAGTTAATGATCAATATACAGAAACTTTATTATCTTTATTTCATGTTAATCACCTAAAATAACTGTCTTTGTGTTTATTCAATGGAATCATCGAATTTCGTTGACCAAAATGGTTCATAATGTGAACACTTATTTTCGCTTTACCATCCTTAAATTTTAAGCCGACCGAATGAGAACCTAAAAGAAGGAAATTAATAAAAATTGCTTATTTCGCTCATAAAGGTTACAAATAAATTGTATGTATATAATAAGAAAAGGTATGTACATAATAGGTATGTAGGTGCGACGACAAGATGGCACTCTGCGAGTGAGGAAGAATCGGGAGGTAGCGAAACTGGTGGCCGAGCCCAAAATCATAGGCGAAATAAAATCTCATCGATTACGCGGGCTCGGCCACGTTGAGCGAATGGGGGACGATGGTGCTGCCAAACGTGCCTACCTAGGACCTCGCGCTCTTCAAGTGTCAGACTGGCAAGAGGTGGCGCAGAATAAGGACCGTGTCGGAGGACAAGACCCGCTTCGGGGTTGATGCGCCAGGATAGTAAGTAAGTAGTATGTACATAATAAAAATGGTATGTATATAATATGAAATGGTATGTATATAATAAGAAATGGTATGTATATAATAAAAAATGGTATGTATTTAATAAGAAATGGTATGTATATAATAAGAAATGGTATGTATGTATGTAATAAGAAATGGTACGTATTTAATATGAAATTGTACGTATTTAATAATAAATGGTATGTATTTAATAAGAACTGGTATAGCTATGTTTTTTCATTTATTTATCAAAGCCAAAGTAAATTCAAATTCATAAGGTTATTTATACAAGTCGTACCATAAGTAAGGTAAGTAAACGGAAATTTAACAGGAAACATTTTCATTTAAAATTTTAGTATTGAACTGAATATTGTTCTTTTTAATAGCAAAATAACAATTTTCCGTTCAAAAGCACATCGCGAAGGAAAAGCTATCTTAGAAGGAATTTACACAATACGCCGTCAATCTTTCCGCCTCACTTACAAAGCTTAGGGTTGGTACGAGTATAGTCAGAGTTGGCTGCAAAAAACGCAATGAATTTTTACCTACAGTCCTTGCGATCGCCTTCACGGGGCCACTTATACTCCTTATGAATTAAAGAGTGGGAGAGGTGAGACCCCTATCATTTCTTATTCTTCGTACATTTCATTAAATTCTTATTTTATTGCATAAGGAAATCTATTCCGCTGTAAGTTGCATTTTTTATGCTGAGTACGCTGAACTGTGCTCCACTTGATGGAGCATAATGATGCAATATTGTGTATAATTGTCGCAGGCATTTTGTGTGAATCCGCCGTTTACATAGGGCGTTGTAAGTTTAGAAACACTCGCTGTTATGCCGAAGGCAAAATGTATATTGCCGTGGCATTATATAATATACCTAAACATTAGATTGACGATTTAAAGGCCAACATAAGGCCAACATAAAGCCACTGCAAATTCACTTTTAATTAAAAAAAAATTGTTAAAAAAAAACTTATCCACATACTGCCATACGGTGTGTCTGTTGCCGCTACGTTAAAATATAATATATGTATATATTTATTTAAAATAAATTCTGATTTTTCCAAACTGTGTTTTCTTCATGGTCACCCCAAAACTACAACCAACGTTGAAATTATAACAATTGAAAGAGTTGTCATTTTGCCTCCGGCATATTACATGACAGCGAGCGTTGTTAAACTGATGATATATATTATATATACATACACATTGACGACCTCTGGGGCGCAAAGGGTGAATAGTCGGCTGAGACGCAGGAGGTTGCGGGATTGATTCCCGCTGCAGGACAAATGTTTGAATGGTCTACAGATATTTTGTCCGGGTTTGGGTATTTTTTATATATATATTATACGATAAGATAAGATAACTCTTTATTGTACACCAAAGTAAAATACACAACATAATTCTTGCAAATAGATTTATTATTTAGTACAATGGGCGGTCTTATCGCTAAAGCGATATCTTCCAGACAACCTTTGTATGGACAGGATTATAATGTATCACATGACGTTGGTGCATCTATATACAATTATAAACATACCTACATACTATAAACCTAAAATACTAGTATTAACACAAATTTAATTTTAATGCAATAGGCAACTATTAAAATGGTTACGATGAATTAACAAGCAGCTACAACTTCAACACAGGGCCAGGTAATGGGTGAGCACTTTTGTTATAGAATTACTAATAGACTTGGATGTTCTTATAGAGAGGGGCAAAGCGAATTATAAGTATATATTTACAAAAAAATGTATGAAGTATTCTATCAGTTATCTGGTTCTCATAGTACAAGCTTTTCTTAGTTTGGGGCTAAATAGCGCTGTGTGAAATTTCCAGCATTATTATTATATTCACTGTTTTCTGTGATATAGCTAATATGGTCAACTAAATGAGGACTACTCTTTTATTAAAAAACCAGGTATTACAGAAGTCTCTTAAAAACTTTTCTAATGTGAAACATTTACAGGCGCGCCTTGGGGGTAAGACCGACTCGTATATAAATAAATAAATAAAATAATATACATTTATTTCAAGCAATTATGTAGCTTATGTAGGAAAGCGCACAATGCAATAGGTGAGCTAAGGTTTATACAGGGTTTTTGAGGGCATGCCTGTGACAGCAATGTCTGGTGTACGGGCAGTCTACTCTGCCGGCTATCATTGCCAAGACGGTGTTGGCGCTGGCCCGCAGCCTGTGCACCAGGGACGCGGCTCGCTTGCGCATGACAGTATGGAAACAGTCGACCCGCACCGCCGCGAACATCCCTGATGCACTGCAGTAGCGGGGCAGCCCCAGCACCGCCCTGAGTGCATTGTTATACCGGACGCGGAGTGTGCTGTACGCTGCCTGCGTATACTTCGCCCACAGGCTGCACGAGTACAGTGAGGTACAGTACGCCCGAAATAAAGTCAGCTTAAATGCTATCACGCCGTGATGCCATGCGTACAGTACCGTTAGGGTTAGATTTATTATTATTATTTCATTTAAATTGTTTAGGGTCATATGTCGCGTATCAATAATTCTTAAAAGTCAAGAACGGTAAAAGAATTGTTTGCCGTCACGAGTATTTAAACAGCGTATGATAAGATAAGGTAAGATGATAAACAGTTTTCCGTGAATTCTTCTACCGTTTAATTCACATCTACCGGGAATCCCGCGGTGGCTACATTTTTTATACTTTCGAGTATAACGATTGATTTGTCGTCTTTCGGGTATCAGAGGTAAATGATATATCAGCCATTATGGAAAGTTCAAAAACTCATTATTAATGATCGGCGTAGGTAGTGCTATTCACGGGAATTAGTGACCGTTAACTTAACATGGATATGCCTTCTAAATCCCGGGAAATATATATTTTTATTTTATTTTTCAGGTTTTTTTTGGAATTCGTATTTTACATAAAAAGTAACTATTTAGCTTTATGCAAATACATGTTGTATTGGTCACTAAAGTCATCCATTTCGATCACGCTTTTGTAGCTTATCGCGGGTGAGGTGAGGACTCGGTTTCACTATACGCACACATTTGCAGCGAGTACATACACAATACAATATATGTGACAATATATTCAGAAAATATTCCCGAGAATCGGGAAATAAATCCCGGGGCTTATCCATATTAACTTATCATTCAGGTACATTGACCTAAAATAGCACTACCTACGTCGATCCCTACTCATAATCATCGTAATTAATCAGCTATCGGACTTCTACTGCTGAGCATAGACATTTCCTATAGATTTCCAGAGCGACCGATTTTGTACGGTCTACAGCCAACTATCAAAACATACCTACATAGATTCTTGGTAAATTTATTACGCAGCTAATAAATATTTGTACAACAAACCTACCTACATCAATTTTGTGGATAATTATTTGGTTATCAGGAATCAATGAGCAGCAAAATTGTTTGATCAAATAACAAACAAATTTTTGCTATTATACCCATAATAAAGTTTAATAATTGAATGCCGAAATAATGGTGAATAGGCTATTATTTCCTTTGTTGATAATTAAAAATTCTAACGTTTCATGGAATTTTGTAAAAAAGAGAACCATTTATTTTGTACAATGTAGGTTAATATCTACGTATTTATTTTAAATATGGGTGGTTTATACAATTCAAGTGTTTCCTAATAAAAATGTTGTTTTTTTCTGTTTCTCTAAAGTATCGAACTAGTTACATCTAGATAATGGTTTTCTAGACAGTGGTTTTCATTTGGGTTCTACGTTGTTGATGCGCACAGCTAAGATATGGAACATTTTGTCGTCCTCTGTTTTTCCTGAAGAATACAATCCGGGCCTTTCTTCTAGATCTTCGAGCTTCATCTTAGATCACATCATCGCTTATCATCGGGTGAGATTGTGGTCAAACGAAGATCTATACAGAATAAAAAATATTGTTAACTAGTTAATGGTAGGTGTATTTAGTAACATAATTGCAAGCAAAGGTAAAAAACGTCCAAGTGCGAGTCGGACTCGCCCATTAAGGGTTCCGTAGCAGCAAGTAACATAATATAAAAGTTTTTGTAGCTCGTTGTAACTTTTTTATATTTAAGTTGATTGAATGAAAGGTAAAATGCGGTTTACGATTTATGACGTATTAAAATAACTACTAACTAGATCTCGTTCAAACCAATTTTCGGTGGAAGTCTGCATGGTAATGTACATCATATATTTTTTTTAGTTTTATCATTCTCTTATTTTAGATGTTACAGGAGGGGGACACACATTTTACCATTTTGGAAGTGTCTCTCGCACAAACTATTCGGTTTAGAAAAAAAATTATATTAGAAACCTCAATATCATTTTTGAAGACCTATCCATAGATACTCCACACGTATGGGTTTGATGAAAAAAAAATGAGTTTCAGTTATAAGTATAGGGAACCCCCAAAATTTATTGTTTTTTTTACTATTTTTGTGTAAAAATCTTAATGCGGTTCACTGAATACATCTAGGGCGAAGGGGGGCACTTAGATACATGGGGCACATTTATACAGTACCAATATTTGAAAACAGAGAAACGTTATGAAGTACGGCACATCACTAAAACACTCAAAGATATGCACAATAATGACAGTTGTAACGACGTTCCCCACCAGTTCGCCATTAGCCATCAACGGCTATGGTTATGTCCGCGCTGCCGCCCACTAAAAAATTATCGGAAATGTGAAGGTGTCTCAGCGCCGTCTTAATAGCTGTTTTTGTTTTTTTTTATTTTACCAAAGGTAAGTGATTATATTGAAAAGCAATCTTATATATGTTTTTAAGTATGTTATTAATAAACAAGTCAATAAATTAGTTGTTTGTGAAAAAAGTCGGCTGGGGCACTTTGATTCAGTAAGATGCGGGGTACAAAGATACGTATCAATCTGCCCCTTCAGTGTATAATTCTACCCTGTTAGTGAATTAATGTGCCCCCGTCATGAATATATAATGTTTTTTTTCATATTTTTTCTAGATAATGGCCCGCACCTATATACCTAAGACTGATAGAACGAATAGAGATATAAACGAACACAGCATAAAGGATGCTATACGCGAAGTACTGTCGAAGACTTCATCTATACGCAAGGTGGCTGACAAGTATGGCATCAAAGCTACAACTCTACGGCATCGCATAGAGAAGTCCAGAAAACCATTTGAAGCAACCGGAACGTCATCAAAGAAACAAGCACTATCATCTTCATAACAAGCAGCACCGTCTTCATCACAACCGGCACTGTCTTCATCACAAGCAGCACTGCCTTCATCACAAGCAGCACTGTCTATGGAGATCGCACATCCAGCATCGTCTTCATCACACGCTGCTACTGCAGCACCTTCATCAAATGTGTCTGTTAACATCTACAGTTCCTTTATAACTGTTTTTATGATGAGTATTGTTATTGTGAAAATCTATAAAAGTTTGTGATGTTTCTAAATACCTAGATATTTTAAGAAAAACATTTAATATATATCAGTTTATTTTGATAGGAGGTTAAATTATGTTTTTGCTAACTATGTTCAATTTTGATGTCTGATTTCTCATTAACTAACTAATTAGATGATAATAGATGCCGTGGGGCGCCGGCAATAGAATGTTGCCCCTCCGCTCTTGCCCGTGGATGCAGTAGGAGTCTGCTAAGGGATACCTCCGAAAGATGGGCAGCAGCGTCTTTTCGTGTTTCAACACCTATACTGCGCTCGCCAACCCGCCTGCCAAGCGTGGCGAGTATGGCAACAACCCCTCATGGATTTACAACATAAAACCAGGCCCCGAGTCCCCGGCGGCCCCACTAATCCTGGCTACGGTAGCAGTCACGGTAACGGCGGGGCCAGGGGTGCTAAGAATCTCCGGGAGACGATCGGCTACCAAACCCTACGACGACCACTGGCCCTGGTAACACACAACATCCGCACTTTGAGGACAGACGAAAAGATTATTGAGCTGGAAGAAGAAATTAGTAGATTACACTGGGGCATTTTGGGGTTATCAGAAGTCCGTAGAGAGGGCGAGGACACGATATCCCTTAAGTCTGGTAATCTACTATACTACCGGGAGGGCGACCAACAGTCCCAAGGTGGTGTTGGGTTTCTCGTTCACAAGTCACTCATCAACAACATTATCACCATCGACAGTGTGTCGAGTAGGGTCGCGTACCTGACACTCAGAATATCTAAGCGATATTCGCTGAAGGTCGTTCAGGTATATGCGCCGACCTCTTCACACCCAGATGAAGAAGTAGAGTCTATGTATGAGGACATCAGTAGAGCCATACATACGAACAAAACTCACTTTATTGTTGTTATGGGGGACTTCAATGCAAAGCTAGGCATGAGAAGCGATGATGAGTTGAGAGTGGGGCAATTTGGATATGGGCAACGGAACCCCAGAGGACAGAGGCTGGCCGACTTTCTGGAGAAAGAAGGACTCTTTATGATGAATTCTTTTTTCCAGAAGCCGCCTCACAGGAAATGGACCTGGATGAGTCCCAACGGTTCCACGAGAAATGAGATTGATTTCATCTTGACCAACAAGAAACGGATATTCAATGATGTCTCTGTGATTCACAGGGTGAAAACCGGCAGTGATCACCGAATTGTTAGAGCCACATTGAATATGAACGTTAAACTTGAAAGGTTCCGTTTGATGAAATCTACGCTCCGACCCACTCGCGCACATATCCAAAACCTCGAGAGCTTTCAACTCGAACTTGCAAATCGCTTTCACTGTCTAGAAGTAGATGCATCAGTGGACGAGATCAATAACAGGTTCGTAGAAACCGTCCATACGGTGGGGTCCCAGTTCTTTAAGACCCCCCGTACCAATAGACCTCAGAAACTCTCTGATGACACCCTTAACCTCATGGCTGAACGACGTTCTTTGCAACTGCAGTCTCCCGATGATGCTCAGTCACATAGGCAGCTCAATAGAAAGATTTGGAAATCCTTGCGGCACGATATTCGTACCTTTAATACATCTCGTATTAAAGATACGATAGAGCGGAATAAAGGCTCCAAAGTGTTCGCGAGAGATAATTATATTGGGCAGAGCCGCATGACGAAGCTGAAGAGGGAAGATGGCAGCATAACGTCAAGTAAAGCGGAAGTGTTAAGGGAAGTCGAAAGGTTCTATGGACGGCTCTACGATTCGGTCACTAAACCTGTTTGCAGTGCGGCCAACGACCCAAGAGCCAAACTGACCCGACATTATACCGAAGATATTCCGGACATCAGCCTGTATGAGATCAGGATGGCCTTAAAGCAGCTTAAGAACGACAAGGCGCCGGGTGAGGACGGAATCACTTCAGAGCTTCTGAAAGCGGGTGGATCACCGGTACTTAAAGTCCTTCAGAAGCTTTTTAATTCCGCCTTGCTTGAAGGTACGACGCCAAAAGCATGGAACGGGGGCGTGGTGGTTCTGTTCTTCAAGAAAGGTGACAACACCTTGCTTAAGAATTACAGACCCATCTCGCTTTTGAGCCATGTTTATAAGCTGTTTTCGAGGGTCATCGCGAACCGTCTCGAACGCAGGTTTGATGACTTCCAGCCTTCCGAACAAGCCGGGTTCCGTAAAGGCTACAGTACCATTAGACCACATACATACGCTGCGGCAAGTCATACAGAAGACCGAAGAGTATAACTTGCCGCTATGTCTCGCGTTTGTGGACTATGAGAAAGCCTTCGATTCGATCGAAACATGGGCAGTGCTTGAGTCTCTCCAACGATGCCGTATTGACTATCGGTACATCGAAGTGTTGAAGTGTTTGTATAAAAACGCCACTATGTCAGTCCGAGTACATGAACAGAGCTCGAAGGCGATTCCCTTAAAAAGAGGCGTAAGACAGGGAGATGTAATTTCTCCGAAACTGTTTACGACCGCATTGGAAGATGCCTTCAAGCTTCTGGAATGGAAAGGACTGGGCATCAATATTAACGGCGAATACATCACTCACCTTCGGTTTGCCGACGATATTGTGGTCATGGCAAAGTCGATGGAAGAGCTCAGCACGATGCTCGAAGGCCTCAATCGAGTCTCCAAACGGGTAGGACTTAAAATGAACATGGACAAGACGAAAATCATGTCGAATGTCCATGTCGTCCCTGCCCCAGTTATGGTTGAGAACTCGGCTCTTGAAGTTGTCGACGCGTATGTATACCTAGGACAAACAGTCCAATTAGGTAGGTCCAATTTTGAGAAAGAGGTCAATCATCGAATCCAACTCGGATGGGCAGCGTTTGGGAAACTTCGCAACGTCTTTTAGTCCAACATACCTCAGTGCCTTAAGACGAAAGTCTACAATCAGTGTGTGTTACCAGTGATGACATATGGAACCGAGACGTGGTCATTCACTATTGGCCTTATGAATAAGCTCAGAGTCGCTCAACGAGCTATGGAGAGGGCTATGCTCGGGGTTTCTCTACGGGATCGAATCAGAAATGAGGAGATACGTAGGAGAACTCAAGTCACCGACATAGCCCGACGGATTAGCACGTTGAAGTGGCAATGGGCAGGCCATATAGCGCGCAGAACAGATGGCCGATGGGGCCGAAAGGTTCTCGAGTGGAGACCACGGACCGGCAAGCGCAGCGTAGGACGTCCACCCACAAGATGGGCAGACGACTTGGTAAGGACCGCAGGTCGGCGTTAGATGCAGGCCGCTTCCAACCGCAGTTCCTGGAGATCAATGAGGGAGGCCTTTGTCCAGCAGTGGACGTCTTACGGCTGATATGATGATGATGATATGATGAACTAATTAGATAACTAAGAAAGAAACAAAGTTCAGTTTTGTGATAACATCGTTTTATTTGTTTGTTTAATTTTTAGAATAAAACTTGAGACTGATGGGTGATTTTAACATATACATACATGCTTGTTTTTTATTTCTAATTTTAAGCAATGAAACAGTTCAGATATCGATATATCTTGCAGTTATTATGGATTTTAACTTAGCATCAAACTGCCCCATCCTATGTATCAAAGTACCCCTTAAGTGCGGCAGAATGATGCAAAACTGTTTTTTACTAAAGTTAATATATCTTAATACCTGATCATTTTAAGCGAGTCTGTCGTTGAAAAACTTGTTTCAAATTGAAACTGACATATTAACCAATGCACACGTTAGAAAAAATATTCAAATATGACGCTTATAGTCCAGTAAAAATGTTTAAATTTTTGTGTATCAATATGCCCCCCTCCCCCTACTTATCACGTTTCAATCTTATCACGTTTATATAGTGATATAGTTCTTATAGTTTCGGAAAAAAGTGGCTGTGACATACGGACGGAGAGACAGACAGACTTGACGAATCCATAAGGGTTCCATTTTTTGCCATTTGGCTACGGAACCCTAAAAATGAATGAATGTAACTTATAAAAATAAATGAATGTAACTTTGATTCTTCCAGTTACCAATCGAAAACTCGATCATCATCATCTCAGCCACAGGCCGTCCACTGCTGAACATAGACATATTTCCAGAGCGACCGATCTTGTGCAGCCTGCTCACAATGGCTCCCAGCAACCTTTATCAGGTCGTCTTTCCATCTAGTCCTACGCTGCGGTTTCCAGGGTGTGGTTTCCGCTCTAGACCCTTTCTGTCTCAACGGCCGTCAGTTCTTTGAGCCATGTACTCCGCCCACTGCCACTTCAACTTGCTAATTCTCTTCGGTCTCTTTGACGTTGGTTTGTCTTACACCAAGCATAGCCCTCTCCACAGCACGCTGTTGGCACATGCCAAAATCCAAACACATTTGAGCCTTTCACTAATTTATTTGTAAGTTTTACGTTTCACATCACGTGAAACCCCCTTTTTTCCATCTTATTCTCCCCAGGACTTCCATTGGCGTCTTGGTCACACATTTTGCTCCCTCTCCTGTTCTTTTTTTACAATCAACCCACCGTGCGATTCACGCGCCACAGACCCAAAATATAATCTGCCGCGTGTATAGCACGACCGACCGGAACGGAACTCCAAAAAACGAACTTCAACATATAAAAACGTTCAACTTTACAAATAACATTATTAATTTTAAAAATAATTTTAGGCTCCTCATAGCATTACATAAAATTTATTTGTTTTAAATAACTCGCGATAAACAATATCGAATCGGATCGGGTTGGAAGTCATGACACAAATTTAATAACGTTAAATGCTTATTTTGAACACCGAATAACATAGATATTCATAATCAATATTATATTATTTTATTTACCCTTACAATGCTGAGCGACCTCGAGCCCTCTCATGTATTCCATCAAAGGAAGAAAAATAAGGTAAATACAACGAATATTCCTTAAAAATAACTTGCTCAATATCATCTCTACTTCATAAAAAGACAATAGAAAAAGTGAAACAGAGGTAAAAGGCTGTGAGACTGCGAAGATACAAGTAATAGAGGATGTTGGTCGTTTTATTTGGCAGTTCTGTTTTGTTGCTCGCTATACCTACTTTATTTTATCTTATAGACGAAGTAGAACAAAGGCCGTATTATTCATGAAAGCTACGCACTGATGGAGTAGTGCAAGGGCTTTTCAATCGTGAGCGCTTTGGTTTTTGATTTGAATCCGGTGACTCACATGATTATGCCACCACTCTTGGAAGTTTACTCCGACGTTATTATTTCAAATTTTTAAAGATAATCTGGCTCGATACCTGATGCGTAAATGTGACTTACGTCCCTAGGACCGTAAATATATTTTAAAATAGATTGAGGCTCATTGCATTCATATTTTACTAAAAAAATACAATGCCAAATCCTTATTTCTATCTAAAATAAAAGAGGTTACATGCATATTATGCTTTGATGAAATACAGCCTCCGTGATAAATACTTATTTCTATCACATAAAAGAGGCCGTAGTTTAATAACAAAAAAAAACGAGTGTGCTTTAGACCACACGACTGAAGTAAAACTTCTGCTGCTGCCTGCCATCTATTGTGGAATAGCAGAACTTTTTCGTAAATCGAAGCTTGTTTTAACTGTAGCAAAATTAACTCTAGTATACAGCACGAAGAGGTGTTTTTTTATGCAGTTAGTTCACTTTAGGCTAATTTGGGATAGGAAATATACGACATGTCAATGGGCTATGAGAGAAAAAGAGGAAGAAAATGTGTGCTCGCACCTCTCTCTCTTGCCCCTACAGTAATATACGAAACGTAACTCTCTTTATTTCTATCTTCACTAACTTATATCTCCCTCTCAACTTCGGAACGAATTCACCAGCTTACTCCCCAATTTAAGCGTGCGTAGTGAAATTTTACTTCAAAAAACAAATGGATACGTCATAATTCATAATAATTCATAATTCTTTATTGATCGTGAACCTAGTTACATAATTGGTGGTTGAACTTATAATAAAGAACTATTCTAGGTTCTGCTACTTAAGCGTACATACATCTACATAACAATTACACAATATTTATCATAATAATACATATTTTTTTTCTTAATAAGATTAATACAGTTCAGAATCACATGAAATAAGTAGAGCAAACAGTTATTAAAAGTTGATGAATAAATGACAAAAGAGTTGCTTATTTAAGAATTACAATAATAATTAATAATAATAATTATGTCAAAATGGATATGTCAATGAATTGAAAGTCATCTCAATAATAATATATTTATATAAATGAATGTTAAATAATATTTTGGTCATTAAGAAATTCTTTTACAGTGTAGTATGCTTTTCTAACTAGAACATCAATCTGCTCTTGAATTCATTATTGGAGAGCAAGCGAACAGACTTTGGAATTTTGTTGTAAATAGTAGGAGCCATACAGAACACACTGCTGCGTAGCTATTGCGTTTTACATGGTACATTATGTAGTTTACCTTCTAAGCGGCTTCCAACTGCAAACACTTCAAATAGTTCGAGGTTACTTTTTACAAAAATCGATACTTCATGAATGTAAATTGCTGGAAGTGTAAGTATTTTAAGTTGGATAAAATGATACTTACAAGTATCTCGTCGACCTAGCCCACACATTGTTCTTACGCAGCTTTTATGAGCCCTAAAAGCTCTAAGATTTTCCATCGAGTTCCCCCAGAAAATAGTTCCGTATCGCTAGATCGACGATACATAATCACGATAGGCAGTAAGTAGAGTGGATGTATTTGATACTTAACTTAAAAAGAGCATATGAAAATTGTTTTAATCGTTTACACACATTATCAATATGTGTTTTCCAATTTAATTTATTGTCAATTGTAAGTCCCAAAAATGCTGTTATGTCTACTTTATTAACTTTAGTGCCAAGGTAGCTAATGTCAATGTCAAAATTTGAATTATTATGTTTAAAATTCATGAGAAATGTTTTAGTCAAATTTCTATTCAAATTATTTGTCGATAGCCAATTGATAAAAGATGTCAAAGTAGAATTAATGTCAAATTGAAAATTATAAGATAAGATAACTCTTTATTGTACACCAAAGTAAAATACAGAACATAATTCTTACAAATAGATTTAGTACAATTGGCGGTCTTATCGCTAAAAACAATCTCTTCCAGACAACCTTTGTATGGACAGGATCAAAATGTAACACATGACGGCGGTGCATCTATATAAATTTAAAAAGATATCTACATACTATAAACCTAAATTACCAGTAATAACACAAATTTAATTTAAATAAGCAACTCTATAAATGGTTATGATGAATTAACAAGCAGCTACAACTTCAACACAAGGACAGATAATTCAATTCAATTCATTTATTAAACTTTTTTTTAAATGAAAAAGATCCATAATTGTTAGTAAAATAATAATGAACATGTCAAATAGTACAAGTGCAATTTTACGAATCTATAAGAAACAAAAATAATAAAAGTAAGTATGTGAGCATCTAGTGCAGGTACTGCGCATGTACCTTACAACAATGGTTTAGATGCTCACAGTCGAACCTGTTTGAGAACGCATTCAGTATACCGTTGGAGCTGGCCCGAATTCTGCGCCCCAGGGATGTGTACCGCTTGCGCATTGTGCTGTAAAAACAGTCCACTCGCGCCTCGGCAAACATCCCCGACGCGCTGCAGAACCGGCGCTGCTCCACCAGCACCCTGAACGCGTTGTTATACTGTACGCGTAGGGCATTGTACTGTTTTTGCGTATAACTAACCCACAGGCTGATGGGTGTGCACTTTTGTTTTAAAATTACTAATAGACTTGGATGTTCTTATAGAGAGGGGCAAAGCGTTCCACAATCGTACGGCTGTTACAGTGAAGGATCGACTATAAAACTCTGTCGTATGGACAGGAGTTTTAAGTTGGAGGGAATCTGAAGAACGCAAATTGCGATCATTAGCCTGGTGGAGAAACGCAAAACGCTCCTTAAGATAGAAGGGAGAAGAAGGGTTAAAAAGGATGTTATACAAAATTATGTGTTTTATCATTAATAAATAAAATAGTACTGTCATCGGCGAATAGAGCCATAGCGTTATTAGTTATCTGAGGCAAGTCATTTATATAAATTAAGAATAAGAGTGGTCCTAGAACGCTTCCTTGGGGAACACCATGGGGTACTATTTTTGCAAATTCATATGTAGTTTTGATGTGTGTTTTAGGACATATTTTACTAACCTGGGTCACTTGAGTTCTATTACTAAGGTAAGACTTTATTAGTTTATTTGCCGTCCCTCTGATACCATAAATGTAAAGTTTATGCAGTAGAATATTATGTTTAACGTGGTCAAACGCCTTGGTCATATCCATATACAGGGCGTCCCACGACTATGCCACATGGAGGGAAAGTACCTTGAATATTGTAGATGGAACATTTTACTGAAATAAGACATTATTTTAATATAAAAACAATTTAAACTGCATTCATAGATTTTTAAATAATTACATGGTTGAACCGGGAATCGAACACGCTACACGAGAAAAAATTTTAACCTGTAGTTTTATCATGCCGATCGAAAGGCTTTGTCATAAGGATTATTTCTTGCTAAATAACATAGTGGCAGAAATAAAAGGAAGACCATGAATTTTAACATTTTTATTCAAAATTAAAAACATGAACTAAAAACATGAATTCAAAATTAATCAATTTAATTTATCAAATGCTCAAAATTCGTCCCATTCTGTTGAATACAAAGTCGCACTCTTTTGATTATTTCGCTCCCTGTCGATTTTTTGATCATGTGTGGTGGATATTTAGAATAATACGTCTAAGTTCTGCTTGTAGCTCGTGAACACTTTCATACTGGTTCTTGTAAACGAAATTTTTTACATAACCCCATAAAAAAATTATTCAGAAAATACTGATCCTCTAAGATGAGCCTCTCGATTTCTTGGCAGAAAATAAGTCGTCTTTCAGCATCACCCGGCCGTAATTTTTGTACTTATCGCCCTTCAACGTTACGTTTGAATTTATATTTTTTCAGTACACGGTGTATTTTTCTTTTCAAAATTCCGATTTCTTCTTCACCTTCCCTCACTGAACTTTTAGGATTTTTGATACTTTTAGGAGTATATCAAAGTGTCGAGTTCATCGCCAGTGTTTGTCATTTGGTGCTGCGGTTGTGGTAAGCGATGATCGAAACGTCCCAAATTTATCAGATTATCTACCAACCGTTTCATAATAAATGGAGATGGTGTATTTCTATCACTATATCTTTCGCGGTACCATTGTAAAGCTAATGTTATGTTTTTGTGGTTCAAAAAGTAATGCTTCCGAAATCGAAATTATTTTGATACGCCATGGTTATGTAACAAATTCACAATACAATGCAAAATCCAAAAATGAAAAACACAGACACAAAAGAATAAAAGTTTGAAAATGGACAATTATTTCTTTATAATCAGCCAGCCGCATTGCTTGCTCGCAGTTGTATGTCCTTACGGCAATGTCAGCATTTCATTTTTCTGAACAAAATTACACAGCAAATGTTAAAATTCATGGTCTTCCTTTTATTTCTGACACTATGTTATTTACCAAAAAATAATCCTTATGATGAAACCTTTCGATCGGTATGATAACGCTACAGGGTATTTTTTTTCGTGTAGCGGGTTCGATTCCCGGTTCAACTATGTAATTATTTAAAAATCTATGAATTCAGTTTAGATTGTTTTTTAAATTTAAATAATGTTTTCTTTCAGTAAAATGTTCCATCTACAATATTCAAGGTATTTTCCCTCCATGTGGCATAACCGTGGGACGCCCTATATAGAGCCATGGCCGTCTTGTTTTTATCTCTATTTGACATTATCTAATACAAAAAATCATAAATTACTTTATTGATAGACCGGCCCTGTCTAAATCCATACTGGTAATTACTAAACATATTATTATTTTCTAAGTAGTTGTAAAGCTTTTTATAAATATTTTTTTCTATTATCTTGGAAAATACTGGAATTAGTGCTATCGGTCTGTAGTTACCCACTTCATCTCGTGATCCTTTTTCATGTAAAGGCTTTATTATTGTTAGTTTAAGCGTATTAGGAAATATACCTTGTTCTAAACAGTTATTTATAATGTGGCACAGTATAAGTGATATATACAAAGCTGTCTCTTTAATAATTTTTGTAGAAATTCCGTCAAACCCTACACTATTTGTATTCTTTAATTAATTTATTATATGTATAATGTCATGTGGAGTCACAGGAGTCAAAAAAATAGAACTAGAGTTATTAAAACTAATTTTAAATGGAATGTCATTATTGTGGTCTATCTGCTTATCAATGTCAATAAAATAATTATTAAATTAATTTGCCATGTCCATCGGATCAGAGATATTATTACCATTTTTATTCAATTTGTTTATATTTTCACGAAGTTGGTTGCTATTATATCTATTTATTATATTCCACGTGGCTTTTGCCTTCTTTGGCGCTCTATTTAAATATATCTATAAAAACAACATCTATTAAAATTTCGTACATGTAAAAAATGTTATATACATATACTAAAGAGGAATGTCGAATTTTCACTTAGGACAAACCTACTAATGTTTTAAAAAAAATTATAAAATTTCGTTCTGTGCTTTTGTTGTTAGTCTTATTACTTTATTTAGTCTTTTAGAGTATGCTGCTAAAGTCTCTTTATTAGAGTTATTACGACATAGTCTGTACTTCCATAACAAATTTCGATTTTTTGTAATACATAGCTTGATTCCTTTTGAAATCCACTTTGGTTTTCTCTGTGTAGGAATTTTCAACTTAACTATTGGAAAACATAAATTATAGAATAAAGTAAATGTGTCATGAAATAATTCAAATGCTAAATCAGGATCACTTGTGTTTAAGATATCTAAAAAAGATAAGTTACTGATACATTCATTATTTTTTTTACGATTATCACTGTAATTACGTGTTTTGTACTACAAGATTGTTTGGCTGGAACTCTTATTAACGGACCTAAATGCTCGAACAATGCAAGATCTACCATTTCTCCTCTAGTGCCTGAAATGTTGTGGGCTTCATTATCTATGCCTATGTTGCTCTCTGGTCGCGTTACTTGTTTAAATTGAAGTCTGAGGTTGTAATTTGATAAAAGGGTTTTGAATTATGTCGTTATTTTATTAACATTCAAAATATCTATATTGAAGTCCCCGCAAATGATAATTCTATAGTCCTTAAAAAGGGTATATTTGGAAAGCATTGCGTTTAATTTGGTAAAGAGCTCATCAATCATCAGCCTATTATCTCGAGAGGGGCGGTAAATACATATAACAATTAATTTAAGTTGCGGCAATTTTATAGCTGAACATTCAATGACCTTTGGAACAGAAAAGTCACAGATACTTTACTGGGAACGCAAAACTTTTTTTAGCATCAAACTGTTATAAAGACGATTTTAATTTACTTGTATTCGCGGTGAAAAGTTATGTGTTATGCTCGCGTGTAAGCGATACATAGCAATTGATCGCTTATGCTCGTTGTATAATAATTTACTATTTATAAATTGAAAGGAAACAAGCAAGTTCAGTTATATGCTAAACAAAAGAGGCAAGATTAAGTCGAGACAAAACCGATCATAATATGTCCAAGAGTTTAAAGATGGGAGACTGTTTTACTATGAAAACTTACACGAAATTAAGCAAAGCTTATACTAATGATTAAAACCTTGTTAAAAACACACAAACACAGTACGTGGCACACTTATTTTTGACAAACAAATTACCTACTAACTACTTATTAGGTTCCTAAATCTCAAAAATATTCGACAGGGGTACCAAACTGACTTAAGAAATCTGGGGTCATAAAAGTACAAAGCCAGGAGGCGCCGGGAAGCGTCCCAAGGGATCACTTTAAAGGAATACCGAGGTTTAAAATGAAATGTTTAAAGTATTAGATAGCTGTTTAAACATATGTAGGGTTTACGCCAAAAATGTTATATGTAATATTCTATTGGTATTTTATGGGTATACTTAAAGGTAACAAAAGAAGTTATAGAAGTTTAAGATTTGAGTCATAAAAAAAATACTTTCGATAAAAATCTTATGCAGAAACTAAAACAAATAGAACGTTTTATTCCTAATCTCTTCCGCTGTCACCAGCAGATGTTCTATTTAAATCAACCTTATCTAGAGTTTTGATCATAAAAATATTTTCCTCAATTCCACACTCGCCATCGAAATGTATTCACAGGTTTCACATCTAGAGACCCGTAAAACTGTGGGTCTGAATGAACGAGGCGAAATTTGTGTAAAGGGTCCAGTCCTTATAAAGGGTTATGTACGAATGGACCTTTCAAATTACATTGACGAAGTTTTCTCCAGGACTGGTGATCGCTGCTATTACGAAGACGGATCTACATCGTCGAAAGGCTTATTAAATAATAATAATTATTAAATTATTACCTACTACTATATTATTACTATTAAAATATTATTGTTATTATTTTAACATTCCACAGTTAGTTTAACATGCTATTAAATATATTTATATAACGTATAACATTAAATATTATACTGACATTAACATTAACTAAATTCATTATTATTATTTCCATTATAATTGCAATTAATTTTTTTTATTGTATTAATTTTTGTTGATATATTATAAGATAATTATTGATTAAAACGGGTATTTATCGCGTATTTATCGCGTAGGTACATACGCGATAAATACCCGTTTTAATCAATAATTATGTACAGTGATAGCGAAAGTTTGAAAAATACTATATTATTCGAAATTCCATAGTTATTGGGTGTCGCGTGTGTTTGCGACACGAAGGCCTCCTCCAGCTCTTTCCACTCTGCTCTGTCTGCTTTTTCAATTCATCAGACCAACGTTTCCATTGTCTTTCTCGTTTCCTTTTTGTTTGGAATCTAGGGGTGCATTCGGTTGTCTTTCGTTCATTAATTTATGTTCTCTCTCATCATGTGGCCAACCCACCTCCATTTTTAGACGCAGGAGGTAGGGGGTTCGATTCTCACTGCGGAACAAATGTTTGCATGATCTATAGATATTTGTTCCGGGTCTGGTTGTTTCTCTATGTATTATAAGTATGTATTTACAAAAAAAAAAGAATATAAGTATTCTATCAGTTATCTGGTTCCCGTAGTACAAGCTATGCTTAGTTTGGGGCTAGATAGTGCTGTGTGAAATGTCCAGCAATATTTATTTTATTTTATTT
Source organism: Philereme vetulata (assembly GCA_918857605.2). Lineage (NCBI taxonomy): Eukaryota > Metazoa > Arthropoda > Insecta > Lepidoptera > Geometridae > Philereme > Philereme vetulata. Next base: position 12,165,762 of record OU975432.1, read on the forward strand.
GAGTGTTTTGGTTTTGAGTATAGCATCTTCAATTTTTGATATTTGTCTTAAATCTACAAGTCTCTTTCTGTTTCTTTTTGTGTAACCTAGAATACTCCTTTCCATGGCTCTTTGGCGTGTAATCCGTTTTAGTTTTGTTTTTGTGTGTTTGGCCAGGTCTGGCACCCATAGGTAAGAATTGGTAATAACTATGCATGTATTGTATATTTTCCTTTCCATTGCAATTTTATTCAATTCAATTCAATGCCTTTGCATTATTAAAATATTACCTACTAGTGGTTCGCCCCGAACTGAGATCTCGTGAGCCTCAGATTTAAAAAAAAAAATTTTGTAATCTTGGACTATCAAAGTAGTGTCACGAAATATATAACCAACATACTTGACCTACAGTTTCATTTAAATTAGAGGTAACGGGAGGTCATAATTGTGGTTACTCTTTTTGGGGTACAAATTGCAGTTATTCTGGATTTCAGACTTTTGCCTATATTTGTGTCACTTAAGCTGCACACATACTAAATTAAAGCACTGTGGGGTCACTGGTGTACCCTGTGGATTTTGTCAAAGTTTAGTTTGTATTATGGCTAATAACTCAAAAACAATAAAGAATTTACGCAAAATATAAACAGAGTCTAAATGTACTAATAAATACCTTTTATTTGACATCCCACTTGACCAGATACCCTCATTTTAATTTTTTTTTACCCCTCTTGAACCCCAATATCTCTACAACCCCCACACATTTTAGCTCATTTAGTCACACCAAAATTGTGTCAACACTACCTACCTATGTATTAAATTTCACGATGATCGGATCAACGCTTCGAAAGTTATCCTCGGACAAACATACATACATACAACGCCGATTTACCCAAGTTAATTTAGAGATCTTGCTTCGCTTGTTCAATTATTAAATTATTATTTATCATGAATACAACGAGGACTTCTTTGTGTTTGATCTCACTTATTATCCGTTTTATGTCTAAGGATAATTTTAATATAACTGACCTAATTTCCAAAACAGTCTATCAGATGTAAAATTGTCTGTCTGTCGTTCTATCTTCTAATTATCTAGTTATTAAAGATAGAATATGAGAAGGGTATGTTTAATTAAACTGGTTATACCATCACATATAGCGGTGCATTTAGACAGTACGGCTTGTATGGAACAGTGGATTTTTAACTTAAATATTTTATTGTATTGAAATAAACAGAGATTTTTGTACGGAATTACGGGCCATTCCTCAAAACTTGTCAACGTCATTTATTATTAATTGCAACAGAGACTAGTAACATTTAAACGTCTTACTGTGAGTAAACTCTCGCACTCTCAGCACCATAGGTTTCCGTTTCCATCAGTTTTCCCAGGTACTATCCGTACGTATTAAATTATTATTGTAACTAGTATTTTTTTCTACGTTAATGTTCCGCTACATAGAATTCAGGCTGCGTTCAGTCGCGGCTGTTTTCTCCGCGGAAGCACCACGCCATTCGCTGACTAATAGGCAGGCCCTAGACCAACAATAATATTGAATCACCCCTTGCACTCAAACTATCAATTATTATAACGCAATAACTTTGACGGCCAAGAAGCGTCAATGTTTGCGCGTAACTAACCTCCCTAGAATAAAGTATTATATATATCACAATCGTGGTTTTGCCTGCTCTCGACATGCCACAGAGTCCAAAATTCTCTATATAGCTGGCTGGCTACATTAACGATGAACTCCATCTTATGAAGTTTTATCAGATTCACTGCCATTTTTACGAAATAAACGCACGTAATGCTAAATACAAACTAAAACTAAACATTATTGCTAAATACTCATCCTACACGCTGCAATAAAAAAATATGATGCATTAAAAATTAAACAAGTTCAAACTTTTGTTCAATCAATTGCGCAATCGTTGATGCTAACCCTAGAAGATCAAAAGTTGCTTGATAGAATGTATCGTCTAGGGCTCGCCTTAAACCACTTGCATAATGTAAACACGCATTAGCCACTGTTTGTATTCTCAACGTTTTTAGGTCGCCCCGTACATGCAATTAAAAGGTTGAGTAAAGTTTATTGAGGAAATTCCAAAGAAAGAAAATGAGAAGACAACAGTTGAAAGTGTTGATTTTATAACATTTTTTTTCTTATATATTGTAATTATGCGCGTATTAGTTGTTAAGCTATATATGATAAACTAGTGGTTCGCCCCGAACTGAGATCTCGCCAGTCTCCGATTAAAACAAAAAAATATTATTTGTAATCTTTTACTATCAAAATAGTGTTACGAATTACATAACCAGATTACATGGCCTACAGTTTCATTCAAATTATAGGTAACGGGAGTTCATGTAAGTTGGTATAACTTTTTTGGGGTATTTAGGACGACCTCCGTGGCGCAGTGGGCGTATAGCCGGCTGAGACGCAGGAGGTAGCGGGTTTGATTCCCGCCGTGGAATAAATGTTTGCATGATCTACAAATATTTGTTCCGGGTCTGGATGTTTTTCTATATATTATAAGTATGTATTTACAAAAAAAAGTATATAAGTATTCTATCAGTTATCTGGTTCCCATAGTACAAGCTCTGCTTAGTTTGGGGCTACTTAACGCTGTGTGAAATGTCTACCAATATTTATTTATTTATATTTATTTATTTGTGTCACTAAAGCTACACGCATACACACATATTTGTTACGAAACACTAATGAAGTAACATTAATTATTGATAAATCGAATCTAACAGTAAGATGAAGCCATTGTTCTACGCTCGCACCACGCGGACCGTACAAAAGTATAACTCCCACCCCCTCAACCTCATTCTAATCTTATTTCTTGGGATGTCTTTATTAATTCAGTATAATTTAGATTATCATAATTCCTTACCTTCTGCTTAAATTACTTTGTAATAGGACAAAATGCTGGGCTTATACAGCTTTGGCTGTTCGTTTGAATTTGTCATGGGATGGAGAAGTTGCCCGTAAATTCTTTTATGATTTTAAGTGGCCAAATAAATTCTTAGTAAGAATTTAAAGGTTTATTAACTTAACTCACTTATTAACAAAGCTGTAAAAACTCGGTCACTTTGTTCGTTGATAATATTTAAAGCAAAATGAAATAAAGAGAACATTATTCAGTAATCTAATCTATTAAACGATCGGTACGTAGATATTATACTTTATAATCCACGCCATATCATTTGCATTGACACTTTCCGAAAGTAGCACTCGTTTGCCATTTAAATTGACTACCTCGGAGCAATTTCGGTCATGGTCTCTCATAGAATGGTCCCTGCGGCCTGTAATAGGTTTCTTAAAAGAAAATCCACTTAAACACGGCGTGATTGACGTTCGTCTTAATTCGATTACTTTGCTGGATGCAGTGTTGCGTCCGCGGTAACTTGCGCTTGTTGCCGATTAGTTTAGTTTAACTAGTCTAAGAAGGTTTTGTGATATTCAGAGAGCTTAGCCAAGTTACATTCGCTAATGTTCGTTGTCGATAGATCACGTGATATTTCCATTAGCATGTGTCAAATCCCATACCTCCGTGGCGCAGTGGGCGAATAGCCGGCTGAGACGCAGGAGGTAGCGGGTTCGATTCCCGCCGCGGAACAAATTTTTGCATGATCTACAGATTTTTGTTCCGGATCTGGTTGTTTTTCTACATAATATAAGTATGTATTTACAAAAAAAAAGTATATAAGTATTCTATCAGTTATCTGGTTCCCATAATACAAGCTCTGCTTAGTTTGGGGCTAGAAAGCGTTGTGTGAATTGTCCAGCAATATTTATTTATTTATACATTTTCGGATTTGTCGACTAGCGGCATCGCTAATCGAATGTAACTTGGCTAAACTTGGCTAAGCCATCTGATATACTTGACACAGATCAATTTACTGTACTCGATACCCTACTGCGAACTAATTTCGTTACATAAGTTACAAGTCGATTTTCCAAAAGGGAACATTGAGCTGATTTCACAGCCGTTCTAAGTAAATACCGTATGATTTCGAGAGGCGCTCTGAAATAAACTTAGTTTAGCGGCGTTCTGAAAATATCAAAGATCAGCAACTTTTAAACGGCCAAATATTTGAAAAGCGTAAAATAGAAGAGAGAGTTCATTAAATGTTGCCACTTCGAAAATTGAATCGTTTAATCGCGGCAGACCGAGTGGGGCTGTGAAAACAGAGGCGTGGTGCCGATGCAAATACTCACCCAGTAACTGACACACATTATTTCTTGCATAAAGTATGCTTTTAACTAGGGGGGGGGGGGGGGGGGGGGGTTAGTTAAACTTGTTCACGTTTCTATAAAATAAATGACTTGCAAATTATTTTGTGTTCGATAACCTATACCTAGATTTTCATCTTATAAGTAGGACAATAATGATGGTCCCGCCCAACAACATAACCTATAAAAAAAACATCCCAACCGAATAATATTATTTACAGATGGCAGGGAGACTAGTAAACATTGGGAGTATCTACCTATACTTAGGTACAATACCTACTTCAGTAGATATTGTTTTTTGCAAGTCGCCGGTTCCATGGCCTGTTGAAACGCATTGGCGGGGAGCTCGTAATTGCGTCGGAGTACCTTTGATACTGCGTGGAAATAGAGCAATTAAGTCCCTCCATTTGAAGAGTTTCCTTGATTTTTTTATTACATTCCACCCTTCGTGTACATATTTTAATGGCGGCAAACAGCAAACATGCCACGCTGCTAATTAGACCTTCGAACTTGTCCATTTAATATTATAAATTAACTATGTATCTCTGTTTATATCGACGACCTCCGTAGTACAGTGGGCGAATAGCCGGCTGAGACGCAAGAGGTAGCGGGTTTGATTCCCGCCGCGGAACAAATGTTTGTATGATCTACATATATTTGTTCCGGTTATGTTTTTCTATATATTATAAGTATGAATTTACAAAAAAAAACGGTATATAAATATTCTATCAGTTATCTGGTTCCCATAGTACAAGCTATGTTTAGTTTGGGTATAGATAGCGTGGTGTGACATGTCCAGCCACATTTATTTATATGTCTGTTTGTTATGTTTTCACGACAAAACTGCTAGACCAATTTTGATGTGGTATATCATGACCTAGATTGAGACAGGCACTACGCGTTCAAAGCCGGGGATGGAAGCTAGAAACATCAAATTTAGTTTTATATAAACTGTTTTTCCTTTATAGCGTTGTTTGGAAGGATAATTGGCAATATCGGTCAGCTATCTAGATAATTTATTTCACAGGTCAACAGGGTTTCGGAAGTTTTAAGGTTATCCGTAGACTTCACTGTTATAATATTAACACAACCTTTTTACTATGTAGTTAAGTAGGTAAACAAGATTCTTGACCTCAAGTCTTAGAAAAACATTGAGCGATCGAACGTAGTCTCTACGTACTCTACGGAAAGTAGAGTTCGTTAACTCCTAGCTCTCCTCCCTCTGCTTCCACGTATTTTATCCTAGATTATAATAAGATTCGTAAAATAAAACAGCTCTCTTTTTATACGAGGTTGAGTTATGCAATTTCTGTAAACATAATAGACCTTTTGATGTACAAGTATTAGCTGCAAAGCCTTATAAAACCTTATAAATACCTAAGAATTCAAGTGGGTACTCGTATAAGGGTGTTTTATATTGTTGCTACTTGTCAGCACAATTTAATTTTTGAAACAGATTTTGATAAAACTGGTTTTTAGAAGATAAATCTGAAAAATGGAAAACTATAATCAAATTAGATAAAAAAAAAATCATAGCGAAGATAAGATTCCACTGCATAGCGAAGGTAGGCTAATATCGGCCGTGAACGGCCCTCCTAGCAGTTAGATCGTATTTAACTCATTCGATGCCGGTAATGTTTAAAACATGATATTGGTAACGAATACAAATAGAATTAACATTGTAATACAAAATGCTCTTGTTTCACCTGGTTATTTGAAATTCAAATAATTAATTTACAAAACGTTGTATTAAAAACTCGGACACCCATAACAGCCAGGAAATTTCCCGGGAAATTTTCTAAGTGAAAGATAGACAATAATATATTTATTGCACATCATTAAAAAATAACCAAATAGAACATTAAATAATGTTTAAATCTTAGATACAATAGGCGGCCGTGTCGCTTAAAGCGATCTCTTCCAAGCAATTTTTTCAAACCTGTTAAAAGCTTTTCATCCGGATGTAGCAATGACTCAGAAAAGAAGTTTTGTAGGAATCTCTATGTGAAACAACACACCAAACGCGTCGCGGGACGGTTGACGGCCCTGCGATCAACTGCGCGCCGCCCCGCACCGCATTTTACTCAGAAAAATAAACGTAGGTAAACACAATACAAATAAAAAAAATAACCTAATCTACCATCCTATTCAGAAGGGCATTTCTATAATAATCCTCCTAGCCGATTTCGGCTACAGAGACTTGACTTTGTGATTATTGGCCTAGGTGTTTAGCCTGTATGTGGCTGATGTACCCTATTTTTGCGCTAAAAGTCCGGTTACAATGAACACAAGTTAAGGCGCCATTAATGTAGTTGTAATTGATATTAGCCGGCGGTCGACTTTTAAGCTGATCTCGTTTTAAGTCTAGTTCTTGCCTCCTTTCTTCTTCAAACTCGTACACTTTGTCCTGAACATGACGCCTCCATTCAGGTCGTTTTTCAGCGAGAGCCTCCCAGCGCGACGGATCGATACAACACCTCTTCATGTGCCTCTTCTGTACGTCTTTGAAACGTAGGAACTGACCTCCGCGTTTCCGCTTACCATGTTCTAGTTCACAGAAGAAAATGCGTTTCGCCCTTCGCTCATCAGACATCCGAGACAGGTGCCCGCACCAACGCAGCTGACGCCGCATCAAATATGCCTCTATGCCACAGACATTAGCCCGTCGTAGAACATCGGTATTACGGACCCGATCCGACCACTTGATGTTAAGAATGTCGCGGAGGCATTTCAGATGGAATCTGTCTAACGTGCGTATGTGTCTGCGATACAGGCACCATGTCTCTGACGAGTACAAGATGTTAGGAAGTACAATAGCCATATACACCTTAATCTTGGTACTCAATTTGATGTTATGGGAGCGAAATACCTGGACTCGTAGTTTACCAAAAGCAGCCATAGCGGAGCCAAGTCTGCTGTTGATCTCCGAGTCAAGGTCGCATTTTGTTGTTATGCTGCTTCCCAGATATCTGAATGTATCGACCTGTTTTATGGGCTTTCCATCGATTTGCAGATTCAGTGGAGCTTGGTTAACAGTGTCCATGGCCATCACCTCTGTCTTTGTAATATTAATTTTGAGGCCAAATCTACAGCACGCAGCGTCAAGCCGAGTCATCAAGTCCTGGAGTCCCTCAGAAGATTCCGCAACGAAACATAGGTCATCAGCATACATCAATTCGGTAATGAGGTCATACGATACCTTTGTGTGCGCTTTTAACCTAGCCAGGTTAAAGATACTGCCATCTGTGCGAAAACGTATGCGGATCCCTTCGGTGTTGGCTTGTAAAGTCTCCCTCACGACAACGGAAAAGTACAGAGCAAAAAGAGTGGGTGCTAATACACAGCCTTGTTTTACACCACAAGTGACAGGGAATTGCTCTGTCTGCTCACCATTGACGGTTACGCAACAAGTCATGTTGTCGTGAAGAAGTCTTATCAAGCGTATAAATTTGTCGGTGCAACCAAGTTTCGAAAGCACAATCCACAAAGCTTCGCGAGGTACACTGTCAAAAGCTTTCTCCAGAAATTCATGAAAAATTCAGAAATGGCATTTCTATAATATCTACATTAATGAGGACTTGCTGGTTGGCTTCTGCAGATAAATGATACGTAGTCACTATAATCATGTCTCTTTATATTGTGCTTTAACGTAGTATATTATTATTAGTGTAGACTAGTGGTTCGCCCCGAACTGAGATCTCGCGAGTCTCCGATTAAAACAAAAAAAATATTATTTGTTATCTTTGACTATCAAAATAGCGTCATGAAATAAATAACCAAAATACTTGACCTACAGTTTTATTCAAATTACAGGTAACGGGAGTTCATGTACGTTGGTATAACTTTTTTGGGGTACAAATTACAGTTATTCTGGATCTCAGATATTTGCCTATATTTGTGTCACGCTGTGTGTTAAGCTACACTCATACTAAATAACAGCTCTGTGGGGTCACTGGTGTACCCTGTGAATTTTGTCAAAGTTTTGTTTTTATTATAGCTAATAACTCAAAAAAACTATAAAGAATTTACATAAAATAAAAACGGAATCTATATGTACTAATGAATACCTTTCAGCTGACGTCCTATTTGACCAGTTGGCCTCATTTTCATTTTTTTTTTACCCCTCCTGAACCCCAATATATCAATAACCCCCCCCCCCCCCCATCCCCCATTTTTAGCTCATTTAGTCACACCAAAGTTGTGCAACCACTACCTACCTATGTATTAAATTTCACGATAATCGGATCAACACTTCGAAAGTTATCCTCGGACAAACATACATACATACAACGCCGATTTGCCCAAGTTGATTTAGAAATCGCTTCGCTCGATCAATTATTATCTATCTTGTATCTATAAAACACTTTTAGCGATCATATAAGAAAATAATTCAGTAAACCGTCAAATAGTAGATATATTATGATACAAGTGGGCTAAGTTGCTCATTATACACGAGGCTGTGGTTTGCAGCCCGAGCCGTAGGCGAGGGCGTAAATCAGCCGAGTGTCTAGTGAGCAAGTTGCTCACGAGTTTTATACGCACTTTTTCAACACACTTGCGAAGAAAAAACAAACATGTATTGCATAAATCGTTTAATTATTATAACAATTGGTGAATGTAAAATTCTCAAAACGATATTGGATTGTTTTTGATGGCGATTTCTCAGTTTGTGTTACATTGGTACTTCACTTCTTTAGTATCTTCATTTACTTCTTGTGTAAATGTCGGCGAGAAAGGTAAATCATACAAATTACTGGAAGGAGAAGGCACTAAATAACTCATGCTACGAGATGTACATGGTTGTGGGTTACAGTACGTTTTGATATCAACACAATGTTTGAGTTTAACCATGCTTCTTAACATGGAATAGATGCACCACAGGGAGCTGCGTTTGTATATATTGGCGAGTTCAGAGAAATACGCCAAAACACATTTTCAGAAAATGACTGGGTTTTTTGTTGCTTTTCCATTGTATGAAACTATCGTCAGCAGCTAAGTCCTTTTTTTTAATTTGCTGCTTTCATTTGCATTTTGTGCTGTATTTAGTATTTCTGGCGGGGTTAATCTGTCAATTGTTAATCTTCTGTACGAAAACTTGACATTTTTACAATTATTTACCACACAGCAACAAATGCGATACAAATAAAAAATGGGAAACGGCGCGCAAGTTTTTTTTTTTGCACGCGCCGATTGTAAGTTGATTGATTACATATATATGTAATATTAAAGCCCAACCTACTTCAAAATTATAACTTTAGTAATAAAGTGAAAATATTTTATAACAAGTTATTGTGAATTATAAGTAATTTAATAAGAATAAATGTTTTTTTCGTCTTATTTAGGATTTTCAGCGGCATAAAACCTCTTTGTTTTTACAAAAACTGTATTACCCGGTTAAATTGAGAATGCTCTGTTTACTCGCATATAATTTGCAGTTAGGTAGTAACATAACTTTGTAGGGATAATTCTGTTATGCACTAGTGTGTAATATTATTACGCACGCGGGTGTAATGGTTCGTTTTATGACCCTAATAACGATGTACTATGGCTCACTTTACGAGCAAATGTGTTGAAAAATATTAAAAGTGCTAAACTTAAGCAGGGCAATAAACCAATAGGTTTAGCTTTCAAAGTACCCAAACAACTAGATCTCTAAATACCTGCCTACTGCTCTATTAAAATGAAACTGGGTCTAAGTAACATTTTACAACATTGTAAAACACATTATACGTACTCAATCTGCAGCACGTAACCGCTTCAGGTGAATGGGTAAATCCTGCTAAACTAGACGTAAGCCCATTCCCAGGCAGATAGCGTCATACGGCCGGTCATTTAAGCTACGTTTAATTAACTAAGTAGTCTCTTAATGTGGACATCACAATCTGAATAAGTAAATGCAATAAAGTAAAGCCTTTGAGCCCCACAACGCTCTGGATTTAACGGCTTAGTAACGTTTATAATAGCTGCCAACATCGTTGCAGCTATCTGGTTTGTTTTGAAAGCATATCGACGGTGCTTTTTTCAATAATGTTTTCCGATATTCTCGTTAAATACGGTCAAACATTGTTAATGGAAATGAACCGTTTCTGTCCTTTTAGTAACATAACAACAAGTATTTGCATCCGTTCAAAACTCGCCAAATTAATTCAAGGGTAACTTTTTTTATACTACTTATATGGCAAACGAGCATGCAGTCCACCAAATGTTAAGTGGCTACTGCAGCCCATGAATATCCACATAGAATTCAAAACAAGCTATTATGTTGTCTTGATCTCTATGTGGATACGTTGCCATACTATAGGACTTAGCTGTTATGCCTATGTGCCAGTAATTACAGGAACATACCATTACCATCTAACCGGAACACAGCAGCACAAGTACTGCTATTTGGCGGCAGATAAAGGTAAGGCGGTAGTGCCCACTTCCTCGAGCCCATTCACAAAAGCTCTACCACCAGTAACTTTAAAAAATATAAACTAATTATAAAGAAATATTAGCGCACATATCGAATATCCAGAAATATAGGTAGATAGATAGATAACTCTTTATTGAATTACCATACTAACAGAAAGGATACAAAAATAAGTACTAGGCTAGAATAAATAAGGCAATACCATGGGCGGCCTTATCGCTAAAATCGATCTCTTTCAGGCAACCTTTGGATGGAGCGTAATTTACGAAGATACGGAGTGCGGTGTACTTTAGAGGATGCATTTATAAATATATTCTTAGGTATAATAAAAAATAAGAAAAAGTGTTAATCCTAATACTTTTAAAATAGACTAATACAAAGGTACGAGTATATACATATAACAAACTTTACTAACAGATAACATACTTAAATAGTAAATAAATAACGCTAGAAAGATGACATCGTCAGGTAATGTTGTTTCACCTTCAACTTGAAGGTGTGTAAGGAGGATGATCGTCTTATTTCTTCGGGCAGAGCATTCCACAGCCGAACAGCCTAGACAGTAAAAGAAGCGCTGTAAAAGGAAGTGCTGTGCGAAGGAGTTCTGAGTATCAAGTTTTCTGATGACCTAAGAGTATAGTTGTTTGAAGAATGAAGAAATTCAAATATATCTTTCAGATAGTGAGAAGAGAAGAGATTGAAAAGAATAGAATAGAGAAGCGAAAGGATATGCGTATTCTGACGAAGACGAATTGGAATTGAATATAGATAGATAGATAGATAGATAGAAAATGCTATATTGTATACCACACTTAAATTAACAAATCATATTTAAAACACTTAAAACTAGACACGCGATAGTACCATTGGCGGTCTTATCGCTAAAAGCGATCTCTTTCAGACAACCTTATTGTATATTGTACATAGTATAGATATATTGTACTAGCTGACCCGCCCGCGGCTTTGCATACATGGTATTTCAATAAAAACATTACTCGCCTTTTGCGCACTCGGGTAAAAAGTAGCATATGTCCTTCCCCAGGATATAATCAATCTCCTTGCCAAACTTCACACCGATCCGTTCAGCCGTTTAATTATGAAAAGGTAACAAGCAAACTAACAAACAAAGAGTTACTTTCGCAGGTACTGTGTATGTATTATACATTTAAACCATTATCTTGAATCACTCTATCTATTGCTGAAAACGGCATCAAAATCCGTAAAGTAGTTTAAAAGATTTAAGCGAACAGACAACGGAAGCGACTTCATTTTATACTATGTAAAGAAAGACAAACATATTCAATCAGATAGGGTATATTTAAGTCAAAATTGGTAAACAAATGATATTGCCAATTACTGAGATATATTCGATTTTTGTTTCTACGAGTATTACATTTGCATGATTTCTAGCGACACCAATAAAGACTTTTCATCTGACGGATATTACTGAGTCGAAATGGTCGGTTATTAAAATCAATATTTCAGTAATTTTCTTGTTTCTTGTATATATAATAGCTATAAATATTAATGAATCGTATACAGTGGAAACAGCTCGTCGGCGGCACCGTGCCTCGATCATACCCGAACCTAATGAGCTGTGAGTCGAGAGCCTCCTATGCATCAAATGTTTCGTAGAGTTCCAAATAGGGAGGTAATAAAACAACTTCGACTCCGAATAATATGTCTTTTGTAAGGGAAAATGGACAAAGAACTTTTGCGCTACGTGTCCTTTTCTACGTAAACTTTGTGTTAGGCAGCATAGTCCCATAGCAGCTAAAAGGTACTCGGAACTGTCCAGTGGATGTATTTCTGTTGTCCCTATTATGGGGACAACGGGAAGTCATAAAAGTCATAAGATTTCTTTCCTTTTGTGGCTATCAGAATTGTGTACAATGATGTTATTTTATGTTATGTATTTATTTTGCAACTAGTTGACCAGATTCTTATCAAAATAAAATATAGCTGTATCTATCAACAAAGTATTTACTTAGATTACCCCCTACAAACGTGTGGGTTGTTGACTGATTGGTTGGTTTTGTTGATACGGTCCTAGGAAAGAAGAACTTGTGGAAGAACTTGCCCGAGGAATTACGATCACCATACTTATTTGAGCAGCCAAACCAACACAGCATTGCTGAGTTTCGGTTTTAAGGGTATGGGTATCCAATGCCATGGCATATGAGGCTTTAGACCTCTAGTCTCAAGTTAATGGATGCAGGGCAGTGCATCGTAGGACACGTTCCTCTAAGAACGTGCGTGACCTACGAGGCAATACTTTGTTCTAGGCGACAACGGTTGCCACCTAACAGCAGGTGGACCATTTGCAGGTTCTACGAGTATATCCATGTTGTACAAAAAAACTTAAAATAGGGGTCATGCCATGATTTAAAATATTATTGAGATACATACAATACATAGTATGTAGATAGCTTGTTTTTTTTATTGAATATTCTTTATTAATGTCAGTCGGAACGTAACATGTTAGATTTTTTGACGGTCGTTCATTGAAAACTGACAGTTGATATTTGAGGTTGAGTTTTTCTGAAATACGGTTACTCAGTTTAAGAAATATTCTGTTATAATATACTAAAACAACCGGCCAAGTGCACGAAGGGTTCCGTACCATTATTTATAAAAACTACAAAAAACACGTTTGTTGTATGGGAGCCCCGTTTCAATATTTGATTTATTTTAATTTAATTATTTATTTTTAAAGTAAAATAACTAAATATTCTGTGAATATTTCAAGCGTCTACCTGTTGTCGTTATCAATATCGAGCTAAAACGAGCAAAAGAATCACGTTTATTGTATGGGAGCCCCCCCCCCCCCCCTGTAAATATTTACTTTATTTTATTTTTAGTATTTGTTGTTATAGCGGCAACAGAAATACATCATCTGTGAAAATTTCAACTGTCTAACTATCACGGTTCAGGAGATACAGCCTGGTGACAGACGGACAGACAGACAGACAGCGGAGCCTCAGTAATAGGGTGCCGTTTTACTCTTTGGGTACGGAACCCTAACAAGCAAGCTACCTATTCTTATTATTAGTTTTAGCTGCATCACGTATAGGTGGTAAAAGACTCGCAATCTTCAATTCTCTGCATCGTCTTCAGCAATTAAAGGAATACTAAATTAAAACAATACAGTCTTCCTAACGTATGTATATTAACCCAGATTTGGCACTGAGTCAAAAAAAATTGTCTTGGAGTTTAGGTCTGCGAATTCGGAGTTGAAAGCTACATTCCTGGTGCAAACCACAATGCTCTCAATGTCGGTGCAGTAAGACTCAGATCAATTAAGAACAAAATGAACAACCTGAATGAGAGACCTAAGTTTTAAACGTCCAATAATTCTTGAATATATAATAATTTGTTCTTACTTTGTTAACCGTCTTCATATAGGAGGAGGTTCCCAAATCTACTGTATATATTTTGAGTTTCATGTTGTTGAGTTCCTTGCAAAAGGGCTCACCCGGGGAAGTACTACCACCATACCCACTTCTGCCGCCAAACAGCATTGCTGTGTTTCGGTTTGAAGGGTTATGGTAGCTGGTAAAATTACAGGCACATCCGATGCATCGTATGGCACGTTTCTAAGATAAGCTGTTATAAACTAATAATTAGACAAACCATGTGCTACAAAAATTATCTGAGACACAGATATCATATATCGTGACGGATACACATAATGTCCGTCCCATAGAGGTAGTAAAAAAAGTCTCAAAAGCTTTTCCTGTTCTATAATACGAAGTAATACTTTGTTTCAGGCGATGGTTACCACTCCTGGTCGTATAAAAAAACCTTCAATATGGTACCTTGTATATATAATACCTTGAATATACCTTGAAGGTTTTTTTATACGACCAGGAGTGGTAACCATCGCCTGAAACAAAGTATTACTTCGTATTATAGACCAGGAAAAGCTTTTGAGACTTTTTTTACTACCTCTATGGGACGGACATTATGTGTATCCGTCACGATATATGATATCTGTGTCTCAGATAATTTTTGTAGCACATGGTTTGTCTAATTATTAGTTTATAACAGCTTATCTTACATAGTTATAATATAAACACTGTCTTAGGTAAATTCTACGTACCATATTGCTTTTAGTGGCTATCCACATATACATTGATAAAATTGTAAACGGGATTCATATTTATATTCATATCATTTATTCATCTTTAGGCATGGTAACATGCACTTAGATAAGTCAATGGTTTACAAGTTAATAATATCTATTACCGATTAAACTCTTATAACACCTAAGATTTCACTTCTTATAATTTAGATCTTATAATTTAAAAACTAGATAAAATAATGTTACCAAACATGCAATAAATTTTCAGCAATAGCATTGTCAAATGAATAGAGTAAAAATTTATTAATAATTAATAAACAAATTGAACAATAATAAATAATTTCAACAATAAAATAATAAAAAAAACATGTCATAAATTAAAATTAGAACATTTGGATGTCCGAGATTTACCCAGTGATGTTTAGTATTATATAATAGTTTTTGAGAGTCCTGATATTTCACGACAGTCGAGCACACACACGAAGACTTCACTGACTCCACTCCAATGACTCAATATGGGGGTCTCTTAAATATACCTTTGTCGTTTTTTTGTAAATACATTATACTGCATAGAAAAACACCCAAAACCCGGAACAAATATCTGTAGATCATGCAAACATTTGTTCCGCGGCGGGAATCGAACCTGCAACCGCAAGAGGTTCAGTAGGCTATTCGCCCACTGCGCCAGAAAGATTATTTGGCTTTTGTAGTTGATTCGCTGCGATTCTTCCCCGTTTTCCTACTATGATTGTTCTTACAAAGCTAATATCGTATAATGACCAAACATTTTCCCCCTTCTTCTGTATGGTTCTCATTAAAGTTCTTTTTTCGTTCACTCTTTTAATACGACTAAAAGAGAAAACATTACTTTCATTAGTTTAAAAGGTAATATGTGCTTTTCCCAGACTAGATGCACTGGTGCACCGTCCGCCACATATTTTGTCCTCAGATCATTGGCCACAGATGATCGATTAACACTTGAGCAAGTTTTAAGTGCAGATAAAGTTTGTCCGCTTAGTTAAGAAGTGCTAAGTAAAACTCTGAAAGCAAGGAAAGACCAAGAAAAGTCATCCATCAAATAGTTCCCAGCTTGTTAAAATAACAAGGTCCTGTTATGCCGGTACTTGATGTGGTTCAGAAAACGCTCGTTCTAACATTAATCTTAATAAATGTAAATGTTTATAACTGGTTTAATGATATATTCGTATACGTGTTTCAACAAACATATTCATTTTACTTTTAGGGTTCCGCACCCAAAGGTTCAAACTGGACCCTATTACTAAGACTCCGCTGTCTGTCTGTCTGTCTGTCCGTCTGTCACCAGGCTGTATGTCATGAACCGTGATAGTTAGACAGTTGATGTATTAATGTTGCCGCTATAACAACAAATACTAAAAACAGAATAAAATAAATATTTAAGGAGGACTCCGATACAACAAACGTGACTTTTTTGCTCGTTTTTTCTCTATATTGATAACCGCAACAGTTAGACGCTTGAAATATTCACAGAATATTTAGTTATATATTCACTTTAAAAATAAATTATTAAATTAAAATATAACATATATTTAAGGGGGGCTTCCATACAACAAACGTGATTTTTTTGCTAGTTTTTGCTCGATACTGATAACTGCAACAGGTAAACGCTTAAAATATTCACAGAATATTGAGTTATATTATTCACTTTAAAAATAAATAATTTAATTAAAATAATGTTAATATTTACGGAGGGGCTCCCATACAACAAACGTGATTTTTTGCCGTTTTTATAGATACGATGATAGTACGGAACCCTTCGTGCGCGAGTCCGACTTGCACTTGGCTGGTATTTTTTTTATTGAGCCGTACTCATTTTTAGCACACAATAGCTATTTTAAAAAAAAATTATATCTACTTGACTGAAGAGTAATATGTATGGAACAGCTGGTTATTTGAATTTGTATATTTCGTACTTACAAGGTTTTATATAGATATTCTCATTCTTCCACAAACTCCTCCCCATCTTAACGTCTGGAAGATTTCAATATAAGCTATAAAACCACCCATTGTGAATTTCTATTGTTTTAAGTATTTTATTTGTAATAGCCGAGCGCCGATGGTTGCGAGGCATTATTGCTTAAATCTCATTTGCTGCGGTACATAATCTATTTACCTCTTGTTTAATTTTTACCTGCCCACATTGTATAATTTTTTTTAATTAATTTTTTTTATGTTCGTTAGATGTTGTTTTCTGTTTTCTTTTTTTTTATTTTTAAGTATATATACGTACCTTATTATTGTATTGTGTGTCCTATGGTAACGAATGAATGGTATGAATATCTTGTTATTTCTATGTCTTATGGGTGTTATCTATACTAATATTATAAAGAGGAAAGATTTGTTTGTTTGTTTGAATTGAATAGGCTCCGAAACTACTAAACCAATTTAAAAAAATCTTTCACTGTTGGGAAGCTACACTTTCCCCAGGTGACATAGGCTACTTTTTACCCTACTGCGCAGAGAAAGGGTAATTTTTTTATTGAGAAACTACGCATGTGAAGCTGCGGATCTATCTTATTGATGAGCATCAATTCTTTTAACACATATTGAATCATTAAATAGGTTTAGACATTGTTGCGCAAGTTGCCAGTAATGTGTATATGCAATTAATTAACCTGAAAATTTAAGCACTTGGGAACGCTAAATAACTTCATAATATATCTAACTTCTACACATATCTTCCACACATATATCGTTCGTTCTGCAGGTGCATCTGTTTTGAAGACCATGGTGTTTATGTAATGTAGATAAAGTTCAAATTATCCTTAAATAAATTAAACATTTATATCCGCGCCCTTACGATCCCGACTTACCTACTCGTAGTTTATAAGATGAGTAAACTTATCAAGGACCTGTTTAATGTTTTGATGTTGTCCATTGTGAATTACAACTGGACAAGGGTCCGTGATTTATAGAAGGTCCTTGATAACTAGGGGTCAAAGGCTGTCTCACTAAACTTCCTAAGCACTTAAACCTCCGTGATCCCACAAACACTTACCAACTAATAATTTTATAATTATACTTTCAACGCTTTTGTTATAAGTACCTAATTACTTATGTTGGCACAGAAACACAAGATTATTATCCTGTTTGATATAAAAAATAATGCTATATTTTTCCGTCTTCCAAAAAGATCTAGCTTCACCCAGATTCAAGATCTGTTGGTTTAAAATCCATTGTATATTAACAAGAAAAGTCCCCTCACAGAATCATAAAAATAACAACGAGGAGCAGGTAGGAACGTGTGAGAGGAATCATGCTCGCTGTACATTACACTCGCTCGAGACCGCACTAAGCCCAGCAATTTGGAAGACAAATTCCTAAGACAACGGCTTGTTTCAGTAAAATAGTGCAAAGAAGAGCAGCATGAGGAGAAATCGCTGCAGAGATGTCACGGGATATTATGATGCAACACACGCGAAGCTCTGTCTCGTTACTAATTAATTGGATTACGCATCCTCTGCCATTAAACGAGATGAAGGCTATTTAGTGAATGGATTTTGCACGCGTCACAGCGCAAACTTATTCAATAGCTTACTAGTTACTACCCAAGGCTTTGCTTGTGAGGTTCCTACCAGGATATACTTATAGTCTGGCGGATTAATCAGTCATATCGGTATTTCAATAACTGTTCAAAACTGTACTACGATGCCATTGAGGAAAATCCACAGTTTCACATAGGTAATATTATAAAAACCGGCCAAGTGCGAGTCGGACTCGCGCACGTAGGGTTGCGTGCATTATCTATAAAAACGGCAAAAAAATCACGTTTGATGAATGGGAGCCCCCTTAAATATTGTTTTATTTTAATTTAATTATTTATATTTAAAGTGAATACATAACTCAATATTCTGTGATTATTTCAATCGGCTACCTGTTGCCGTAATCAATATCGAGCTAAAATGAGCAAAAAATTACGTTTGTTGTATGGGAGGTCCCCTTAAATATTAATTTTATTCTGTTTTTAGTATTTATTGTTATATCGGTAACAGAAATGTATCATCTGTGAAAATTTCAACTGTCTAACTATCACGGTTCATGAGATACAGCCTGGTGACAGACGGACAGACAGACAGACAGCGGAGCCTTAGTAATAGGGTGCTGTTTTATCCTTTGGGTACGGAACCCTAAAAATAGGATACTTAACCGAAATTAGAATAAGAAATGGGCAGGGCCGTCTATAAATTCACACCTATCATAACAATCTTGGCCCTTTAACTTGAATTATCTCATTACCCTCCCATCATAAACACCTCGAAAATATTTCCTAGATGGGGAGGAGTCTGTTGGAACAGGCGCAATATCGAGTTCATTATTTCATTCAGCGTAATGGTGTGGCAGTGAAATAGGGCAAAGGACGAATAAACGAGACCCTGGAAATGAAGACGCCGTTTGTTCATAACCAGCTCGTTAATTCCATTATTACAAGCCAGAGGAGCGAGCGGACCGGTAACAGATGTGCCACTTGACTCGAGAATCTGCAGAGCACACTTTTCATGGATTTCAACATCATTAATTTTTTAGTGGCTCCATTAGACGTAAAAATAGTACGGAGTTTTGAGCGAAGCGCACAAAGAATAGAGGAAGCGAACGATTTCAAAAACAACTTCTGAAAATTACGCTGAAAGCTTTCTGAGACGACCCTGACGCCAATTATTCGAAAAATTAAAAGAATATTATATTCAACGTTCCTTATTCTATACTTATTAAAGAAAAGCGCTGTGTCATGACTCTTTTATGAAATAAATGCTCGTACCAATACTTTAAACATTTTATAAAATTCATCTGCAATGGTCGTACGTGAGTTGTGGTTTGTTGTTGTGAATTACCCTCTGATTGAGTGTGTGTATGTATGTATGTAAAAATAATAATAATGTAATTATAACCAGTACACATAATGGAGAAAATACTTGGCCAACTGATAACTACAAGCCGTAAACGAACGTTGCCAGAGTTGATACTTATCAAGTTTTGTTATTAAACCATAAATACTTTACCGTGAAGAGTATTCATGGAGCCAGTAAAATTTCTAATTATCATAGTTTTAATTATGAGAGTTGTAAACGCCGTTTATGATCCGAAAGTAACATGCTATAAATATAAGTAGGTACTACAACATCAAACTGCGGTCGGACAAAGTGACTAATAACCAAAGTCCGTTTAGTAATAGCTGGATAGAAATGTTTCTATAGGTATATAGAATAAAGTGAAGTTTTGGGGAATGGCTCTATCAGTAAATTTCAATGCCAATAATAAAGTTGAAAATCCACCTTCATTGAGGGGAATTTTGACAGTGCTGTTTGTATGGTACGGTGGATTTTCATATTCAATATGTCTTCGTTCATGTGAAAGACATCGCGGTGCGCTGCGGCATTATACCTATACTATTTAGGATATATTTTTTCTTCAAAAATGGATGCGTCGAAGCTTCTTAAAGGTATAAGTGTTTCCCTAACGAACGCCACAGTCTAACAACACTCAACTAAATTGAACTTAAAACTTAGGTTACATATCAAAGTGTTTTATTAGATTTTGTTCGATTTGTGTTATGTGGATAACCCTAATTGAACTTTATGTAACCCAGCTATTCATTATTCACTGGTAGGTATAATGAGTGTAGAACGATACCATCAACCTTAATTGTTTGACAAAAGAGCTATTTGACCCCACTGTAATGCCAACGATTAAATTGATTAATGCCGTTACCTCTGTTACTTCTGTTTCTTATAAACTTATAAAAATATATAATAATAGACTATAACTGTGTATTTAACTAGTGCTTTCGTTTTTGAGTGCATTTGGTCTGGTAGGGTGTACCCCAACTTTCTATACGATTATATGTTTGTATTTCTATCTAGCATCAATACATTTATCTGCTTGAAAAAAATATTTATAAGTGCATAAATTGGTAAGAAAAAATAAAGTGAGTGAAACCTTGCATGAGACAAAACTATTGTGTATGTTGAGTATTGGTTATGTCGAAAAAAACGAAACTTCTCCTCCGATACTCATCGCCTCCCATCAGATGTGTTCTAGATAGTCTAGTTTATTCTAATGGGTGTCTGTGGTATCTTCTATTTTTTTGTATGTCACTGGTAATATGATTTCCTTTACAATGCACCATACTTCAATACTCACTTAGCACTATCAATATATTATTTGATATACTTATATTACTTCTACGTAAAGCTATGATGAGCTACCATCTGAGGTTTTCCCATTAGGCTACGACATGGTACGCTTCAAGAGAAATGTAAAGAGGTTTCTACAGTGTAGGGAACGCATCGACAATACCCCGGGTGTTGCCGGTGTCAATAGGCGACGATGACCGCTTACCATCAGGTGGCCCGTAAGCCTGTTTCCCCACAAATAACATAAAAAATAATAATAATAATCCTCCTAGCCGATTTCGGCTACAGAGACTTGACTTTGTGATTATTGGCCTAGGTGTTTAGCCTGTATGTGGCTGATGTACCCTATTTTTGCGCTAAAAGTCCGGTTACAATGAACACAAGTTAAGGCGCCATTAATGTAGTTGTAATTGATATTAGCCGGCGGTCGACTTTTAAGCTGATCTCGTTTTAAGTCTAGTTCTTGCCTCCTTTCTTCTTCAAACTCGTACACTTTGTCCTGAACATGACGCCTCCATTCAGGTCGTTTTTCAGCGAGAGCCTCCCAGCGCGACGGATCGATACAACACCTCTTCATGTGCCTCTTCTGTACGTCTTTGAAACGTAGGAACTGACCTCCGCGTTTCCGCTTACCATGTTCTAGTTCACAGAAGAAAATGCGTTTCGCCCTTCGCTCATCAGACATCCGAGACAGGTGCCCGCACCAACGCAGCTGACGCCGCATCAAATATGCCTCTATGCCACAGACATTAGCCCGTCGTAGAACATCGGTATTACGGACCCGATCCGACCACTTGATGTTAAGAATGTCGCGGAGGCATTTCAGATGGAATCTGTCTAACGTGCGTATGTGTCTGCGATACAGGCACCATGTCTCTGACGAGTACAAGATGTTAGGAAGTACAATAGCCATATACACCTTAATCTTGGTACTCAATTTGATGTTATGGGAGCGAAATACCTGGACTCGTAGTTTACCAAAAGCAGCCATAGCGGAGCCAAGTCTGCTGTTGATTTCCGAGTCAAGGTCGCATTTTGTTGTTATGCTGCTTCCCAGATATCTGAATGTATCGACCTGTTTTATGGGCTTTCCATCGATTTGCAGATTCAGTGGAGCTTGGTTAACAGTGTCCATGGCCATCACCTCTGTCTTTGTAATATTAATTTTGAGGCCAAATCTACAGCACGCAGCGTCAAGCCGAGTCATCAAGTCCTGGAGTCCCTCAGAAGATTCCGCAACGAAACATAGGTCATCAGCATACATCAATTCGGTAATGAGGTCATACGATACCTTTGTGTGCGCTTTTAACCTAGCCAGGTTAAAGATACTGCCATCTGTGCGAAAACGTATGCGGATCCCTTCGGTGTTGGCTTGTAAAGTCTCCCTCACGACAACGGAAAAGTACAGAGCAAAAAGAGTGGGTGCTAATACACAGCCTTGTTTTACACCACAAGTGACAGGGAATTGCTCTGTCTGCTCACCATTGACGGTTACGCAACAAGTCATGTTGTCGTGAAGAAGTCTTATCAAGCGTATAAATTTGTCGGTGCAACCAAGTTTCGAAAGCACAATCCACAAAGCTTCGCGAGGTACACTGTCAAAAGCTTTCTCCAGATCAACAAAACAGAGAAACAGAGGTTGACACTGTTCCCTGCTTTTCTCTTGCAGTTGTCTAAGAGAGAATATGGCCTCGCATGTGCCGCGATTGGGTCTAAACCCAAATTGCGTTTCAGGCAATATACTTTCAGAGAGCTCCATAAGACG
This sequence comes from Philereme vetulata, assembly GCA_918857605.2. Taxonomy (NCBI): domain Eukaryota; kingdom Metazoa; phylum Arthropoda; class Insecta; order Lepidoptera; family Geometridae; genus Philereme; species Philereme vetulata. Next base: position 12,188,410 of record OU975432.1, read on the forward strand.
ATTTAAGAGTACTCTGGCAAAAGTTTTTCCTGGGGTAGACAGAAGTGATATACCCCTATAAGAGTTGCAAACAGATCGATCACCTTTATTTTTATACAAAGAGCAAATTAGTGATACGCCAAAACTAGGAGGAACGAACTCCATTTCCCACATGCGCTGGAAAAATTGCCAAATCTTGTAGTGCAACTCATCTCCGCCATATTTTAATAGTTCTCCTGGTATGTTATCGATGCCGACAGCCTTATTGTTTTTCTGCGCTTTGATGGCGATGATAACTTCCTCAAGAGAAGGAGGCTGATCCAGATCTACGGCTTGTGGTAAGGCAGGAAGTGATGCTAAATAGTTTATGTCAGCAGAACGATCCACATTGAGTAAGCTGTTATAGTGTTCTGCCCAGCGAGTAAGAACTTCTCCTTTGCTTACCAGGAGGGTACCTGAAAGTGATTTCAGTGGTACGTTTACTCGATGTGGACTTCCTACTAACTTTTTAATCTCGTTAAAGAAATCGCCGAGTCTATTCGAATCAGCAAGCCACTGAATATAGCGAACCTTGTTCAGCCACCACTCATCTTTTGCGTTTCGAGTTAGTCTCCTTATTTGGCTCGTACTCTCCTTTATTTTTTCAGAAGCAGTTGTCTGATTTCCCTTTCGAAGGAGCTGGCGGTGTTTTTCTAGGGCGACTGTCAATGTATTATCATTTTCGTCAAACCAGTCTTCACAGACACGAGGTTTTTGGCCTAAGATCTCAGTAGCCGCATTGATGGTATTTGTAGTTAACAGTTTCCAGCCCTCGTCTAACTGTTCATCTTCGGGGTGTATGCCTGCTGTAAAGGTATTGACAGCTTCCCTGTAATTTGCCAATATTTCAGCAGACTCTAGCTTTTTCAGATGGAGACAGTTAGGCTTAGCCCTGCGAGGTCTACGGCAAGGGCTAAGACGCAAAAATAGTTTTGTAACAACAAGTCGGTGATCCGACCAACAGTTTGCGCCCCTCATTACTCTCGTTACTTTGACATCCGCTATATCCCGTTGACGGACTATAGCATAATCAATAAGATGCCAATGCTTGGACCTTGGGTGCATCCAGGTAGTTTTGTATTTATTTGGGAGTCTAAACATGGTATTGGTAATACCCAGATGAAATTGGGAACAGAGGCTTAGTAACAGTTGCCCATTACTGTTCATGTTACCAATGCCATGTCGCCCTATCACCCGAGGCCAAGCTTCAAAATCACGTCCGACGCGAGCATTAAAGTCGCCAAGAAGCAAAACTTTCTCACAGCGCCGGATTTTAGTCAGCACTTCTGACACTTCCTCATAAAATTTGTCCTTGACGTCATCACTTTTGTCGAGTGTTGGCGAATATACGCTGATAACATTTAAGTATTTATTGTTTCGAAGATGGAAACGTAAGGACATGACACGATCAGAGATAGCAACTGGATGTTCTTCCAACTTAGAGGCTAAAGTAGTTTTAATAGCAAAGCCTACTCCTGACCGTCTAGGCTCAGAAGCTGGTGTGCCTTTCCAGAAGAAAGTGTACCCACCACCACGTTCAACAAGCTCACCTTCGTCAGCTAGATGTGTTTCGCTGAGAGCGGCTATGTCGACGTCATAGCGTTTGAGCTCGCGAGCCACAATGGCGGTTTTACGTTCTGGGCAGAGGTTGTTGGGTCGGTCTAAAAGAGTACGTACATTCCACGCACCAAAAGTCATATTCATCTGCATGTTTTTAGATTTATTCTTATTGCGAGGAATGAGCGTTTGTTTGGGGCACCTTTTCTAGCCCCCTCCCCGGCTGAGCGAGGAAAGCAGTGCCTCTCTAAATAAAGCTGCTTTGTCTCAAAGAGTGCTGCCGAACCACACTGTCACCCCGATGCAGTGCTAGAGCGACCACTCTCCTCTCCTTAGGCCACCCGTGTCCAGGTATTAGACCAAGCCCAGGACTTTTTTAAACTCGGAATGACAAAGCCAAGTCAGATGCGCAGGATATATTAAGTTGCATAAGTGTGCGCGCCGTACACAGATGCACCCTCTCCTCCTTACTCCCCTTGACCCAGTGGAACGGAGAACCGCTACGACTGGAAGGGAACAGGACGCAGTATCTGGCAACGATAAAAACTCCTATCGCTACCTTCAGGCCTTCTACAGTTGCCTGGTTGCCTCGCCACTTGAGGTGGATTGCGTTGACGCCGAAGCAACGAGCACTAGCACGGGGAGTGACCGTGCCGACTCGAGGGCCGAAACACGCCGTTGCTACAACAAAGTGTTTCGGCACTCGAGCCCCCCTCTACCAGCCTAGGTTCCTAAGGTGTGGCCGCTGCATGCTATAGCGGCGACCACTAACGACGATCGAATGCGTGCCGCGCGATCTGAGGAGCCTTTTATAGGCGATGTTGCCTCGACCACTAACGACGATCGAATCTTCGTATATTCAACGGGCAGCGTAACGACGCCCCAGAGACGTCCGCACTGTACGACGGCTCGAGCACGACATAAAAAAACGTGTAGGTGCACTAACAAAAAGAAACATAACTATAATATTTAGACGTATGGATTGACAGATTCTAATATAAATAGATGGGTGTATATGTTTTTTTTGTGATTGTGATTTGTGATTGATAAACACATAAACATTGTAAACTTTTATTTTTAATAGCTGTGGATTTTGTTGATAAAGAAATAAAATAAAATGTCATTCTATACATTAGACTGACTAAGCTAAGGCGATGGTATAAATCCTGGACAAGCCTACTCTATCTACACACCTATCCCATGCAAATGATGACTGGGCAAATGTACCCAGCCTGCTATTGGGCGATGTGGCTAGTCTATCAACTTCAATTAATAAATGTTAAGAACTTAGACAGTGATATCGATCATTATGTATTAGGTATAGACTATTATATGCAAAACTTCAAAAGTATGTTGTGATAAAACAGTTACGTTACTCCTACACTATTTTTACGCACACATTGATTTTTGCATTCGGATTGTATAAGGGCACACAAAACTGCGATGTGACGCGATGCGAATTCGCAACGCAGAAAATTGCGACACGAATAGTTGCGATGCGATTTCGTGCCGCAAGGCGTCTCCCAAGGTGACCATTCCTTCGATGACCGTCAACCGTACTGAACGTATGCGATGCGCGATGCGAATCAATTCGCAAGGTCTTGCGATGCGTCGAGGGAGCTCGCAGATTTTTACGATGCGACGTCGCATCGCATTTTTGTGTACGAGCCCTAGAGTAACTACACAACAGTGGTCAGTGATCTAGGCACCTTCACTCACACATAGACCGAACTCGCACACAATCTTACTCCTCCCGATCAAAACAACGCCAGTGATGTGGCTAATTATTTAGTAAAATGTACCCACTTCTTCTCTCTTTTTTTGTTAATAGCATATTGCATTCTTGTGATTTGTATTATCTATAGCTATGCTAGGTATAAGTAACAAGTACCTATATAGCTTAATAAAACGCATTGTTTGTGACCAGCACCAATAAATATGTACTATAAATATACTTAGGTTTTATCTTGGTATTATAAAACTATGTCTCATATACGTGAACTGTATATAATAATAAGTTCTTTTGAGAGTCTTTAAACCGATATGTATATTCTCAGTTTTTATCTTCGCGGAACCCAGGTAGGCAATTTCTTTTAAGTTTAAAAGAATAGGCGCCTAGAGCACGAACTTCCGAGTCAAATTAGGCGCTATGAACCATTCGACTGGTCACGTCTACCGTTTATGTGAAATCGATTCGGACGTTTTATGTGGCGTTTCTGTCGAATTTAATAGCCCCGAGATGACTGGACGAGAAGCAATAAACCGAAATAAGTATTCTAACACATTGGCCGATAAAACTTTATTCCCTAACTACTTATAGATGTCCGCACGGGTTATAATAAATTCCACTTATTATACTCAATTATCTGTTTAAACGCACAAACGGGAAACGACATTAATTTCTTGCCTTAATTGGTTTCCAATGTATACTTATGTACCCATTCCATAATAGCGCTATTAATGTTGGGAAACAAAGTTGTTGGTCGGTTTGTTTTTACAAAATAATGACTTCAGCTTATAGCTTCATATGTTCGGACCGGAGTGTGTGCTAAAAGAATATTGAAGACAGAATAAGCCATGAGACTACGATATTTCAATCCAATAAGTTGGATAGTTTGATAAATAATTCAGTAAGTTGTAACAGGTAAGTGGCACTCGCGCGTTACGGTCGCCCGGAGAGGCAAGGCGGGCGGATAGCGCGGTGGGCGCGGAGGGCGCGGGGGACGCGGCCGGTGCCATCCTCGCACTCCACAGGGTGAAATCACAGCAATTTTATTTCACGAAATTAATTTTTAATTCTTCGGCACGCCGCTTGCGTTAAGATTGCCTGTTACAGTCGTAATAAAACAACCCACGTTACTTACGACGGTAATAACGACAGTCTTAAAATAGGCTGCCCACATTTTCTGCTGAATTTGGACATGTATGTAATTATATAAATTCAGTAGGTTTAAGCCCGTATTTTCGGTTTCAAATGGAACCCTTTTCATTTTAACTGCCTGATAAAGCTTATCCAGACGTCATAAAATATGCCCTCAGAGTACAAAAGACGCGCATAAAGGTTGACTGTAGTCGGAGAAAGGCTTAGCTGTATGTATGCGAAGATTTAGCCAATCTGATGGATTATTAACGCGAGCCTTGGGGTCGTATGTCACACACAGTGCCATTGCCCGGAGGGACGATATCCCGCGGGTTGAGGACAGATAAGCTCATAATTTATGCATTGGATAATACACCAAATCGCTTTAATTATTTAACACTGCGAAAGCGATCCGACGTATCAATAGATGTTATTTCGTTATGCATTCGACACTTTGGATCGATCTCAAAATGTGGAAGATTTTTTGTAACGCCACAAGCCTCTGCCAAATATTCATAGCTTATGTAGGAATAATATGGTCGTTTTGAAAATAGCAGAAGGTCTGTTTGTTTTGTACAAAATGAGATACAGTTGGAAATTTATGGGGAATTTATGTCCATGGTACAATTGTTATTTCAAATTTAATATTATACTCCATTTACATAGGATGGGTTAGATGACATATCCATAGAACGTTAATATTATATTCAATGATACACTTCCAGATATAGAATAAATTGTTAAAATTAATAAATTAATTTTAATTTAATTTGTGCTAAGCATCATGGGGCTAAATTCCAAACCATCTTTTACATACCACTTATTTACTATTTTATTTTATACTCTTTTTATACATCTGCCCTGTTTATAATAATACTACCTACCAATCTAACTATATTGAATACTCACATCGATCGATTTATTAGTCTGTTTCACTCGAAGTTACTAAATAACGTTTCGAAGTTTGAACGATTCAAAATTGAGCTTAGGCACTTCCTGCAACAAATGGACGAAGACAAGGTGAAAAGGGATACCTCATCGTCATCATATCAGCCGTAGGACGTCCACTGCTGGACAAAGACCTCCTTCATTGATCTCCAGGAACTGCGGTTGGAAGCGGCCTGCATCCAACGCCGACCTGCGGTTCTTACCAAGTCGTCTGCCCATCTTGTAGGTGGACGTCCTACGCTGCGCTTGCCGGTCCGTGACCTCCACTCGAGAACCTTCCGGCCCCATCGGCCATCTGTTCTGCGCGCTATATGGCCTGCCCATTGCCTGTTGAAGGGATACCTACTTACGAATAAATACTTACTAGTTAGGAAACTACGCGGCGTTGTTGGCAGCACGGGACGCACTCCGCGCATAGTGCGCGTAAGTTTTAAGATTTACTTAATACTGTTAAATGGGGTAATATTAGTTAGTTTATTATTCTTAATACAATACCTTTTTTTATCTAGCCTACATTTTCCCACTGCTGGGCAATGGCCTCCCCCAACTCCTTCCACCTATCGTGATCCTTGGCAGATTCCCACCATTCCTTCTCGAATCCGCTGATATCGTCGCGCCAACGCTTTCACGGCCGACCCCGACGTCGCTGTCCATACTCCGGTACCCAAGGTGTTATGATATTGGCCCTATACAATACTATTATTTTAAATTTGCTGTGTACTGCTTGTCACGCCAATGGCCACTGCACCAAGGCGTTTAAATAAAAATATTTTTTCGCGTCTTCACTCGCCGATAATCTTGCCTCAGTTTTGTGCTCTCGTTAGCGTTCAAAATACTTGATAATAACATTTTTCGCGGTTCGCTCCGCTCACCGATGATTTTGCTTCCGTTGCGTACATCCGTTAGCGTTCAAGTCACTTAATTTTGAGGATTTAGTAATAACTCATATTATTTTAATTTTGATGTGTGCCACGTGTCACCCTAATGCTACACCAATAGCATTCAAAATAAAATACTTATTTTTCGCTGCTCCTTCCACTCGTCTAATAAAGGTTACTCGCCCGATAGCCTCGCTTCAATTGCGTCGTCTCGTTGCGTTTATAATGGTTTAGGGGGGAGGACCTTAAGTGATGCCCTGGATCCGCAAAGCACGTTTACCTAGTATTTGTTGTTTTAGATTGGGGGTTCTCAATAGAAAACCACCCCGGGTGCCAACCTATGCTACACCGCCTCAGTTTGGGTCTACTTCAAACAAGAAAGTTATTACGAAACAAGACGTTCTTACTAATTTTTAATCACACTTATGATAAAATCGATTAAGCTCTCAGTATTCATCTAAAGCGATAGATGCCGCTACATCAACCCTCAACCATCAACCCGTAGACTGAGGGTACCCAGGTGAGATGGTCGCAGTGCGGCCGGCGATCATGGTGCATCGGAGTTGCACGACGAGACTGCTCAGATGCCGTGACCGCTGCGAAGTGATGTGACACGATGAGGTGATCGTGGACTGAGCCGGCAGGTCCAGGAATTTGACTGATTCAGCTGCGTTTGATCTGCGGTGGCTGCTGGCTTGCTGTTGTTGCTGGTGGAAGCTGCTTGAAGAAGACAGAAGTGAAGAACGTCAATGATGATGATAACGATGAGAGGCGATAGAAGACAACTAATGTAGAAGCTGGATCGCTGTTGATGAAGGTTGCGTAGTAGGTACTCCAGCTGTCGGGCTTCAGCAAGGTTTTCCGTAGGAGCGACGGCTAGCACGTTCGAGAGTCACCAATATGGCTGACGACATATTGATTGGTGTCTGCCAATGAAAAAGGGAGAACCCCTACCAAGCGACCTTTGGCTCGGCGTCCTAAAATCAACAGGTCTTGTTGAGAAGTATTATATATTATGTTACAATCGTTAGAATCTTTCGTATGCGCGATCTAGAATTGGTTCTTCCAATTTCCGGTAGATGTCGTTGACGACCTCTCGCTCTGTAGGTTAGCTTGATGCCAAAATTGTTCTTCCATGTAGCAATAGATGTCGCTACAATCATTTTAATTTGCTGATTATCTTAGTATTAGAGGGACTACGGTCAATCCGTTACAAGTTCTATTATAGAACAATCTTTTCTCGACCAAAAATACACTTCTTTCTAAGTTTGGTAAACATTTTCTTATCTAACCAATACAAATAATCCAGACATTTAAAGTAATTGCACGTTCGTAATCAAGTAAATAGTTGAACCCGATGCAGTTATTTCCTAAGTGGCGGTTTCAATGTACTCGTAATTCAGCTCAATTCGGATTATCCCGTGCCGATACGTAATTTAGTGGAAAAGGTTGCGACCCTGCTAGTTTGTATTACCCCGACAGTGATATAGGGTATTAAGTTCCCTTCCCTGTCTCCCTTAACGCGTAAACAAGACAGAACCTTTCTGCGTATCGCCCTAACAAAGGTTAATAATTTAAGAGACTAAGCGGGGAAAAGTTTTCGCCTATTTTCTACTTAGACTAAAATTGTTTTGTTTTCATTGCCATTGCAATCCTGATGAATAATTGATCAATGGACTATGGAAAATAGGTAGCAGTTTCATTAGAATTGGTTGGTGCGTTCTGAATAATACGTGCCTATAGTTGGTAATCGTATTATTGGAATTGAGTTCTAACGGAATGCCTCAGTGCTCCGGATCAATGCCTAGTGCTTTAGCTTTCGTGACATCTGCATCGTCCTGGCGAACTTTGATTAAAGTGTCTCAAAACAAAGGGACGAGCTCAAAACTAGTTTGATTATCTTCCTTAGTATATTAAGTTTCCCTGATTCACATCACAGATTCCCCCGTAAAACAATAAAATCAACCCTTCATAAATAATGAATATTAATTGTGGATAAATCTTTTTCCTACAAAATTTATTGACTTTACCCTACTTAGTGTGTACTTCATTATTTTTACAGAGAGTTTATCCGTAGATAGAGTTTGGATAACGAAGCGTAATCCGATTTGCAAATTCGATAAGTTAGGTGAAAGCGCGTGGACATGTCCCAAATAAAGCCCGGTTTGATCCTATTAACGCACGGCTAAAAGGCAGGATCTTGTGACAACGCCTGGTTGATCCTTGTATGGGCCTGCCAAAGGATTTATCTCATTCCATTAAGTACAAAGCTTTTTCGATTGTATTTAAAAACTCGCAGTCTTGTCGGAGCCGGGAGGGCGTGTAATCTCTACACACGTTTCTGTATTTTTATCGATGGAATGCCAACTCGAACGGCCGATACGCGATCAGACCAAAATGAGGTTGTTTATCATTGTTTGCGAGTCGATCGCGACATTCACGTGTTATGTCAATTCTTTATTTATTCCCTTTTGGCGAGCGTGAGTGCGAGCTCTCAACGCGCGCAATAACACGCAAGCCTGCACAATTTACTGATCCATGATGGTAAAATGTAGCATGTCATTATGTTTCATGGTAATTCTCAGCATCGCCAAAATCGAATGTATGTAGTTAAAAGCTCTGTCGGTTCAATAATATAAAATTAACGTTCATTATTATTTTGTAATGGTTGGCAAGTTTGCTCTCACAGTATTATTATCATTTTTAGTACGTCGACAGTTAGATACCTAAAGCTTACTAAAAAATATATAAGTAGGATACGCTTCGGTCTTAATCGATCATCAGTTTTTTTTTGTGTATGACTAGTGATTAATATCAACCCTAAATAAAGTGTTGCCTCACTTGCGCAACTATTGGTAAACGGTAGGTAAAGTATAGTGGTCATGAATAAAATGGCTGACAGATAATGAATCATGTTCAATTAACGTGTTAACGAACGACTTTTCATGGTAAAATATTTTACAGTTAAAAAGTTGATAAATTGTGTATTTTATTAAATAATTGGCATTTTCGCATGAACGGTGCTGCATCAAAGCACAGTTTGATTAACTTTATCTCAATTAATATTACATTTGATGTTTTAGAATTAAAAACGAGTGTGCTTTAGACCACACGACTGAAGTAAAATTTCATTTTCAAAATATTAATTTATAAAATTGTACAATTACAAAATTGTCCACACGTCTGTATAGGTCGATTAGTCTATGTTCATTCTGGACAGACGCAATTCGCACTCGCACATTAACGTTAAAAATATACGAAACGTGACTCTCTCTCTTTCTATCTTCACTAACTTATATCTCCCTCTCAACTTCCGTTCGCACTTTTCGTAACGCATTCACCAGCTTATTCCCCAAGGCAAGCGTGCTTAAAGAAGTTGTACTTCATAAAATGGGTTTTTACAATTGAAAGATAAGTATTTATATAGAGTCAGTATAAAGGTCACCTTTAAGTATAGTTATTGCAATATAAGAGGTGATTAGATAGGAGTTTTAGGTGGTGTTGGCTTTCCCAGCACCAATATCATTCACATTATAATTTCGCCATAGTTAACTTAAGTTACAATATGGCTTAAAACATTTATACTTATATTATTTCATTTATATATTTTTTTTGTAAGTTTTACTATTTATGTCCATTATTTATTTTCACATTTTTATTTATTTTATTTTTATTTTATTGTAAAATTATGTTGGTTTTGTTATTTTTTTATAATTGAAATTAAAATTTGAAATTTGAAAAAAATTTAAATTTTAAAAGTGTAGTTAGTACTTATTTTTGCAGGCCAGTGTATTATAAAAATTATCTGAATCTTACATAGGTTTGATTGCCTGAATCATTGCTGCTTGGTACATAAACTGGCAAATAAAAATACTTACATTAGTTGTAGTTTTTAGATATACCTAATAACATTCGTTTATTCTAAGAATTTAAATATATTAACACATTTGTACCTATGATCCTAATAAGTTGATCGGAATAAATGATTAATAATAAAACAAAAAAAAATTGTTTCAAAAAAGCAAACATTACCCTACCAAATTGATAGTTTTGTCCTAAACTGCTGTCCTAAAATGGATAAACATTCAACAAACTTACTCTTGAAGAAAATTGGAGATCATATCAGAAATCCAAATCCAATGTGTTAATTTTGGCAGTTCAATAACGTAAATAAACTTTAGCTATTATCGCGTCAGAATAGCTGTTTAACGATAGGGTTGCCCAATGAATGGAGATTAAACAAGACGATACGGAAACCGGCAAGCCTTCTCGATTACTTTATGAAATTAGTTACAGGGTATTGAGGGCTTTTTGAGAAACTTGGGAAAGTGAGTCAACTGTGTTACTGGTCTGGTATATATATTTAAAGTTTCATAATATTTTAATATTTTAGCAGGAGTGGTGGAGTGTCGCACGGGACAGAGATAAATGGAGAGACTTGGAGGAGACCTTTGCCCAGCAGTGGGACAATATAGGTTGACAAAAAAAATAGATTAATACCATTAAAACTATGTTTTTATTAAAAATATCAAGTTATGTAAATAACTTAACTAAAAAACACTAAATAGCAATATTAGGTTAAATATCTTTATTTATTTCTCACAATACCTTTGAGGATAGCCAACGCTCTTTGAAAAGCAAATAAATAAAAATAAGCTTTGTTTCCGCTGACGAAATTAAGTTTTGCAAAACTTTAAAATTGCTCAGACAATGTTAATTTTTAACTAAATAATAATAATAAATAAATATTGCTGGACATTTCCCACAGCGCTATCTAGCCCCAAACTAAGCAGAGCTTGCACTATGGGAACCAGTTAACTGATAGAATACTTATATATTTTGTAAATACATTCTTATTATATATAACACAAATCCACACCACACCCGGAACAAATATATGTATAACATGCAAACATTTGTTACGCGGCGGGAATCGAACCCGCTACCTCCTAAGTCTCAGGAGGCTATTCGCCCACTGCGCCACGGAGGTCGTCAAATATAGTATTGATATATTTGTATCGGCGTAAATAGTAACGTAATTACATCAATAGACTTGCATTAATCTGTGAGTAACACCCAATGCAATAAAATAGCTGATTTATATTCATTTACACCCTCACTAGGCAGCCGCCGCCACTTTGAAATATACCAATACACTATTTATAGAGGGGTATTTCAGTACCTGAACAATAACCCTCTGGACGGGAAATTAACTTAGGGATTAAAATTCTTCGACAAAATATTAAAAATATTTTGTCATTTTGATGGTATTTTCTCGCGTAGTATGTACTTAAGGTTCTATGGACGGCTCTACGATTCGGTCACTAAACCTGTTTGCAGTGCGGCCAACGACCCAAGAGCCAAACTGACCCGACATTATACCGAAGATATTCCAGACATCAGCCTGTATGAGATCAGGATGGCCTTGAAGCAGCTTAAGAACGACAAGGCGCCGGGTGAGGACGGAATCACTTAAGAGCTTCTGAAAGCGGGTGGATCACCGGTACTTAAAGTCCTTCAGAAGCTCTTTAATTCCGCCTTGCTTGAAGGTATGACGCCAAAAGCATGGAACGGGGGCGTGGTGGTTCTGTTCTTCAAGAAAGGTGACAACACCTTGCTTAAGAATTACAGACCCATCTCGCTTTTGAGCCATGTTTATAAACTGTTTTCGAGGGTCATCGCGAACCGTCTCGAACGCAGGTTTGATGCCTTCCAGCCTCCCGAACAAGCCGGGTTCCGTAAAGGCTACATTACCATAGACCACATACATACGCTGCGGCAAGTCATACAGAAGACCGAAGAGTATAACTTGCCGCTATGTCTCGCGTTTGAGGACTATGAGAAAGCCTTCGATTCGATCGAAACATGGGCAATGCTTGAGTCTCTCCAACGATGCCGTATTGACTATCGGTACATCGAAGTGTTAAAGTGTTTGTATAAAAACGCCACTATGTCAGTCCGAGTACACGAACAGAGCTCGAAGGCCATTCCCTTAAAAAGAGGCGTAAGACAGGGAGATGTAATCTCTCCGAAACTGTTTACGACCGCATTGGAAGATGCCTTCAAGCTTCTGGAATGGAAAGGACTGGGCATCAATATTAACGGCGAATACATCACTCACCTTCGGTTTGCCGACGATATTGTGGTCATGGCAAAGTCGATGGAAGAGCTCAGCACGATGCTCGAAGGCCTCAATCAAGTCTCCCAACGGGTAGGACTTAAAATGAACATGGACAAGACGAAAATCATGTCGAATGTCCATGTCGTACCTGCCCCAGTTATGGTTGAGAACTCGGCTCTTGAAGTTGTCGACGCGTATGTATACCGAGGACAAACAGTCCAATTAGGTAGGTCCAACTTCGAGAAAGAGGTCAATCGTCGAATCCAACTCGGATGGGAAGCGTTTGGGAAACTTTGCAACGTCTTTTCGTCCAACATACCTCAGTGCCTTAAGACGAAAGTCTTCAATGAGTGTGTGTTACCATTGATGACATATGAAACCGAGACGTGGTCCTTCACTATTGGCCTTATGAATAAGCTCAGAGTCGCTCAACGAGCTATGGAGAGGGCTATGCTCGGGGTTTCTTTACGGGATCGAATCAGAAATGAGGAGATACGTAGGAGAACTCAAGTCACCCGACGGATTAGCACGTTGAAGTGGCAATGGGCAGGCCATATAGCGCGCAGAACAGATGGCCGATGGGGCCGAAAGGTTCTCGAGTGGAGGCCACGGACCGGCAAGCGCAGCGTAGGACGTCCACCCACAAGATGGGCAGACGACTTGGTAAGAACCGCAGGTCGGCGTTGGATGCAGGCCGCTTCCAACCGCAGTTCCTGGAGATCAATGAGGGAGGCCTTTGTCCAGCAGTGGATGTCCTACGGCTGATATGATGATGATGATGTACTTAATAACGCGAAAACGTATATAACTCAAGTTTGAAGTAAGAGCTACATTAATAAGAGATCACAATGTAGCTGTCAATTTAAGTATTAATACAAAATAATAGGCTAACGGCTTACAGCCGGCGGTATTATTAATAATAATAACGCCGGCCGTTAGCCTTATAATGTAAGCTAATTGTTGTTGCTGTCGCTGCTGGTCAGGCCGTCCTTTTCACACCTACAGTGCGTATCTCACATGTGTAAGAGACGACCTGACCAGCGACATCAACAGCAATTGGCTTACGTAATAAAAAAATATATAAGTAAAGAAAATACATTTATTTGTTCAATGTGCAAAAGTGTATAAAATATTTTTAAAAACTAGTGAGCAGATAATGTCTGTAGGTTACCCCGCCCACCCAAGTAGTTTAGGGTATAAGACCGCCCATTGTATCGTTATTTATGGTTTATTTCCTTTGTTACTGTATTTTTGTTTGGTGTGCAATAATGAGTATTTCATTAATTCATAATGATGGTGTTGCGTGGTGACAACATGTTCCCTGTCTCAGCATAGCCTGCTTCGAACCTTGTTCTGACAGGCTACGGGTTAATACCGACAGGTTAGCCCAGCGGATTCAGAACGTTGCAGGCTGGAACAACTTTGTCGATGACACGAGAGCCCCGGCTTCCACGGCATGTGCCGTTCACAGTTCTACTAGATGAAAGCCGGCGGTCACGCGAGCAAGCGGAGTGCAAGCCGCTGGCATGATTGTAACAAAATAAGCCGGCGCCTCCTAAGCCAGCGGCTTTGATGTGTAGGGCCCTTAAGAAGAATAAAGATGCCATAAAATATGGGGCCACTTTATAAAATGACAACTGTCTTTTTAAAATGTCGTGAATCAGCCGAGTGTCTAGTGAGCTAGCTGCTCACGAGTTTCATACGCACTCTTTCAACACACTTGCGAGGAAAAAACAAACATGCATTGCATAAATTGTTTGATTATTAAAACAATTGGTGAATGTACAATTTTCAAAACGATATTGGATTGTTTTCGATGGCGATTTCACAGTTTGTCTTACATTGGTACTTGCCACTTCTTTAGTATCTTCATTAACTTCTTATGTAAATGTCGGCGACAAAGGTAAATCATACAAATTACTGGAAAGAGAAGGCACCAAATAACTCATGCTACGAGATGTACATGGTTGTGGGTTACAGTACGTTTTGATATCAACACAATATTTGAGCTTAAACATGGTTCTTAACATGGAATAGATGCACCACAGGGAGCTGGGTTTGTATGTATTGGCGTGTTCAGAGAAATACGCCAAAACACATTTTCAGAAAATGACTGGGTTTTTATTGCTTTTCCATTGTATGAAACTATCGTAAGCAGCTAAGTACTTTGCTCTAGATTTTGCAGGTATTAGGCTTTCATTTGCATTTTGTGCTGCATTTAGTATTTCTGGCGGGGTTAAATCTATCAATTGTTAATCTTCTGTACAAAAACTCGACATTTTTACAATCATTTACCACACAGCAACAAATGCGATACAAACAACAAAATGGGAAATGGCACGCAATTTTTTTTTTTGCACGCTCCAAATGTTAGTTGATTGATTACTTAAAGCCATACAGCCTATTTCAAAATTATAGCTTTAGTGATAAAATGCAAACATTTTATATCAAATTATTGTGAATTATAAGTAATTTGATAATAATAAATGTTTTTTTCGCCATAATTAGGGATGAATTTATTTATTCACAAAATGTAATAGGGTTTTCAGCGGCATAAAACCTCTTTGTAGTTACAAAACTATATTACCCGGTTAAATTGAAAATGCTCTGTTTACTCGCATTTAACTTGCAGTTAGGTACTAACTTAACTTTGTAGGGATAATTCTATTATGCACTAGTGTGTTATATTATTACGCACGCGTGTGTTACAGTTCGGTTTAAGGCCCTAATAACGATGTGCTATGGCACACTTTACGAACAAGTGTGTTGAAAAATCTATTATAAGCTTATATCTATCAGAAACGTCATAGGATCGCACATAAATTAATGTATATTTATCGTATTTAACTAATGTATGTATTAAGAATATTACATACATCATAATTTTATATATTATATTTAGGTCTGTAATTTAATAATTTATATGTCTATTTGTATATTATTTAGATATTAGTTGCACTCCTTTCATCCATATTTTAAGTGTACCCCCGACCATATCTTTTACATTACTAAATCCTCTCCATCCAAAGGTTGTCTGGAAGAAATCCCTTCAAAGCGATAAGACCGCCCATTGTACTATTTGCTTTGTGTCTTCTATTTTGTCTGTAATTTTTGTTCTTTAATGTGTACAATAAAGTGTTTTCATTCATTCATTCATAACTAGAACCCACAAAATAAAATATACCTATTGATTATATTAATAAACATAAACTTAAATACATACCTACAAATAATTTTAATATAAACTGTACTATATATGGAGGATAAATAACATAAACACTTACTATTATCTACTAAAAGAAGAGTAAGGAGTATTTTATTACAATATTTTTCCGTTTGCGGCTGTATCTCAGATCTGAAGAAATTGTGTTTTTTTAACACTTTGGTTAAAGCCTTTCTACAGTTACTGAATAGTCCAAGAGTACAATGGCAAACGCAAGTCACAAACAATGTTGCAATAGCAATCCACTTTAATTATTAGTGTGCTTACACGACGTGTACAGCACACAAACGAACGTCTCGGCAGTTAGGCAACTACTTATGCGGGAATTAAAACAACCGTGGATAGTAGTAATCTCTGCGTACCTACCTACTAAACTTAAACCTAAAATAAAGCAATTAACACACCCTACTGTATACAGATTGTCTCAACACGTTAGCTGGTGTTGCCTTCACAGAGTGAGCACAGGGAGCTCCAAGTCTGTGTATTACTCATTGGAAATCCTTAATAAATAAATTAAAAGAAATTAAAATTAACCGTCTCAAGCAGTAGTCGAATCATACATCAAATCGCGGAACATACATAGGGGTGCTTCGGATAATTGTAAGGGTGCTTTTCCTCGGGACTACCGCATGTCACTATGTTTTAGAACATCCTGTAGATATCCTATAGGATAATGTAACGTAAGGTAATGCAAATCATTGTTCATGATTATGTCATGACGTAGGTATAATATCGTATTTATAGTAATCGTAAATTCGTAGTTTATACCAACAGAATTGCCCCAAAGTTGATCGAGCGAAGCGAGATCACCAAATCAACTTCGGCAAATCGGCATTGTATGTATGTATGTACGTTTGTTTATCCGAGGATAACTTTCGAAGCGTTTATCCGATCATCATGAAATTTGTTAAATAGGTAGGTAGTAATGGCACAATTTTGGTGTAATTAAATGACCTAAAAATGTGGTAAAGGGGTAAAAAAACAAAATAGGACTATCCGGTCAAGCGGCACGTCTTATAAAAGGTCTTTGTTGGTACATTTTGACCCCGTTTTTATTTTTTGAATCGTTGTAGTTTTAAAGTTATTATTAGCCATAGTAAAAACTAAACTTTGATAAAATTCATAGGGAACATCAGTGACCCCGCAGTGCTGAAATTTGATATGTGTGTAGCTTTAGTGACACAAATACTATAGGGAAAAGTCTGAAATCCAGAATAACTGCAATTTTTACCCCAAATTGCAGTTATTCTGGATTTCAGACTTATTTGGTTTTCATGGCACTATTTTGATAGTCAAATATTACAAATAATATTTTTTTGATTTTATGGGAGACTCGCGACATCTCAGTTCGGGGCAAACCACTAGTTTATTTTTATTAACGTCAAGAAAATTTATTCTTTCTACGCTAACTGCTTTTCTACAATACATTCCAAAAATATGTATTTAGGTAATAGAGCAGCTAATTATATCGAAGATCGCGGCGGGACCTCATTCTTTATGCATGCAGCGCGCCTTAATGCCTTCATTACCAGTTTAAAGTATTAAGCAAACTTTGGTGGAAGACGACTCACTGAGATTTGTTTAAGGCGAAGTGTTACTACGCCATTTTGTGATTTGTATCAACTGCAAGCTGAGAGAATAGTAAAGGTGCTGGGAAAGCCTACTCCAATATTGGTAACCTGCCCCAGGTAGGTTCAGTTGCTGCGTCCTCCGTCTATTTAGTGCCGCAACTGCAACTATCGTACTTTTAGAAATGTATGTCCCTTTTTTACTACCTCTGAGTAAAGTGCGTCAGAAATGACGCATATGATTTAATATTTTATGCTATTTTAAGATATGATATCGCTGGTCATGCAATCCTATGTAAAATGTTATCTTCGTCGTATGTGATGGTCCACTGATTTGCATGGCGAGCGATATTATATCTTATATTAAAAAATTATCCAACGGATAAAAATATAGATAAAGATATAATGATTTATATCCGTCAATTAGTAACTTGGAGGTCATGAAATAGGCACTAATTGTCATGCGTGACTTTAACGTGAACTTACCTAATAATAATGTCCGATTAGTTAATGACTAAACAAGAAAATCGCCATCATTCATTATCATTCGAATATTGCCACTGTTCACGTCGGCAACCTGTATATAGGTAGAAAAACATCTCGAGAAAACCGGCATAGGCTGTCAACCTGCAACATGGATGCTTTATTTCTATTCAAAAACTAGACTTGTATCAAAACGTAATGTTTTTACTTACTTCTGACTACCCCCTTATAGGATATTTTCACCAAATTGTGGAGGAAACTCGAGGGTGTCGATCATGGGGTTTAATGAAGGTTTATTTATTAATTTATGTTTATGCCTAATAAGGATTTTATAAAGGTATCTCATTTCAGCCGTAAGTAAGGTTTTCCTGGGATTAGATGTTTTTATACCACCTGATGATGGACTATTGTGATTAGGCGATTAGGTTATGGGATTAGGTGATTGGATAAAAACCACGATAATCATTAATCCTATTATGCAAAAGGATTAATTTTCCATTTTGGAACCAAATATGCAAAAATTGTAAGTGAAACATGTTATCATGGAATTTCAAACTTACCTAAAAATAGGCTCACGACACGACTGCTTCACTTTCGATTACAATCGTTCTAACTAGCGTAATAGATGGCGCTGTCTAGAGATACACCGGCAAAAAATATGGTTTACTAATTTTTGCCAGCGGCTTCGCCCGCGTTGTTCTGAGGCGCAAAATACATATATAAATTTTGACATCCCATTTTTATCCTATGGGCACTCATTTATGGGATAAATGGTAGCCTATGTGGAGATCCAGGTTATAATCTACGTATATACCATATTTCATAAAAATCGGTTAAGCAGTTACCCCATGATTGAGTAACAAACAAATAAACATCCAAACTTTCGCATTTATAATATTAGTGTGATATTACAATCTCACTTCGTCAGATAAACAAACACAAATGTTTTTTTTATTTTAAATTCCTCGTAAAACAATGGTAATACGGCAATTGACATTGACAACTCACTTTCCTTTGATGATCAGCTTATGACAGAGCAACGCTATCTATTAGCAGTTATAAAAACATGACCGTGAAAACCCCTCAGTGATTCTCGCGATAAATGTCTTACCACAGATGTTTTACCCAGTACGCCAATCCGTGAAGATATTCCACCAGAGGGCTAACAGAAGACAAACATTATTTTTGATGGAACGAAGCGAGATCTCCAAATCAACTTGGGCAAATCGTCGTTGTATGTATGTCTGTTTGTCCGAGGATAACTTTCGAAGCGATGATCTGATCATCGTTAAATTTGATACATAAGTAGGTAGTGATGGCACAATTTGGATGTGACTAAATTAGCTAAAAATGTTGTGGAGGTTGTTGAGATATTGGGGTTCAAGAGCGGTAAAAAAGTTAAAATGAGACTATTAGGTCAAGTGGGACGTCAAATTAAAGGTAAATTAAATGAGTACATTTCAACCCTGTTTTTATTTTTAGTTTAGTCCTTGTAGTTTTTGAGTTAATAGCCATAACAAAAACAAAATTTTGACAAAACTCACAGGGTACACCAGAGACCCCACAGTGCTGAAATTTGGTATTCGTGTAGCTTTAGTGACACAAATATAGGCAAAAGTCTGAAATCCAGAATAACTGCATTTTGTACCCCAAAAAAGAAAAAAACAATATTATGAACTCCCGTTACCTGTAATTTGAATGAAACTGCAGGTCAAGTAACTTATTTTTTTATTTCGTGGCACTATTTTGATAGTCAAAGATTACGAATAATACATTTTTGTTTTCATGGAAGACTGGCGAGATCTCAGTTCAGAGCGAACCACTAGTTTACACATTTGAAACATTACCACTTTGGCATGGTGGCAAAAACTACTAACAAATAAAGTAGTATTTTCTTATGTTAAATATAGTCATGTAAGTAATTAATTATATATTATTTCTGTCAACATTTCATACGTGATAGATTGCATGCCCATAGCCGCTTATTAGGAAGCTAACCAATGGCTTTCTTATTTTTTCACCTTCCTCATATACTGCGTGTCACCGCATTCACGACATTAATTTAAATCACGGGCAGGCTAGTATAGTTATAAAATAGTTTTTTTTTTCTAATTCTTTAGCATGATTTTTCTTTTAATTTTCAATCTATCTTAATATCAAGTCCTAAAATGTCAATGAAACAGCCTGTATAAAATGGTTAAGCAAAACATATTCATGCATCATGTCATTCATCAGGTACTAACTACACCTGCTAAACTGACTAAACGTCATCGGCGCAAAGGCGCTGCCGATTTACGTTAAACATTGTTTATGGGGAAATATATCGATCACTGGATAAAAATAAGTTACCGTTATTAAACCAATCTCTAAATTCAGTTAATACGATTCTGCATATGTGTTTTAAATTAATGTCGTGAATGCGGTGACAGTGTATAGATATTAAACTCGATGGATTTGTCAGAGTTGTTAAGCGGAGATACCGCAAAACAATTTCCTTTTGTGATAATCAACAAAGATAGCCTTTGGACTTCATCTTTTACGTTGATATGAACCTTTTGTTAGGTAAGTAGAATCTTTATTTATCTGAACGATAATTTATATACAATATATTAAAACTTTATATTAGTACATGAACTTTGTACACCTTTTTAAGCTTATTGTGCGCCCGGAGGAGTGTGAGATTTAGCACAGTTAAAGTTTATATGGAAAAGGAGGGGCGAATACTAAGATTTCAAAATAAAATATAGCCTAATAGTCTTGAGGTCATACAAAAATCCCATAAAAAGCACTTTAAGATTTTCAAAAGTTTTCAATTTGCCAGGGAACATATAGTTTTGTGTGATTAAATGAGCTAAAAATGTTGGGGGGTTTTTGAGATATTGGGATTCAAGAGAGGTAAAAGGGTAAAAAAAATGGAAATGAAGCTAACTTGTAAAATTGTACGTCAAATGAAAGGTATCGATTAGTACATTTGGACTCTGTTTTTATTTTTCGTAAATTCTTTATAGTTTTAGAGTTATTATAAAAACTAAACTTTGACAAAATTCACAGGGTACACCAGAGACCCCACAGTGCTGTAATTTAGTATGCGTGTAGCTTAAGTGACATAAATATAGTCAAAAGTCTGAAATTTAGAATAACTGCAATTTGAACCCCAAAAAAAATTCCACATTACATGAACTCCCGTTACCTGTAATTTGAATGAAACTGTAGGTCAAGTAAGTTGGTTATTTAATTCGTGACACTATTTTTATAGTCAAAGATTAAGACCGGCTTGCACAACGATCCCTATACGTATTTAGCGACTAAAAATATTTAAATTTTACGTATTTGTTTGATTTAACAACTCCTTAAATCATATTTAGCTACTAAATACGTTTAGGCATCGTTGCGCGAGTCGCCCTAAGAATATTTTCTTTTGTGTTTTGGGAGATACGCGAGATCTCAGTTCGGGGCGAACCACTAGTATAGATAGATAGATTTGTCAGTCTGCTACGAATTCCCCAACGTAGAACCACTACGGCGTAGAGGAAAGCTACGAACCTCTACGGCGTAGAGTAAATCGGATCAAAACCTTTGCTATTGCTTTTTTTGTTGTAATGTATATAAATATGAATGTTGCCTTGAAATTGGGTAATTGTCCTAACGGCGAAGTTACTATATATTTTATTATCTTACAGTATCTTGATATATCGAATGAAATGGATGTTTATCTTAAGATACGAAATATATCGTAGGAGAGATTCGCATACAGTTTGACAGACTTCAAAACACCAAAAGAATAAAAAGATACCATTGGTACGTATATTAACATATTATATTACCCTTAAGATGCTCTAATAATATTTTATGTAACGATATCGTAAAATAAATTATTATAACATCTTTACCATATGTGATGCGCTTATAAGGCTAGCACAAAGCCTAGAAACAACTGATTTAAAGGGGTTGTTACATCACATTTTACAAGCATTTTATTAACTTGCAATGTATGTTTGTCCGTGTGGAATCTTGCAATTGAATTTTAAACCCGTTCCCCTCACCGATTGAGCTGAAATTTGGAATACATATGTAACTTCGGTGGCAATGCAATAGTATGGCTCATGATGGAGACGGATGCTAGATAATGGAACTTCTGAATAGATCCTCGTATCAAGAGGAAGGTTGCGGGTTCAAATCTCGTCTAGGCTTGAAATTTTTGAGATGATTTTTTAAAAATCTTGGAATTTTCCATAAGTGTTCGGATAACACTATAAATAAAATACTTTCTGAATAGATTATAGTAGACTACTGGTTGCGCTTCCAATTATGAGTTTTATAAAAGCTTGTTTTATTAAAGTAATTTTTCTACAAAAAACTTATTGCTAATGTTTATTGTAAAATTTTAACTTTATTTTCAGAAAAAACACAATATTTCCATAGGTTTAATTACACACTTCGGATCAACAAACACGTTTAAAACTTCTCTATATCATCTAAGGGCCCATTATTATAAATACAAGATTTATCACGTACCGTCTTATCGGTGTTTCGACCGACAATGTTTCGGTTCAATTCGTGAACCTTCATCAGGGTGAGTGCATACCGCTCCGAATAACGTCTCGCCTCGAAACACCGATAAGACGGAACGTGATAAATCCCGTATTTATAATAATGATTGAAATCAATCACGAAAGTTTCCCATCTTAGGACCGTATCTTTCCCAAAATGCATGACGATTAAACTGTATCGAGAACGCCCTTTTCACGTAAATTTCGATTAATTAGTGTGTTAACTTTAATGGGGCCTTAAGACACAGAGTCATTGCTCCAAAGGGGCGGTTTTTCTCCCTTCGAACAGCAATTGGGAAGTGTTAATGGGCCGGTATTACTACCATGCTTATGAGTTTCATTAACACGAAGCCGCGAAAGATTCATGTGGGGACGTGCCTTTATTATAAGCGACGTGATTGTTTTGAAAATGGCTTCGAATATTGTCCCTATTTGAGCAAGATGGGTAAATTGGTGAGTGCACGCACTAAACCACATGGTTATGAAACAATATTTTTGATAAATTGTACGAAAAATCGTACAATTTGTATCTTCTTCTTCTTCTTTCGTGTCAATGGGTGTTTGACTTCTAATTTTTATCAACCCAATAGAGAGCAACTTCCTCGTCCTTCTCTGTTGCCTGGTGCAAGCCTTCTCGAGTGCAAGCAGTAGGTAGAGAGGTAGGGTAGAGAGGACATAAGAGCATGTGGAGCATTGTTTGTAAGGTTGCCCCGCAGTGGTAACCCGGTAACGCAGCGTCTTCACCACAATAGCTAAATCTAAATCTAATTTATATCGACATCGAAATGAACATTTTAAGATTTCGTGCAAGCAGGACACAAACTTTGATAGACCATGATCTACAGATATTTGTTCCGGGTCTGGTTGTTTTTCTATATATTTTAAGTATGTATTTACAAAAAAAAAGTAAATAAATATTCTATCAGTTATCTGGTTCCTATAGTACAAACTCTGGTTAGTTTGGGGCTAGATAGCACTGTGTGAAATGTCCAGCAATTATTTATTTATTTTATAGTTAAATTGGTCTTACTTAATTTCCATGAAATACCAACATGGAACTACTTGAAGTGGGGACAGATGGAGTAAGGCGGTAACTGAAAGGCGTTCTCGAACAGGGTTTAGAAGCGTCGATCGTCATGGACAGACGCAAGCAAGCATTGCGGGTCGAACCTTGATGAGACAAGCATAGGGCTATGGAGAGTGGCACTGGCATGAAAAGGTATATAGAACTGAAGAAAAAACTAAACTATTACTAGTTATTTAGTCTGGTAAAGTATTATGCCCAAGTGAAATTTATTGCGTTGTATCTTGTGAACCAATCTCACTGAACAGTTTAGGCTTACATTAAGTACTAGGAACCCTATCCAATAGCTTAATTGGCCTATAGATCTATACCAGCAAACCTATTTGTTGATACTCTATCCATGCTCTCGAGCTCAATGTCTATCCCACAACTCGGGTTAGTTATATAGGTATTGTTACTGACTACGTAGCATAATAGGATTATTAACATTTTGATTAAGTTGGCCACTACCTTCGAAACTAAATAAAAATCAAGGATATTTTTTGAAAGGATTCAGAATACTCCAGTAATAAATGTCGTCGATTTCACTATTTAGTACTCGTAGGCAATAAAAAGTGTGTCTAAAAGTTTCATGAATAATTCATAAGTATCGCGTGTGTAGTTACTAGTGGTAATATATGAATAGTTTGAAAACTGCAGTAAACATGGCAGTAGATCTATAAATAAAATAGCTGCTACAATGTTTTATGTGAACAGCCAGTAAACTGGTACACTGTATATTAACCATACAAGCAATTCGACGGGCAGCTATACAATCGATTCCTTAACCAATTTTAATTTGTGTACAAATTGGGCAAAGCAGCTTTAAAATAGATTTAGCCGGCTTTGCGACAACAGTATATCGGGATTGTGGCTATGCAAAACTGATACGGTTGCCAATTAGTCAGCTTTTGTAGCCGCAAACGAACTAATCATATGCATATCAATGAATTATGCAAAAACTTGCAAGCTATGCAATTTTGAGACAACTTGGGTGCGGATATTTTCCTTTGCAGTAGGTTTTTATCTTATACCGCTGACCAACGATCTGACGACAGACGGTCGCGCCTGAAGATGAACCCATAAATCTGTCAGCTCGGCAACATAGTGGATTAAACTACGTAGATTCTTGTAAAAGGCTTTGAGCTTTTTCTGAATATTCTCCGTGTGTTGTTTCCGATTCAGCGGAACTTGCTATTTCAAAGATTGAAATAAGTAATGTTACTTGTAATAACAAAAAATGAGTGCGAGAGAACTTGGTTTTCTGTGCGCTCTCGTAATTTATGTATGACGGCGCAAATGCCAATTTATTGCTGAGTAATGGCACCGTTTGGAGATCTGCAAATGGGCTAGTCGAGTAAGAAGAGAAATGGTTCGAAACGTGCGCTGCTAAATGTATTTATAATTTATTTATCGTCCATGTTACAAATCCGAAATGTTATCGCAGGAATTGTTCTTGTTCATACCAGTCTGAAGCTCGGGTATGAATAATGAGACCGAAATCAAATAGCTCTGTTTGCGACAGAATGTATTTCTTACCAAATAATTGATATTGCTATTTGTTTGTGGTCTCTGGTTTTATTATTATGTAAGATGAGCGTAATATCTACGCAATATTAAAAAAAACGTACATTGCCGCTGACAAAACCCCGCTGTGCGTCTGCCTGCACGTGAAAGTTTTAAGTTCCTAGAAAATTAATTTGCAATATTATAAAGAAAGTACAGTTTGTTGTTGGATAGTTTGTATGTATGTAGTATCAAACACTCATAAACCGACTCAGTAAATTATTTCACTAAGCAGGTAGCTTTAATAAAACTTTTAAAATCCTAATCTCACAACACAAAAATTATTTACCCAACGATCTAAGATTAGGGGTTGTTTATCTTGTAGTCACGAAGCAATTTATTCGCTTAAATGAAGTTTCAAATTTTAATACGACCCTTGATGGCTTGCCAGACCCGTGCCCTTTGAACCGAGTGGTCGAATTCAAATAGCTTTTTCAAAAATAATTTAATTCAAATACTGTTCGAGACTACAACTCACTCAACCGATACGATCATCAGTGTTTAGGTCATCATTAAATATTAATAATTTATTATTCACTATCTGACCCGCCCGCGGCTTCGCATGCGTGGTATTTCAATAAAAACATTACCCTCCTTTTGCGCACTCGGGTAAAAATCAGCCTATATCTTTTTCCAGAATATAATCTATCCTTGCCAAATTTCATTACGATCCGTTTAGCCGTTTAGTTATGAAAAGGTAACAAACAAGGTTACTTTCGCAGTTACTATGTATGTATTATAAATATAAACCATCCTCTTAAATCACTGTATCTTAGAAAACGTTCGTGATTGATTTCAATCATTATTATAAACACGGAATTTTTCTACTAGGTTGACTGATCACATACGTGCAATGAAGAATGTCGACTCCAACAGTTCTGCAGTGGCGGAACATTCCCTAGATTCTAATTCGACGCACTACATACGTTTCGACAAGGCCCGGGTCTTAGCGAGAGAGAAGTTTTTCGTTCCTCGCAAGATCCGAGAGGCGATAGAAATAAGTCGTATGCCGAACTTTAACAGAGATAGAGGATGGGTTCTACCGCCAGCCTGGAGGCCATGTCTTCATGATGCAATTGACAGAAGAGTGAGTGCACCTGGTAGAGTCATAGTTAGTGTTGTTTGTTTGAAATACTAAGAATTACCGAAGAGAGCAGCAGTGATGATGGTGATAATGACACAGCCGGTCAACCCGCTGTGCCTTTGTTGACCCAATCTCCACCACCCCGCCTGTCCACTCGCGCGTAGAGGGCAGCGGAGCGCAGTGAGAGGCGAGACGTTATTCGGAGCGGATCGCACTCACCCTGATGAACGAATTGAACCGAAACATTGTCGGTCGAAACACCGATAAGAAGGTACGTGATAAACCCCGTATTTATAATAATGAATATCTATAGCTAATAACTGCTTTAAAATCCGTTGAGTAGTTTAAAGGATCTAAGCGAACCGACAGCGGAAGCGACTTCCTTTTAAGTTCTAATGAAGATGTTCTAATTTATCGGTTAGGAGACACCGTGACATTCTATCCCTTTCGTGCTAATGCGAGTCCTATATGTGACATATCCTTTGTCTCTTTCTCACCGGCATTCAATGAGTCTAAAGAAAATGGCGCCAGCTCGCTCCCGTGCTCTGAATAGCTCCGTGTTATAAAATTCCTTATGAAAGTCCAACCTGTAGAAGGTGAAGTGCTGCTTCTCTTGTAAGGTGAAGAAAAGAACGTATTGGAAAACAAGGGATTGGCGATATTTGGGGAAAGTTTCCTGGGTCAAAGGACAATATATACGAGTATAGGGCAGGTTCATCTCGACTTTATACCATCTAATCGTGTCCGTTGCTGTGTCCATTTTACAGAAACATTGAAAGTATTTATCTAGGTATCCTTGGATACCGAGATCTACAATATCTTTAACATTAATACTTAGCCAGTAGTATTTTTTATCAAAAACATGTAATTGTTCCCATAATCTATATTGTTCATTCCATTATAAGTACAATTATTTTCTTTACAATAATAAGCTTATTGTAACCATATTTTTTACCATTTAAACATAATTTGAATCTTCATTTTAAATTATTTATTTTATACTGCTACTTGCAAGTCTCTTACCCTACCGTAGGTAAGTATACGCCGATTTTTGTTTCCATAATATACACTGCTAATTATCACAAAAAACGGTATAGAAAACCGGTGGTAAAACTTACAAATTACTTAATTTCTTTTATAGCTGACTCTCCTGTCTCTTTGTGCCAAAATTGCTGGCGTTGCTGAAAGGTATGTACGGGTACAATGGCGTAACAATGAGTCTCATTTAATCTAACTTTCTTTTCCCCTTACCAAGCAAACAGGAAAAACTGCCACGCCCTCGGCCGGCGTGGAAACGCGACGAACGATAATTAATTAGCGAGTTTCATTATTGTGATTGTAACAAGATTGTGGGAATTTCTTCATTACAGTTGATCATCTATGGTGTTAATTTTATATGAACATTAATTTCATTTGTTTTACTAAAGTCCTAACGAGGGTTTTTGTATATTAAATAAAGAAATAAATGTAAAGACTAGATTAGACCGGAAATATGTAATGAAACAATTATTGTAACTCTAAAACCAAACATGTATCTATCTCTTGTTTTAAAATAAAATTGGAAGAAAACCCCTGAAAGTTACGACAAATAAGTTATCGTTCAAGCAATTGTAAACTCCGACGGACGCCGAGCGAGCGCGAACTCGCAAATATTTGTATCTTCGGAAGCCTTCTGACTTTTGCTCGCCGCTTGATATGGATCACAAACTTTATTATCACTACAAAAACAGATTATATCTTACCTAACATCGAAAAAAATAGTCAAAGAATCTAAGCTCTTTTTTCAATTAAAGGAGAAAATTAAATTCACTTATTATAAGGTATTCTATTATCGTATCAGAAATTTCTATAATTCTCAATTTTTTATAATATAATTTTTGATATAAATTTCTTCATAAGCTGCCAAACTTTTAATAGTATTGCTATAGAAACGGCGGCCATTGAAAAAAGATTGTGTTAGTAGAATAAACAAGTAACTTTTCACAAATAAACCAACTTACAAAAAAAAACAACTACATAAAATTTCTATAAGATCAATCTGAAAGAATATCGGAAAATATATAGTATATATGAAAGTATATTTAAAATAAGCATTTTCCAAATCAGTTTATAAATGACGGAGTTCTTAGGAAATAAATATTAAATAATACTACTAAATTGGGATCCTCCTTTTTTGAAGTCGCATAAAAAGGGATCTGTAGTGGCGATTTTGCGACGATATCACTGTCATAGTCCAGATCACTATCTGGACTATGACAGTGATATCGTCACAAAATCGACGGTTGGTTTATAGACTCTAGCCTGTTGAATTTATATTTGTTGCCTGAAATGTGGTTAAATTACAAGATGTGAATTTTTGTTAAGGTCCAAGACATTTCGCTTATGTTATGCATGCAATTTAAATTAAATAAATAAATAAATATTGCTAGACATTTCACACAGCGCTATCTAGCCCCAAACTAAGCAGATCTTGTACTATGGGAACCAGATAACTGACAGAATACTTATATACTTTTTTTTTGTAAATACATACTTATAATGTATAGAAAAACAACCAGACCCGGAACAAATACCTGTAAATCATGCAAACATTTGTTCTGCGGCGGGAATCGAACCCGCTACCTCCTGCGTCTCAGCCGACTGTTCGCCCATTGCGCCACGGAGGTCGTCAAAAAATTTATATTTGAAGTTATTACTTTGTTACTACCAAAAACGTAAACCCCGTTTACCGCGTGTTTAAAAATTGCCTTACCAATTTTTGTATAGGATTTTTTCAAACAGTGTTTAGCGGTAATCTACCAAAAAAGTCTGTGCTATTGCGAGTATCACATTAATAAAATACGAAAGTTTGGATGTTTGTTTGTTTGTTATTCAATCACGCTGTAACGTCTGAACCGAGTTCGATGAAATTTGGTATATACGTAGATTATAACCTGGATCACCACATAAGACACCATTTATCCCATAAATCAGTTCCCATAGAATAAAATGGGATGTCGAAGTTTATATATGTATTTTGCACCCCAGTACAAAGCGGGCGAAGCCACTGGCAACAACTAGTCATCAATAAACCAAAGAAGACTACAAAAGAAAATTTATATTTTTTGTAATATTTATGGTCCAATGTTAACTATTTTTTCAGTACAACTTTAGAGCTTTACCTACACCAGCTTGTTTGTGGCCAGCTTGCCATAAGCTTTATTAACTACTAGCTGACCAATCCGCAGCTTCGCACGCGTAGTTTTTCAATAAAAACATTACCCTCCTTTCGCGCAGTTGGGTAAAAAGTAGCCTATATTACTCAGGGATAATGTAACATTCTAGTGGTGAAAGAATTTTTGAAATCAGACTAGTAGTTTTTGAGTTTATTCGTTACATGCATACAAAAATATAAATATTTTCTCATTATAATTGTGGTATAGATAGATATAATTTGACTCCAACTCCATAGCGGTTGATTAACAAAATTCTACCAAGTCCTGCTTTAATGACGAAGGACAATGCTAATTGATGTATGGAATTCCGCATCAAAATAAAACTTTGTTTTATAAAGACTACACTTATTGACCGAGCGAGCGAATCGTCTCAGTTTCGAGATTGGCCATAAATTATTTTGTCCGCCTGTCTGTTCTCGCCTACACGTCGCATTTTTCAACCAATTTTGATGAAAATTGACTCACAAGTTTCCTTGATTTATTTAAATTATTTAGTCGATCGCGATTTTCGATTGGGATTAAAATAGAAGGGAACAGGGGGGAAGTTTGCTGTAGCGTTATTTATAGACTGATTTCAATCAAATTTGAGAAGCACCACTACGGATTTCACAAGATGTTACGAAAAAAATTCCAAAAGAGGCAGGTGGAAGGGGGATATGGGTGGGAAAGTTGCTGAAGCGTTATATATAGTTGATTTTTTTTCAGAAAATGTATACCTACTTATAAAAATCAGACTACGCAGTCCTCTTTGTTTTTATGAGACAAACCCGTAGACACTAGATTCGATCTCCTACGACCAAGGGAACGCGGGTAATCGCTAAAACTTACACCTTTATTTTGCTCAAAAGTCTACATACATAGGTAAGCCTATAGGAAACCTCGATTTAAAATTGAACTTGCTACGTTAATTTTTTTGCGCAAATTACATTTTGGACTTGGGACGCGAGCTCTACTGTTCTCACAGAACCACTAGTGATAGTAACTTTTATAAATGCTCTTTTTGTAAACAAAATCCGTTTTGGAGTTATTTCAACCGAAAATCGATTCGATGCGTTCTCCACCTATAAGAACGGTTGCGGCCGGCCAAATAACCATTTAAAAAATAAAAAAACGAGTGTGCTTTAGAAATTAGTAGAAGTATAACTTTTTTTTTCAAAATATTAATATATAAAATTGTTCAATTACAAAATTGTCCACACGTCTGTAGGTCTATCAGTCTATTTTCATTCTGAACTCTGGACAGACGCACTCGCACATTAACGTTTAAAAATATACGAAACGTAACTCTCTCACTTTCTATCTTCACTAACTTATATCTCTCTCTCTCAACTTCCGTTCGCTCTTTTCGTAACGCATTCACGAGCTTACTCCCCAAGTGAAGCGTGCGTAAAGAAGTTTTACTTCAATAATGGTGCTCCCACACAGTATAGCTTAATGGTATATAACACGATAACATTTTGTCACATTTGTCTAAATGTAAGGGATATAATGTTATGTAACGATAAAATGTTATACCTACGATATATACGATACCACACACCAGTAATACCTATAAGGTATTACTGGTGTGTGGTAGCACCATAATAATAATTGAGAAAGGCTGCGCACAAAAGAATAATTAATATCTTAATTGTAATATTACGATCATACAGTTGCTATTAGGTATTAATTATATTATATTATATACTTTGTAGGCATACATGGTACGATTGATTGATAAAATCTGTCGCAAGCTGCCGGTCTATACGCTACATTTAAAGTAAGTCGGCTATGTATTTTTATATGATTTTTGTGCAAAGAATCATTATCATAGCCAACTGTACCTACAAAGTATGTAAATCGGAACGTCATTAAAAGGAAGAAAAAAGTGTTTACGGTAAATGTACACTGAACCATATTCGAAAATAAAATCCCGGTCGCAGAATAATAATATATTAAAAATTGACAAATAGGTAGGTAAGTAAATACATAAACTATTATTTTGTGTTTTTGTTGGATATACCTATTATCTTATCATATGTATATGAGAATATATCATACCTAACATCGGAAACACAAAGTCTCCCGTGATCTGCCAATTTATAGCAGCTCCTGTTATTGACAAAATACTCACGCCATCGTTACTGCTTCGACATTTCATTCACCGTTTAATAGACCTACCTGTTCTAACAAGCTCAAAGCTCAGTTTGCATAGATTTTGTCTATGCAGAGCCCTTTTAAAAACTACGAATATCTACTTTGTACACCTTTATGGACCTCCACACACGCCAACAACTTTTTTGTGTAAGCCTCTGTGGGAAGGATTAGTAATTTCTAGGCTTGCGCAAGGCTTGTGCAGAGAAATCATTGACACATGTGGGCCCAATCAGATACCCACTTATCTACATACGAAATATCGAAATAGAAAAGTCGCAGAGAAATTGTATGTCAAATCATCATCAGCATTTCAGCCAGTCTACCTTTGCTGGGTATTGGCCTGCTATTTTTACAACATTCTCTCTGGTCCCTTTCTTCTTAGTTCTTCTAGAGTTGTTTTTAGGGTTCCGTCCCTCAAAAGGTAAAAAAGTAATCCTTATAAGATCACTCTCTTGTCCGTCTATCCGTCTGTCTGTCCGCTTGCTTTTAACCAAAATTGACAATTTTAGGTCAACCGGAAGTACCCTATAGGTTTTGGGTCGAAATCCAATATGGTAGTTCCCGTTGACCTACTACTAAAAGTCCGACAGGTGCAAGAACCATGTTCGAAATTCAAAATTGTTCTGAAATACGAAATGTTTTTGAATTGCTCATGAGAGCATGAGTTCCTTAACTTCTTAATCGCTACAGTATTAATACTTCTTTAAAGTGCAATTAGAATCTAATAAAATGTTTGTAGAAGGAATTTTGTTTGTCCTGTTGTATGAGAATACTTTTTATCAAATTTGACTAACTTCCGCTGTTCAGATTTTTTCATCCCATACCATAAAATGATCCTTACAAAGGACTGCATCGATCGGCATCAAAAAAAATTTTACCAACTTGATTCATTTTAAGGCGCTACTCACACTTGACCTAAAAAATTTTAATACCAAAATGTTTTTCTTCGAAAAAAAAAATGTTTTAAAAGAAACTGCAGCTGTATCTCCTCTGGTTATGGGTGCTGCCGTACTGTTACAGTTAAAAAAAAACACTCTGTATAGTCGACGCCAATTAAGATAGTCCTCTGAGTTGTATGAGTGCTCATATAATTTAGAGGACTAACTTAATCAGCATCAACCTCAAATAAGGTAAATAAATAAAATTGTGCTACTGAATAAAGTAAATATTCAAAAAAACCGGCCAAGTGCGAGTCAGACTCGCGCACGAAGGGTTCCGTACCATTATCGATAAAAACGACAAACAAATCATGTCTATTGTATGCGAGCCCCTATAAACTGGATAGAACTTCGTTTGACCACGATCTCACCTGATGGTAAGCGATGATGTGGTCTAAGATGAAGCACGAAAATCTAGAAGAAACCTATTCACTCTTATCTTAAAGAAGCCCGGATTGTATTTTTTAGGAAAAACAGACGACGGTAAAATGTTCCATACCTTTACTGTACGCATCAAGAACGTATCAAGCCAAAAAGGTGTGTGCGAATGTGTGGTATATCAACTAGGTGCGGATGGTACTGAGCCGTGCGCCTGCTTGTCCTTTGATGGTGGCGGGATCAGATCGTATAGTTCCTGGGCACATTCCTCAAAATTAATCTGTAAAAGATTGATAGGCTTGGAACTTTACGGCGGTGTTCGAGACTTTGGGTCTTAGTCTCCGCCATATTTTGCGCACCTATAAGCCTACAAGCCCTACTTTCTATCGAGTCTAAGGTAGCGAGCTGGTATTTGGCCGAACCATCCCAAAAGTGGCAGCAATACTCCATACCAGTCCGGACTTGATCCATACCAGTCCGGAGATTTGTAAGGACTACGAAGCTGTCCTGGTGTGAAGTATCTCCTGACCTTGTTGAGTCTGTAGAGTTTGTCAGTATTAAAACATTAACTAAGATAACGTGAAGTTACTCACTTCTCTATAAAATGTTTGACTAAAAAACCGCTACTTCCTCCTATAGTGCCTTATTGTCGAGTGCTCATTGTTTCCTATCTAAATATTTATTTAGATCTATTACCACGAATTTTACTTAGAAAACGTACCGTCTTATCGGTGTATGTGCGAGGCGAGACCTTATTCGATGCGGATCGCACTCACCCTGATGAAGGTTCACGAATTGAACCGAAACATTGTCGGTCGAATTTCCTATAAAACAGACGGTACGTGCTATTACTACAAATATTTCCATGAACTTTCCTACAATCCGAACTTTTTCGCACCTAAAAGTCACTAAAAGCGGCAGGTGGTGTCACCCTTGCAGCATCCCACACGTTGGACAATAAAAACTATTTTAAACTGCAGCTGAACAGTACAATTATTCACGTAGAGAGGTGCAAGCCACACCAATTAGGTACTACGAACATTCGCATGGCTTTTTGAACAATGGATACAACGACGACACTCGAGAACCGCGAAGCGCCGTGTCTCGTCGACAACATATTAACAACAATACAGCAGCACAGACAAAATGCGCCCTGGGGGAAGCAAAAACAAACACTTGAAGCCCCATCGAATTTTTCGCTTCCTGAATTTTTGTTAAACTTGTTATTTTTACGAGAATATACGGTTGGGTTTTGAGGTTGTCGTTTTACTAGGTACGTGCTATCTATCTAGGTAGGTAAGGTTGCCAAACGTCATATTTTCTGTTTTTTTTTATTGGATTTGTACAATTGTTTGTACTCACCCTTACAAGTATTTAAATAAATAAATAAATATTGCTGGACATTTTCACACAGCGTTATCTAGCCCCAAACTAAGCAGAGCTTGTATTATGGGAACCAGATAACTGATAGAATACTTATATACTTTTTTTTGTAAATACATACTTATAATATAAATACAAACATCCAGACCCGGAACAAACATCTGTAGATCATGCAAACATTTGTTCCGCGGCGGGAATCGAACCCGCTACCTCCTGCGTAGGGAGGGACAAATGGTTGACGGTATGGTCAATTCTGTTGGTACAAACCTTATAGCATTAAACAAATTACAAAGGTACAAATTAACTTAAAAGGTTTGATAGAACTAAAATGGCAACCGTCACTCTCTGTCCGTACGGAAAAATCCATAAATCCAGAAAAGAATAGCATTAATTTTAGTGCAGCCAAACCTAAATCTATCTTAGAGAAGTTATGCCAACAGTAATAGAATTGTCCCCATTGAATCACTTTTTGGGATTGAAATTCTGAAACTATTAGTCAGAATTACTTCAGAACTACTGTATAGATAGATAGATAGATAATTCTTTGTTACACCAAATTAAAATAACTTAACCTAGAAAACTTAAAGACTAATACATGGTGGTACAATGGGCGACCTTATCGCTCAAAGCGATCTCTTCCAGGCAACCTTTGGATGGACTGGATTGAAAAGACGTGTGAGGAGGCGGTGTTACAATAAATACCTATTTATGTAGGATAAAAATAAATAAATACCTAAAATATACCTACATATACTTACTTATATAAATATATACTTTTACAATAAATATCGAAAGGAAATACAATGTTTATTTATGTATAGTATAATTATCTAACTCTCAAAATATCAGTAATTTTGAAACCATCTCAATAACAAGAGGAAAACGTACTGGTTTATAACACTGTGTACTACGGGTGTAGTGCCTACACTGAATCGCCCCATGCTCTACAATAGATCAAAGGAACGAACTTAATTGCGACTTGCGAACGAAATTATTTACAAACAAATTAAATACTTATACATTCATAAATAGATACATAGTTAAATTTATTACCCCTTTTCACACTAATATAATAAATGCGAAAGTTTGGATGTTTGGATGGTTGTTTGTTCATCTCTAACGCCAAAACTACTAAAATGGCTGAAATTTGAACATAGTTTGATGATGACCTGAAATAGGATTTATGGTACTTTTCCTCCCATGAATCAGTTCCCGTGGGATTGAAATGAGGTGAGTGAAGCCGCGGCGTGGTAGCTACTATAAATATACAGGATGTTACAAAAATACCCCTGAAGCCAAAAGAAGGTTAGAAGGTCCCTTGTAAAGAGTGTATTGGTAATATTTGACAAACCGTAGTATGACCAAAAAAAGGGATTTAGATAAAACATAAAATAATTATCATTGAAACGCAACCCTCAGGGTACATAAAACTAAAAAGTAGACTACCCAGAAAGTTATTTACATTCTTGCCTAATTTCCTCCGAGAGGTACCTAAATGACAACAACCATACAAGACTACCTAGGTACTTCATTATTTACAGTTTTATTATAAAAACAGGTTTCGTTTTAAACTTTTAGAAAACCTGGATAAAGTTGGAATTTTCAAGTACTAATTTAGAGGAGCAGCTCAAAGTGTGCTCCGTCTTGCTGGATACATAGCCTCGCTCGTCGGGATACGGCCGTGTTGCATTTTGAACCATCGCACAGTGTGTTATAATTTAGAGGAGCAGCTCAAAGTGTGCTCCGTCTTGCTGGATACATAGCTTCGCTCGTCGGGATACGGCCGTGTTGCATTTTGAACCATCGCACAGTGTGTTATAATTTAGAGGAGCAGCTCAAAGTGTGCTCCGTCTTGCTGGATACATAGCCTCGCTCGTCGGGATACGGCCGTGTTGCATTTTGAACCATCGCACAGTGTGTTATAATTTAGAGGAGCAGCTCAAAGTGTGCTCCGTCTTGCTGGATACATAGCCTCGCTCGTCGGGATACGGCCGTGTTGCATTTTGAACCATCGCACAGTGTGTTATAATTTAGAGGAGCAGCTCAAAGTGTGCTCCGTCTTGCTGGATACATAGCCTCGCTCGTCGGGATACGGCCGTGTTGCATTTTGAACCATCGCACAGTGTGTTATAATTTAGAGGAGCAGCTCAAAGTGTGCTCCGTCTTGCTGGATACATAGCCTCGCTCGTCGGGATACGGCCGTGTTGCATTTTGAACCATCGCACAGTGTGTTATAATTTAGAGGAGCAGCTCAAAGTGTGCTCCATCTTACTGGATACATAGCCTCGCTCGTTGGGATACGGCCGTGTTGCACTTTGAACCATCGCACAGTGTGTTATAATTTAGAGGAGCAGCTCAAAGTGTGCTCCGTCTTGCTGGATACATAGCCTCGCTCGTTGGGATACGGCCGTGTTGCATTTTGAACCATCGCACAGTGTGTTATAATTTAGAGGAGCTCAAAGTGTGCTCCGTCTTGCTGGATACATAGCCTCGCTCGTCGGGATACGGCCGTGTTGCATTTCGAACCATCACAAAGTGTGTTATAATACCCTGAGTAAGAGTAGGTACCTACATGCTCATG
Organism: Philereme vetulata; assembly: GCA_918857605.2. NCBI lineage: Eukaryota > Metazoa > Arthropoda > Insecta > Lepidoptera > Geometridae > Philereme > Philereme vetulata. Next base: position 12,224,960 of record OU975432.1, read on the forward strand.
TTTCTCAATTTATGACGAATTCAAACAAAAACAGGAAATAGACTATTAGTTGTGAAATATGTCGATGAAGATTTATTGAGATACTTTTAATTAACATCATATTTTTCTTTTGTCTTTTTATGACGCCAGTAGGTAGGTACTTAAAGCGGTTTGATTTCCATCTATTGAGATTGCAAACCTATTTAAATATTATCAAACTAGGCAATAAACAATTATTATCTTCTGTTAGAATAGTCTATGAAAATTCAGTTTAATTGACGTGACAGGTTATTAGGGTTGGCACTTTATTCGGTTTAATAAATATTTCCTTTTTCATGGGGAATTATTAGCACGTTGTATATGCTACATTTTTCATACACTTTTAATAAGTTTATTTTCCTAGCATTCAGAGAAGGTTAGGTAGTCAGAATAGTTTTCTTTATTCTGTGGTTAGGTACTGCCTGATTCAACCAGCTCGATTTTAATGTTAGATGCTGTCCGTTAGGTACGTTGGAGTGTGGTTTCACCAAATACTTATTAAAAAAATTAAAGGTGGAGTTTCCGACGGCATACATCGCGACGCTTCCCGATAAACATCCCCGGGCGTCAGGTCGCCAGCTCTTTGTTTACGTCCTCCACGCCGCCGCCGCCCGGCCGTCTGATGTATGCATGTCAGAGAAACGCAGAGTGAAATGTGGCTTCTACCGAACTGAGAATAGTGTTACCGGGAGTTTGCATGTAAGCCTGTATGAGGATTAGAGGCAGATAGGTCGTTCTGAAAATTTACGGGGAGTCACCGAACGTTGGTTAATCACTTCTGGAACCAGCAAATTGTATTTCACGAGCGTTAGTCTGCAGAAAAAACTGGAAATGGCTCGAACGATTGTAAAATCTCTATTTTTTTATTGTACATATTTATATTTTTCAGGACAAGGTTTGCATGGAAGAAAACTTTAAAAAGTTGACGTTGAAGTTGGACCGACCAAAGTCACCGACATAGCACCAAGAATTAGCAAGATGAAATGGCAGTAGGCAGGGCACAAAGCTCGAAGAACTGACGGCCGTTGGGGCGTAAAGTTGAAGACCATGCACAGGAAAGTGCAACATAGAATGGCCCCCCACTAGATGGACCATGGTATTAATAAGTACCTACCTACCTACAAGGTTACTATAGTACTAGGTACTTAACTTACAACTGGAATGCTGACTAATAGCGGAAAACTGATGAACTGATGATAAATACTGTATCTTACCTAACCTTTATAGGGTAACTGTATGTTGTCCCGAAATAAATGAAAAAAAAAACAATATACTAGATACTAGATAGATTTCTCACTTTTTTTTGTATTATTTCTTGTAAATTTAGTATAGAATAGATATGTTAAAGTTATCAGGCTTACTTTGCCACCTCAAATTTATAAAAGTTTAGCATTAGGTAGTTAGGGACCTACATAATGTAGATTCAATTTGGTTGAAGTTCAGTACTATGTTCATTAATTTATAATAGGTATACGGTAATTGTTTGGGGTATGTACCAAACAGTAAGAAAAGCTAGGGTAAAATTGCTAAGGGATGCTAGCTAGGGTGGAGACTCTAAAGAGAGAGATAAATAATCGAACTCGTCGAGTGCTGGACGTATACTGATTTATTGCTTTCATTACAAATTCGAACAATTGTTGTAACTAGGTTAATTGTTAAATCGCTTCTTCCTACCATATGTATGCTGATAACTTTCAAATGTATACTCATGCCACTATTAGTAACCTTAACCAAACCATTTACACTATTAATAGTGACCTGGATCGTATACTCGAGTGGAGCAAGTCTTACAGTCTTGGGGTGAACCTCGCAAAAACGCAGGTCACACTCATTGGAAGCTCGAGGATGCTCCCTAGGGTTGACTGGTCTTGTCTTCGCCAAATCACTTTTGACGGCATTATTATTCCATTTAGCAAGACTGTCAAGAACCTGAGCATCATCATGGACAGTGAGCTGTCATGGGGACCACATCTTACCGAAATCAGAAGCAGAATTTTTGTGTTGGCTGCCTCAATGAGGAGACTTCGCAATTTTCATCCTACTACCACAAAAGTTGCGCTCGCTCAGTCTCTCTTACTCCCTATACTAGACTACGCTGACGCCAGTTTCCCCGATCTTACAGAAAAGCAGCTTTATAAGCTTGAGCGCCTTCAAAACGTCTGCATTCGATTCATATTTGGCTTGCGCAAGTATGATCATATTTCCGAGTTTCGCGTTAAACTCTTGTGGTTGCCAATCCGCTCTCGTCGGAATGCTCATATTCTAACTATTTTATATAAAATTATATTTACTTCTTCTTCTCCGCCGTATCTCAAACAATGCTTTGAATTCCTAAATCTATCCCATACCCGCAATCTGCGTTCTTCCACTACTCTCCAGTTGAAAACTCCATCCCATAATTCCAACTTCTTTAGTAACTCGTTTACGGTACGAGCTGTCGGATTATGGAATGACTTGCCCGTTTCCATCAGACTTGCTAAATCTTTACCTATTTTCAAAAATTAGGTCTACAAACTATACTTAGCGGCTTCTTTAGAGTAAACATTGTATTTCCTTTCGATATTTATTGTAAAAGTATATATGTATATATTTATATAAGTAAGTATATGTAGGTATATTTTAGGTTTAGGTATTTATTTATTTTTATCCTACATAAATAGGTATTTATTGTAACACCGCCTCCTCACACGTCTTTTCAATCCAGTCCATCCAAAGGTTGCCTGGAAGAGATCGCTTTGAGCGATAAGGCCGCCCATTGTACCACCATGTATTAGTCTTTAAGTTTTCTAGGTTAAGTAATTTTAATTTGGTGTAACAATAAAGAATTATCTATCTATATATCTATCTAGGGCAATGCATGCTATGCTAAAAGTAAATATATTATTTACACAAGTTTAAGCTGATTGTACATGTGTGCGTTAGATCGTACATCTTGCCAACCAGAAAAGGAAGGAAAGGCAAGCCCAAATTAAAATTGAGGTTATTTAAGCTAGGTAAACAAAGCAATAAAAATGTATAAAATGACTAAGTACTTAAAAGAATTTACTTAAGATAATAAAAGTGTTCGTGTCCATGTCACTTACAATTATCACTCAATTGTCCGTAGAGAAGCTAGTTGACCCCGGTGGGCTCTACTATTTCACCAAAAGAGTCACAAGGAATGGATTAAACGTGGGGGCTTAAGAGGCGCGGTGCTTCTATTTACGTTTAAATTGACCATGCTCACTGAATCACGTAAATCACTACACTCGCGTGGTATATATCGCTCATCGGACGAATGCGCGCCGCCGAAGCGGGCGCGTGTGCGGGCGCCTGCAGCTGCACTCACCGGAGCCTCTCCCCCGAAAGAAGCTGCTAGCACCACACAACGTCTCCTTGCTCGAAGACATGCTGCTACGATTCCTATTACCACCAGTACGGCGACCATACCAAAAATAATGGAAAATTTATGGATATCGTGAATGCTTTGGGAGCCGACTGCTGTTTCAGGTTCTTGATCTCGTCCATGACCTGACGTTTTTTTTGCTCGTGGTTTTCTGGAGTGATGTTGTAGCTGGCTCCAGATGTCTTAATGACGCTATTCAAAATTGATACTTCTGGGGCTGTATCGAAGGAAGGCCTTTCGTAGGAAGTTGTTGTGAGAGTGAATAGTAAACAAATTACTTTTTATAGTACAACCTTGACCTATCTTAAGAATACCGGTGCCCGATAAAGTACTCATTGTCACATCAGCTGAGCAAAAAGTGCGAATGCTGCATTTATTGCAACACAAGTATAGCCAAGAATTCAGTCGGTGCAATTTGACCCATCTGTCTACACACGTAGTATGCTCGTTTAAAATACAGGGCGATGTTAATTTGCCTGCATTTATCAATGTTGTCTTACATATGATTTGTTGTAGATCTAAGTCATATGTAGGTTTATTTAAGCTACATAGATTTTTTTCTTCAGATGCATGAAGACAAGCTTGCAGATCATAGTCTGTTATGAATAAAACTGCGTCTTTTCGCAAGTTGAATGCTAGATATGGGTAGGTAGGTACGGTAAGGTAAGAGTTTCCATCTTTATTTTGTGGAATGCTAATTATTTTATCAAGCTCGTAGATTTCGTTGCTGACTAGTGGGACCTTAATTTCGACGATTAGGTATTTTTTATAAACCTTTGCGGCGACCTTTAATAGCTTATATACATCTCGTATACTTCCTGCCTCTAGGGGTACTTTCAAATCACCTGTAGCTGGGCAGAAATTAAGTTTCTTTGTTCTTCCAGTTGCTCGCTAGTAATCAGGTGCGCATCGATACGGCCGTGGCTGATGTCCGTCACAGTGTCTATGAGTGACGTTTGCATGCGTCTCAGGTTCCCAAGCACGATGTTGGCCCCTAAAGCTGATGACGTAATGTAAAGACCTTTGTCGACTTCCGATCTTATTTGATTTATATCTTCCGATAAACTGCGAAGATGCTCGTTGACTCGTCTTCTAATTCCTAATTCCTAATAATTAGCTCGTCTTCTAATTCCGACTTCTCGCTAATCTCGCTTACTTTGATGCTCGATATTAGTCGCTTAAACGCTCGAAAGTTAGTCCTTTGCGAGGACCAAAGCTTGTCAACCTTGTTAATAGAACCAGAATCAGTTCCAGTACCTGTACCTTTACCCGAACCGGATGCTCTCTGCTCTTTATAAGGCTCATAAGCTGCTATTTTAGCTCGCGTATAACTATAGAACATATTCATACGATCATAAATTGATTCCTGAAAGTACCTTTGAGATTTCGTCGGCAACAATTCAAAAGTAGAGTTGTTACTATCGAACTCTCCCCAGAAGTTATCTAAAGCGTCTAACCTTATCTTCAGATACTCCGAGGTCTTTCGATGAGCTGAATCCTTATCGAAGTTAGTCCCGATGCGCTGAAGCTCGGTGACAATTTCTGCTTGACGGTTGAAGATTGCTTCGTAGTTCGTCATGGTAGTTAGATAAGCAAGTAAAATATGAACGATCTTACTTGAATGCTGCTGCTAGGCAAGTCTCCCGACTCACGCAAAGAAGAGCTGTTGCTGCTGAGTGAGTCTCTTGACCCACGGGGGATGAGCTGATTCTGCTGAGTGAGTCTCCTGACCCACGGAGGAAGAGCTGATGCTACTAAACGAGTCTCCTGGCTCACAGAGGGAGAGCTGATGCTGCTGAGTGAGTCTCCTGACTTACTTATCACGTATTCACACAGATACGAAAACGAAAGTCAAAAAAGTTAGCTAAACCCCGACAGCTCACGGGTTTTTAACACGTGAACGGATTTTGTCACTGCATTGAGTCAATATCCGCGGAATCGAAGGAATTGACACTCCCGTAAGATCCCGCTTGTACGAAAGCTCGAAGAACCAAATGTTTGGGGTATGTACCAAACAGTAAGAAAAGCTGGGGTAAAATTGCTAAGGGATGCTATCTGAGGTGGAGACTCTAAAGAGTGATAAATAATCGAACTCGTCGAGTGCTGGACGTACACTGATTTATTGCTTTCATCACAAAGTCGAACAATTATTGTAACTAGGGCAATGCATGTTATGCTAAAAGTAAATATATTATTTACACAAATTTAAGCTGGTTGTACATGTGTGCGTTAGCTCGTACAGTCATGTAACTGTGAATCTTAGTATTAATAAATAAAATAAAAATAAAATAGAGAAACACCATCTGATCTGCTAGCAGTTATAAAAACATGGCCATGAAAACCCCTCATTGATTATTCTATTTTGTACACACGGCTACACATGAAGCTATAAATTTCCAGTATAAGCTGACCTCGCATTGTGTAGGCTTTTCGTAGAATGAGAGGTCAGCTTATACTGAAAGCTTGATGTGTAGCCATGTGTACCTTCTGTAAATGCATAGATTGTTAAGTAGTTTGGTTTTGTTCTAATACTTTTGCCAAAGGCAGATTGTCTGAAAAGGGAATGTTGTCGAGCTTAGCGGACGGTTTTACATTAAATTGTAAATAACTAAACTGTTTAAGAGAAGACTAAAAAAACAAAATAAAACTTCTTTAGGTTGGCAGCTTTCTTTACGGCGCACAGTGAATCGTCCAGAACATGCTAGCTAGACAAAATTATTTATTGGGGTTTTTTGCTTCATACTGCTTGCTTATGAAGCATGATACTGATATTTGAGTACAAAACACCCCAATAAAAGAAGGTAGGTAGGTAGGTCGGGCCACGAGTTCTAAGACTAGTGGTTCGCGCCGAACTGAGATCTCGCGAGTCTACCATAAAACAAAATAAAAATTATTCGTAATCGTAATGGAAAACCCTTGACCTACAGTTTCATTCAAATAACAGGTTCATAAACATGAACTCCCGTTACATGTTATTTGAATTGTTATTTGGTGCACTTTTTTGGGATAGAAATTGCAGTTATTCTGTATTGCAGACGTTTTCTTATATTTGTGTCAATATAGTTACACGCATACCAAATTTCAGCACTGTGGGGTCACTGGTGCAACCTGTGAATTTTATGAAAGTTCAGTTTTTATTATAGTCAGACCAGAATTGTGCCATCACTAACTACCTATAAGTATACCAAATTTCACGATGATCAGATCAATGCGCTTCGAAAGTTATCATCGGACAAACAAACAAACATACATACAACGTCGATTTGCCCAACTTGATTTGGAGATCTCGCTTCGCTCGATCAAAAATAAATATCACCCACAGAATGTTTGTATAATTGAGACAGGTACAAAAATAACAATTGTAACAGGATTAACAAATCATAATATACTCAATTACTGATAACTTATCAACTAATTACACAACGGGACATCTAAATTATCTAATATCTAATTTAACCAAAGTTATATTTTTATAACAATTCTACACTTCTATTCAACTCTACTAATTTATTGTACAATGCTTCTGAAGAATCTTCTGCAATACATATATTCAGAGCTAACATTAAGACTAAAACTGCTAATATTTACACAGGAACTTATAATTACACTAGGGGGTATTATTAATTCTAAAACCGGTGCAGAAATCATACGTTCAACTGTTTTATTTAAAACTAGCTCACCCTCCCGCGGTTTCGCATGCGTAGTATTTCAATAAAAACATTACCCTTCTTTTGCGCACTAAGGTAAAGTCCTAGGTAAAGCTTTTGTCTTTCCCCAGGATATAATGTATCTCCCAAATTTCATTACGATCCGTTCAGCCGTTTAGTTATGAAAAGGTACCAAACAGTTACTTTCGCAGTTGCTATGTATGTACATATAAACCCTCCTCTTAAATCACTCTATCTATTGCTGAAAACTGCATTAAAATCCGTTGAGTAGTTCAAAAGATAGATAAGCGAACAGACAGCGGAAGCAACTTCATCTTATACTATGTAGTATCTAAGCTGAAGATGGCTTGAATTTGATTTCTGCACGCGTTTCACTCACACTTGTCTGTTCTTCAGGAGGATAACAATCTAATTTAGGTTGCTTGAAACGATGTTAATTATGCTGGAAATACTTGATGCCCTGCCTAGGTGCTCCTTTCTGCCAGCATGTGCTCCACTTTCTGGTTTCTTTGTATGACTTACATGTAGCTTTGACCTCTACATAGTAAGCCAAAGCTTCCTCTTTTGACAAATACCTTTGAGTACTTTCACTTGCACTAATAGTTTATTCATAACTTGACACTTCTCACGGCTGTTGCTGGCTTCACTTATGATTATGACACTACAAGATTTCGGTGTCCAACTAACCGGGCTGACATTTCAGCAGCAGTCATTAATTGATTAGTATCCCGCGTTTAAAGAAGATCGTTGAGTCGCCTTCTTTTCGACTTGTCACTCAGGTCTTCGAAACTTCTAATAGGACTACCAGGAGTGGAAGCTAATGTTGACAGTTGTGGGTGGTGGACAATCACTTTAAAGTGATGATCACCTACCGAGACCTCTGCATTGTTGACCAAGACTAGACCATATTTCAGCAAATTTTGAAGAAAACATGCTGTTATTCTTTCTTTTTTCTTTTGATCAATCTTCGGTGACACCTGAGAATTTATATTTATTCGAAATAAATTCATATAAAGCATTGTTTCAATTCTCTTTTGAGTATTTTTGCCATTCTTCGAAAAATACTTTTTTTGGAAAGAAAATCTCGAACTCTAAAAAAATGATGTACTCAAATGTGCAAGGTAAAACTAGTACCTACAAATCGGAAGATAACAGTAGTAGTTATCATAATATAAAAAATCCAGCTTGGGGGCTAGGGGGGATATAATTATAGTTTCTGATCCATCAAACTTTAAAAATCGACATATCTAATGCGATTATTATAAAAGATAAAAAAGATTAAGAATTCTAAATATATCCTCAACCATTGGATAACTCCTGGACTGATGAAATGCATACGTAAAAGAGATACACTCCATATGATAGCTAGGAAAAACCCAAAATATAAGAAAGTTCAGGATGAATATAAAGTATACAGAAATCATTGTAATAACATTCTTCAAAATCTTAAAATACTACATGACCAGACAATGATTAAAGAGTGTAAAGGAGATAGTAAAAAAACGTGGAAAGCAGTAAAAAGTATCTGTAATATCGAAACCAAGCCCTCTCCTAACTCAGCGTTATTAAGCATAGAATCCCCAACCGAGTCTCTTAACAAAATAAATAGGTTTTTCTCTGACGTAGGGGAAAAGTTGGCTTGCAAAATTCTCCAGTCAATCAATAAGACTGAACAAGATCTAGTTAGTAACAAGCCAAAAGAAAGTTCGAATTCCCCGTGTAATTCGTTTTTCCTGACTCCTACGGACGAGGCTGAAATACTCAAAATCATAGGCAATCTTAAGTCTGGAGCTGCTTCTGGCTACGATTATCTAAGCAACGACATCATTAAAAAAGCCAAACTGGTGCTGGCGTCTCCTATTGCATATATTTGTAACCTTAGTCTTTCTTCGGGGATTGTCCCAGAGTGTCTTAAGCTAGCCAACGTGATCCCAGTCTTTAAATCAGGTGAACCAAGCGATACCTCCAACTTTAGACCGATCTCTCTCTTGTCTTCTGTCTCAAAAATTCTTGAGAAAGTTGTGAATCAAAGGCTAATAAGATACCTTGAATCCAATAACTTGTTGGCTGAGAACCAGTATGGATTTCGGAGAGGTAAATCAACGGAGGACGCTGCGATTGATATGATATCATATTACAGCCAATCTAGACTCGCGCCAGAAGTGCATCGGCGTGTTCCTTGATCTTGCCAAAGCTTTTGATACTGTTTCTCGGCCAATCCTGTTTCACTAAATGGAGTTAATGGGAATTCGAGGGATAGCTCTTAGCTGGTTTGAGTCCTACTTCTTAAACCGAAAACAAAGAGTTTACGTAGATAATTATACCAGCGACTATTCAGAAATATCTTTTGGAGTTCCTCAAGGGAGTGTACTTGGCTGTTTCTAATATATCTTGATGATTTGTGTCGACTTAACATATCCCAAGCTAAAACATTCGCCTTTGCGGATGATACGGCTTTAATTTTCCATAGCGACACATGGAATTCGGTAATCACTAGTACACAAAAAGGTCTTGATAAGGTGTATACCTGGCTTCAACATAATCTTCTAACACTTAATATCTCTAAAACCAAACTTGTTACTTTTAGTATATCTTCACGCACATCTCCCAACATTCCCGTGGATATTAGAATTCACACTTGTAATTTGCAGGACATTACCAAATGTACAAACTGTAGCGCGTTGGAACAGGTACAATCTCTTAAGTACCTTGGGGTTATTCTGGACGAGCACTTAACATGGCGACCTCACATAGAACATCTGACTAAGCGAATTCGAAAACTGAAATATATATTTAAACAAATCAGGACTGTGAAGGATACAGAAATCATCAAAATGACGTATACTTCGATCTGTCAATCACTCTTATCGTACTGCGTCTCAGTGTGGGGCTCAGCCTGCCCAACCATACTTCTTAAACTCGAAAGAGCTCAAAGAGCGATTTTAAAAATTTCGTTTAATAAACCATATCGTTACTCGACTGATACTTTATACAAAGAGTGTAATATGCTCAGGGTTAGACAACTTTTTATACAATCTTCCGTTCTCCGTTCTCTTGTGAGCTCTCTCTTGTGTTCGTCTCTCTGACAGGTCGATTCGTAATATTTCCTGGCCAGTACCTAAAACTTGCAGTACTTTCGCACAAAAGTCTCCTTCATTCATGGGACCATACCTTTATAAACGTGTTGATAAGGTCATAGATATTTTATATTGCCTGAACTCTGTTTGTAAAAAGAAAACGAATACCTGGCTTACGAGCGTAAACTACATTGATACGGAAAAAATATTACAAACTATAACATAAATTTTAAATACTTATCTATTTATACACCGACTTACACACAACTCTTCTATTTACTAGTAATTTTAAAGAACTACTTAAATATAGTAATTATAGGTACATTACAACACTTCAGAATACCTAACACTGACACTTCACTTGCTATAATTTCCCATTACATAAGTCAGTTACAATTTTATATATATTCGCGTGTTAAACATTCACATATATAAACCTTATTAATATTTTTACTTAAACCTGATAAATATTTTTACTCATTGTGTTGGCAACCTACGCCGGCTTCCATTGTTGTATAAAACTCGGACTCACACAAATGAACACAACTTATCTTTGGCTTGACTGAGAGGTGAACTACCCTCAAAATTATGAAGAACTACTATAGGTATATATGTGTTTAGTTTATTTAGATCATCTATTTCATATGACTCTGTAAAATAAGTTAAGTTGTAAGTTGTATGAGTTGAATAAAAATATGTACGTTTTTGATGGCGCAATCTCTTGAATTAGTAGGATACATTATTAGGTCCACACCTATTTATGTATATTCAGGGTTTATTAAATGGGTGTATTAAGATGTGTGTAACTATTTTTATTTATTTATTTTTAAACTTCTTAGTATTTTTTATTACCCCTGGAAGAAACTAGCTGTTCACGACACAGGGAATCCTAGTGTGAGGGCTAGTGTTCACCCAATCAATACTTACCTACTTTATTTTTTTTTTAATTATTTTCACTTCTGGTTACTTATTGTTTTAGAATCATAAACTTTGACGTGGTTGCGTGGATGGAGCTTCTCTCGACATAGGAGAGTTCTATCCACGTACCTACCTACATTATGTCTTACCGCATACCAGTCTATGTACACTTTTTTCACTTATATTTTATGCTTATACTGGTCTGTGGTTCTGCCTACATTATGACCTACATTTTATTATGATCTTTCTGTTGTTTATTACCATGATGTAGGTACTGTTATTGCCTTTATGTTTGTTTTTAGTTTTGAATTTAGTATGTAAGTTGCATGTTATTATGGTGAAATAAACTTTATTCTTATTCTTATTCAACATGAGACATTTTATACATATTGGGAGACAATTGTAGGTACATCAATATATAAAAAACAAAATCGGGTTAGTTACACCATTTATAACTCAAGAACGGTTGAACCGATTTTAATGATCTTTGATTTGTTGGATTCGTCTCCGCCCCGAATAGCAGAATAACTATTAAAATATCGGAAAATTTCTGTTGTTTATTACCATGATGTAGGTACTGTTATTGCCTTTATGTTTGTTTTTAGTTTTGAATTTAGTATGTAAGTTGCATGTTATTATGGTGAAATAAACTTTATTCTTATTCTTATTCAACATGAGACATTTTATACATATTGGGAGACAATTGTAGGTACATCAATATATAAAAAACAAAATCGGGTTAGTTACACCATTTATAACTCAAGAACGGTTGAACCGATTTTAATGATCTTTGATTTGTTGGATTCGTCTCCGCCCCGAATAGCAGAATAACTATTAAAATATCGGAAAATTTCTTGTAATGAAATGATGTAGAAAATTCATTTTCTCATACATAATGAAGGCCAATTGATAATTAACCGGGGTGTCGTGGATACATATTGGCAGCCCGCGTCATATGCATGTCATGTCAAGGCGGTACGAAGGTCTACGGGTCAATTAGTAGGTATATTAGGTATAAACTTAAAAAGTACCTACATACCTTCAGCTACAAATCCATCAACACTTTTTTTAATTATCACAAAATTAGCTAGCATTGATCGTTTCGCGTTAGAAGCAAAATTGCAACTGTTTAACAATTTACTTTCTCCTTCTTTATAAATCAACCCTCATTGGCTATCAGTGATTGAAATTGGTGCAAAACAATTCATGGAACCGGGACAATGGGTTTTTTTTTTACTACCTGGGTAATGAATTCTTGGAAATTCGATTATGACTTTGGTCTAGCTAACATGTTCTGGACGATTCACTGTGCGGCGCTTAAAATCATGATCAACGTGTTTTGTTTACAGAAAATTTAAAACTAATCTACCGAGTACTAATAGAAATAAATAAAAATAAACATCAATGTTTCTAAGGATGTTTCGTTCATTCATCTCGGTTTCGTTTTGGCAGGGGAACACAATGTGAATTTGACAGTTCATCCTCCAAATAGTTATTTGTCAATGTCAATGTTGAAATCAGTCAGTGTCAGTTATTTCACACACCCTGCCTGCGGCCTTTCTTTTGCATTATTTTGTTTTGTGATTATCTTCGTATAGTCAAAGCAAATTTTTCTAATTCACTATTTTACAAATAAAAAGAAACCTTTAAAAATCGTTTATTCAAGAATTGGTTATGGCACGTAAGTACTCACTTAAATACGAAAGCAACTTTTTTCAATTAAATACCAACATTACATTTTTGATTTTTACCTTCGTTTGCAACACAAAAATCAAGAGTAGAGTATGCCTATGGCTGTGGTGGTAGCATAAATCTATTTCCTATGTTACTTAGAACTTGTATCATATATGCAAAAATAGTTGGTTGTGGTTTTGCTCAAAAATTTTATCAACCTATATTACCCTACCTACATACAATGCAAGCAAGCCATGGAAAGAAAGTATGTAACAAATAATCTATTTTTTACAGGTAATGCTTAGGAATTCCCTCCACCTCTTTATTCCAACTTAAACATATTTTGATAAGTTTTTGGTGACTTCTGAAAACATGTACAAACGCAAGTGGCCTGCTGACACAGTGGACTATTTCGTAAATCTTTACAAGGGTCATGAGTGTTTGTGGAATGTAAAAAAAAACACATATAGTGACAAAAGTTCAAAAGATGCCGCATTTGCTGATATTGCAGAAAAAATGAAGACAAACAAAGGATTTGATAAATTAGAATATCATGAAATGAAAGAGAAAATTTTGAGTCTTAGATCAATGTTTTACCGTTATAGAAAACAACATAAATACGACATAAACCCTGCAGATCGTGTGGGAAATTGGTATAATGATATGGAACATATTGTGAAACATTCTAGAGTCAATGTGAATAAAAAGGCCAAGGTAATCATGACACTGAGTACCTAGTTTAATTTATATAGATCAAATAAACTGTTGTTCTGACATATATGAATAAGCATGTGTTGTTGATAATGGACTGTCAGCTGGGTCCCTGTCATGTCAATCTCTGGCTGCACTGTAACACTTAAATAAGCATTAAATTGTCTCTAGTCATAGATTTTACTCATTCGTTTTGTAAAATTCTGGTACTTCTTAGTCTGATTATACCATTACCAACATCTCTGGTAGTTTATGAACATAATTATGGACTATGGCAGAACAAAGAAGTTTTAATTTTTGTGCATTTATGCTAAAATGCTAATCTTTTAATACAAATTGGTGAAAGAGTATTTTCAATAGCTTGATAATTAACAATTATTCAATTGTTATCAATAGTAATGATGATATTCTTCAACTTTTCCCCTGCATTTTCCATGTGTGTCTGTCTGTATGTATGTATGCAGTAGATTATTATTGCTTATTAAAACTTGTTTTATAGGGTACCTCCCCTATATCTATCACGCACCTCGTGCTGAGTATCGTTGAAAAAGTCTTCCAAAAAAATAAAAAGTTTCCTCAAAACATAAGATAAAGTGACTGTTTAGACATAGACAGACATTTATTTGCTACCATAGATAGCACACACAAATTCACACAATACAATCATAAGGTATAACATCAAAGAGAAAGCACAAGTAAGAGAAAACAGAAAATTACATACAACAAACATAGGAACAATAGAATGAAATAATAAATTACGAAATATAAAGCTTCAAAGTATGCACTTTTCGTATTGTCCCACCAGGCGAACCGCTATTCTTGTATATCTAAAATACAGCTGTACTGAGCCGAGGATGTTGCGCTTCATTGCTGTCTAACAAATGTTAAGCTATGACTTCTGCTCTTCATTAGGAGATAATGCGCACTGTAGGATAGGATAGGATGGGACTGGATGCACATGTCATTGAGCCGATACCTGATACCAGTTTGAAAATTATAAAATATTTTTTTGAAAATGCAGCGCTATAAAAGGCGTATTACCTTGTGATTTTTTAAATATAAAAATAATTTGTTCAACACCGTATTTCTATTTCCTAGTAGCTGACGTACTGTGTACTGTGTATATATTGTTATTTCAAGGGAAACGTTGAACTTAAAATCACCATATTTGACGATCCTTACCATGTTTAATAGTTTCTCATGTAAAATATGTTTATTTTTTCAGAATTCAAACCTGTCTTTTAAACTTGATGATGCTTTAATGATGATCCATGCTTATTCTAATGATGGTTCAATCTCTGATGAAACTGAAGATGCAGCTTCTAGTTCTATCGTAATAAAAAAAGAATCAAGTAATGTCGCATTATTGCAAGAAGAAATGTATTTAGCAGCAAAAGAAACACTTGTAGATAGTTCAGTTAAACTTCAAAGTCGTATAGAAATTATGAACGTCTTAAAAAAATTGTACAAGGAAAAAGTGACACCTACTTTAAGCATAATGTTTGATATACTTACCAAGATAATACAAAATGACGATAAATGTCTTACGTCTTCAATTGGTGCATTTAAATTAGAAATGACTAAACTTGGATATTTGTACAAAGAAACCATAGATGGAAACCAAATAATAGTTGAAAATGCCGAACAGAGGTTTGAACGGTTTCTTTACCTTACGAAAATAAGAAATATAAGATCAAGGCTAAATAAAACAATAGTATACATCGATGAAAGGGTTATAAACATCCATCTCAATTATCCAAAACTTCATGATCTAAAAATTGGCTTACCGGCTGAATCATCTATATTCTTTCATGCAATCACCAAAAATGGTTTATGTAATGGTCTATTCAGCAATCAAGCTTCTGAAGAAGATTTTAATAAATGGGTTACAGACATACTTTTGGTTTGTTTGAGAAGCCCTTGTGTTATTGTAATGGACAATGGCCCCTTACATGGGAAATTAGAGGATACCTGTCCAATTACCAGATACAGCACTAAAATGGAAATGTTAAAATGGTTACATAACTGCAATATTCCATGCAGCGCCAACTTAGCCAGACCGGAGTTGTTTGAGCTCATCAGAAAAAACAAAATAGAAACAAAAGAATATAAGATTGACAGAATAATAAGATCCCATGGCCATGAAGTGCTTCGGTTGCCCACTAGTTTTCCAGACCTAAACATGACAGAGATTTTGTGGAATGCCATTGTTGAAGGCAACTCCGCTAATTTAATATCGAAAACCAATACGTACATCTCTCAGCAAGTTCTGCAAAATACAATTTTAGAAGGATTAATACCTTCGATTGGAGCAAAAAAGTGGAATGACTTGGAAAAAGTATTGGTGATGAAGGAAAATGATATTTATGAAATTGATGCTACGATGGAGAGTATTTTAGACACATACATCTTTATGTAATTGCTGTTTATATATACAGACTGTTTCTGAGGGTTCCGTACCCAAAGGGTAAAACGGCACCCTATTACTAAGGCTCCGCTGTCTGTCTGTCACCAGGCTGTATCTCATGAACCGTGATAGTTACAGTTGAAATTTTAACAGGTGACGTATTTCTGTTGCCGCTATAACAACAAATACTAAAAACAGAACAAAATAAATATTTAAGAGGGCTCCCATACAACAAACGTAATTTTTTTTTGCTCGTTTTAGCTCCATATTTATAACGGCAGGTAGACGCTTGAAATATTCACAGAATGTCTAGTTATTTATTCACTTTAAAAAAAAATAATTAAATTAAAACAAATATTCAAGTGGGGCTCCCATACAGCAGAAATTATTTTTTTGCCGTTTTTATAGATAATTGTACGGAACCCTTCGTGCGCGAGTCCGATTCTCACTTGGCCGGTTTTTTTTACTGGGACTGTATGTGAAAATCCGAAACCATACTAGATACAGAGAAACTGTCTGAGGGACAGTTTAGTCGTTTTATTATGTAAATAATTTGGGTTTAGTAACTTTTTTGGACAAGCGAGAGTTTTCCATAAAAATTAATAAAGTTCACAATTTTTTTTATAATGCAAATCGGTTTCATGTTAGTATTATTTAATTGTAGCGGAGTAAAAAATCATGGCAGCAGAAGTTGGTCAAATTTATAAAAAAAAATTCATACATCGAATACAATTAAATAATACTAACGTGAAACTGAGTCGAATAGCAAAAAAAAAATTTGAACTTTATTCATGTCCATGGACAACTCACGCTTGACCAAAAAATTAACTATACCGAAATTATATGCAAATGGTTCCTCAGACAGTTTTTTGTAGGTATCTGCTATGGTTACTGATTTCTCTAATTTCAATTTAAAAAAAAACATTCTGTGTATATAGGGTGTTTGATACTATATGCACAAAAATTAAAGGGGTTATTTTGATGAGCATAATAAATAAATTTGTGAAATGTTTACTATAGAAATGTGAAATTTATTTTAGCATGTAAAAACAAACACTTTATTAAACTTATGTTGTGCTATTGCATAATGCTTGCCATCTAATCACAGATACTGTATTGGTGACGTCTCGAGATATCTCTTGTCCCTTTCTAACCCAAAACCCGCACCCATTTCCGAAAGAGATATCAAATCTTTATTTTTGAATGTTTTATTTTTGCAAAAATATGAAAGCAAGTTTATATCGAATTCATCAACTAAACTTTCTTTAAAATTTGATAATATAACTACCTAGTCAGGTCATAAATTCTGTCACATGTTTAATATAAAATAATTGAAACAAGTTTATTCATTATGTAACCATTTATATACCAAAATGAACTTAACAAAACATAGATTCTTATGACACTAAAGTTTATTCAAAATGACCTCCGTGATTTTGAATACAGGCCTTCAATCTGCGCGGCCAGTCGTCTATCGCAGCACGAACGAGGTCCATGTCAATATCGGCGGCTGCCTTAATCAAAGATGTCTTGAGTGACTCCAAATTGGGATGAGGCTTTGAGCACGCCTTTTCCTCCAAGTGTTGCCATATTTTGTAATCTAACGGATTCAAATCTGGACTGGAGGAGGGCCAGTCTTCGTGCCAGATGAAATCGATTTCACGCGCCGCCAGCCAGTCTTGTGTGCTCTTCGCTCTATGAGCTGGCGCCGAATCTTGTTGGAATACCCAGTGCCTGTTATTGAACATGGTATGAGAAACAGGTTCCACAAGTTTCGTCAGGACTGTATTTTGATAAACAACTGCATTCGTTTTTACACCTTTCTCACAAAAATGTACCTCTGTTAAGCCATGAGCGAGGATGGAAAATGACCTCGTTGGACACACGGAATACGGTTGCTCGCTTCTTCACTACTGTGTGCGTACACCTTATCATTTTGTTTGTTGTAGCTCTCTTCTACGGTAAAAATTTTTTCATCCGAATTTCCCTATATTTTTTCCCGCGTACCGCTTCAACAAAGCACGGCATCTCTTCAGTCTCAGGTCCATTAGACGAGCATTCAAACGATGTCCTGTTTTTCTTCGATATGCCCGAAGCCCTAAGTCTTCATTTAACACCCTTTTCACCGTGGTTCTGCTTAACCCCATCTGAAGGGCCAACAGTTTCTGCTTAAGTTTGGGATTTCTTTGAATTCGCGCCTTTACAGCTTTTATCACTGCTGGAGTCCTAACAGACCGAGGGCGACCACTTCTTGACCTGTCATCTACACTAGAGTCTTCATTGTATCGTTTGATGGTGCGATAAACGAATCTTTTGGTTATATTCAAATTTTTCAGTATGTCAAAAATTTGAATTGGCGCGTACCCGCAACGATGCAACGCAATAACTGCAACACGGTCTTCTTTAAGCGTCCACTCCATATTTAAAAATGAGTAAAATTCTAAAAAGTATACATTTTTATTTTCATGAACAATTCGAAATTCGAATTCTATAAACTTTTTTGTGGCCAGCATTCTGGCCACGCTGGAAAAGTTTTTACTGTGTGACAATACTTATGACCTGCCTAGGTACTAGTTTTTTTCGAGAAGTCTTTTTTTATGTTTTGAGAAACCGTCACTTGAATATCGTCAGTACCTATAGTACCAAACATTCTGTATACGGATATATGTAAGATTTGTGTATAAATAAAGTTGATTTGAAGTATACTAAACTAGCATTTAATTTTCAATTTTTATTCTAGTTTATTTTTGTTACAGTTCAATTTAAACTTAAACTACACACTAGGTATGTAGGATTTATTCATTTTTCTCGGCGAAGTCTGTAAATCCCTCTGCGCACAGAGGTCTAGCTCCTAAGTCGTTATATTGCACTTTCTAGAGCGGTCGGGTCGGATCTATCTAGCTTTAGGTGGAACCCGAGGCTCGCCTAAAATGATTTTTATTTTACGAAATAGAGCAGTTTCCTTAAAAGTGAATGAACATGCCTTACATTTCAGTCACTCGGTTACTTACATGGTGGTTAGGTTATAGGTACCTACCTACAAAACGTGCGATAGTAAAAGCAGTTTGTTGATAAGTAGGTAGGAGTGTAATGATTTTCAGAGCGAATCAAAGCACATTTCCTTTGTACGGATTCAATCTTCGCAATCATAAACATGCTCTCCGTGCTAGCCAACATTCTAAAACAATGGCTTTTCTTATCGGTAAAGTAACTTTTTTATAATACTTAGTACCCAACTATTGCCAAAGTTTACAGCCGCTCATTTTAATTTTAGGTCCTTTGTTACACTACAAACTCTCAACCTGGCGACGAGAAGAAAAGTAAGTTCTGTATCCGAATTGAATATTGATTTTTTTCAGGAGCCTGTACCTATGTAACGAACTCTTTAATAATTTCAGTGAACCTCAGACTAGGTTTTGATTTGATGCAAGGTGAAAACGGAGCACATTCACTTAGAATACGAGATTTTGAAGGTTAGATAACGCTTTCTTGTAGGTACATCACACTTAAATTATAAAACAATATAAAAAACCAGCAACAAATACAAGTGGCGGTCTTATCGCTAAAAGCGATCTCTTCCAGACAACCTTTGGATAAACTGGATTAGGTAAAGTCTAACAGAGAGATATCTAAGGCAATTAATATTTGAACGATACTACTTTAGTATGTTTCCCCACCTAACCTAACCTCTACCTACCATCACATTATTAGGTACTTACCTATTATAAATGTGAAGTTTGGATGTTTGTTTGTTACTCAATCACGTCGTAACGGCTGAACCGATTTCGATGAAATTTGGTATACATATATGTAGATTAAAACCTGGATTACCACATAGGCTACCTTTTTCCCCATAACATGAATGGGGTATCAAGTTGCAACAGCGAGATTAGCTTTATTTGTAGGTTGCCTACCTACAAATTTAGTAATGTAACGCGTACGAAGTCGCGAGCAACGGCTAGTAGGTACTAAAGTAGTATCACGTAGGTAGGTACCTATTATCTGTTTCTCACTAATAAATCTCACGAGTCTATGCAGATAATCCCCTCACCCTTACCTAAAAAGGGGAGTCTGTAGACCTACTAAACTATTACCTTCTAACAATTTTCGCCTTTATTATCTGCGACAGATTTGTCAGAGTTTAACCCAAGGGCAGAAGAAGTCATAGAAGAAAAGAAGCGGGATGTATTAATCCGCGCAGATTCCTTTAGTGATAGCTCCGAGACGGTAGTCACCTCGGTCCGACCCGCTGCCCGCTATGGTTCTGGAGAGGGCAAAGAAAGGGATATTTCTATTGCTAAGGAAGAAGTCATAGAGAAAAAGAAGCGGGATGTTATTATCCGCGCAGATTCCTTTAGTGATAGCTCCGAGATGGTAGTCACCTCGGACCGACCTGCCGCCCGCTATGGGTCAAGAGAGAGCAAAGAAAGTGATATTTCTATTGCTAAATCTGACAACGACAGCAATGGTAAGAGTTTACGTCTACCTTAGTTTCACTCCACAATTCCTTAAGACACTCTCACATCACATCATGCAATGGTGGTACCTACCTACCTACCTAATAAGGTACCTAGGTAGGTACCTAACTATCCTCTGTATAGTATAGTGTATATATAGTCTGTAGGTATATTCTGAAATAAGTTAACTAGTCGAGGTTCAGATAAAACGGCAGATCAGACATCCATTAGACAACTCGCCAGCTACGGTGCAGCTGGTATAAAATGTTGGCGTCTAACTAATGCAACTTTTGTCACATGTGCGCTAATATCTTAGATGTACCTCATACTTACTTGGCCGTTAAGACAGAAAGTTTCAGTAGTTACACCAGAGACCACAGAACACAAAAAACAAACTTGTTTTTTATGTTCTGTGCCAGAGACCATCGGCGTCAGAGGCCAACAGCGAGTTAGTCCTTTAAAAAGGTTAATCCTATACAAGACGTGTTGTTCAGAGAGAAACCGTTTCGCTTGAGCTGTGTGTTTGGGGTCGTTATCATGCTGGAAATTGGTAGGTAAACTTGGTGGAAATTGGTACACATCAAGGCAACTTCTCTTCAGCCTAAGGAAGCATAGTTTTGTCTAATATTTGCCTGTATTTACCTAAATAGTTCTCAGTTTTTGATATGAAACATCTATTTGCCCGCCTTGAGTTAAGACCGACTAGTATGCCGTCACGCCGTGACGGCATGCGTCCGTATTATATCTCGCCTACGGGGGTAAGATGTCGTCTACTCCATTGTCCATGGTAGTACTCGCGTTTAAAGACAAAAGTACGGGTAAATAATTGTTTGCCGTCAGGCGTAATATTGCGTATGTTAAGATGATTATAAGTAAACTGTTTTCTTTATTTATAAATTATTTCAAAAAAGATGTCTCACACATGCCGGGCGTCCCGTAATGGCCACATTTTTTACTGCCCCTTCACCCAAGCCCTGGGTAACATTCCCAAACATTAACCATACTTACCTAAGTACTTCCTCGCAAAATCTAAACAACCTTTTCTGTGTTTCTTCGTCAGAATAGGTACTCTTTTGGCAATCCCCCCAAACAGTTTTGCATCCGTAAGACGTCTTCTTACTGTACATGGAGATACACCTTCGCTGCCAACAATTTCCCTTCGTATGTTTTCATGGATCAGCCTTCGGTAATCGGACGATCAAAGCATCTTCACGCTCGACTTGGCGTGCAAGGGCGGAACCAGCTTTGGTGCTAAGGGGGGATCACATAGTCGTGGTCAAGTCACAAGAAGTTATAATTTAATTTTTATAATCATAGATACAAGTAAAAAGTAGGTATTTTATTAATGTACTTACATACTGTACTTAAATAACAAAATCAAATTTTTAAATCAAAATATTGTATTAAAATAATTAAATATTGAATGTACTTACATAAAATCTATATTGTGACAAAAAAATATATAAAAACATTGTTTTTAATAATTTTAATTAGTGGTCCACCTAGGTCCTGGACCCAGCCCAGGGGGGGTCATGACCCCCATGACCCTCCCCCTGGATCCGCCCTTGTTGGCGTGGGCACTGCCGATGCCGTGCCCTTAGATACGCGAGAATCAAGCGGAGTGTAATTTGTATTCCAAATTCAAAAATAACGCTATAGGTGCTTTTTGCGTTCTTATTTATTTGTCCAATGGCCAGTCGCATTGAAATGCTAACTCCATGTTAGATTAAATTAAATAATAATTGATGGTACCTACCTATATAAGTACTTTGACAACCTGTTTTGTTATGTACGCCATTAATTTAAAACACACATCCGGAATCGCTTGAAACTTGAATATAGTAATCGATAAATTTCCAACAAACACTTGCGACGATGCCGCGAGTTTAGGTCGTAAGTACGTAGGTACTTAGATAGGTAAGTGGCCATAATAATTTTATCTATGAGACAAACTACAAAACTTTTTTTTGAAGTAAAACTTCTTTACGCACGCATGACTTGTGGAGTAAGCTGGTTTACGAAAAGTGCGAACGGAAGTTCAGAGGGAGATATATGTTAGTGAAGATAGAAAGAGAGAGAGTTATTTTCGTATATTTTTAAACGTTAATGTGCGAGTGCGAGTTGCGTCTGTCCAGAATGAACATAGACTGATCGACCTACAGACGTGTGGACAATTTTGTAATTGAACAATTTTATAAAATAATATTTTGAAAAAGAAGTTTTACTTCAGTCGTGTGATCTAAAGCACATTTTTTTGTATTATTATACCTTAAATATTTTATTATACCTTAAATATTATGAAAATCCAACAAAAAATAAAACACGGCCATATTTTCTTTCAGAATCTGACAGAAGAAGTACAAGAGGACTTTCTCCTGAAAGTTACGAGCCAGAAGGTAAAACAAACTTTATTTTAAATGATGATCTAGAATAGAAATGCTTTATTTTAACCCTGTTTCTTTTTTTAGAAAATCTTAGTATCCATCCCAAGTATCGATCTTCAGAATCTGATTCTGATCGTAAGTGTTATTTTAAATCGTTTGGGTAATAGTTTTTATTCCACTTACTCGTATTAAAGAACAAAATTACAGTTTACTAAGTATCAATGATAATTGTGTAACTACTTAGATATAACCTACTCTACGAATTGGTTTCTCTACGAGGTCGAATCTGAAATGAGGAGATTCGTAGACGATCTAAAAAGTCACTGACATAGCACAAACAAAGGATCAGCAAGCTGAAGCGGCGGCGGGCAGGGCACATAGCTCTCAGAACTTACGGCCGTTGGGGCAGTAAAGTTTTAGAGAGGAGAATACGCACTCGAAAGCGCAGTGTAGGACGTCCTTCCACTAGATGGGAAGACGACCCGATAAAGGTTGCTGGGAGCCGTTGGGTGCAGGCCACACAAGATCGATCGTTATGGAAATCTATGGTCAGCAGTGTATATCCATAGGTTTTTTTTCTATACTATTAGTATAGAAACTTAGTAAAAAACTTATGGCGCACCGGATGTTAAGTGCATATCTATTTAAGATATGATGATACAGCCAGAGAATAGGAAGGACCGTTTAAATGTTTAACTGCTGATATCTATTTATTTACCTACAGGTGGATTTTTAAACAGTATTTATTGGTTGTCTAAAACAGGTCCAGTAAACCGCCGCAAAAGGAATATAAGTCTCAAAGGACTGATGGAGAATTTGAGAAAAAAAAGTAGGTGGTATGTAGTACGTTAGTCACTTACCGTCGTCGGTAAGGTCACCTTATAGTCAAGTGCTTGATTATAAGAATAACAGCGCCGAGCTGTCGATCGGTGGCGAGGCATAATGCTGAGCTGGAACCCATTTGCTGCAGTAGCACATACACACCTACTTGCCTCTTTTTAATTTTTCCCTGACTACATTGTACATTTATTATTTCATTCTATTGTTTCTATGTTTGTTGTATTTTCTGTGTTCTCTTGTGCTTTCTCTTTGATGTTATACCTTTTGATTATATTGTGTGAATTTGTGTGTGCTATGGTAGCAAATAAATGTCTGTCTATGTCTATGTCTATGTCTATTATTCTAAATTAAAAAAACGTGGCTTCATTTTTAGGGTTCCGTACCCAAAGGTTAAAACTGGACCCTAGTATTACTTAAACTCCTCTGTCTGTCCGTCTGTCTGTCTGTCTGTCCGTCTGTCACCAGGCTGTATCTCATGTACCATGATAGTTAGACAGTTGAAATTTTCACAGATGATGTATTTCTGTTGCCGCTATAACAACAAATACCAAAACAGAATAAAAACATATTTAAGTGGGGCTCACATACAACAGACATGAGTTTTTGCCGTTTTTATAGATAGTAGTACGGAACCCTTCATGCGCGAGTCCGACTCGCACTTGGCCGGTTTTTATTCATTATCTCCCGATAATAAGTGCAATTTTACAGCTAGAGAATTTTTCAACGTTGAAAGAAGAGATGGACGTTTAAACAACAGTTTCAATAACTGATCATTTGGAATATTAAACTTTAGTCAAACAATTATGATCTATTATTTCTCTTCAAACTCCTTATCCATAAGCTTCTACAGTAGGTATATGTTATTATATTACACCTAGTACCTAATAAATACGCTGGACTACTTTTTCAATGTAAACTTAGGCCAATTCAAGGCCTAAAGTATGTTTATCTAACGATCGCAATTAATAGCAGTAGGTAGGTAACTGTAAGATTCTGGTATCCATCAGGGTCGACGGTAGGGAGGCGGTTGGTAGTTCACCGCAAGATATTGCAAAAGTCTGCAAAATTACACTATTATGCCGAATATATTGCGCTCCACAACGCTTGGGTGGCGATCCTGAAACTTTGTAATCGATCTATTTAATATACGGAGTAGGTTTCTCCCTACTGACTGACACATCTTGTCGCGCTTTAATAGGTCAATAGTTAGTACAGGGATAAGCAGGGAAAGCATTTACTTTGCGACAAAGTTAACACGAGGTGAGATGGTAATTCGACCGCTATTGTTTCTCAATCCTGTTTCGCGCATGACTTTAATAGCTTAAGCTCATGAATAGCCTAGAGTCTGACTCTACAGACCCTCTCATCCTGCGATTCGGCAAGGCACCGGTCTCCGCAATGTACACTCATAAGTATTCATTCAAATCTTAAATGTTCATTGCGTCCGGGTTGCGGCCTCCTGGGGATGTTAGAGTGAGTGACGCACGCTATATTTGTACGAGGACACTGACATCCCCTTGTTAGGCACCCGGGCCGGACTTGGAGCATCTCGATGTATGCTACCATCGGTGCCTCAAGTGCTGACACTACCTCCCCTATTCAGCTGCTCCTACTTCCCAAGCACTTGCCGATCGTTCCATGCATGCAAGTGGACAAACCATGCATGGGTCCTGTGGCGCAGTACGCATTACGTACTATACGCATATGTGTGTGTGTAGATATACGTATAGCACGCACTACGCCCTGCCTGCGAATGCCACGCTTTTCAGCAATCAAGGCCAGGATACCCCTGGGCTCGCCAACCCAGATCGCTCCAATCGAAAGAATTCCTCCTTTACCAACCGATCTTTTTCATAACAACCCTCGGTTTCATAATCGTTTCCCCGAAGTAACGAACGCTCCTTCAACCGAAAAACTACCCACTCTCTTTACGAATTGTCAGCTGTCAAAACGATTGACAATTTCGATTGGCCTCGCCAAGGAACTTGTACACACGGCTACACATCGAGCTATAATTTCCAGTATAAGCTGACCTCGCACTGTGTAGGCTTTTCATAGAATGAGTGGTCAGCTTATACTGGTAATGCATAGCTTGATGTGTAGCCGTGTGTACTATAGCACATAGTTTTAGTACATCTTCCTTGGGCCTCGCCAAGGAAGATGTAAACGATATAATCGCCCGCGACGTGCAAATTAGAGCATACAAGAGTTCGTTGCCATGTTGGCGCGTCGGATGTACGACCGCGCTGACAACAGTAGGCACGAACATCTTCAGGGATTTGCCCCACTGCACACGCGGCCACCAGACCACCAAGGATCGTGGCGGCCACTATCCCGAGAGCTCCTGGACCCCCCGACTTCTTCTTCTTCTCCTTCAACGACTTCACCGATCATTGGCGACGTCACCGGCGAAGATCACGAAATAATAACAACTAAGACCAGCGTCATGCCAAGACGCGGCCGCTTTCAACGCGCCGTGAAATAGGCCAATGAAAAGCTCCGAAGAGTCATCTGCCGCAAGCCAGGAAGGCCACAAAGAGCTGAGCCAGAGACCAGGAGATAGTAATATCCGCGAGATAAAGCCAGGGTGATGGCCTACTCACCTGAGGCCCTTACCTGCAGCTCAAACGCAATAGTTGTGCGTCCACCACGCACACTACTACGCGATCGAGCCTTTAGTGATTTATTGAGGAAGCTGTAAGTACTAAAACAAGTGTACTTACTTGTGTAAGTGCTTTAGTACAAGTTCCTTGGGCCTCGCACATTTGCGTGACATCTTGTAAGTAGGTAGAGAAAATGGATTTAGAATTCGACGAACCTTAAATAAAAATTAGATAACTTACTTAGGTAAGATGAAAAAAAGTTTTAATACCTGATACCTACTTAGCTTGACTGAGCAGGTATCTTCTATAGTTTGTAAATAGCATGAATCCTGTACAGATGGTATTGAAATCTAATTTGGGCTGTGTGCCTATTACCTAAAAACAAGAATAAAAATGTGTAACGTGTTTCTTGAAACAATAATCAAATACATAAGAACAAAATCACGATGATTACGATCATACAGTATATCGCTGAAATCTCTACAAAAATCAGTCAGTGCTCATATGCACTATATGTACACACGGCTACACATCAAGCTATAATTTCCAGTATAAGCTGACCTCGCATTGTGTAGGCTTTTCGTAGAATGAGAGGTCAGCTTATACTGTAAGTGTATAGCTCGATGTGTAACCGTGTGTACATGCTTAATAAAATCGTCAATCAAAATGCTCTTTTAAGTGCCTATCATTCTTAGGCAGGTTCCATACTTAATAATTATGGGATTATTTTCTAAGAAAATTCAATAGATAAAAATACTATTTGTAGGTACTTGAAGAGAACTGATTCGTGTAAGCTCAATTTCCAGACATTAAAAAATTCTTACCCTACCCTCACTTTACATCTACGAATCGGCTTTACATGTAAGAAACACTAACACAAACTACGAAACCTTGAACAGCAACAGGCATAAAAGCCACCTTCGATCAATACCTAACGTATAAGACAGCTTTGTTTACTATGAGTATGTTTCGTATGGGGGTAAAGATATATATAACTTTACACCCATACGAAACACACTTATTAAGCTTGTTATATATAAAAAGCTTCCTATTATTATAAAATCGATACACAGTCCCATATAAATAAGAAAAAACAAAAAAAATTACCTGACCCAAAAAGCATATCATCATTTTCTGACGCCATATGTATACCCATACCCACAGACCACTTAGATGTACTACGTGCCCATACCCAAAATTCCATTGGTCATCAATATCAAATTGCCAAAGTTGATGTCATCATCATGGGCCTTCAACACTTCGACCATTTTTGTTTGGGAAGTGTGGGTAAGGATCGGACTTTCGTGCTTAACTCTGGCTTCAACGTCAGAGACGACTATCTCTGAGTCACAGGGTGATGTCCGGAGTGCCATCCTGGCTTGCAGTTTGTCCTCTCAGACGTTGCGTGGCCGATGTCTTGGCTAACGTTGGTCTTCTTGTGGCATACGCTATGGAGAGGATGGTGAGCACAGGAGCTCTTGCGGTAATGGACGCCAGGGAGTTCGAATGTCAGGTGGCTGTGCGTGCAGCGGAGCGATGGAGTAACGCGCGCTAAACCTGAGGATTCATCCTCAACGACCTATCGATGTCGATGCCAAGGTACCGGACGTAGGTTTTTTATTCTATGTCCTGGCCTCGCAGCTTCAGTGGTGGAAGCACGGTTCGTCGGCATATGACAAGGAACGCAGCCGTCTTACCCACGTTGACTACCACGCACCACTTGTCTTACCACGCCGGCAAAAGGTCAAGTAGGCGTTGCATGTGGGAGGCAGCGACCTCTGGGCTATAGGATGATGAGAAGAAGCCGCTGTGATCTGCAAAGAGTGTCAGGGTGACATCCTAATCCCAAGAAAAGAGATGGCCTTCTAGAGTTGGGATGTCATCGGTGTAGTGTGTGTAGAAGGCGAGTGAGAGACAGCTGCCTTGAGGTACTCCAGCGGAGGTAGATCGCGGCCACGATTCGGCTTTTTCAACTGAGACATAGAAGCTTCTGACTTGAAGGAATGACGCAACGATCTGAATTAACGCTCTGGTGGAGCAGTGGAACCTACAAGCTTGAGGATTAGGCCCACGTGCCAAACTCGGTTAAACGCTTATTCCGCGTCTAGGAAGACGCAGACAGTGGAGTTGTTATCATTGTGTTCGCGGGCTAGATGGTGAAGGATTCGCGTCAGTTGGAGCGTTGTAGAGTGCTGGCTACGGAAACTGAACTGTTCGGGTCTGGGTTCGATGTACGGAGCCAGTCTCCGTAGTAGCAGGCGCTCAGATAACTTTGCCGTTGTTGAGAGCAAAGTTATAGGGTGTAAAGCTTGCAGGTAGGCGTCGGTCTTTACCAGGCTTCGTAAGCATTCTAACCTTCCTCACTTTCCAGCTGCTTGGAAAATGGCCAGTTCTCAGTATGCCATTAAACAACATGGCCTAGGCGATAATTCCTCTACGTGGTAGCTGTCAAAGTGCTAAATTAGGAAGTCCATCGCAGCCTGGTGCTTTACGCCTAGGTAGGTGGAGTACGGTCTTGCGTACTTCAGCTGGAGCGATGAAGCCATCCCCGCTTCAGCTGGAGAGATGAAGTCATTCCTGCTAGTCGTAGTCACAGCACAGTTTGACTAACATGATGACATTTTCATCTGATTGACATTTGAGATAACTGACACTGACAGTCTGACTGCTTTCTTTTACATTCTGGATGGAGATTTTGTTCAGTTTGAAAATGAATTTTATATTGAGGCAGAAAATTAAATTCCCTGATTTCTTCACAAAATTTGAAAGTCTTAATTAATTCTGCTTTGTCTTGTTGTAGTATTAGACTGTTGTAAATTGGTTTTACTAAATCAGAACACAGAAAACGTTTAACAAAACACAATGACACCTGTTTGTTTTCATGAAGATTTATTTTAGTAAATACGTTTCCATTCTTAAATTGTATTGGAAAACTAAAAATGGAAGGTGGTGAGTGGAGAAAAAGTATAATAAGCGAACTTCGGAATCGAAATAGATATGAGACGGCTGCGTTCCAGGACATAATATCGTTTCGTAAGTAACCTAACCTATTCTTTGTGTATTGTAATGACACTAAACAAATCATTATTTAATCAGTAGGCCAATAAACTGATTGTTTCCTTCTCTACGTCCAAACTCTGTTTGCTATCACATTATGAGGTTGTAACCTAAGCCATCAAACAGTAGATAAAGTACTGTGTTGAAGTAGTCAAACATTGTTTTGTAAAAAAACAGAATGAATTAATTTATTCCTTCCTGCCTAATAAATCTCATCTTACTTTAGTTAATGTACTTTACATAACTTACTATTAGTAAGTACCTAAAAGTACATAAGAAATTAAATGTGTAATGGGGCAATAAAATATGATTATTTTTAATTTCAGAAAGCCGATTGTTTGACAATGTAAATACATTGAAAAATGAAAATTTGCAGCTGCAACTTGTCAATGAAAGGATTCGATATACTGGTGCAGAAAGTGTTAGTTCTGGAGGTAAGCACAAATAAAAGTTTGGTTGGTAAAAGGTTTCCAGGTGCTGTTTGGTGCAGGGGGCACAAGGTTGGTCACCCTTAAAGTTGATAAGGAAGGCCTATGTTCAGCTTGATGATAAAGCATTAATACAACTAGCTACCTAACTAAACTAAAAGTATCTTTATGCAAAGAACTCATTCTTACTGATTCTAACATACAGAATCCCGGTGTAGGATATGGATGTATGTCGTGTTTGATTTAATTTATTTATGTTTTTCCTACTTATATTAATGGCCTGCTGTGAGACTACTGAAAATAAATAATATCTTACTATGTTCAGGATCATTATTGCGGCCTGGTTATTATTGTCTATGCCGTGTTAATGAAGTAACACTTATAATGTTTTCAACACAACGGCATGTAAGGTCCACACTCCAGTCCATAGGCAACCGGCAAAATGCCACCCCATTTCACATGATGAATCTGATGAGAGAACCTTTATTAAAAACCAGAACAGAACTCCCAATTTGCAATTTGTCAGAATGCTGTATAATATAATTTTTGTATGGGTTTTCTTTAATATAATATTATCTACTATGTATCAAACTAATGTTTACACTTGTCACCGACTATCCCGTAGTGGGATATTATCACTGGTCTTTATGGATTAATAAAGTTGTGAGCCTATTACTTTAACTCTATAAAATTTTGGAGACAATGCTCCACTTTTTAATCAAAAGGTTTGGGTACCATACAATGGTATAACATGACATTTAAAAGGTAAAATTAACATGTGAAACCAGTCTCCAATTCTTTGAATATTTAAAAGTTCTACTTTACATTTCAATTAACATAATTTTGTATAAAAACTATTATTTTCTTAATACTCGCCTATTCTCCTTACTCGCCTTGGCCTGCCACGGATTTTTATCAAAATAATATAGCTGATAGCACTCAAGGATATAATGTAGCTATTAGTGAAATAATTTTTAGAATAATATAAATATAGGTCTACCGGAATCTCATGGCAAATGGAGAAATAAAAATTTGTTGGGTGCAATACTGGGGAAATTGGATTAAACGATCTTGATACTGTTTAATTTTTATTTATGTCTAGTATTTAATGATCATGAAGTATATAAGGTATGTGTATGAAGAATATTGTTATACATCGGGTTCTTCATAGGAAAATATGACATGAAAAATAAATAAATTGTAGGTATATTACTTTATGTACTAGTTTATTATATATAATTTAAATCATAATAAAACTTAACACATTCAGAACTAGAAAACGATTCCAAGAACTCCACTTGCAGTTCTTATCATCATCAGATGATGAAGATAAAGAGGTATTTATTATAAATCGCTCTTCCAGCCTTTCAATTATTCTATCTTGCTTGATGAAATCGTTTTCAATTTTCTGTTCACAACATTTTCGCCATTCCTCTGCACCAATTTGTGAGAATGCTTCTTCTGTTAATAATTTAATGCCACTTGCAGGCCTATTTACATCTTTATCAGCAACTTTTTGCTTCATTATACCCCAAAACATTTCTATAGGATTCAAGGTGCCTTAAAACTTCGTGACCGTGCGATTTTAATACTTCATCTATCTCATATAAGGACGCAGACGTGTTTTGTTTCACTACTTCAAGTAATCGACATTTACGCCAAAGATCATCATAATGTAAATCATTTGCACGAAGCCATTCTTTTATATCAGCGATACGATTGGCTTGTGTGGGCGGTTTGTTCATCCGTACGGAATGATAACTAGCATTATCCATAACAATTAGTAAAGGTCTTGTCAGATTTGGAATTAGCTTCTCTGTCACCCATTTTGTAAATTTGTCCTTATTCATGTCGTGGTGGTAGTAAGCAGATACACTTGTTGACCTGTACACCAGACAACAATTTGGTATAAAGCCATTTTCTCCACCAGTGTTTACCACCTCGCTCCAAGTGAAATACTTTTAGATGGACCTGCAATATTTTTGCTTTGCCAGCACTTGTTTACAGAACATGAACCGTGAATGTAAGTCTCATCTAAATAAATCACATCCAATTTATTATGCACTTCAGCTTCGCGGTTTTCCTTCATTCACTTCAAAAACTTGTATCTTTGTAGTTTTATGTCATCTCTCTCCATTAAAATGGTCCTATTTGATTGGCATTTAACATATTCAAACCAATCTCCTTAAGTATAAGTCTGTAAAAAATAATAACATATATCAAGTTACTCAAACGGTAGCTTAGTCATTCATCATTATCATCATCAGTCTATATACATCCCACTGCAGGGCGCAGGCCTACTCTTACGAGTGAGAGTGAGAGGGATTATTTACTTTATATTTTTCATACCTCAAAGATTCTGTCCCTCCGTTGAAATCAATATCTTTTCAAAGAATTTGTAACAGTTTCATTACTGTTGGAATTGCCTTCCGAACTGTATAGAATTTTTTTACTTTATTCCTAATCAACTCTAAATCGAAGCTGTCCAAGTTGATTTTCTTCTTCCCCCCTCTCCGTTTTTTACCAGGCGTGAAACGTCACCATCATTCGATGTGCCCTCATCTACGATTCGTCGTATAGTAGTGCTGGAAACCCCTATAAAGAAGCTACAATTAAGTAAGAAATATATAAAATAAACTAAAAGTATCAAAACAAATCAGTCCAACTTACCAGTCAACTCTACGACGCGCTTTAAAATCAAAGATTGAGTTTGATTTACGCCTTCTTCTTCGCTTATTTTGCGATACACATTGAAAACAATATTTCTCGCTTGAGATTGAAGTGGCTTTTTCGACATTTTCACAAAAACAACAAAATTACAAGAAGAAATCACAAAATCTCAGCAGCGGTTCAGTTCAGTTCAGTTCTTGGTTGTGGCATCTGTGACTAGGGAGTGTCACAATTCCGCCAATGTCGATGTCGCGATATTTTCATAAACTTAATAGGAGCTAATGTAGGTCAAGAATATGACCGGTATTCTAAATTTGGAAAAAACCTTTGATAATTCTAATAGAAAAGAGACAACACAACATATAAAACAGCACAATATTAGTTGTTAGTACTATTATAGATAATGTGGGTTAGTGAGCTAATAAGTAATATATACATTTACAACCTAATGTTGTTATCCTTTATAAATTTACATAAAATATAATTAATTAAAGGAGAGAAGGTAAGGGTTAATAAACATTTAAAGGAGGTAGGACGAGGGATTTTAGGAGGAAGAATTTCATAGAGGGAACGCCGCAATCTGTGACATTCGAAGAATATGTGGTCCACTCAGCAGCGGTTGAGAGATCTCGTAATTTGATTTGACTGGTGACAATTGACATTGCCATATGAAAATCTCAATTTTTTATATTTTTTTTATGCCATGAGATTCCGGTAGACCTATAGTTCCGGAGATTACCTACATCCAAACAAACAAACTCACAAATTTTACCTGCATGTAATATTAGTATCAATAATTTATAAAGCTACTTTTAACAAATTTAGATCATGATATTGTTGTCAGGCAAGAAAATACCTAACCTAACAATTTTATTATTTGGTTTTCTGAAAGGAACCAAATAAACTAAATCAGCATTATCCAAGCTTAAAATCAGATTGAAACTAGAACCAATACTAGATAAATAAAAAAATGCCAAATTTTTACCCAACAGCCCAGCAGGAGGATAATGTTTTATTCATTTATTTTAAGTTCTTCAGATTTTTGATTTTGTAAGTGTGATATAGGGGTGGCCAGCAGTGGGTGAAGTCCAGCTGTGGGTGTTGATGATGATGATGATGTGTGATGTGTTGATCTTTATATTCCAAGAATTTTAAAGCCATTTCTAAAATGTTCAACTAGACCTTGGACCGTCGTTCGAACCTACAACCTTCCTCATTAAACGAGGATGCACAACCAATTGTGCTACAGGCTCTTGTCACGTCAGGGTCGAAATTAGTGAGATGATTCAAATTACGACTAAAGCGCCGTTAGCTCCATCTACAGGAAAACTTATAGACAGTTTTTTGACCTGCTCAATGCCAAATATTACAGTTTAAAACAATTGACAAGAGATGTCTTTATATATCTCTGATGAGATCTTAATATTGTTTGGATCTATTTTGTTGTACAAATAAATCACCTGTATACTTAATACTGTTATAGTAATATACACTAGTTGTCAGTGCACAGTGATCGAAATTCGACCATAATTCATTAATTTATTTTCATACAAATAGATAGATAAATAGATATTGACATTTATTTCGACACAGGTAACAAACACGCAGAAACTACATACGGTGGATATATGGTACTTCCCGTTGACATAGAATCACGAAATTTGGCAAAAAGCAAGGTCTTACAGCACAAAAATAAAAACAAATAAAGGGTGCCCCCATAAATACATAGTTGACGCCATTAAGATAGTCCTCTGAGTTGTATGGGCACTCATACAATTAAGACTAGCTTAATCGGCACCAACCGCAAATAAGGTAAATAAATAAAATTGTGCTATTGAATAAAATAAATATTTAAGGGGGGCGCTCCCATACGACAGATATTTTTTTTTGCCGTTATTATAAATAATGGCACGGAACCCTTCGTGCGCGGCTCCGACTCGCACTTGGCCGGTTTTTTTTCTTTAGGCGCGTTGGGCTTTTTTTTGAGATGCAAAAAAACCATTGAACTCGCGACACTGATACCGTTGCCGACCGACACCTCTGTATATAAGTATTTCGTAATTGTTCAAGATTTCATTTCTCTCGGTACTCCCGGAATGCCACTTTTTTTTTGCTTAAATTTCAGCATTCACCTTTCCGTTTCATATAAACTTTAAGTATGCCAAATCTCAATCTCCTCCGTGCGCGCTCTTAAAAAGAGGTACAAAGTTTCCTCTTCATGTATAGATTTTATTATAATATTACAGGGAACAACAATAGCAATGAAAGGGTGCAAGCCTTGGAACAGAAACTTTTAATGCAACAAGAAGAATTGACATCACTGCACAGACGCCGCGGGGAAAATACTCAACAAATATTAAGTCTAAATGAGAAAGTGCATGACTTGGAGAAACAACTACAGGCTAAAGATATTGTGTAAGTTAAAATTAATGTCATTTTTGATGCCAGAAGATATGACGTGGAGTCTCACCTCAATTAGTTTAAACAAATCTTAGTAGATGGCATTACAGGTCTCTCTCTATTATTGCCTCATTTTAAAAACTAAGAATTAATCAAAATAAGGCCCAAAAATTATAGTTCTCAATTAAAAACAATATGTCACATCATAGATAATTTTTTTATTTTTATAAAATTCAATTTATTCATTCTTCTGATGGCTGAATAGTTTGTACGGCATATTAAATAGATGGTGCAATGACATAAATGGTATATTGTATGATATTATCACATTAATATTATAAATGCGAAAGTTTGGATGTTTGTTTGGAGATTTGTTTGTTTGTTACTCAATCACGCCGTAACGGCTGAACCGATTTCGATGAAATTTGGTATATACGTAGATTATAACCTGGATCACCACATAGGCTACGATTTGTCCCGTAAATCAGTTCCCATGGGATAAAGATGGGGTGTCAAGTCAAGTTGCAACAGCGAGTTTAGCTTTATTTCTAGGTTACCTACACATTTAGTAGTGTAACGCGTACGAAGTTGCGGGCAACAGCTAGTTTATGATAAATCATAGCTAGATTTATGAGTTATGATTTATCTAGCTATGATTTAGGGTAAAAACGTCTAGTGATAGGAGCGCCATCTATCGCCTTTGAAAGCCAAGTAATATATCCCAATAGCGATAGTCGAGTTTCGTTGTAAGAGGTGAGGCAAACTGAACTAGTACTCATACTCATTTATTCAAACCGTAGGGACACAATAGAACACTTGGTTACGTCAATAATATTACATAATTAAATACATGTCTTTATCTAAGTAGCTCATCGCATCATACTTTTGGAAGTGCCAGAAACAGACAAGCATTTCGTATACATTACATTTATGCATCTAAATACTGATTAATTAGTATGTGTAGGTACTTACGATTATAGCTGTTGTAGAGGGGCATTGTCAAAGAATTGTTTATAATACCTAATTTGAATTCTAAATTGCTGCATATGTCAGTAAGTAACAATAGTATATTATTATCTTATCAGTGACTGATATCTCGAAGCAAAATGCCACACAATACGTCGTGTGGCATTTTGCCTAGCCTAGTAGTAGTAGCCTAGCTTCTATCTATCCAACCTCCAGCACCCACTGTGGGGTATAGGCCTCCTCTATGTCGCCAGCCCAATCGGTATTTACAAGTCCAACTTCCGTTACGAGCTAGCTAACTAACTTTAACTAACTAGCTTACTCATATAAAAATAGTTTATGCAAAAATCATGAAATGGTGACTGACCAACTCAGATGTTGTAATTTTTATACCGTCCAAAAGCCTCCTACTTGGATGGATGTATTTTCTTGGCCTGACATTTCCACATGCCATGCCGTTATTGTTGAAAAGAGTTTTGCTGCTGTTGCAGAGATGTAAAGTTATTTAGCAGATATCATAATTTTAGTTTTCTAATTAATATTTTGTTATTAGAACCGCCCGCGGATTCGCACGCATAGTTTGTCGATAAAAACATTACCCTCCTTCTACGCAGTCAGGTTAAAATTATGTTTCAATCTTGGTCACAATCTTTCTATACTTTATACCAAATTTCGTCGAAAGCAGTCCAGTCCGTGAAACTGGTCTTGAAAAACAAACAGAGAGACAGAGTTACTTTCGAATTGATTATATTAGTATGTGTGCCTCATAACTTTTGTGTCTTATTTAGAATTTCAGAAAACACTGCAATCATAGCCTCACTGAGAGCAGAAATACAAATGTATGAGACCAATATGACTGAGCTACAAAACCTGAATCAGATGTTGAGAGATGAACATCAGGCATTGCAGATTGCTTTTGCTGCTATCGAAGAGAAATTGAGAAAAGCACAGGTAGATCTTATTTTTTTTTTTAATTTTTTTTATATTACTTATATGGCAAACGAGCATGCAGTCCACCGGATGTTAAGTGGCTACTGCAGCCCATGGATATCCACATAGAATTTAAAACAAGCTATTATGTTGTCTTGATCTCTATGTGGATACGTTGCCATACTATAGGACTTAGCTGTTATGCCTATGTGCCAGTAATTACAGGAACATACCATTACCATCTAACCGGAACACAGCAGCACAAGTACTGCTATTTGGCGGCAGATAAAGGTAAGGCGGTGGTGCCCACTTCCTCGAGCCCGTTCACAAAAGCTCTACCACCAGTTATTATTTTGTTTTTTTATTATTTTCAAGTAGGTTCCCCACCACTACATGGTAGACATAATAAAGCGGGTCTCTTCCACCTTTATTAGGCGCAACGCCAAAGAGTGGAACGCTTGCCTCAGTCTATTTTTCCTTGTAACTACAGTCTAGGCTAGGGTCTTCAAGTTTCGAGTGAATATGTCTCTTCTAGGCAAGCGTGTTCCATCGTAGACCGCATCATCACTATCATCAAGCGAGATCGTGGTAAAACGGGAGCCTATAACATGATTAGACTATCTCACTTGTAATAATTTTTTGCCAAATCGATACAGCAAACAAACAGTAAGGCATCTGCTATTAATGACATAAGGATTTTTTTTAATGTGAGTATCTTAATTTTTCTGTAGACGTCGCGTCGCCTTCTAGGATTTGGGGTTCTCAACTCGTGGCGGATATTAAAAGGCTTCTAAAATTGTATGACTTTAGTCGAAATTTGCTGAGTCAAGCATTATATCTCATCAATGTGAAACTTCAGTATGTTGTTTTTTCTGTGTCGACTACTGAAGCAGTTATTCAAATAAAATCCTTTAGCATTATAATTTTTCGTTAAATGATACAAGAATAGAACATTGAAAACATGAACATTGTATCACCCGAGTATATTTTTATTTTTATTTATTTCTCAGACATTTCATCCATTTTGTTAGTAAATAATAATATCATCTTACAATTATGTTTGTAGACAGGTAATTGTAATTAAATAAACTAAAATGTCATAAAAATCGGTACATTCGCAATAATCAAAACTCATACATTAATAATAATTAAAATAAATATAAATATAAAAATTGCATAGTTATCCTTACAAACTAATTAATATAAAATATTTGTTGAGCAAATGGTATAGCCGACTGGCGGTGTTTTTCTTTATATTTAATAGTACTTATAAGAACTATGTAGTAAAACGCAGCCGACTAGTTATTAGATAAAATTTTAATGTATGACAGGAATTAAAATCAAAAACCAATCAAAAATGGACATAGGAAAAATATAAAAAGTTCACATGTCGTGCACATTCTCCCCTTTTTATAATAAAACAACCTGTTTTAAAGGTCGCTTTAAGATCCCCCCTTGGGTCTTTACATCGACCACCCTAACCACGCCATCACGCCCCGGGTACATAGCGGCGATCATACCTCGTGGCCAGATGCCCCTTGGGATGTCCCCGTCTCCGATGAGCACTGGATCCCTGACCTTGACCGTAACGTCTGTCAATGCATTTATTAAAGCTTCTGCTTCAGCCAACAAAGTAGCAAGGACTTCCTCGCGCGGGGATCGCTCTCTTAAAGTGACTTTTAGAGACGTCTTTATAGGCCGGACCAGCCTTTCCCAGGCTCCGCCCATAAATGACGCTGATGGGGGTATAAGATGCCAAGTTATTTTCTGTTCCGCGGCAAACTGTGTAACTAACTGCGGCTGCATATAGGACTCTTATTTCACGATTGGCTCCCACAAAAGACGTTCTATTATCAGAATGTTCCACTGGGTGTAACACGGCGCGCAATGAAGCGTCTGAGACACATGATGGCCGAGTCTGCTGATAAGCTTGCTACTATCTCAACGTGGACAGTTCTTGTGACAGGTCAGCCATTGGTGGTGGCAAGGTTGGGGGCTTTTCAATAGCTTGCATAATTGGCATCTATGTACCACTGACCGCACGGCGTTCCTTACTCCAAGTATCCTGTAGTCCTGGCGCAACTCATTGATGACCGTCTCGGTATTAGCGTGAACAAATTTTCTGTGATAATGAGAAATGAGAAGACGTGTGGCTTGCTCCTTTCCATCCAACATTACGGGTTGTCTATCGGAGATAGAGTAGAAGTTCTTCCAGCGAGATGCAATAGTGCGGATTTCAGTACTGGAGATAAAACGACTCTTAGAAATTGGCTTCCCACGAGTGAGACAGTGAAGTTCTTCTGCAAAGGCGCTGAGCTGGCTCCACCCCAAAATGTGCCGTTCTGCACGGACGATATCTTCAGCATCCAAAGGTGCAGGAGCAGTGGCTGAAGCGAAATTATGCCGTAAATTGCGCTCAGGCGCATTTAAAGACAAACAAATATCCCGAACCCAAAAATTTAAAAAAAATATGACCCCGATTTTTGAAAATGCAGGCAATAAATTTATGAATCCTAAGTAACCTAATCCATGAGCTAAAATGCGTGATATCAGCTACTACTGGTATAGCTAACTGATGTGGGGTTGGTGAAGTTAATGACTTCTACAGCGCATAATGAAGGATCCGATAATTAAAAATGATGAAAGGATGGCTTTAGTTCCTTCCGCCCTAAAGTAGTCGACGTTGTGACTTTGGGTTCTGATGGCCATTCAGTTGCGGGAGCCTGAAGAAAGGTTGGGCCTGATAGTGAGCGTTGCTCAATAATATACTTTCCTCGCGTCGCGTCATCAGCTACGTTATGTTCGGTTGGAGCCCATAGCCACTCCGCTAAACTGGTATTCTCCAGAATTACTCTAACGCGATGCGCAACAAAGGGCTTATAATTTTGTGCATCGCTTCGTAACCACCCCAAAACAGTCAGTCACACCAAAAAAATTGTTTGCTGGGTTTAAAGCGGTGGGATTCACAAATCATAGTAGCAAGGCGAGAGAGCACCTTGTAATTCTAACCGTGGAATCGAGACTGGTTTTAAGGGAGAGACACGTGCTCTGCTAGCTATGAGCGCAAGTTTTACCTCCCCGTTCGGAAGAAGAAATCTCCAATATGCAACGGCAGCATGCGC
Source organism: Philereme vetulata (assembly GCA_918857605.2). Taxonomy (NCBI): domain Eukaryota; kingdom Metazoa; phylum Arthropoda; class Insecta; order Lepidoptera; family Geometridae; genus Philereme; species Philereme vetulata. The sequence goes on from OU975432.1 coordinate 12,264,675, forward strand.
TAGCTCACTAGCGTCACAAAACACGTGCAACTCTACATCTGCATAGTCACTTAAGATATAACATCTTGGAACTTCAACAATCGTATTGATTTGAGGCCTTCGAACCGCTCAAGCCAAGTTACCTGGTCTGCCTCTGATAGCCTCTCGTCCCACTCAAGATTTTTTAGCCACAAATTTTGAAACAAGATCCGACCTCTCACTACAATGGGTGCTAATATACCTAATGGATCGTATATACGCATGACTTGAGCCAAAACTTCGCGTTTAGTGAAATGACCTGGAGAATGATGTTTAAGTCCTGGCTCTTTAAGTCTTTAAGTCCCCATGACATCATGATAAGGTTGCCAGATTAAACCTAAAGTGCGAGTGTAAGTGGCTGATTGCAAACTACCCAAGTCTACACTACGATTAATAACTGAGAGGTAAGACAAAAATTTTGTTGGCAATTGACTTAAAGCACCGGGCTCGTTGGAAATCCACCCCCGCATTTCAAACCGCCGCGCTTGTGTACTTCAGTAATTTCTGCTGCTGAACGTGTGGCGTGTTCTACGGAAACATCTACACTGCCGATATAATCGTCCATATACGTGTCGGTCGTAATTGCGTGTACGGCCTCTGAAAACTCATCCCGAAATTCTGATGCGTTTTGGTTAACGATATAAATATCTGTTGATGGGCTAGAGCATGCCCCAAATATCATAGAAGTCCCGTAGGATCATCGCGCCAAAGGAAACGCTGCGCATCTCGGTCGCACTCCTGAATTTTCACCTGCGGAAACATTTCTGTGATATCAGCAGTCAAAGCAATTCTCCCTTCCCTAAAACGCATTAAAATTCCGAGTAGAGGTTGCAAGAAATCAGGACCTGACAGAAGCATTGAGTTTAGCGATACACCCTGTATTTTAGCGGCGGCGTCATGGACAACACGAAGTTTACCGGGTTTGTTAGGAATTACTACACCTAAATGCGGTAGATACCAACAAACTGGTGAGGATGATTGGCTTGTACACTCATTAGCGTAACCCTTAGTTAGCATATGGTTCAGCATATGCATTAATATTCATATTAAGACGGTTACACTTGGCGTATTCAATGTCCTTCGACATTTTAGATTCTAAATTCTTTAACCTTGAAAATGCTAAGGGATAACTATTTGGCACTACGAGATCATCCGCCTTCCATAGTAAGCCGACCTGAAATCACCCATTTGGTAGGCGTTGAGCTGACTGCTCCAGAATACAGAGAGCGCGCGGATCCATCCGAGTTACGAAGCTCGTGCTTGGTGATTCCAATCGCGTCTAGCCGATATTGCTCCTTGAAGAGAGCTTCCAGTTCATGCTGCGGGTCGTTACGTTCGCGTAAGGACACATGGTAGGCAGACTCGACCAATCTGGTTTTGCTACTTGAGAAACCAATTAACACCCACCCCAGAGGAGTTTGAATAGCGACAGGCTGCGACTTCAAACCCTTCCTAACCTCTGACGCTATAATGAGGTGCCAATTATCAATGCCTATTATAAGCATAGGCCTAGCTTCATCGTAACAGAGCTCGTCAACTAAATCTGACAAGTAGGAGTAGGTGTGTAAACTATCGCGTGTAGCTGACTGGCTTAATAACCCTACGTTTTTAATTGACCTTGCCTTTTTAATGAGAAACTTATGCGATAATGACCGACCCTTAATTTCAAAATCTACATACTGAACTGCACTACCTTTCGACAACCCTCCAACACAATCTAAATGTAAACGGCCTTCCGGGCCTTTAGCTCGTATTTGTGAGGCGATGTCTGCATCTATGAAGGTCGCTGTTGATCCATCGTCCAGTAGAGCGAACGTATTAAGGCTATCAGTTGGTCCGGAAACCGTAACAGCTACTACTTTTAATAAAGGGCGAGGCGTATAATTAGCAGAAGTGTTGTTGATAGTTAAAAGTATCTGATCATTTTTTGTTCCAGTCGTAGGTACGGGATCGATCTTATCTTTGATATGGGCTGATGAAACAAATTTGTCATTATGTAACAATGTATGGTGTCTACGATGGCAATCCGATATTGGTGAAACGGCCTTATTCCTATTGCAAAATTTAAAATTGTGCCGAATTTTTTGTAGACATCGATAGCAAACTTTATTTTCTTTTACAAAACGCCATTTGTCATCTAATGACAGAGAAGTAAATTTTTGACAATTTGTCAGATGATGGTTTCAGCGTTTATAAATGTAAATTTATAAATGTAAATGTAAATTTTCATCCGTGAGTGGGACGGAGAAAGAATACAATTCTCCCCTCCGCCGCCGGGTAGCGTGTCGTAAGAGCCGACTAACCCGGTCACCTGCTGGTGGTAGGGCTCTGAAAGGAGTCCGTCTGGCTAACTACCACCCTCCTACTAGAATCTACCGTCAAACGCCGAAACTTCTAGCGTACGCGTGTTCCGGTATCAGTGTAGGAGAGCCAGTGTCCCCCACAGGTAGAGAGTACTCCTGTCATTACTGGGGACCGTTGGCTTGTCTTAGCAAGGGCCTTTTTTGGGCCGGGATGGTGGGTTGGCGTGATGTCCAGGGAGACCCGATGAAACGGCTGCCCGCTGGCCGCCCGTGGGTCAGTAGGGGACCCGAACCCAGGGATAACTTTTCAAACTCCGCCCTGGGAGGCTGTCTCGCCAATCCGCGAAAAAAGCTTGCGAGTGACTGTCGTGCCGGAGTAGGAGACCGGAGTGGAACCCGGCAGCTGCTCTCAGGTTGGATCGGGGGCCCTTCCGTACATCACGCCAGCCATCCACATCTGGAACAACTGAGCCCTTGTATAAGCCATGTTTGCCCTTATTTCTGGCTGAAGTACTCTTTACTACTTTCCCTTTTTATTTTGTTTCTCATGGCCAGTCAAAATAAAAGTAAAAGTTTACCAGCGGCTTCAAAATCCACTCTCAGAGTTGACCTCTGCAACATCCGCGGATTACACTCGAACTTAAATGCTGTTCATCATCATCTTGAGACAGCCAAGCCTGCCCTGCTCTTTTTGACGGAGACTCAAATCTCCTGCCCGGCTGATACATCTTATCTCCTCTACCCTGGCTATATACTAGAAGAGCATTTTCTCCGGAAAGCTGGGGTATGTATGTACGTACGGGAGGATGTTTGTTGTCGCCGTCTCAACGGCCTTGAAGCTACAGATCTGTCGTGTCTTTGGGCCCGCGTCGATTACGGGGGTCGAACCCGTATTTACGCTTGCCTTTATAGATCACATAGTGGTGATTCAGACGCAACTCGACTATTTGAGCACATCGCTGAAGGGATAGAGTGTGCACTCGGGCAGTACTCCAATGCAGAGTTGATCGTTCTCGGGGACTTTAACGCTCACCACGTTGAGTGGCTGGGTTCCCGATACACTGATCATACTGGGAGAACTGCCCATGATTTTGCAATCTCTCATGGCCTTACCCAAATGGTCTCCTGTCCAACTAGGATTCCAGATGTTGATAACCATGTACCATCCTTGCTTGATCTTGTGCTGACTTCACATCCGGATAAATACCAGGTCTCTGTGGAGGCTCCTCTGGGATCCTCTGATCATTGCCTGGTAACCACGTCAGTGCCGACCGTTCGTCCTAGTTTATCTAGTAAACCCGGGAAGCGAAGGGTTTGGCATTTCGGAACAGCCGACTGGGATGGATTACGCGAATTCTACGCATCCTACCAGTGGAGGAAGCTATGTTTCTCAACGGACGATCCAAACACTTGCGCTGACTCCGTCGCTGATGTCATACTTCAGGGTATGGAATGTTTCATCCCCAACTCTGTAGTGCGTGTTGGTGGCCGGAGTCAACCCTGGTTCAACCGGGCTTGTGCCGTTACAGTCAGCAGCAAATTGGCTGCCTTTAAGAACTGGACTGTAGCGCGTGAGTGCCAGGATCCCGAAGTTTCCCGTTTGAGGAAAAGATTCAATGCTGCCTCCAGACAGAGCAAAAAGGTCATGGCTATAGCGAGGAAGCAGCACATCAGCAGAATTGGCGAACAGTTAATGGGGTATCCTTCTGGAAGTAGAGCCTTCTGGTCTCTTGCCAAAGCTGCTGAGGGTAACTTCTGCCAGTCCCGCTTACCATCTTTACTCAAGTCGGACGGATCTCTGGCCCATAGTGCAAAAGAGAAAGCCGATCTCCTTGGATCTCTTTTTGCCTCCAATTCGACCCTCCTCGACGGAAATGCTGCAGCACCGGGTATACCTCGGTGTCCGAGTTCCATGCCAGAGGTACGTTTTCATCAGAAAGCGGTACGGAAGGAACTCCTTTCCCTTGATGTGAGAAAGTCGAGTGGGCCGGATGGCATTCCAGCCATTGTGCTCAAAAAGTGTGCTCCTGAGTTGTGTTCTGTCTTTACGTCCCTCTTTGAATTGTCTTATACCACTGGTATCGTGCCGTCTTCTTGGAAAGTGACCCATGTCCACCCAATCCCTAAAAAAGGGGATCGAACCAATCCGTCTAACTATCGGCCTATAGCAATTACTTCCCTACTCTGTAAAGTGATGGAGCGAGTAATTAATACTCAGCTTCTTAGGTATCTTGAGGAACACCAGCTGATCAGTGACCGCCAATACGGCTTTCGTCATGGGCGATCAGCTGGTGATCTTCTAGTTTACCTCACTCACCGCTGGGCGGAAGCCGTCGAGAGTAGGGGGGAAGCTCTAGCTGTTAGTCTAGACATCGCGAAGGCGTTCGATCGGGTGTGGCACAAGGCGCTTCTCTCGAAGCTTCCCTCATACGGCCTCCCCGGGGGACTTTGCAGTTGGGTCGCCAGTTTCTTATCCGGGCGGAGCATAAGAGCCGTTGTAGATGGTTCTTGCTCGGACTCAATGCCCATTAACTCTGGTGTACCCCAAGGGTCAGTGCTATCGCCCACACTGTTTATTCTTCACATCAATGATATGCTGCACATAAGCGGCCTTCATTGTTATGCGGATGACAGTACGGGTTATACTTTCTACACTGGTCGCCCTAATGTCTCTCGGTCGGAAGTGGAAGACAACAGACAAAGACTTGTGTCTGAGGTTGAAGGCTCTTTGGAGCGTGTGTCAGATTGGGGTAACCTTAATCTGGTCACCTTTAACCCAACCAAGACGCAAGTCTGTGCTTTCACCACAAAGAAGGCCCCTTTCACAATAGCTCCACGGTTCCAGGGCATTCCTCTCCCCGTCTCGGCGAGTATAGGGATTCTGGGAGTCGAAATTTCTAATGAGGTCCAGTATGGGAGTCACTTAGAAGCAAAAGCTGTGCTCACCTCCAAAAAACTTGGAGTCCTTAACCGTGCCAAACAGTATTTTACGGCACAACAACGGCTATTGCTGTACAAAGCGCAAGTTCGGCCGCACGTGGAATACTGTTCCCATCTTTGGCACGGAGCTCCAAAGTACCAATTGCTTCGTTTTGACTCCCTTCAGAGAAGAGCCATTAGAATAATCGGTGATCCCAAACTCACTGACAGGCTGGAACCGCTGAGTCAACGCCGTGACATCGGATCGCTCAGTGTATTCTACCGCCTGTATAATGGGGAATGTTCTGAGGAGCTATTTGATCTCATCCCGTCGTCGAGATTTTACCACCGCACTTCTCGACAACGCAATAAAGCTCATCCACATATAATCGACAATTGGGTATCGCGCACCACACGCTTCACGCGATCTTTTCTACCCCATACTTGCAAGATGTGGAATGAGCTACCATCTGAGGTTTTCCCATTAGACTACGACATGGCACGCTTCAAGAGAAATGTAAAGAGGTTTCTTCAGTGTAGGGAACGCATCGACAATACCCCGGGTGTTGCCGGTGTCAATAGGCGACGGTGACCACTTACCATCAGGTGGGCCGTAAGCCTGTTTCCCCACAAATAACATAAAAAAAAAAAAAAAAAAAAAAATGTAACCTCTTGCATTTTAAATAGAAATAAAGACTTGTCATGGAGGTTGTATTTCATTTTAGTTTATTATGAATGCAATAAGCCTCATTCTATTATAAAATTTTCTTACGGCCCTAGGGTCGTAAATCGCATTTACGTCCCTAGGGTTATCAGGTATCGAGCTAAGAACGACCAACTTTCAGAGCATGATGAAAATATTTTAAACTAGCTTCTGCCCGCGGCTTTGCACGCGTTGTTCGTCAATAAAAACTGGCCTATGTGTTACTCCAGGTATTAATCTACGTAAGTACATACCAAATTGCATTGAAATCGGTTCAGCCGATAAGACGTGATTGAGTAACAAACAAACATCCAAACTTTGTCATGTAAAATTTTAGTGTGATTATGAGGCAATGGTGCAGGCACTGCACTGCAGGGCAAAAGCCTTCTTTTAAAATCTTCTCAGTTTTGGGCCATTGTGGACCAGCCTTTATATACCTATCTAATTCGTCCCTCCATCTTCGCCGCGGTCGTTTTCCGTTCAGAGGCCTCCACTCTATGGCTCTAGCTAGTCCATAACGTATCTGACATGCGGCAGACGTGGCCCGCCCAATCCCACTTCAATTTTTCCGCTTGCTGTCCGATGCCTGCGATTTGCGTTAGATAAAAGAAATGGTTATAGAAAATGTTCTTAAAGCAATATCTTATCTACTCAGTGTTTTGGTATCCATAATCATATAATTGAAAGTTTTACCGTTATAATAATAGCTATAAAGCTTATTTCAGGCGGCGATGTGCACATACAAAATATCATTACAAGGTCTATCTATAAATACCTACTAGACACATACATACTAAGAACGACTTGCGCAACGATGCCTAAACGAATTTAGTGGCTAAATATGATTTAAATATAATTCAAATACGTTTAGGGAGCGTTGTGCAAGCAGGCCTGATATTATAAATTCCAAAGTTACTCTGTCCCTCTGTCTATCTCTCTGTTTGTTACGTTTTCACGACTAAACGGCTGAACCGATTTCGATGAAGTTTGATTTATAAATATATCATGACCGGGATTGGGACATAGGCTACTTTTTACCCGACTGCGCAGGGGGTACTACTTTATTGACTAACCACGCGTGCGAAGCCGCGGGCGGGTCAACTAGTAAGACAATAAACTTAAACTAACACTGATTTATTTGGTGGATTTTGCTCTGTTTCGGTTTGAAGAGCGGTGCGGGTGAAATTAAAAGCACATGAGGCTTTCCACCAGTATGCCTTAAGTTGATGAACGTGGACAATGCATCGTAGGGCACGTTCCTAACGACCTACGAGGCAATGCTTTGTAATAGGTGATGGTTACCACTTAACATCAGGTGGGCCATTAGCTTGTACACACGGCTACACATCAAGCTATACATTTCCAGTATAAGCTGACCTCGCATTGTGTAGGCTTTTCATAGTATGAGAGGTCAGCTTATACTGGAAGTGTATAGTTTGATGTGTAGCCATGTGTACCATCTCTCTATAGTAAAAAAGGTAGTATTCTTTGGTTCTACGCTATAACTAATCGTATTGCACAATCAATATTATAATATAAAATGAATTTATAAAATTCAAGTGTCTGCTACATTTAAAAAGTCAAAAATGCAAGGACAAGTATTTTTAATTTCACGTAAGAACTACGACATGACCCATTTCTCTGATCTATGAAACCTTACTGTACCAAAACGAGACCGAACTTTGTTTATACATACTGACTTTAATATTTTTGGCATAGTTATGCTTGGTGCTAGTACGAACGATTTATACTGCTGGAACTTTAGATTTTTATAGCATCATTTAAAATTTGGCCAAGTTCCAAGTTTATTTGAGCTTGTCTTATCATATTCAGCGTGTTGCAATTTTTTTCTCTGGATATCTAGATACCTAGATAAAATTGTTGACGATAAACGTACATACTTACAGATTATCTTAATCTGTGAAGTCCTAGAAACCTGAAGTTTGATGTGTGTTTTCCTTTGTCATGTAGATTAAGTAAAAGAGTCTAGAATAAATGATTAAAATGTAATCCCTAAAAGTTTGTATGTATGGAAAACTATGCGGCTGAAGTCGCAGGCGTTTCAGCAGTAGATTCTACGCATAGATCGAAATCTTCCATTAGCGCGACACGACAATATCAATTACAGGGGTGTAATATGTTGTAACTTTTAACGTTATTTAGGGCGATTTACTTAGTGTAATTAAAAGCTCACAATATTGCTTTAACTCGTAAAAGTAACACTCTGTAGGTATATTTTACGATGTTCACGTGATAACAGTAGCTTTTAGCTGTCTCAATAACGAGCATCAATACTTCAGTCGTACAGCAAGTTCTGTTAGGTATAGGCCGCGAATTTTCTTGGATATTCATAGAATTCCTAGGGAATTTTCAGTTTCGCCATTTCATTGATTCGTATCACAATGAGAAAGATCTTTAGAAAGGTGTGGTGATACTTTTACCCACGTATTGTAATTTAAACAAATTTATTCGAATATTAATTTTGTTGTTTTAAAATTTTAGGACGAAAATAGGACTTTAGTGGATAGATTGATAAAGTACAAGGCCAAGGATGCGGACAAAATGAATGAAGAAAATGAACATTTCCTCAAGTAAGTGTCAATCATATTTGTTTTTATGTGGTTTAGATACTATATATAAGCATGTCTTTTGCAGTTTGAAAGGTTTGTGTTTACTGCTCCATCTGTAAAATTAGCAATAAATACAGGCAATATGGAACATACCAATAGAGGTCGGATTGATCAACCAGTATGTTTTTGGAATTCAAAGGTCGAAGCGATGATACATGTTTGATTTTGATGTATATTTTGGGGCATTTGGTCAGTATAATTTGTCATTGTTTTGCTTGTAAATTAGTTGCGATGAATTTAGTGAATGTTGCCGCTATTTGAGTAAACTGCACACTAGCAAAATGTATTTCTCATGAATACCAACTGTTTGTCTTCGTTCGACTGACACCTAAATAATACTTGTGCTGTAGTATTTCAGCGCAAAGAGCTTGGTATGAGTAAACACGGGTACCTGATGCTCCATTACATAAAACGTTTCGTTTCTGTTTATCAAATTATTTTCTTATTTTATCGTTTAATTAATAACGGTTGGCATACATGACAAATGGGCCCAGTGCACATTAGTTAACGTATAATTGTGTAGTCCTAGCCTAAGTGTCGTTAATAGTTTGGGTTCTGTTTGCGCGACTCGGCCTTCTGAGCTTGCATAAGTACCCATGATGTTTGCTTCTTTTTTGTTTATTTTGTTCAACAGGCCAGGAAACCCTACCGCGTTTTTCATCAACACGTTTGGTAGAGTTAGTTTCGGGTGAGTTTGACATAATTAGAATGACGATGATGTGGTGGTTTGAGCATTGTGCCGTTCATGAAACTGAACATATACGTCTTCACGAAAGTGGACCATTTATGTCTTAACTGCACTCTGAAACTGACTCATTTTAATTTTACTCTCTTTATTTCAAGAATACTCTTCTGTTTGTTATATCTGAATTTGCATTCTTGTACTAATTGATTGTGACATGTTTGATTCGTTTGGGTACCATGATTTAACGAAACTGTGTGGCGTTTGAACTTACACGTATTTCATTTACTGTTTGTGCATGTTTTGAGTTAAAAATACAATCGTTCACCTAATTCCTTTGATGAAATGTACAATTTTAGTTTTATCTATATTTATTACTTAGGCAAGTTACAAGATTTTTTTATCTTGTTACGTAGAATAGGAGTTTGAATGAAGCAAAATATTAGCTTCTACGTTTTTACAAATTAGTAACAAATATATTTAATTTAGTTTGCAAATAATTTTCGTTTGTTTATAAATTTGACGTTGATTTATTTATGAATTTGGGTGGTGTTCAGGTACTTTTGTTTGCGGAAGGTCACCGGGCGAGCCCATCAATATATAAGTAATCTGTATGACTCACCTTTATTTTACGGCATTTTTATTACGAACAAGGTTTGGGTTTAATTTGATTGAGTTTTTATATTCACTGAAATATTGCTGCACTCATTTATTGCATGCTATGGATGCGGGTACAGCAAGTATACACGATAAACAACCGAACAATACTATATTATTAGGTATACAAGGGCCGTACATAAGCGATCAATTACATCACACAAAAATACAACTTTTCATCACGAATGCTTAGAAATTAAAATTTATAAAACATTTTTATAACATTTGGTTGCTAAAAAGAAGTCATTTCCCTTCAAAACAATTGTCACAACCGAAATTATATTTTTAAATAGAAGTAAGGATTTTCCATGGAGATTGTATGTCATTATGTAATAAGCCTCGTTCTTTTTTCAAATTTACCAACAACGGTCCTAGGGCCGTAAATCGCATTTAGGAAGCAGTTTTTGAGTTAACTGTGACCTACTTTCAGAGCATGAGAGATGAAAAACCAAATTAATCATTAATAAAATATATGGACCTTTGTACATATAGTATCTTGAAAAATTGTATGTGTACTTTTTGTAAACGAACAAAAAAAAAGCTTCTATCGCCAGATTTGTTTAGGGACATTGTGGTGCATGTTTGGTAAATATAATCATCGAATATCATGGAAGTGCTTAGGCTGTGCTCGCTTCATGCGGCCTTGTTGGGTACTCTGGGTACTAATGGCACACAAACACAAATGCTCATAATCCATTTCTGTTGCAGGAAGAAAACGGACAAGATAAAGAAAGATCTCGAAGAAGCTGCCAGAGAAGGTAGCAGCCGGAGTAGAGCTGGATCCGGAGGCAGTTCAGAGGAGAAAATCATGGACTCGATGCCTTACTACGCAACTTCTCTCCCGTCCAAAGTAGCATTACGATTTGTGAGTAACAATTCATTTAAACTAACTTTGTATGAAAAAGCAATGTAGCATAGTCACGATCTGTTCTATTCAACTATGTATGATATTGAAATTGCAAGGTTAACTACTTTTAATCTATTTTTATTATACCGTTTAGTGCACATAGACCCGGACTCTCGACTGCTTTTCCATTTCACTACATTATTATTGGTCATTCAGTCGAAGACAGAATCTCTAACAAAGATATCTGAACTTAAAACTAACGTGGTAAATGGTTTAAGGATACGCTCACCCTTTTATTTATTAGGGTTCCGGATAAAAATGTAAAAAATGGAACCCTTATGGTGCTACTTTGTCCATCTGTATGTCTGTCCGTTCGATCCTCTGTCAAAGCTGCTCACTGAATTTCATTTTCATTTCATTTATTTTTAACTGTAGGTACATTAAAGAATACTATGTTACGTCATCTTTAGAATATATCAATAAAATTAACATTACAGTAGCTCAAACAGACAGGTATCGGGACTAATTATGTTATTTTAACAAAGTATGTCAACTTAAAATCACAAAAATATAACAAAAATCAATCAAATACAGAACAAAACAATGTCAAATACGTCAATCAATGTCAATGCTAAATCGTAAATAATGTATTTCATGTCAAAAAAAAGATATTACAAATTGCGGCGGTAAAGGAGCCTTGTCATTTCGAAGCAATTGAATTCAAATTTAGAAGTTATAAATAATAAATAATGGCCCCCTTCGACTGCCAAGGGGGTCAAAATAATGAGGGTCTAAATTTCAAAATAAAGTTACTAATCCAAGTGTACTTTTTATCATATAAAATAAATATAATAATAATTTATTCGCAGAAAGTTAGTTGGTACAATTTTACACTGGTCTTAATGTATACAATTTAAGCTCTTAACATTCTACCAGATAATGTCCTGGTGTGCAAATATTACATTTAATATAATTAAAAATTAAAATTAACTATTCCTACACAATATAAAATAAAATAATGTCATGTCTATTACAGTAAATAGCATAGCTCTAGTCTAGTAAATAGCTTACTTTACATAACTTGATTGAAAAAATAAAACGAATACTCTATCTAGAACAGTTTTTTAGATATCTGCCTTAAAGTTTACTTAGTTTCTGAGTGGCATAACTAGAAGGCGCCGCTAAATTAACCTATGGGTAGGTACGGAACTCTCGGTGCGCGAGTCCTACTCGTACTCGTTACTTAGACTGGTCAAGACCAGTCGAGTTTTTTATAGCACAACCAACCATAATACCGAAAAATGAGTTAGCGGGGTTAATGGCAAAGACATCAATCGTACGTTGCCGAACAATTGTTGAACAATTTTTGAAGGAAATAAAAACAAAAAAGTCTGTGTTCTTGTGTGAAACTGAATCTTCAATACTTGTGTCTGGAGCAACACATTAGATATACACGGTGTCCTTTAAATCACTGTTTTCCCAGAACATACGTTGTTCAGACCGTGGTCTAATAACTGTTTATAGAATCAAATAAATAAAAAAAATTAATCTAGACCGTCTCAAATAAGTCTAACTTTGTTCAATATCTAACGAGCGCGCTGACTATGTTGTAGGGCGTAACGTTAAAATGTACGTTTTAAGTTCGCAACTTTATATGTTTTTCAAAGACCGATTTAGTTGTTTTTATTTTGATGTTATAAACCCTTTGTAGACCATGGTCTGAACAACGTTTGTTCTGGCAAAACAGTGATTTAAAGGACACCGTGTATATGATAGTTGGTACGTATATTTTGTAGTTTATAGCAGTTTCCAACGGTACTATTCTACGCACCGTCGAGTCTACTAGTGCAACTATTTACAGAGCAAAAGTAAATTTAATTCGCGCTTGTCACCGCTTAGGCGTGAATGTAACGTGTTTGTTTTCACAACAAACGGCTTATTTTCGATGACATAAGAGCTCCGGTTGAACCAAATTAGATCTAGGAAGCTTTGCCGTTTCCTTTGCTAATTATGGCAGACGGGTTTAGTTAAAAAAAAAACAATATTTGTCATCAAATTCAAAACAATACTTTTTAAAATAATAGGACATGGAAATAATGAGAAAGAAAAACATTATTTCCTAAAGTGTGGGTGAAATAATTTATCTTAAAGATATCACTTTGCAATGTTTTTGTCTAAAACATTGCAAAGTGATATTTTTGCACACTTTAGGAAATAATATTTTTCTTTCTCATAATTTCCATAACGTAACATTTTAGGACTTTATGCAATACTAGATTTTCTGTTCGTCTATATGTTCCCGATCCAAATGTACAAGTTTCAAAGCACGTACGTACAAAGTGATATTGAAAAAAATGGTGGATCGGGGACTATGCCAAAAGTTTTCAAACTCCTTTTATTTTATTTTATTTTTTTATTGTGTGGCGTGGAGGGCCCCACCTATGTGGCCTCACGCTTATTGACTCATATATAGTTATTTTCACCTGCTTTAATTTTGAATGTTATTGACAGGACGCTCACGAAGGTGAAGTAAATGCTGTTAAGTGGAGTCCAACGGACAGGCTGGTAGCGACGGGAGGCGCTGACAGAAAAGTCAAGTTATGGGATGTCTCAAAATGTAAGTGAAAGCGGATGAGAAACCTAAAAAAGTTGAACGCACGGAACTCAGATATCTCAAAAATTACAACTAACAAATGACAAGTTGAATGCCTGCTGATATCAAGAAACCTCTGTTTTGTTTTTTATACCTTATAGGCTTGCGTTTGACCACAATCTCGCCTGATGGTAAGCGATGATGCAGTTAAAAGTGTACATGTTTATAGTAAAACTCTATTTACGGAACACTATGGGAGAGGTTTCAGAACCTTTATGCCCCGATGGCCGTCAGTTCTTCCAGCTATGTGCCCCGCCCACTGCCACTTAGTGTAGTAGATTTGCTCTAAAACGGGATATTTACCATGATTTGTGAGTTTTTGAGTATCCTGATATTTCGATGCAGTTGCATGCGCCATGATCACGAGTAAACTGAAGTCTTTGCGAGTGGGTAGTTATTGGCAGATATAACGATCCACCCTCTTTCTCAGTCTCTTGCTAGGAATGAATTCACTAATACTAATAACTACCACCGGTTTCAATTTCGAACATGAATCAGTTCCGACATACAACAGTCACGGTATCAGGACGCGTAATTGGCACTTCACTTCTTCCGTTCTTTCATATTCTCACCACAGGATTCCTGACTCCAGATAGTTGGGAAACATCTTCACGATTGAAATTCTTGTGTTTGGTAATCTCAATTGCCTCTTGAACCAGTGTTGGCATGTAATGTGGCTCAGTTGAGATTACTTGTGGGTTGTGTAGCTCGATCCAGTTGTTTGAGCCTGAGTCCAGCAAATTTTCCGCCATGGCAGACTTTTGTTTGTCAACATTTTTCACCGCCCTGATGTCTTCCTTCACCCGACAAGCTATTGTGCCTAAGCTCTAGTGATCGCCATTATTACAAGAGAATGGTTTGTGAAGCGATTGAATTCAAGAAATTTCCAAATTTCAATCGGGAAGATTGCTATAGACTCTCAGCGTCCTCGAACCCGGTGATTGCTAGGTGTGCGCGTCGTGATCGGTCGCCTCAGTGCGTAGATATGGTTAGTGTAGTGTGTCGTTATATGAATAAGGACATTTCTAATTCCGAAGACCAAGTGAGGGTAGTTGCTACAGCTACCCACACTTCTTGACGGTAGCTTCAAGTACTCCAGTCAAACCGAGACCATGACTGTTGCAACACAGCCGAAACTTCGAGATGACAAATAAACAAGGTACATACGCGATAAATACCCGTTTTAACCAATAATTAAGCTATTGTGCGTTTGGTTTGACCAATATACGAACTCCCACGCTACAGTCTCACAAATCATGGTAAATATCCCGTTTTTAGTGCACATAGTGTTCATAACCATGATTGTTTCAAAAGTTATAAGAGTAGTAGAGTTCCTTGTGAAAGGGCTCGTCCGGGGAAGTACTACCACCTTACAAGTTTCTGCTGCCAACCAACATTGCTGTGTTTCCGTTTGAAAGGTATGGTTGCGGTGAAATTACAGGCACAGGAGGCTTTACACCTGTATGCCTCAAGTTGATGAACGCAGGACAGTGCATCTTAGGCTCGTTTCAAACGCGTGAAGCCTCGAATACGAGGCAATACTTACGTACTCGTACTTTGTTATAGGCGATGGTTATCACTTAACATCAGGTGGGCCATATACTTGGTCCATCTTCAAGTCATAAAATAAACCCTTAGAAAAAAATTACTATCAGTTTTTTTTTAGTATTTTCTATTTTTCCGGGCAACTGCCATTTTTTCTTGCCCTAAAAACCAATTTCTCATTACCTCGAACATTAAAAAACATTGCCAAATCTGTCCAGACGTTCTCGAGCGTTGCGCTTACCCAAGAACATAATTTCATTTTATTTATATAGATAACTATCCTAATTCTAGAACATCCTTACGTGTTATGTTTTCCGTTTTGAGCTTATTGTAAATGCATACGGTTTTAAGTTTTAACAGTTGTTATTTAAATCAATAACCTTTGTAAACGGGTTGGGTAGTTTCTTAAGCTATTATTATTCTTAGCTTAAACAAATTCTGATATCTTTTCAGGTGTAGTGGAGAGCAAAGGAACGTTAGTGGGTTCAAATGCGGGAGTTATGTCTGTGGATTTTGATTCTACGGGCGCTTACATAGTCGGTGCGTCCAACGATTTCGCGAGTCGGGTGTGGACTGTGAGCGATCAAAGATTACGGGTAAGTGACAATGTGGATGTAATTATTATTATTTTTAGGGTTCCATACCCAAAGGATAAAACGGGACCTTAAGACTCCGCTGTCTGTCTGTCCGTCTGTTACCAAGCTGTATCTCATGAACCGTGATAGTTAGACAGTTGAAATTTTCACAGATGATGTATTTCTGTTGCCGATATAACAACAAATACTAAAACAGAATAAAAAATATTTAAGTGGGGCTCCCATACAACAGACATGATTTTTTTGCCGTTTTATAGATAATGGTGCGGAACCCTTCGTGC
The DNA here is from genome assembly GCA_918857605.2 of Philereme vetulata. NCBI lineage: Eukaryota > Metazoa > Arthropoda > Insecta > Lepidoptera > Geometridae > Philereme > Philereme vetulata. The sequence goes on from OU975432.1 coordinate 12,280,509, forward strand.
GAGCCCGACTAGCACTTGGACGGTTTTGTTTTTATTGATGATAGCCAAGCGCTTGACCACTACCTCACCTGGTGGTTAGTGATGGTGTGATCGAAGATGGAGCACGCTTGCCTAGAAAGAATCTATTTACTCTGGGCGTGAAGACTCCGAGATTATACTGGTTCAGAAAAACATATTAAATTATTATTGAACAATTAAAAATTATTATTATTAATTAAAATTATTATTACGAATTATGCAAAGAAAAAGCGATTAATACTTACGTAATGTGTGAAATATTACCTTAATTTTTCCAAAATGGGAACTAAGGACAAGCGAAATTTTAGTCTATACTTTTATATATTAAGGTTTGTTTGTTTGTATTGAATAGCCTCCGAAACTACTGGACCGATTTATAAAAATATTTCACTGTTGGGAAGCTACACTATCCCCGGATGACATAGGCTACTTTTTATCCAACTGCGCAGAAGGAGGGTAATGTTTTTATTGAAAAACTACGCGTGCGAAGCTGCGGATTGGTCAGCTAGTTGGTAAATATCCTCATAACTGGCATTTCGGTCTATTTTATCTGATTACAAATATGTTGTAGGAGCGAATAAATCAAAGGTACAGAAAACAGCGAAAAGTGGTAATCCCCCTGTAAGTCTGAAGATAAAAAAAAATAGTCAATTCAGAAAATATATTTACCAGAATATATACCTATTTGTTCTAAACACTATTATAAAAGAGTTTTGAAAACTATTATCAGTTTTGTTAAAGGGGTATGAAAACTTTTGGAATAGTTCCGATTAGGCATTTTTATTCAAGGTCACGTCGCAGTATGATACTTATAATTTGGATTGGGAACAAAGAAAATATATTGCATATATTTTTTTAATGTTTTTTGTGGGGAAACAGGCTTACGGCCCACCTGATGGTAAGCGGTCACCGTCGCCTATTGACACCGGCAACACCCCGGGTGTATTGTCGATGCGTTCCCTACACTGTAGAAACCTCTTTACATTTCTCTTGAAGCGTGCCATGTCACGTTTTGGAGATAATTAAAGAAAGAAAAAAAAATATTTATTCAGACCACCACAAATGGACACAGAAACAAATGACACAAAAAAATATAATATAACTAAAAATGTTAATGTGGTGGCGAAAGGGACCTCAGCTCAGCATTTGCTACAGCATGTTGCCATACTGCTGCGCTGGTATTCTGCTAGATTAGACACAACGATTGCAAAGTGATTGACAAAGTGCATTTTCAAACCCCTTTTAGTCTGGACTAATTAATTGGGGGTTACCAATTAGCGCTGCTGTCTATAACTAACAAACTCAAGTCTGCAACATTATGAAATGCCATCTGTTCTACAAATATATAGAAGTATTGTTACGCGGTGAAACCCCGAAAACAGAAAGTAATGAGAGACGTGTTTTAATTATAAATCCGCTAGATGGCCTCTCAACAAATATCTGATTTTTCGAAAAATTTAAATGTTATTCTTCATTCTCAAATTGTGGTTCAATACAGTTAACTGAACAGAAAGCAATAAGTATATACCTACTTATATTATAAATATGTAAAATTTGTATGAAATGGGCAATCTCCGGAACTAATGAACAGATTTTGAAAAATCTTTCACTGATAGAAAGCAACAATGACAACCTCCGTGGCGCAGTGGGCGAATGGTCGGTTGAGACGCTGGAGGTCGCGGGTTCAATTCCCGCTGCGGGACTAATGTTTGCATGGTCTACAGATATTTTTTACGGGTTCGGGTGTTTTTTAGGGAATGCAATCCCGACTCGAGATTGCAAATTCGAGATCCCGCGGGATTAGAAATATCAATCCCGCGGGATCCCGGAATTTTCGGGATCCCGTCTAGTTTAAAAAAAATTTTGAATTCAGATGACTGAAAAATCTAATAACTGCTTGTTTGTGATAGTGAGGTTAACTAAAATAACATATTACTCGAAAGAAAATAAAAATCTTTATTCTTTAATCTTACCAACTAAATAATTATCGTCACCTGTCGGTAATATTCGGAAATAGTCGGAATAGTTTTCTAACGCTGTTTGGCGTTCCTGCCGCTCGCGGCCGTCAGTCAACGCGCCGCTTGCGCTCCGAGTGACGTGTGTAGCGTCGCTGACCACTGCCGCCCAATCCCGTCAATCTCGAACGGTATCTCGTCATATGATGCGTCGGGATTAATTCCGAATAATTACACGAGATCTCGCGAGATCGGGATCCCGCGGGATCAGAATTGCATTCCCTAGTGTTTTTACAAGCTTTTTATTAACTTGCAATGTGTGCATGTTTGTCCGGGTGGAATCTTGCAACTGAATTTTAAACCCGTTCCCCTCAACCGATTGAGCTTAAATTTAGAATACATATGTAACTTCGGTGACAATGCAATAATATGGTACCATGGAGATGATCTCGTGATGGAGGCGGATGGTAGACAACGGAATTTCTGAATGGATGGCTTATAATAGTAGGATTATTTGGGCTCATTTGAATCTGCTTGCGGTTCCGATTATGAATTTTATAAAAGCTTGTTTTGAAAAAGTAATTTGTCAACAAAAAACTTATTCGAATAAGCATAACATATATTTACAACAATAAAAGTATTCTATCAGTTATCTGGTTCCGATAGTACAAGCTTTCATTAGTTTGGGGCTAGATAGCGCTTTGTGAAATGTCCAGCATTATTTAGTATCCCTGAGTGGTATAGGCTATTATTTTATTTTGTTAAAAATCTGTGCAAAGCCGGGGCGGGGATAGCTAGTAATTGATAAAACACAATAAATTCTATGTAAAACAAACACGAAATTATTAACAACAAAATTGTCGACAAAACTCGACATTTATTGTACCCATCTATCATCTGAATGATGTTCCGTGTTTCTTTAATCTCGCGGAAACGTATAATTTAAAAAGCCAAGTAATAAAGCTATTTATACTTTCGGATAAGTGTTTTTAGACGAGTATTTTACTGTAGAGTAAATTACCAACTATTTTTTGCTCGTTTGTTTTTTTTCTTGATTGTCCAGGCCAGTCTATTATTTTGGGTAGCTATTATTTTGAAATAAAGTTCTCTGGGTCGTTTACTGCCCTTTTATTTTGATGTTATTACCGAGACCATGTTTTTTGTCGCATTCATGTTTCTGTCAACACACACATGTTACAGCGTACGTTTTTTACTGACCCCGACGCAAAGAGGGGTGTTATAAGTTTGACGCCTCTGTCTGACTGTGTGTCTGTCTGTTTGTGCATCGTAGTTCCCAAACGGACGGATCGATTCGAAAACGTTTTATTTCTTAAAAATTTTATATAACTGGGGTGCTCATTAGCTATGTGTGATGAATATCAAGTCGGCCGATACGAAGATATCAGCTCTTTTACATTTTTGGGGAAGGAAAAGTGAATCTCAGCTGTTTTTACGGGTTTTTTATAATGGTCGAAGAATACAGTTTTGTAAACATTTTCTTGTTGATACATAATCAACAAGAAAATTTTTACAAAACTGTTATTTTCATGCAAATAACTGTAATTTGTCTTGAAGGAGATTAAATATTCTTTGAACTTAAATTGGAAAAGCTAAACCTAAAAACATACTATCAGACGCGACCTACAATCGCGACTGACGGACGCGCGCTAATCTGCAGCACACCCTGTGGCGGACGTCGTGTCGCTCTGTTTCTCTCTAAAGCCGTGTACGCGTCGGATGCGTCCGCGAGTTATATAAACATCTGAGGAGCCAGATTATCGTCGGAGGTCTGAGCGCTAATAGTCACGTCCGCAACTTATTGCTGACAGTCTGCACATATGTACGCTATGTTTTCGGCCAGATGGAGCATAAGTCGCGGCCGTCAGTCGCGACTGTAAGTCGCGTCCGATAGTATGTTTATAATTATATAAGTCATAAAGTCATAGTATAGATACCAAATAGTAAGTAAACTTTGAAAAAGTTCAGTTTTAAGTCTTTCGTCGTCGTTTTACTTGTATGGTATATTTGATGGGCTATTTATTTCTTATAACAGTTATCTGAGAAGAAATGTGCCAGAAAGTTCTCTAATAAATAATTGAATCACGTCCGGAAGACAACCAGTGCACGTTATATTAAAATTCCTGTGGTTCCCAAATGCAATAATACTGTCTGTCAGTACGTTATTGGTGTCGAGAGGCGCGGGTCACGACCGTTCTATAACACTGGTTTTCTAAATAGCGGGGAACGTTGTATGACGCTGGTGAAATAGCCAGTCCTAATCTTAATACTTTTAACTCGTTGTACATCTTAGTTGTTCAATGCTTAGTTAGTGGGCGGATATCCGTGGTCTACTCAAAAAGGCTCTAACGGAAGACCAGCGCTGGGTAGCCAGTGCAACCCAGCACATGCTGAGTTAAAGCCTTTTTGTGACACATGCAGTGAGTACGATGAGACACACACACTGCGATATTTAGCATTTTTTTTTTAATTTTAATCTTTTAGTTATTGTTTCTTTGTTCTTTTTGTTATGTCTCCTGTGTGTGTTTGTTCTGTTGTACTATTGGTGTTATTCACAAATAAATGTTTTTGATTTGATTTTGATTTTGATTTTGATTTGATCTTACTTAAAATAATTCCTTGCGCTTCGCTCGCGTTAATCCACATATTTTCATCCTCTTAGATGAGGAATTCGGGAAGTTTCTGTTCTCGATGTTCTTTTCTGTACCCAAGACATCATATATGAAATATATCATGACAATAACTAATTAAGCGTGAAAGCGTAACAAACAAACTTACATTCGCGGTATAGATTTATTATATAACGGTTGTGGTTTCAATGGAAACAAAGGTTTAAGCGGATGGTTAGCGTTCGTGATCGCGCTTTGATCACTTCCGACGTACCGCGTTCATCCTATTTAGGATTGTTTTAAAAACAATCACGACTATACTCGAGCTTTAGAAGTCTAGTGGGTCTTATCTTATCATTAGTGATAAGGGTAGTACATTCTAATCCGACTGAAGTGAACGGAACCTATAACCCAGAGGTTTCCAAAGTGTGCGCAGCGACGCCCTAGTGCGCTGTGAGGCGCTGCTCTTTACCATTCTCTGGAAATTAAACGTAGATATTCGCGATTACAAAATTGAACAATCAAAGATCAAGAATCAAGAAATGAGAGTAGCGGCGTCAAGCCTTATAACTCGCTTAGAAAAAAATGTGTGGATCACCAAGCTCACACATCTCATTGACTAAGTTGCCATTCTATTTTATTTCCTATTTTTTTTAAATAATAAATGTTATATATAAATATAGAAACACAGCTTCGTATTGTGGATGTTTTAATTTTTGTGCCTATCTACTTAGTATCATTGTACCCTATTTCAACCAGCTAGGGCGCCGAGACGAAATACTAAACCTGTAAGTGCGCCGCGAACTGAAAAGTTTGGGAACCTCTGCCAAACCTGATTTCTTTACTCTTTAATGTACACAGATAGATTACTGACATAAAAAACTTACAAAAAGTATATGTTTCGAGCGAACCCTAATAAGAATTTTCTTCCAGCAAACCTTTAGGGATAGAGATAGCTGATTATAGTGGTGGGTACGTCAGCACAAAAAGGCATAAGAGATGATTTGACCATATTGAACCTTTGAACCTGAATTTCGAGAAATAGGCAAAAAGATGAAGAGATTGTGCGAAAGCTTTTAAAGATAGAAAAGAGATGATTGCTGATAGAGGCATAATTATGGAAGAAGAAAATATTGTAAGTACCATGTAATTTGGGATGAGGGCAGAGTAATGATGATTACGTAGAAAAACTTTATAAACACAATTCAAAGCATGGCGCAAGAATACCTAGTTATTATTCAGCTTAAAAGTTGATTAAATCATAATTTTACCAAGTAATTGGCACTGCGAGAAATCAGATCATGCAGTTCCGATTACTTCTTTGACTGTATCCATTATCAGATTAACTTAAATAATGATCAGTCAGTACAGTAATTTTATAATTTTGCTCGGGTCAATCGGACATAGTGGTTCAAAAACAACTTAAAAATATTCGACAGACAAAACACCAAAAACCGGCAAAGTGCGAGTCGGACTCGCGCACGAAGGGAATTAAAAATGAAAATGAAAACATTTATTTGACACGACACGTACAAATTAAAAACACAAAAGAAGATGGTGACAAAGTTGTAATGTAGAATGTTGACTTCTGGCTCTAAGAAGTAGATGGGTGTAAATAGAAGGATATGAGACATAGAAGGACAAGAATGCCAAAAGTCAAAGATTACAGGTTCATCCAAAAATACAGGAATATCTCACGCAACTTCCATCATAATTACAAGGTCGAGTCATGCCAAAATGGCGGCAGCTCAGCATGTGCCAAGTAGGTAGGCTAGAACCTAGCTACATAACGCTGGTATTCTGCTGACCCCAGATAGTGTCGTCACGATGGCTTTATTATCTCATAAGAATTTACAATTCACTTACTGAGATAAACTTATACTAAATATACATTTATTCGTTCCGTACCATTATCTATAAAAACGGCAATAAAATCACGTTTGTTGTATGGGAGCCCCCCTTAAATATTTTTTTTGTTTTATTTTAATTATTTATTTTTAAAGTGCATATATAACTTAATATTCTGTGAATATTTCAAGCGCCGTTATCAATATCGAGCTAAAACGAGCAAAAAAATTACGTTTGTTGTATGGGAGCCCCCCTTAAATGATTACATTATTCTGTATTTATTTGTTGTTATAGCGGCAACAGAAATACATCATCTGTGAAAATTTCAACTGTCTATCTATCACAGTTCATGAGATACAGCCTGGTGACAGACAGACAAACAGACAGCGGAGCCTTAGTAATAGGGTGCCGTTTTACTCATTGGGTATGGAACCCTAAAAACAAGTGAAGTTAAATAAAAGTTTGTAAACAAAACGTGGGTTTCCCACGCCCAAATGGATTTCTTGGAAGAAATTTGCTGCATAGTTCTGATTTTCATGTTCCGGTGTCCGATGTCATTTGAATAACCATAACTCAAGTAAACATATATTAAGTGGGCCAATGGACCTGTTAACGGGGATGGTGAAAGGTCTTCCCACCTAAAATACAAAACCACTATCGTACCAAATGTAAATATCATATCAAGAATATCACGGTTCAATATCTATAAGTGATGCTGTTCGCGTGCCGCCCACATTAATGTATATTTTGCTCTCATCATGAATCCTTATTCAAACATACAATCAGGACCTGAACGTCAACAAATTGGAAGGACCGCCCACTCATTTACTGACCCGACATTGCATTCAAATAACTGGAACGAACGGTTAGGTAAATTTTGTGCGTACTTATTTTGAAGCGGTATATTTTGGTTTTTATCTTGGTAATTACAGCCGTGTGATCACTCCTTTTTGAAATTTCAGTTGATTGAAAAAAAAAATTGGTTGTCTGTAAAGTCGGTTTACGGACGATAATTTTACGTGATAACGAGTGGAAGAGAGATAGATGCGTCACAAGCCGAACGCTTAGGCCGATCGTGCCTCTCTATCGCTTGTTCCGCGCTCTCGCTTGCACGCTCGGCTCAGGCGGAACGTGACACTTTCGTGCGTGCAGCCGGCGTTCATCGATTTATAGGACGTTATCACGTCAAACATGATATTTATTAACCATAAACTTCAATGTAAAAACATTTTATAACATCCAAAATAATCTGTTACTCTAACCAAGTTTTAATAGTCCTATAGAAACTAAGATTTCATGCCTGTTGTTCTTTCCCATAGGTATCCTTAAGGAATCTCCGCACAGGAAATTAACGACAGGATACGTTGACATAAAAACCATTTGTTACTCTAAAGATAGGATCTAAAGATGCTTGCACTTGCAATAACAACCCAGCGTCACTATTGATACCACATAAACATATTGAATGCAATCTTACTAATTTTTCTTCCTTGTTTGACATCTTTTCACAGGAGGCAATCATAAAAGCTACCAATGACAATTCCGATACAGTGTAAAGACAATGTAGTCACCCGCGAAATTTTATTCGTGTCGTTGGTTCCTACAATGTTTCACATACAGTTGACAAGTTGCTGCATCCATTTCCATTCTAGGTCTACGTTAAAGCGCATCTCAGTTTATTCGTGTCGTTGGTTCCTACAATGTTTCACATACAGTTGACAAGTTGCTGCATCCATTTCCATTCTAGGTCTACGTTAAAGCGCATCTCAGTTTATTCGTGTCGTTGGTTCCTACAATGTTTCACATACAGTTGACAAGTTGCTGCATCCATTTCCATTCTAGGTCTACGTTAAAGCGCATCTCAGTTTATTCGTGTCGTTGGTTCCTACAATGTTTCACATACAGTTGACAAGTTGCTGCATCCATTTCCATTCTAGGTCTACGTTAAAGCGCATCTCAGTTTATTCGTGTCGTTGGTTCCTACAATGTTTCACATACAGTTGACAAGTTGCTGCATCCATTTCCATTCTAGGTCTACGTTAAAGCGCATCTCAGTTTATTCGTGTCGTTGGTTCCTACAATGTTTCACATACAGTTGACAAGTTGCTGCATCCATTTCCATTCTAGGTCTACGTTAAAGCGCATCTCAGTTTATTCGTGTCGTTGGTTCCTACAATGTTTCACATACAGTTGACAAGTTGCTGCATCCATTTCCATTCTAGGTCTACGTTAAAGCGCATCTCAGTTTATTCGTGTCGTTGGTTCCTACAATGTTTCACATACAGTTGACAAGTTGCTGCATCCATTTCCATTCTAGGTCTACGTTAAAGCGCATCTCAGTTTATTCGTGTCGTTGGTTCCTACAATGTTTCACATACAGTTGACAAGTTGCTGCATCCATTTCCATTCTAGGTCTACGTTAAAGCGCATCTCAGTTTATTCGTGTCGTTGGTTCCTACAATGTTTCACATACAGTTGACAAGTTGCTGCATCCATTTCCATTCTAGGTCTACGTTAAAGCGCATCTCAGTTTATTCGTGTCGTTGGTTCCTACAATGTTTCACATACAGTTGACAAGTTGCTGCATCCATTTCCATTCTAGGTCTACGTTAAAGCGCATCTCAGTTTATTCGTGTCGTTGGTTCCTACAATGTTTCACATACAGTTGACAAGTTGCTGCATCCATTTCCATTCTAGGTCTACGTTAAAGCGCATCTCAGTTTATTCGTGTCGTTGGTTCCTACAATGTTTCACATACAGTTGACAAGTTGCTGCATCCATTTCCATTCTAGGTCTACGTTAAAGCGCATCTCAGTTTATTCGTGTCGTTGGTTCCTACAATGTTTCACATACAGTTGACAAGTTGCTGCATCCATTTCCATTCTAGGTCTACGTTAAAGCGCATCTCAGTTTATTCGTGTCGTTGGTTCCTACAATGTTTCACATACAGTTGACAAGTTGCTGCATCCATTTCCATTCTAGGTCTACGTTAAAGCGCATCTCAGTTTATTCGTGTCGTTGGTTCCTACAATGTTTCACATACAGTTGACAAGTTGCTGCATCCATTTCCATTCTAGGTCTACGTTAAAGCGCATCTCAGTTTATTCGTGTCGTTGGTTCCTACAATGTTTCACATACAGTTGACAAGTTGCTGCATCCATTTCCATTCTAGGTCTACGTTAAAGCGCATCTCAGTTTATTCGTGTCGTTGGTTCCTACAATGTTTCACATACAGTTGACAAGTTGCTGCATCCATTTCCATTCTAGGTCTACGTTAAAGCGCATCTCAGTTTATTCGTGTCGTTGGTTCCTACAATGTTTCACATACAGTTGACAAGTTGCTGCATCCATTTCCATTCTAGCTCTACGTTAAAGCGCATCTCAGTTTATTCGTGTCGTTGGTTCCTACAATGTTTCACATACAGTTGACAAGTTGCTGCATCCATTTCCATTCTAGGTCTACGTTAAAGCGCATCTCAGTTTATTCGTGTCGTTGGTTCCTACAATGTTTCACATACAGTTGACAAGTTGCTGCATCCATTTCCATTCTAGGTCTACGTTAAAGCGCATCTCAGTTTATTCGTGTCGTTGGTTCCTACAATGTTTCACATACAGTTGACAAGTTGCTGCATCCATTTCCATTCTAGGTCTACGTTAAAGCGCATCTCAGTTTATTCGTGTCGTTGGTTCCTACAATGTTTCACATACAGTTGACAAGTTGCTGCATCCATTTCCATTCTAGGTCTACGTTAAAGCGCATCTCAGTTTATTCGTGTCGTTGGTTCCTACAATGTTTCACATACAGTTGACAAGTTGCTGCATCCATTTCCATTCTAGGTCTACGTTAAAGCGCATCTCAGTTTATTCGTGTCGTTGGTTCCTACAATGTTTCACATACAGTTGACAAGTTGCTGCATCCATTTCCATTCTAGGTCTACGTTAAAGCGCATCTCAGTTTATTCGTGTCGTTGGTTCCTACAATGTTTCACATACAGTTGACAAGTTGCTGCATCCATTTCCATTCTAGGTCTACGTTAAAGCGCATCTCAGTTTATTCGTGTCGTTGGTTCCTACAATGTTTCACATACAGTTGACAAGTTGCTGCATCCATTTCCATTCTAGGTCTACGTTAAAGCGCATCTCAGTTTATTCGTGTCGTTGGTTCCTACAATGTTTCACATACAGTTGACAAGTTGCTGCATCCATTTCCATTCTAGGTCTACGTTAAAGCGCATCTCAGTTTATTCGTGTCGTTGGTTCCTACAATGTTTCACATACAGTTGACAAGTTGCTGCATCCATTTCCATTCTAGGTCTACGTTAAAGCGCATCTCAGTTTATTCGTGTCGTTGGTTCCTACAATGTTTCACATACAGTTGACAAGTTGCTGCATCCATTTCCATTCTAGGTCTACGTTAAAGCGCATCTCAGTTTATTCGTGTCGTTGGTTCCTACAATGTTTCACATACAGTTGACAAGTTGCTGCATCCATTTCCATTCTAGCTCTACGTTAAAGCGCATCTCAGTTTATTTTCGCTTTGCGAGCCCCTGCGTGACCGCGATCGGTCAGGACTGATCCCGATGCAAATAAGTGCACAAATTGCGACGCCAATATCCGTAACCGGCGCCAACCAATCGACTTATAATGACCCGAAATCGAATGGCCGTAAGCACTAAGTACACCGGATGCTCCTATCTCGTATTGAAGTCAAATCACGTTTCAGAACACGGAAGTGTCGGTTAAGCAATTTTATCTGTCTCCGCGTCTCCACAACGAATTGTTTTTTACAGGAAATTGAAATGGAAATAAACTAATAATAATTAATAATAACTAATAATTCACATTTCCTCTATCTAAATTCTAAAACTTACAATATAGTATGTTTAACTGTTTATTCTCATAGTGACTAAATAAATAATACCTACCTAATAATTATTTTCTTGAGGTACGTGCATTTTATATTCACACTATAAAGTGTTTTTTTCCCTGTACGCCTAGGTGGGTCTCCTGTCACGAAGTAAATTACAGTCATCAATTTATTGGTTATTGAATAAACTGTTTTATTTAGCTTGCTTGAAATACGCTGGTAAGTGGTGCACGTTGTCACTGTGACAATCCGTTTCATGTTGATTTCTTGTTGCAACTCCACGTTGTTTTTACTCTTACATAAAAAGTTGATACATTGACTGATATGTTACATGAAGGATGGTGCTTCAGAAAACAACAAAGGCAATACGAGTTGTATTTATTTTCTGGTCACTATTTTTAAATAGTATCGATGGTCGTCTTATATGCCGATGCTATTGAACTCTGTTAAACGTTTTACCTTTTAACGTACGTTTCCCTAAGTAGTCCATGCCAGTCGATAAGTACATATTGTACCCAATATATCAGTTCCAAAATATATCTCGACCACGATAATCAATCGTAAGCAGGTGCAGCTGGAAGAGGTTCAACTCAAATTTTCGATTTTATCTCAGCGACATGCATTTGAAGGAACTCCGTTACGTTTCACTGTTCTATTTATTGTGTACCAGAACTTCCTGTACTGGTATAAATTACTGACAAAAGAAAATGACACATGGCAGGTCTCAAGTTGTACGCTTATAAATTTTAATTTTCACACTCAGCCTCCGTGGCCTGCATAATTTCTAGGCAACAGTGTCGAAGGTTGTTTGTACGTGCACCTCACGCTATGATGCTCAATTAACAATCAAACATGAGTCATATTGGTTTCTCGACATTTCCACCTTAACTGACGTGGAATACAAATCTTAGGAAACCTTTCTCTAAAATATTCAAGAAGACGAAAGATTGCTATTGTCATCGTTAACTTTCCTTTCCAAACGAAAGTGCGTCCTAGATCGTATTATAAAGGCTCACTAAATGCATATGTGCCATCACAATGCTGGGTATTTTATTAACTCCATCTTACCACTAATGTTTACCTAATGTGACACTCATTAATAAATTCAAGGGCGTGGAATGCAATTCAAGACATTTCAATGCATTTTTCATCGGCTTCGGTCTTCCCATCCCATTAACAGCCATAGAATCGCAACATTCTTATTCTGTGATTTTTGTTAATCACGTCGACCTAAGAATATTTTAGAGGCCGCTTGGAAAGCGCGAGATAAAATCATCACTGTTAGTTCTTTTAGTAGATTCGGAACAAGATAAGAAAAAGGCCGATATTTATCGTACATCTACTTACTAAAGCTCTTCAAGGACATTCCTTATTTGGAATAAGTACTTATTAAAGGTAGGCTCTACTTATATCCGGTCCACTTTTTCAATACTCGGCACTCGTCGTCGGCTTTCTTTACTTTTTTCTCGATTTATGCACGCTCCTCAAATCCGGTGGCCTCTGTCAATTCTATTTTATGGATATTTCATATTTATTGTAAACAACTTATGGCTACAATGTTGTATTCAGTATTTGAATTTTATAGGCGTATGAAAATTGCTGCTATTGTCAAAGTGGTAAATTGTAGAAACATCCTCCCATGCAGTTTTATCGTGTCAGGCGGAAATTCATGTTTCATTACGACCTTTGTTCGATGCTTGGTGAGGATGTTCCTACGTGTTTTGCTTCTTTAAAATAATCATAATTTAAATGCCTTTTTACTTTTAATATGTATTGTACTGCTGTCCGTTGAATTCGCACGGTAAATTACAATACATCAAGATTTTTTTACATCCTCGATTTGTATACATAAAGCTAAGTAAGTAGTGCGGCTGTCTTTGGAACTTTGTGTCTAATCATCTGGTTTAACCAAACTAGAATTCATCGCAACCACACTTACACCATTTATAAATTATATCCTTATAAATAAATAAATAATACTAGACATTTTACACAGCGCCACCTAGCCCTAAACAAAGCAAAGCTAGTACTATAGGAACCAGATAACTGATAGAATACTTATACATTTTTTTTGTAAATACCTACTTGTAATATATAGAGAAACAACCAGACCCGGAACAATTATCTGTAGATCATGCAAACATTTGTTCCGCGGCGGGAATCGAACCCGCAACCTCCGTCTCATCCGGCTATCTACCCACTGCGTCACGGAGGTCGTCAAATAAGTAGACCCAGTCCTAAACAGCTTATAGTCAATTCATCACTAATATTAATTAGTGATGAATATAAACGTCTATCAGTTCAGTTATCCTCATTTCAAGGTGTTACTATAAATTAGGTACCAACCCAATAGTAAACTTACCATAAATAACTATGTTTCAATAGATAGAAGTGGAAACTACTTGTCATTGTTATAGGTAACTTGCAAACGTGCAGGTATGCGCCGGCCTTTTCTTTTCAATACCGTTGACCGCAATCTAAATCTCGAGAAACACTAGTCTGAGACGTATTCTTTGTTGCATGGCTACTAATGGTCGCGTTCGCGAAGTCGGCACGTGTGTGCTGTCGCGTGCCGAGTCGCAGATACTATCTCGGCCACGAATGCGACTTGAGCTTTGCCCCTTCACACGTGATTGCGCGAACCTAACTAAAGATCCCATCGCATTGATGTGTGCCGTGTCTTGAACGCGGACTGGTCAATGTGGCATGTGGCCTTTTGCTAGTGCCGTGCAAATATTTGCACGCTTTTAAATTAGATTCGCAGGCACGCTCATTCCGTCAAGAGTTCTATAAATTGCTATGATATAGGTACATGCAGTGGCAACTCATTACAATTAATATGAACCTTAGCACGAGCAAGGCAACATTTTCTTGTAAACTGACTTTGATCAGAGTAGTAGATATCTAAATCTATAGGAAAAGGATTTTCAGTAATAAAACCATACATTATTTTTCGTATTTTATTTTTAAGAAATGACAATTTGGACGGAAATTGTTGCAAAATACTGGTAAGACTCACAGTACTTTATTTACATTATTTTAAGGAAACACTTTTCCTTTCTTTGTAATCTTGTCATAAGCTTTTGTAAACTAAGATAGGTATTTGTTTTACTTTAAAGAAATTAAATAGTTATACATATTTCATTGATAAATTATAAAAAAGAATCTAACCTAAATTAAATAAATTACGATGTCGGGACGGCCGTCAAACCAACGTTTCTTGACTTAGGTCGCACGTTCGGTTATCTACTTAAGATACTGAAATGTTAATTTTACTTATCACTATCATTAAAATCAGGCTTACTCTATTTTAAGAGAATATGGTACAATACGGAATCGGAATTCTGCAAACAAAAGTCCGATCGTAAAGTTAACGAATGAGTGACGTGATCTTGATAACGAGCCACGGCCGCTGTCCCGCCGACGACGCCGGAGATGGGGACAAGCGAGCGTCTCATGCATCCACACATTCATGCGCCGTCTGCCGACGACTTATCACATCCATCTTCACTCACACACGCTCTTATGGTCGTCCCCGTCTCCGAGCCGCGCGATCCGCGTCTCTCGCCCGTACTTAGCGTATGGCGCGGAAGGGTTCCGACACTATCATTATTAACCTCCGTCGGTGCCCTGCATTCTGCGAAGGCTAGACGTGATTACTTCGATGGAATACTCCACGGCCTTCGCAGACAAGGCTTCGTCAGAGGTTTTTAAACTAACGAAATAAACTACTATTGCGGACGTCGATCACGTTGACACGCCTTCCATTCAGAAGTGCCTCTGGTGTGCACGAGAAAAACTGGCATCGTAGACTTTGCAAAGGGCAGAGGGCGCGTTCGGTCCGGGGAGGAGCTCGGCGGCCTTGGCGGCAGCGCGTCGTCGCTGCCAACTGCAGGTCCACGCGGCGAGGACGACTAGCTGTGCCGCTAGGAAAGCAGCAGCCGCGAGCATGGCTCCGGCGGCGTTCACGCATGTCGCGTCACTCTCTCTGATATAGACGGAATCCTCGGTCACATTCTTTGCCCGTTGCTTGTCGAAGCCGAATTTATCCGTAATCTGAATGGTCTGCACGAGGAGCATGTCGTCGGTGGGGGCGGCAGGGGTCGAACGCCTCTTCCTGCGACCGTAAGACATGACGGAGCGGAGTTCGTTCGGGCCACCGTCGCACTGTACCGGCTCGCAAGTCGGCATGCAAGGTGTCACCAAGGCGCGGAATTGCACAACCTCTGATGAAGGGAACTTGAACGCGTCGAAGGTGGATAACAGCATCTATAAAATAAACGCAATAACTATAATAATCCAGTTCTACATCCTCAATTACAGGCTCTCCAATCACCATAAACGCCATTGATAACTTGTAATGAAGGTTATTTTATTAACTGTCGTCATAAAGTATCAAATTAGCATCATTCTAAAACTTTGACAGCTTTTAAAATTCATTAAAACTCTCATAAAAATAGGTAAGGATGATATACTATCGAAAGGATTTGAATGATCCGTTAACTCTTTATAATCATAGTCTAGTTCAAGTTAAATGTGTGATTTTTTACCTTTCCGCTTGGTGCCGCCTTGTACAAAGGTCCCATAATGAAGTGTTCTGTGGGACAACCGTCGCTATCGATGAGAGTAATTTCGCTGGAGTCAACACCGTCCATAGCAACAAGTTCTCGAACGAAGATTTCGAATGGCGAGTTCGGGTCCATAATCTCGAATCGTAGAGCCTAGCGAAAAAAAAATATTATAATGTATGTTCAAATATTTCTAAATTAAATTTTAAACCCATAATAATGTGACTTACCAAAGGATCTCCAACTTCAGCAGATGAAATGGTGTCGTCTCCATTCCTGTCGGTAATCCTCATTGCTACATTGGGAGAGTCAACGATGACCTCCTCTGAAATACCGGTCTGTATATCTCCATGGATTCCCAGGTCAACCTCATTGGCCACTGTCTTGTTGGTCAAATCGTATTGGCAAGTTACAGCTAAACCAAGATCGGAAGATGTGACGATGGTATCGTGATGTTGAATAACGACATCGTTGAGATATCTGAAAATAGATTTTGTGAATTGTTATTGACTCTCGGCTTTTGATACAATCAAACACTTGACTAATCTTCAATTGGTGATAATCATTACCTTCCGAGACCGTTTTGCTTGACGTTGCATTCGAGGTTGCTATAACCCATATGAAGTTCGAACTCAAGACTTTGCTTGACATCAACAACACAGGAGTTTGGACTGCCCTTAGCGTAGATCTTGCCATCGAACAATTTGGATGTTTGAATTTTGGCAACCATGTCACCAGCTCTGCAGTCAATGGAGACGTTGTAGCAGGAAGACAATTCATATGTGGCAGCTTCGGGAACTTCCAAGTAAGGATCCTGAAATGCAAACACAATTAATTACCTGCCAAACATTTGAACCCTCTGTAAGTTTTTATAATCTCAATTGACATTTACCTGAATGTCGGCAAGAGTAGCCCTAGAGTGATGAGAGAGACGGCAGACGTGATCACCAGTGTCGCCATGGTCGTAAGAGTGACAACGGAACGGCGAGTTCAGACACAATTCACGGCATTCTTCAATAGTCTGGACATCTTGATAAACGGAGTCTACCGTCTTTAGAATGCGACCGCCCATCTTTTTGAACTCGCATAACTTTGTAGGCTCTTCAACGCAATTGTTTTCCAGATAGTCCGTGTCTGCAAAAACGAGAATGTTGTTACGTCGAACTAAAAATAGGTCCGATTTATAAATTGTGTGATCTAATTGTACCTTCGTTAGGCTGGAATGCATTGGTTCCCGCCAAAGTAATACGGTCCATGTTCGACAGCACACACTCCCCAGTTTTATTGTTGTAGTTCGCCGATCTGCAACAATGTTCACGCGGTTTAACAGCAGCCATGTTTTTGTTTTCTTTTTCATTGTGTGAACTTTCCCAAGGAGTTAACGTGGAGTTAACCTCTTTATACAAATGACGCCATTTTGCTACGCTATTTACATGCTATTACGCTATTAGGTAGGATTTTTTGATGTGAAACATCTATTGGCGCGTCTATTGGGGTAAGACCGAACGAATAGAATTAGGATAAGATTTGTTATTATTATTAAGTAAATATACATTTTTTAAGATCTAATTTTTTTATTATTGTTAGAAGAACGATTAAAGAATCATACTTTTTTTTAATAATCATCAATTTAGATGTTTCACATCAGCCGGGCGTCTCCATACGACCACATTAATCACGTCAATTACAATAGTTTAAAGTAAAAATATGTTAAAAATATATTTTACTTTACTTAACTGTGTGCGTGTTTCGTTTCATAGCTTGACTTATCAAATTATCTTTTATTATTTACTCTTGACTTAATCAATATAAGTTGTTTGATAAACATTGATGAAAACGTGTGTGCGTTTATCATCAGCCCCAAATATTTGAAATCGAAATACTAACAAAGTAAGAATTCTACCATCATGTACGAGAGTGGAATCTTTCAATTAAACCATTTACAATAAAGGCACTTTTACTTTCGGCATTAGCACGACCTGTCTCAATGAGTTTATTCCCAACTTGTTCTTTTGTTTGCACACCGCTCGGTGCGATGTTTGTTCCGATCATATTGACTCACAGATTTTATTTCACGTCTTTGTGTTTTTCAACATTCGCTCGTAAATATTGAATACACGAAGCTCATGTTTCATATCTACCGTATAATTGGATTAAAAAAGTTTTTTACCGAAGCTAGAAGGTACCTATTAGCGCTCCTTACTAGATTTTCATTTATTTCTCTAGAGGCAATCCTCTCGTATTTGATCGTCGTTTAAATGTTATGCCCGTTTTGCTCTATGTAAGGCTGTAATGTAACATTGTCAATACATCCTCATAACTGTTTATTAGGTACATCACGTAGGAGACGTCTTGTTATTGTTTATTATCTATTATCATTACATTATGGGACATATTGATGATGATGACGATGTTGCCGTATATAACGGGACTCGGGGACTTACAAGAAAACATTTAGCTTTATGATTGCAAGTATTCCGCTAGTAGACGGGCCGTTGTATTCATTACTAGACTACCAGTAGCTCGGACGCGTCGTCTTCATCGCATAATAATTACACCAACCACCTGCAATTTGCCAGGTTGTAATATCTTCCTCGTGTACACACAACCTCAACAAAAAGCTACCTTATTATACAGCGGAACTTTATGTACTCTCCATATTGACAGGGAGCAACAATTCTGAGCAAAGTTTACATTATTTTACTCTGGAATAAATGCATTCTGCGTCTACATTAAGTATCATGAAGCGACAGCCTTGGTGGTCTCAGTTGGCAAAGAATGTACCATTTATGATGTATAATTTCTATTACTTGTAATTTAAACTCTTAGATCTCCCGATATGCCCTTAAGCATAGCTAAATACAGATAGAAACAAATGGTTTGTGTGGCATTGTGTTTATTTCTATTGTTTTAGTTACGGTTGCATTATGACTTTTATTGTATTGTTTTGTAAATAGTAGAGTCGAATAACAAGGAAAAAATTCAGTTAAGGTTAAGTTTAGGTTTACTGATATGCCTAAACCTGAAATGTATTTTTCCCATTGTACCAGGAAAGTAGAAAGCGATACGGTTGGTCCCAAACTACGCGATTCGGTGTCACGGCTGGAGAATATTTGCCAAATGTCGTGACCGCCGAGGATCGCGATGTGCGCCGCCCGGGGTGAGCCGCAACCTGCCTCAATGGAGATACCAATACGTGAACCCAACGGTACAAGTGTCGAAGCTAAATCGCGCATTCCTCAGGCGTCATCGACATGAACAAATGTAGCAAAAACTGTAATTCACCAAACAAACCAGATTCACGACGCTCATTGTTTTGCGAT
The DNA here is from genome assembly GCA_918857605.2 of Philereme vetulata. Taxonomy (NCBI): domain Eukaryota; kingdom Metazoa; phylum Arthropoda; class Insecta; order Lepidoptera; family Geometridae; genus Philereme; species Philereme vetulata. The sequence goes on from OU975432.1 coordinate 12,299,715, forward strand.
ACGCTGATTTCTTGTGGTAAATTTTCATGTTATCAATAGGCAATTTAGAAAACATTGATAGGTACACATTCCGATTAGACTAACAATCTAGACTAGTAGAGTAGACAATCAATGCTAGACCAACTTTCTCCTTGTAGCTTGTCAACTTCAAAAGGCTTGTGATCAGAAATAACGCATGGACAGATCCACATTTTGTATTGCAAACAATGTTATATATTGCATGGTTGTACTTGGATAGAACTCAAAATTTATGAGGAAAGTGTAGATATAGGAAATGGTCGCGGATTTGCAATTCAGTAACCTGGCTGGAGGCACGTACCGCACGCATTCAGAAGCAAATTAGCGCTACAAAACCGAGATCGTTTGTGAACCGCGCTATCTTGACCCGAACACGCCAACGGAACTACGTGTATCGAATGTGAGACGCAGACACTATTTATGTTAATGGTAGCAAAAACCTTACAAGGAAATAAACACAATAGGACAGTCGTGTCTCGCTACATTAGACGCCTGAGAGGTAAGCCGTGCAATTGGCCCCTGTTTTGTATATAATGCTGGTTGGTAGAATTCAGTAACGCAATGGGTATCAGGAAGAAACCGTGACGTATCTGCTCAAAGCGGCAAAGATGTACAGCGACCACCATCTAAGGCAACTAGAACTGACTAACTTCGTTATCGGGCTTACCTGTGTATTAAGTTGATATACTTACGCATGCTTTTAATGAGGCTTTTGTACTAGACGCTTAATATGTAGCCTCGTCTTAAGTAAAAGCTCTGTGTATACGTTTGTAATAAGCAGCGATTCACTAAAGTTAGGGATGTAACTGTACTCGTTAAGCACAATACAGCAGTCTGCATGATAACATCGAATTGAAGGGAATAGAACCATGACCTTATACAACTGTGTTCTGTTCACGTCTTGTTAGTGCAATTGTGTTGGCTGGTATCAGTGTCAATGTGCTTACATGTACAAATATGAGTAAGCATGTCTCATCAATAATAAAGGAAGAATGTGTCTCTTTCTGGTTTCTTTCTAATATTTTCCGCAACGCGTGCTATTTTATAATTTGACACAAACATCGGAATATATGAACTCTGATAATTTATTATGTATGAGCAATAAAATCGGTAATAAATCAAGATGGTAAATAAAGCCTTTGAATCTTTAAATTAAAGTTCCTACAGGTCAATTGAAATTAACGTTTCTCATTTGAAAATGCCGCGTCTTCAAACTTAATTGCGGAATCTCAAACAATGGCAATTATTCTCGCGTTAATTGCTAGATTTTCTAGCGCGCGTCTGTGCGCATTTAATGGGATAAACTTTTATTAAATACTTAAGGTTTTTCTTTTTTTCTTTGCACAAAAACTAACAGCTAGTAATATTGCAAGCACTAATACTGTTTAAATGAGTGGATAGTCGCGCTCGGGTCGCGTCGAGGGCAACAGAGCTTGCGGGTCATTCATGCTTCACTCCGCCCATACTGCGCTCCACTTTGTGCATTTCTTAGAAGCCGATGTTTTAATTTATTAATACCACAAACACTTCCTTATCCATTACTTGTCCATTACGTGGTTGTTTACATTAGAAATAACCTGAATTGTAATGTTGATACCCCTGACTTCAATGACGCAAATTGCATTACTCTTAAATTTACCGACAGCATTGCGGTAATAGCGTTATATCGATCTCCGTCCTATAAAAACTTGACTCCTTTTCTACAAAGCCTGGACACCGTGTTAAATACACTAAGTTCTTATAAAACCGCTGTTATCATTGGAGATATAAACATCAATCTATTACCTACAAACCACGACTGTTCAGCAGACGATTATTTAAACCTGGTAGCTTCACACGCTATGCTGCCAGCGCACCTTATCTCTACTCGAGATAGAAATTGCCTCGATCATATAATTCTTCGGACTTCAAATCCGGCAACCGCACTTGTCCTTGATACCCCACTTACTGATCATTTGCCTCTTCTGTTGTATTGCAGTACTAAGGAAAAACATAATTTCACAAACCGTCACACCTATCGTAATAATATTCCGGAAATCGTTAAAGATCTACAAAATACCGACTTTTCTTTTATATTTAATTCTAGCGACCCTGATATAATAGCTGATTCCTTAGTTAATGTTGTTTCCACGGTCATAAAAACCCATTGTATCAAGTCATCTATCCCCAGTCGGAAACGCATTATCAAACCCTGGATCTCTCCTGGTCTTCTAAAATGCATACGCCACAGAGATAAGCTGTATCGAATATTTAAGAAAAATCCTGAAAATAACATTCCTAAAATCATCTATTTCCGATACCGTAATTTCTGCAACCGCCTGTTAAAAAAAGTTAAACAAGAATATCATCAACAAAAAATTCAGAGGGCCAGGAAAAGTCCAAGAGCTACATGGAACATCATCAAGGAAATCGGTAACTTGAATAAATCAAAATCCAGCCCATCGCACCTTTTAAAACTGTGTCATAGTCCCTTATCTTCCGTAAATTCTGTTAACACATTTTTTGCAAATGTGGGAAAATCCCTCGCTTCGGATATACTAAACGCCAATAAGGCTTCAATAACACCTTTTCAGTCTACCTATGACCTAAGCCAATCCACTGTACATTCGATGGTCCTCTTTAGTACAGACAACACTGAGATTAATAATATTATCTTAAACCTTAAGGACAAGTGTGCTGTGAGATGGGACGGCATCTCTACTACTGTGATTAAATCTGCCCGCGAAACCCTTGTTCCTGTGCTTTCATATGTTTTTAACTCTGCCCTATCTTCCGGAGTCTTTCCTAGTGTTTTTAAAAAAGCAGTAGTGCATCCAATTTTCAATTCTGGAGACCGAGACAGAGTCACTAATTACAGACCTATATCAGTATTGACCGTTTTATCGAAGATTTTTGAAAAAAATCTTAATAAGAGATTAATTAACTTCGTTAAAGAAAACAACGTCTTGTCACCAAACCAATTTGGTTTCAGGAGTGGAAAATCCACAGATGATGCCGTACTGGAGTTGACAGACACTGTTGTTAAAAACTTCGATAAAAAACTCAAAACCATAGGTATTTTCTTGGATCTATCCAAAGCTTTTGACACTGTTTCGGTCCCTATACTTCTATACAAGTTGGAACATATAGGCGTACGAGGTGTCGCTCTGAACATGTTCAGTAGCTACCTGGAAAATCGTACACAATATGTAAAGATAGATGATTTCGAGAGCGGAGAAGAACACGTATCTTTTGGCGTTCCACATGGTAGTGTTCTCGGACCTACTTTATTCTTATTATACATAAACCAGCTTTGTAATTTACATCTCCCTAACTGTAAGATAATCACATACGCTGACGACACGGCTCTCTTGGTCCATGGTAGGAGCTGGCCAGAAGTTTGTGATTTCTCTGATAATGCCCTTAAATTTGTTATGGACTGGCTACGCACAAACCTTCTCACCCTTAACATATCCAAAAGTAAATTTATTGCTTTCACTCCCAATCTATCCACTCCACCTTCCTCTCTATCTGTATGTGCCCATGTTTGTTCAAGAGATGCAGTCCCCACCACTTGCAATTGTACGCACATAGAGCAAACATCTTGTCTCAAATATCTTGGCGTCATGATTGACAACGCTCTAAATTGGAAGAAGCAGATAGATTCAACAGTATCCCGCATAAGAAAGCTGTTATTCGTTTTCAAAATTCTAAGAACAGTTATTGACCTAAAATCCTTAAAAATCATCTACCTGGCACTAGCCCAATCCATCATAGCGTACTGCATCACTTCCTGGGGTGGCTCAGTTAAAACCTCGATGCTAAGACTAGAAAGGGCTCAGAGAGCTGTTCTTAAAGTGAAGAATAAAAAACCTATCTGGTTCTCTACTACTGAGCTTTACTCGATCTGTTCAGTCCCCACAATTCGGCAAACATTCATTTTTGCAAACTATTCTTCGCAAGCACTCTCAGTTGTTCTATGACCCTAACCTGAAACATTCGAAACGGAGAGCAGATAAAGTTTGCAAAATAGCTCAACGACGTACAGCAGTGGCAAGTCGTCACTTCTTTTTTATTAGCTCTTCCTTGTACAACAGAGTTAACAAGGAAATTAACATTTACCCGCTACCCCACAACAAATGTAAGATTAAATGTCTAGAGTGGCTTAAATCTTTAAATTACGAAGATACTGAGGACCTCCTAAAGATTCCCAAATAGTGCCTACACACAAAAATACACACTCCATTACACACATACATACACATACACCCTCACACAAACACACACACACACACACACACACTCTCTCTCACAAATCCATCCACCCACACAGATCCTTCTGGTCTGTTGGAGAATAACTAGAATTTTTTGTTTAGTTTTATGATAATGTACCATTTACCTGATTGGAACTCATAGATATATAGGAGGAGGGCGTTGGTGTCTGTAACACAGTTTTCATACTAATAGAGGCATCATCGTTTTAAACTGTACACATGACTGTATATTTGTTGTTCCTTAATAAATGCTTTTTATTTATTATTATTATATTATGGTTCAACGGCCATGCGTTTTGCAATGATTTCGTGTATTTTACGATACCTATGATGCAATGAAGATACTCGAACAGAGGTTTCTGTCTGCAAGTCAAGCTAAATGAAAATAAAGTACATAAAGTACATGAAAGTACATGAATTACAAATGCAAACCTCTTTGGGTTATGTTTGTTTGTACAGGGAGTATGCTATGAGAACAGAATGAAAATTCACTTTTATTAAGGCTTCGTGAACACGATGTAATTTAAAATTATTGCTTTGTTTTGTCTAAATCGTTTGTGTTCATTGAGTTGATTGTTTCGATTTGGTTATAGGCAATTTTGATATTTGGGATCGGATAAACGTGATGCAACTTTCTCTTGGAAGTGGACAGAAAATAGGGAATAGACATGATTTCAATAAATTCTCACTGCTTCCTACTTGTGGTTTCGAGTCCATGCATAAATTCAACATGTGAAAAATGGCGACTTTAGCACCCTTTGTTTCTCTATTTTATTGCTTCTACAAAACGCATAACTATATATAAAACTACCAATTTTGCAAACCCATGGCTGTCGTCAAATAAAATGATTCATAATTCATTGTTTCTCGTAGTATCAGACAACGTTGCATCAGGATCAGAGAAATGACTAGACGTCATAAAGCTCAGTCGGTATCGACGTTATCTATAAGGCTGTACTAACCTGCAAACAAACTCGTTTTCACCGAGGCAAAGGTCGAGACACATCTGCCTGGAGCCAACTACATGGGTCTTCTTAGGTTGGGCTTTGAGGTTGTACCCACGGACGCGATCGAAGCACCACGCTCGCTCGCACGGCCTCACACCGAGACAGGACTTTTGCGCGTAGATTGTGAACACAGGGAACTGCGATTTTGTGAGTGCACCTGCGAACAAAAATAACTAGAATTATGTTTCGGTCTAATTCAACCTGAGAGATTCAACATAACCCTTCAAACCCCAAGATTAAAACATACAGGATTAAAGTTTAATTAAGGTTCATCATCATGATATCAGCCGGAAGGACGACCACGTCTCCGAATTTCGTATAAAACTTTTCATTTCATTTATTCATATCCTTCGAGAAATTACATGTGCTTGGACAAGTCAGATGAAACAATTAAAATATGTTACCTACGTAATTATTACATAATCCATAATACATAAAGATACCTATAGTTAATAATTTTTTATAAAAAAAAAGAAACAGTTCTAAATAAAAACAACTTAAAATAAGGTCTGCAAAAGCATCGTCAAATTGTAAATAATAATTAAATAATAACGAGAAAAAATAATAATAATAAATTTATATATTTAATAATTACAATTCATCAAATTTAAATATTGTTTTATCAGCAAAAGCTTCGTCCAACTTATAATAACTTTTACAAATAAGATGTCATTTATTAAATATAACTTCTTAAATATAACGGATTGCCCGTTTTTGAAGTAAAAATACTCTATTGGCATCTGCAGCTGTACCCCAAAACAAAATGCCATAAGTCATTAAGGAGTGAAAATATGCAAAATAAACATCACGCGCTGCCTTTATGCCTCCTAACTCCTTTATTTTTCTATTGCATATGTTGCAACCTCCCCCATTAAATGGCTCCCAATTTGACTTCGCCGGAATACTCACATCTTATCGCTCCTATTCAACATTTTTCGTAATCCTTCCACGCCTAGAGTTATTTGAAGGAATGCTTCGAGTTCCTTCAGCAATTGCGCAACTGCAACGCTTCATCCCCGAACGATCCTCTGAAAACCTCCTCAAAACCCCGATGCATTCCAGTTTATGTGCAGACTCTTTTTCCGTCCAGGCTGTCCGTTTATGGAACGTTTGTCGCTCACCTTCCGTATTTAAAACTAGGGTCTTAAACTTTTATCTCTATGAAGAGTCGTGATTAATCATTCATCTGATCTTTAATATTGTTTGATATAATATGTATGTATATATAATTGATATTATGGTATTTATTTACAATTATATATAGTGGCTTAAAAGTTTGCAAATAAGGTAAAATATTTATATTCCCTGGTTGTGTCTAAATGGAGAATAATAAACAACATTGTTCACGTCGCCGATGAATTTACAAAACTGACTTTTATTAATTTATTTTATTAAAATCGTTGGTGAATTGTACTCAACCTACAAAAAAAATTAAAATGCTACACGATGACGTGATAGCTTTATCATGGCAAAAATATGAGTAAAAGGGCGCTTGCCAGTAAACACGCGTGTCATCATTAAATGGTTCATGCTCTAACGCACGTGTTCTGGGTAAAGAGGAGTTCAACCTTAGCGAATTTGAAAGTCTGCTCACCGACTCGGCCTAGCGATTTGTGGCTCAGTAATTTGATCCCTCTTCCCGCTTCTTCGAATAGAAGCCTCCAACAATATCTTGATTCGACATAGCCCTAAACAGCTCTACATTGTACTACACGTGTTCTCTAATAAAGCCATTAAGTTTCAGAGAAACGGATGTTAAAAGGCCCTTACAAATTGTATAATTTATAATTAACTCGCAAAAAGCCACACAATTGACGAGCGCCAGTTCTTACGTTCGGCATTCAAATCATCGACCGCATACTATTCATAATTATGAGGGTCAAGGCACGTTCCACTAACGCGCGTTTTTATTCGGCCGGTCAAGTTTTCCTTTTCGTGGTGAGAGTAATTTTTCCTAATATGGTCAGATGACTGAGCACAGTCATGCCGTTATTGACATTCAAATGATTTGTGAAGCAAAAAAATCGGAACGCTGCTTTTAAGCTCACACCTATATGTCGAACAAATGAGAGTTTTGACGCCATTACCGTGCCACCTGCTTGTGCATGTGTCCCAGTTAGCGCATGCATCTATTTGTGCCGTTATTGTTAGTTTTTTACACCTAGGTGTGTATTATAATTCTCTTCATGGTGTCGATCGATTGAGTCGTGCTAAATAATTCTTATGGGATGCTACCATTGATTAATGCGTTATTAGCCCGTCAGTTTTCATTAGCGCACGAAGTGGTGGTTAGATAAAGCATTGACGGTACAGATTAAATCAAGTGTTATTTCCGTTGCGCATGTTATAAGATCGTGATTATAGTTTGTTTGCCCTTTAAGGACTTGATTGACTTCCTACTAGGATTGGATCTGGTTCTGGTTTGTGTAATTGAAGTGAATGCGACTCACCGGGCAACTGGTCAGCGTCTGAGCTGAACAGCACGCAGAGTCCTGTCTCGTAGTTGACGGCGCGACAGGTGTCGTTGGCCTGGCATTGCTCGAGGCAGTCGGTCAGCATCAGCGTGCCTGGGATGTCGTCCAGTATATGCGATGGCGCCGAGAACACGTACCTGTGTTATAAATAAATCACATCGTATTAACACATGAGAAGTTACTCAATGTAAAAAAACTTATTGCAGAAAACTTCTAAAATTGTCTAAAAATACATCTGGTTATTTTTGGAATATTCAGTCATTAAATGAAACAATAAATAATGGTAGATAATATATGTCATCAGACGTATATAATGCTGTACGTATGAAATAGAGAAAGGTTTATTCTTAGAATGTGATTTATCGCATGAACCTACGACGACGGCTTAGAATAGGGCTACGACGATTCATCTCCGCGATATCTTTTAGTCACTTAAGAACGGCGCTTGTTAAATCACTTTCCTTAGGAACTTATCTCGTGAGCGATGTCGGATCTTGATAGCATCATTTCTCGTCCAGTTACTTCGACTTAATAATCTTAATTACCTATGCAATTATCGGCCGCTAGTTTTCCTATAATACTATTACGACATTTTACCCACCGTAATGATTGGACAAAAATGATTTACTCACCCTGTGACAAGCTCGAATCCGATCATCTCTGAGTCGCATTCTTCAAGCGAGTTAGCGGGGGCCGATGGAGCGGACGCTCCGCTGGGCGCGGATGGCGGAATGCCTTCTGATGCAGTCTCGGGAACTGCAGCTGGCTCCTCTGGGTCAGCGGATGCTGGATCCTCGGAAACTTCTGGTTGGGCGGTTTCAGGCGGAGGAGGTGGCGCTCCTGGGTTCTGGTAATCTTGCGGTGCTGCTATCACCACGGGCTCAGCTGAAGCTGACTCCACGGCCAAGTTATCCTGCGGCGGCGCATCGACGGCTGATCTCAAGGTCCCCTCGAACTTCTGCTTTGCCGCTTCTGCCGCGCACGCTACTAATACTAAACTAAGTAGCAGCCGCATTGTGTTTTCTGATAGGGGCCGTGGCAACATTCGTTATCTGTAACAAAGAAAAGTTTTGATTGAAAAACCTTTATAGGCAATTTAAACAACTTAATTGCATGGGAAGCTATGATTTAATAACGTACGTAAACTGCTCGATTGCACGCAACTAACTCTTTATAGGTGTGGAGCGAAATAGTTAAGAATCTATCGGCCATATCTGGCGCCTTCGCCTGTGCCGTGGTCAATGCTGAGATCTACGATACATCGATATGTAGAGAGACAGGTACCAAACAAGAGTTTGTCTTGGCGACAACTAACTTCTTATCTACGACCATATTAGCCTATCGGTTTGACTGTGAAATGTTGCCATTTAGACCCCATTGCTGTTTATCTTAGTTCTCCACTCAGCGATCATCTTGTTTATGTTTATTTACAGATTTGACACATGGATTTAAGAATATAATAAACCATAGTCCCTCGCCTAAAATTATCTTATTTTATTAGTGTTTAGCTCATTGTCTGTATAGCTTTAGCGGCCCACTACACTCGTAAATCTTATCTGTTAGATTTAGTGTTTGTATTATTATGTTAATACTCGACCGTCGCCTATAATTCATGTGACTGTAAAACACAGGTGAAGCGATTATGAACAGTGCATAAGCTTTGTAATTGGCTTTTACTCTGAAATATAAATAATTTATGTATAGTTCTCAGAAGACATATGCGTTAAGCACATTCCAATTCAAAATTCATTTAACTAAAAATACAGGATATTTAGAAAGAATAATGATAAACAACGTTTTTGTAAAATTTTAGACCAATAATACCCTAATAGTGCATTAACATAATAATTTTTTTTGGTTATAAGTAAAACTTTCATATTCATTTGTTAAGGCCAAACGAATTGGCTTATATATGTATAAAGTCATATAATTAAAACTGATTTGATAAAGCACAACGTACGTGTATGTGAATGTTTTGTCGAATGGTAACAATATGCAAATAGATGATGACATGCTGTAGGTACGAGTATTACGCTCGGATCACGTTCCACGCACAGTGTTCGCGTAACGGTCCCGTCTGGTCGCTTCCACTTCGTGCTCAACGGTACTACTTATTCCTATTTTATTGTAAAAATGTATTGGACACGCCCGAAAAATAACAAATTGTATATTGTAAGCTATAACGATATCTATCCGTAGCTTATTGTCTACTTTTTACAGCTTTTGTAGCGTAACTATATATTGTTACGTGAATAACACCTTACAAATCCATATTTCGTAAAAAAGCAATTGAGAGTCCACTCGTGGATCTATCACTGAAGCTAATTGTATTTATACGTGTTTGAGGTCTAATGGAACCCTCATGAAACCCAATCACGACTTGAGTAACAGTTAGGTACCTTAGTGTAAGTATGGACCATTAATATAAATAAGTTAATAGAACTGCTTTCGATTCATTACTGCACCTCCCCCGGGGTCTAAGTTTGCTTTTACAAGTTAATAAGTTGACCATATGTATTGGTTCTCTCATGTTTTTGCTTCTAAACTCTCCAGATAGCTTGTAGCTAAGAGCAAGTACATAGATTTATTTCAAGATTGAAGAGTACAAATGACCTTAAGAGTTTAAAATTGTATGAGAGCTTTAACCGTATATATACAACGTTCGCCTTTATGATACCTGATCAATCCGCAGCTTCGCTCGCGTAGTTTTTCAATAAAAAACATAACCCTCCTTCTGCGCAGTTGAGTAGCTTATGCCACCCGGGGATAGTGTAGCTTCCCAACAGTGAAAGATTTTTTTTAAATCGGTCCAGTACTTTCAGAGCCTATTCAATACAAACAAACAAACAAATATTTCCTCTTTATAATATTAGTATAGATGAGTAAGTCCTCTTTTACACGGATATCAAAGCAATTTAATACTAACAAACCATTACGAATATTGTGGGAACGATACAAAACAAGTTTCATAAAATGGTATTATTTGCTGGAAATGTACCATTTATGTGCTGAAATATATTAATGCGCGGCTATCTTGATATTTTATGTATAAGTGTATGTCTGCAGGTTCGCGAGTGCGGCGCGTACTTTCTTGTTAAAACTGTTTTATTTTGAGTCGTATATACGGTGTGGCTTTTAGTTTTGAATTTTATGTGGAAGTGCCTCCATAGATAGATAAAAGCTTGTGGTTGAATTAATTTGCACTAAATGGAATAATAATTATGTATGTTATTACACGGTGCTGACAGCTCCGGCTAGACCGAAGCCAACGCATGTTGAATGATACCGCCCAAGGAAACCTAATTCATTTCATGCGTCGCGTCTTCTGTCGCTCACGGCCTGATGGTAATTTGATCTGCACGTCCATTTGAAATTAAATTACTCATATACGAAGCTCTATTCTGTCACATATGCGTTTTAGTACTTTTTTTATTGAAAATAATTTTAATTGAATTTATCCCTTAACATTTAATCATGGGTTGATTAAAATACTATTACAAAAATATGCCTCAACTGCGTCGTGTTGGACACTTAATGCATAAATTACCTTATAAACTGCAATTTTTAAATTACTCTTTCGTTACTCATTGTCAGAATATTTAAGCCCATAAAGCCTTGCAGTAAATGCAATAAATTGTAGGAGTACTTTCTAGGTCTTAGAAAATAAGAGGTAAAATCCAATGTGACGTGAAAAATTATTTTGTGTGAAATCTCTAAACATGTTTCTAATAAACATTACGAAAAATTTAAAGCTATGCGGTTGTTATTTGTCACCGTCTCTTATGGCATAATTCAAGCAGGAAAATATAAAGGATATATAATATAATAAATAAGGCCGAGCGTCGAAGTCAAAAGCTCGAAATGTGCCGACGTAAGGTTCCTTTCGGGGCATTTAAGGCACATATCCTTTTTTGGCTAAAACTACACCGCAGGTGGTTGCAACTTAAGATAAGTTATCCTTTTGTTAAACAAGCAAAGCGTCTGCGAGGCTATTTATATTTTGTCTGAGAAATGCAGGTGGAATAAAAATTATATACGGCTAGTAAATCGATCGTTCCTTAAGATTGTTGATATTCAAAGGTATATCTATTATAATAATCTGTCTGTATTATGTAACTCTCTGTCTGTACTCTGTCTAAATGTATTATGTGTATTAAACCTTCATCGGAAATTTATATTCACATCGTCGGTAGCAATTTCAACTCCTTAAAATTACCAGTAATACAGATTTCGTAGAAGAACCAGACTAGGTATAATAAATATGTACATGATTACATAATGTTAAAGTAGGGTAAGTACCACACATTTCTCTAAGAGTAGTTTTCATGAACCTTTGCGCCCATTTGCAAAGACGATCAGTGATAAATTACCTAGAGCCTTGTTTGTTGTTAAGATTACTCAATATTACACGCATTACCGAAGATATCGGTCGATTTGGGATTCTTGTAACTCATCGCAGTAATGTGTTGACCCGTATGCAAAGGTCTTGAGTCAGCAACGTATTACTGAGTAGCTTTCTTTAAGTAGGTCGCTTGTTTCACTGCCATGAGAAACTTACAATGCCTTGTGATTGTCTGGCACACGAAGAGTGTGTTATTTAGCAGCATTAAAGGTGTATGGTTTCAAAGCATTCAATCGATAAGGACCTCCTTTAACGGTTAGGATATATCGCGAAATTTCATACCTATTCAACATGTTCACGAACCTTATCAACCCTCAGTGAGAATGAAATCGATACTGTACTTCAATATCATGTATCATCCATCTCGCTTTAATAATAGTGATTGCATTATCCACATTCGCAAATGACGTGTCAGGCCATGCTTTCGTCTTGATTCTTGGTGCATGCATCGTGACAAAATGGTCAAATGGATGAAAAAATATAACGGCTGGTTATAAAATAGTTTCACCATTCAGCTTAGAAACTTTAAAACGAATCATTGTTCAAAAATATGATGTACGATATTGAGTAGCGAGGTTCGTTCGAGTCTCACAGTGGACACAGAGTTCCAAACGTGCTGGTCCCAGCTTGCGATCAGATGGGGTCACCGCATTCAATGAGCCGGATGCCGCCAACCTGCTATTTACGTTTCGCCATACCGGGACTGGTTGGCACACTATGGGTATAGTCTTCCTTTTCTTACACGTACCCGCTGCGACTCTACGGTGTATCCGATTGGTGTATCACTTCTTAATTGTGTTACTGAGCAATGAGAAGAATTCGTGCGCAAAAAGCGACCCGATATGCTCGTTTTTATTACGAAACAAGCTGACCCGCCCCGCCTTTGCGCGGATTTCTAAATTTAATATAGCCTATATGGTCTTGAGTTCATACAAAAATCTCATAAAAAGGCCCTATATATTGTATAGAAGATTATATATAGTTGACCGGCAAACTTCTTACCGCCTTGCCATGCATATGAAGCGGGCTGCCAATGTACGTCACCGGTAGAATTGTCAATCGGTCATGATTAGCTGCATCCATGTATAAGAAAATGAATTTTCTTCATAATTTTTTTTGCGTGATATTTTCCGTTAGTTTAATAATTATTCTGCTATTCGGTGCGGAGACAAATCCAACAAATAAATTAAAATCGGTCCAACCGTTCTTGAGTTAAATAATCCGACTTTGCTTCCGATATTTTAATAGTTATTCTGCTAGTCGGGGCGGAGACAAATCTAACAAATCAAAGATCATCGAAATCAGTCCAGCAGTTCTTGAGTTATAAATAAATGGTGTAACTAATCCGACTTTGTTTTATATAATATATATGTGTATTTAAATATATAAGAAGATTTATGTAGAATATATATTATATGGTGGCCAAGAACAGACCTAAGAAGTCCAGGACGTCCGTCGGCGCGGTGGGTCGACGACATAAAGAAAGTCGCGAGCAACTCCTGGATGCGCGCAGCACAGGACCGGGAAGGGAGGCCTACACCCAGCAGTGGGTACTTATGGGATGTGGATGATAATGGTTATATATTATATCCATATTTATTTATATAGAACATCATAAAGTCCTTTCAGTAAAGTGTCATAATGTAACAAAATAACCGTGCAATGATAGTAAAACTGGTATATAATAAAATATCATAGAATGTTATTGTTATTCCAGACTTTGAAAACGATACCAAACTGTTATGTCTGAACTCATTTGATTTCTATTTTGAGACAAATTATATTTATTTAACTAGAAATAAATAACCTGTTTTAGAAACGGCTTTTCATACACATACAATGAATTTAAGTACGCAGTTAAATTTAACTAAACGCAACATAATAGTAAAACTGTTTATATTACGAGTATATGCATATTTCACCTGCTTATCGTTGCAGCACAGTCCTTGTAAAAGAGAACCGTTTAAGATAATTACACTTGGTATTTAATTACGCCTCTACGATTTAAATTGATACAGTCGTCACATTCAAAAGGGGTATCTACAACTTAATCCACACTTTGGTAAACTATTAGGCCGCTTACAGAGACTGCGGATTTACATCTATCTATATATAAAACAAAGTCGGGCTAGTTACCTACACCATTACCCTGCGTGAAATCCAAAACCGGAAGTCGTAATAAATTTAAAATCGTTTTTATCCATGGTTAGATCGTCACGAACTTGGTCAGATTTCCTTATTCGGCTGGTGGCTAGAACAGATTACTTATGTCTGTCTATGTCTATTACTTTTAAAACTATGTAACCTCTAGTGCATTGAGGCGTCAATTTACTTTATTGAATACCTTGTATCTCAACTTAACATATCCTGACGAATAGCTATATTGGTATTCTGCTATATATATCAGTATTTAGTAAGAAACTGCGATTGCATAGTGTTAATAGTGTTCATTGATGCTATTTTTTTGTGTAATTTTTACCGAATAATTTTATTGCAAACATGCCAACGTCTATAATTCACCATACGCTTATATAATTCGTAATGGCAAAGTTAATTATCCAAACATTGCGTATCTGCAAACTTATTGCTATACCATTTTTGGCATTAATGCTCTATGGTAATTTCATAAGCACACTTCAGATGAACTATCAGTTTGGGTAAATAGGTTTGCTTTTTAGATAAATTACCAGCCCGACTCCATTTGTATTAGTCGCGGAAGAGAGCCAGTGATTATGTACATAGTACTTTTACTTGTTAGGCATAGTAAGCTTTAATGATTACAAGCCTACGACGAGTAAATGAATAACGCAGCGGATATATTTACAAATGCACCTCAGATACACCACGGCCATCTCCAACTCCAATAAGCGCCAATCAAAATAATTACTATTAAAAATCTTATTTAGCTGCTGTTATCATAAAGACAATTGTATTTTACTTTTGATTATGGTAATATTACATGACTGGAAGGCATTACCATCAAAATAACAACGTCATTTAAATAAAATTATTTCTTGCGATGCGTACAACTTCGCATGGCTGACGCCGTAACAAATAATGGCTTATTAACTTCAAAAGAAATACTATCCATGATTCGTTACTAATTAGTTAGTATGATTCGTGTAATAGAACTGGAAGTGCAATAGATCTGGCCCCAGCGAGTGGATATCTCAGATGTCCTCACTCAGGAGGTTAGTAGGTTGATGCGCCAGCTGGGACCCCGCGATTTACATTAATGAGAGAATCTCGATTTCTCCGGTCCCGATCGGTACAACACAACTTGCTACTGCCTACGTGACTCGTTGTTGTAAACGTATATTTTAGTACGAGAAACACAGAAGCACGTCTTGCTTGCTAATCAAAAGCCAACTGTAATCGTTTCAAGTATCTAAGAATAACAATTTACGCTTAGTTAATAATTAATCCATCACTTCCTTTATCTGTATCAGGTTCCTAGATGCAACAATCTATAACATTGTTGGCGCGAGCGCTATCTCACCGCGTTCACTCGCACTATTTGAAAAATCGAACCACTTTCCATGATGTTGCTCTGGGCGTAGCATTCCGGTGGGCAGGTGGAAATTACATCGCTTTATTATCATCTCCTTCATTTGTTTCTTCTTGTGGTTGAAGAGCCATCGCTAGACCATTCAAATACAATTACTGCTGTAAATCATAAAACAGAAAAATTGAATAGAGCCCATTCTACTAGCCATTTCTAGTTATTATGTTCTGCTGATTATAAGGCCAGTAAGGTTTCGTATGAATCACTCTGAAATTAGATTTTATCAAAGTGATTTGATTATACAAGATTTAAATTGGTAATCACTTATTTAAATCAACAAAGAAAACAAATCTTAAACGCGACTACGAAGCTATTGCCAGAACGTATCAGAAAGCCAATATATTAAGACCACTCGGATCAAAACAATAATACGTGTATTTTCAAACACATGATCGTCGTACCTGCATGATTTTCTAAACTTTTATGCGAAAAATCACTCAATCGTGTGCGAAACGACGCTTCTAATGATAAGTACTGAAGAAAACGTGCGATCTAAAATTTCCAACGTATAATCCTGGCTAGTTTTGTTCGCCATTAATCATGCTAACTCAATGAGAGACTGAGCTCTAAATCCTATAATTTTGCAGTATTGTTGGCAGCATGGGCTCGAAGCACAATCAGAAGTAGGTTTTTGGTGTTCTGGTTGCATCCGCGATCGCATCTAGCGCGGCTTTCTTTCAGATTGGCAAAGTGATACTTCGTCTTATCCTAGGTAGAGTGGGTTGCAATTACGTTTCACAGGTAAATACGGCCTTGTGGATGAGTCGCATGAAAGCGCGTTGCGGTCACGGGCGTATTATCGACTGCGACGCAATTTCATTTCTATTTCTGTCCACATCATCCTTTGTGGTGCTCTATGTAATTACATTCACTTTTCCCTTGATTACTTGCTAGGCATTTGTACTTTTTATGATCATTATTTTATAACGTAATGGTACATATCGCTGTGGTTTCACGCTCAAGTATAATGCGGTCTTTAAATAAAAAAAAAATATGTTCAGTGGCATTCTGCTGTAATAACGTAACTCACATTTTTTCTACTGTTCCCAGCGATAAATATATACGATAAATATATACAAAGATCTTAAAGCAAACTTAATTCATTCACATTAACTTTAACACTGATGCCTCCCGTACCCAGTAATTTACAGAACTCATAACTTTTGTTTTATTCTTTTTAATCATCATCATATCAGCCGAGGAACGCCTACTGATGAACATAGGCCTCCCCCATATATTTCCAGAGTTTCTTAAACATTTTAGGGTTCCGTACCTCAAAAGGTAAAAAAGGAACACTCTTGTCCGTCTGTCTGTCACCGATTTTCTCAGGAACGGGTGGACCTAGGAAGTTGAAATTTATACCAAATACTGAGGTCTATAGTCCCTATTAGGTGTATAAAAATCAAGGTCTTGAGACAACGCGATAAAAAGATATGTGCAAATTTAGATTTTCGCAATAACTTGTAAGTACCAAAATTTACCTTAATTTTCAACTGTTTTAATTTTCGGAATTTTCCCTTTACTTGTGCTGTAAGAACTTGCTTTTAATCAAAATTGACAATTCCATTCACGAAATTTGGCAAAAAGCAAGGTCTTACAGCAAAGTTAAAGGAAAAATTCAAAAATTAAAAAAAAAAATTGTAGGATGTCCCCTACATACATAGTTGACGCCAATTAAGATAGTCCTCTGAGTTGTATGGACGCTCATACAATGTATCTACATACTTAATCGCACCAACCTCAAATAAGGAAAATTAATAAAATTAAACCGAATTGTGTTATTAAAACAGACATGATTTTTTTGCCGTTCTTATAGTTAATAAGAAATAAAGGGACCTTTCGTGCGCGAGTCCGACTCGCTCTTGGCCGGTTTTTTAAATTAAGTTAAATAGGTACTAGTTAGTTTAATTCAACACCCTAGTTCTGGTCGACTGTTACACAGTTTTAACTCTTTAGCTGACCAGTGTTTTCTGAAAAATGTATAGTTTTTTAATTCAATGTTTTACAATAGCGTTCTTAAATTAAAATAGCTGTGGAGATCTTTAAAAATCTTCAAATATTTACGCACCGCAACACTTCTAGAGATTTTTATCTATATAAGCTTTTAAGCTAACAATTGTTCGTGAACCTTCTACGGTGTTCCATTCAACCAGATACAAATGCACCATACAAAGCCATGTTAATGACGGTCTCGTGTTTTCTGCTAATTCGAGTGCAAGCTAATGTACTCACTACGAATAAGTTTTCGTAGAGTAGGTATATTGTTATATGCTCAGTGGGGTGATTCATGGAATTAATAAAGTTACTTTATTTTTTATATTACCTGTGGTAACTTATATTAGGCTCACGAGATGTTTTTCTGTAAAACAGTTGATTAACAAGCGTTTATTTATTTAAAAACTTGAAACTTTATTTATTTGTTTCTTTTTTACTCAATCACGTCGTAACGGCTGAACTGATTTCGATGATATTTAGTATGTACGTAGATCTGTACCTGGAGTAACACATAGGCTACTTTTTATCCCATAAATCAGGTCCCATTGGATAAAAATAGGGTGTGAAGTCAAGTTGCAACAGCGAGTTTAGCTTTATTTCTAGGTTACCTACACATTTAGTAGTGTAACGCTTACGAAATCGCGGGCAACAGCTAGAATTACATAGTTATCGTTATCTAGGACAATGCCCCTCTTTCCCACTGGTTAATATACAAATTCCGAAGCACTCTGTAAACATGTGTTTACAACGAATATCGAACCCTCGACTTGGAGTACTCAGCCCCGTAAACTTTACCGGCTAATCGCTCTCTACGACACAGAGTTGTCACTCACTCCGAGTCACGAGTCTGTCACACCAGGTAGAGTTCGCATCAGCACTGTTTCTCAAGATAGCTGCTTCGCGACCGGGTTAAAGTCCTGACGTATACTAATTATCATCACTCGAGGTCAGTGCCATACCATGTCATCACGTCAGGAATGCGTAATTTTCGTAACACTCATTAACATCACGTCATTACGTCTCATAATTGTACAAGGTATACCATAATTTTAACTGTCGTAGTTATAATAATTGTTCCGTTATATCATAACAATAGATACTAATTATTATGTCTGTTTAAATAGCTTTATTATTTTATACTGTTAGCCTTATTTTTTACTGCCAAACACTAATAACGCTAATAACTGATATAACCACCAATTACTGTCATTAAATTTAAATATCGGAAGCCATGTTTTACGAGCTTCGTACAATATTTTTGTGTGAGTTTGGTAGACTCCGTATTTCCCACACTACCTCTAGTTTCCATGTACCTGCTTTTACGTAATAAATAATTAAAAGTACAGTTTGCATTTGACCATACCGCTTTAACAGCTACCTCATGCTTTTCATGTCACATCATCACTTAAAGCACAACCCGCTGTCGCGTTAGTTTAGCTTTAAATTATCAACCAGTGAAAAGATTTTAGTGATTATGTAGAAACCACAAACAAGCGAGATACTCAATTTGTACTACTACTAGTAAACTGAGAGAAAGTGGTCTCCTTATTGATTGACGTAGAGCATCAGTAATCAAACTTGCGCTTGTAGTGAAATTTAGATTTTCTCTTCATATAACTGAAATAAACAGATAAACGTTTATAATAGAGGTTAAGTAAATTGCAAAGCCTCGGGGTTTTACTGCAGAGCTTGCAAGTTTTTGCTTCAGCTTATCTGTGCGATTATTTTACTTTTCTAACATTCAGTTTGCTGTGATTGTTCATTATAAAAGAAATTGTTAGCTGTTTAAAAACATCTCAAGAATTCTCATAACTTAGTAAAATTAATACATTTGTTAACAGAAAGAATATACAAAAAAAAGTCAAAATCTTTTATTCATTAAAATCACAAGGATCACTTTGAAACGTCAATTTTACTGCCTGTTCCTTCGCGACCAAGCCAGGAAAGAAAGGCAAGAAACAAGGCTGGTTGTTTTTTTAATGATCCTTTTAGAATACATAACAATACAGGAAATAAATTACGTCTAAATTGTAACATTTTGAACGAGTTGGAGCAATTTTAATCCCAAGCTTCTCTATCATCATAATAATCCGATATTTTATAGTTAGCTTTTTTATAAAGATTTTGTTTGAGTCTGCAAGGGGCAACAGCGAGTTTATCTTTATTTCTAGTATTAAAATTATGATTATCACTATTTTACTTAAACAAATTAATATTTTGTGAACATACATCAGATTTTCATAGATGTATTGACAAGGGAATGTCATAATATTTATTTCCTTAAACTTATTGCGTAATGATTCTCTGGGGCCCATATTATAAATTGCACGAACAGCCCTCTTCTGCAGCACAAAAACTGCTTTTATACACTGGCCGCCAAAAAAATCGACCCACCCGCTAATTTTGAGTAACAAAGTTGTTATCTTAAGTATGCGTTGAGATATGGGTATGTTTTGCTTATGCTTTATAAATAAACATCTGAGTACCCACTTGGCATTGGTTTAGACGAATACAAGTGCTATTGTGGGTATTTGTAACATTTTAAAAGCACTGATAAAAAATTAATGACTTTTGCATAGAGTGCAAGGTTAGTTTATTTCGAACTTTTGTCGCGGCATATTCACCGTGCATCGTAGTGATTTAATCTTTTGTTAGATCAATCATATTGTTCAGTGATGGGAGCCGAATGTCCCTTGTAGGCTCTGACGGACGTCGTAACGTTATGAGAAGACCAGGAGAACGTTATGCTCAGTGCTGCATAAGAGAAACAGTCCGGTTTGGAGGAGGCTGTACAATGTTTTGGGGAGGCATCTCTTTAACTGGACGTACGGATCTGGTTTTCTTTCGGAATTGTGCGGTTAATGCTGAAAATTACATAACGGATATTCTGGAACCTCATGTAATGCCATACGCGGGATATATTGGCGAAAATTTCCAGCTCATGCATGATAACGCAAGTCCACACGTCGCCAGAATTGTAACCGGATATCTTAGGGAGGTTGGCATACCAGTTATGCAGTGGCCAGCCAATAGTCCGGACCTAAATCCGATCGAACATCTCTGGGACTAGATAAAAAGGAAAGTTAGAGCCCGAAATCCAGTTCCAGAGACGTTAGATCAGCTGGAAGCCGCATTAACGGAAGAATGGGAACAGATACCCCAAGAAGACATCAAAAATCTGATCCGTACGCTGAATAGGCGTATGGCAGCAGTCATTAAAGCAAGAGGAGGAAACATCCCATACTAAGGTGAAGCGAAAATGTTTTTAAATGTCAAAAAACATAAATTATCCCATTTACAGTAAAATCGTTAATTTTGCCAAATGTTATGGTTTCATTATCTTATCACATTTTTATGTAAAATATCCCGCGCGACCACGCGAGATTTTTAGGTTTTTTACAACCCCATAATTGCATTTTTGCATTATCAACATAAAAAATATGTATCGATTGTAGTAAAAACCCATAGGACACTTTTTTGCGAAAAAACGTAGGTGGGTCGATTTTTTTGGAGGCCAGTGTATCTGCAGCACTCCCCCACAGCAGTATACAATTATTTACAAGACTATAAAATACAAAAGAAACAGTTGAATCATCTAAAGACCGTTGCAAACGATCTATAGATAGATCAACTGCTCCAGATCACTACCAGGCGGAAGAATCACCAAGACACTGGCTGCATTGCACTGCTGAATTGCAATGCTTATGCGTTGACCCAGATAAGCGCCAGCTCTCGGTTCACACGTCGCGTCGACCAGACGCCCAGCAAGAAGTTTGAAAACGCATTACGTTTTCAAGATCCTGGGTCCATGGCTCCGGTACCCCATGGACCCAGGGTCTCGACCCCAATTGGCTGAAATACGTAAGCTCTGTCGAGACTTTCATATTTTTGCCGCTTGAGATCTCTGGCAGGATTTGCAGGGCTGGTGGAGGCCCTAACTGAGCGTACCAGACAGCGTGATTCACGGAAATCTGTCGAGAGTTGCCTTAAGTTTAGCTATATATCAAGCGGCACAATAAAGCATCACATGCGTGAGACGATCGAGCGTTTACTGCCTCTAATGCTTTTATACGAGCAATCGTAAAATTACAGATGTCATTCTATGTGTACGTATCCTTCGTTGTCGAGATTGATTTACATCCAACCGGTTTTCTTCGGGTTTAAAAGCCCATAAATGCTTCGATGCCAACCATCAAGCAAAACGAATTCACTAAGAACCAAGCGCGTTCATGCGTATTTCTATTTGTTGAACAAATTGATTGTTTTTAGATGTAAATTGAGTTAACTGTGTATTCGCCTAGTTTTTGAACAGTTACCGCGCCTTCCAGATTTTGGTTTGGTTGGTTATATATTTTGTCGAATTCCTATTACGCAAATGATACGGTCCGCTCGGCGGGCGTCATTGCGGCTTCGGTCGTGCGGTAACGGCATCATCAATCATCTGTAATTTGATTTCTATGCTCAATTATTGCGTTCGCGGAGGTCGAGGCGGCCGCACTCACTTCCCCGTACCCATGCACTTGGTTCCCTAGACGTACTCAATAATATTACGCAAATATTGACGAGAATCGTTCATTAACTCGCATAACATGCCCGTTTGTTTTAGTCATTGAGACGTTCCCTGCATACGGCCATAACTCTCTTCGGCTCGTTTTCTAGGACATGGAATAGTGGTCACGCTGAATACGATACCTTGTCGTAAACACTTGGCATTTCTTGCATATTTGTAAGAATATAGGTCACTGCTGGTGATATATCATGAGAAGGCTTTTGAAAAGTTTACTGCTAAAATTATTATTTTCATTCCTTGTCTAAATTATTATTGTTTTCGTAGCGGGCATTATCGAAAGATTTCCGTACGGTTTTTAAGATTGATGGGAAAAGATTTAAACGTGCTCGTCCTATGATATTATAATATTAAATTGGCACCTCTCGGGTTGGTGTTCGTAAATTAAAAACTTGTCCCAGTAAAATTTGCTACGAATCAAGATCCACCTACTTTACTCATCTTTTTATTAATTAACCGTAATTTCGAGTGTGCCACTTTGATTTCGGATTCGCAATCGACAAAACGCTATTGTCGTGTCTAAAGGCGGGGGACAATGGGGCGACGTGACGCGGGCGCAAGAGTCGCGAGACATGATAATCACAAGTAGCGCATGACAACGGCGACGCACGCGCGACTGTCACGATCCTATCGACGACGAGACCGCGGAGCCTCCGCCCCGCGGGCAGACCAGACAAACATCTTGCCACTGTTGCCAACTTTGTGTTGCCAATTTAAGTGATGAATAGTGATTTTAAACACCCACGGAAAAAAGTTCTTTACAGGGTGCTCCGAAATATGTATGCTAATACGAAAGGAGGTTTTATTATTTTATTTTGTTAATATCCATAAAGTTGTTATTGGCATCACTTAGAAGAACAATGTTTGTCCTATGACTTTTGTAAGTTTTATGTTATTTTAATGAAGAATCACTTAAAATGTATCAGCTGTTTTAGGAACGTCGTATTTCTAAGCGTCTTCTATGTCTTTTTGCTGGTTTACTCAGCCGAATCGCCATCAGGGTGTTATTTTAAAAATATCGCTACATCATGTTTAAGATAGCGTTTTATGAGTACTTTCAGAAGCGAGTCTAGCCACTGCAGCCTGACACCAATTTCCTCTAACTAGGCAATACCTACTCGTCGCATCCATCACGACTGACATGCATGACGTTCACTGCATTGCATATGAGGACACGTGTTAGTTAGCGACGATGTGGGACCTCGCTAACGATGTACTCACTCATGCTTACTAGCACAAATATTGTTTTTGCTATTATATCATAGTGTCACTGGTGTCGTTCACCCCTGCCATTATCATACTGAAATATCACAAATTAAATGTTAAATGCCGGGTGGCCTTGCTATTGCATAATATTAAACATCCGGTAAAAATCTCCAGTTTGTAAACGGTTACTTATCAGCACTTGGTATGAAAACGCTTAGAATATTGAAACAATACCTTTGCAATAACCATATT